>OY720105.1:50410426-51631425 GCA_963082835.1 Leptogaster cylindrica
TGTTTTTGCCCTAGCTGCATCCAGAATAAATCACATTATAAACGTGGTCAAGTGACACCACATTTCACAACTGTTCGTCTTCGTCATCGTCGATCATCATTATCCTCTATCCACCTGACATCGGTCGATCTTGTCTGGAAACAATACCGTCGTTGAGGTAGCGACGGATCCAAGAGACAGCATGTCTGGATCGCGATCGTCGTCCAATTGGCTGCCTATTCCTTCAGATAATTTACGCGCGCACATCCTCCTCCTCCCAAGATGTTGAGGATTGTGCGCGCCCCACAAACCCAACCAGACATGTCCCGAAGTCGTCAACTCTTGGTGCAACCGATGATGATGATATGATGATGATAATGGGAAGGCGGTTTTGATCGTCGTCTCCCAAGTTTTGCTTCCTCCTTCTGTTTCAGCATCATCATCGTCGTATTCTTCTTCTTCTCATTTGTCCGCCCAAGTTGATGATTTTTTTTCCAGATGGAACAAAACTTGGTGGAACTATATCAGATCATCATGGAGGGGGTGCAAAAAACTAAACGAGGAAAATAGCATTGATGGGATGAAAAAATGTTGTTGTACATTCTTGTGCACCTTTAAGGAAGACGAATAGTTGTGATTTGATTTTTTTCTAGGGCCATAATAGGCTACACCACAAGAATTATATTATTGCATGGGGATAGAAACACCTTGGGACTGCTGATGTACTCGGCATGTACAATTTCCACAGTTACAACAGCCTGCTGCGGCCGCTGGTGATGTCGTTAAGGATGGAATTTTTTATCCATTTTGAGAAGTCGCCCGTCCAGCGCTGCAATCACGAGTTAATTTTTATGAATTTCAAATTTTATGCCGGGAATGCATTACTTGCTCAGACTGTGTGTCGCGCGGAATAGTTGCGCCTGGATGATGATGGCTGTTGGCAGCTGACCAAAACTGGACTCCCGATAGAAAAGGTAAACTGGGCGGGATGTGTTTGAAATATTTAGAAAATTAAGGATGCTTACTGAAGGTGTTTCTGCCAATGTATGCATATTTTTTCTGAATTTAACAACAGTATTAAAGCATATTGTATGTGAGAATGTAATAGAACAAGATGGCGTTTCTACAATTGCAGTTTCGATCAGAACAAAAATAAGCTCAATCAACCCAAAATCCTCTACGTAAGACGATTGCATAATCAAAGAAGAACTATTCAGCTTCAATTCGGCGGCATCTTGGAAAGATCCTTTCCTCAGAAAAAAAAAATAAAAAAAACTTTCAATTCTCTTGAGACTTAGCGGCAAGAGCCAAATGACCACCGACCTCATTACCTCCCCGTGAATTGATGTTCCCTTAAGTAACTCATTGTGTAATTGTTTCAAGAAAGGTCTCCATTGTTCGGTCTTGCTTCCGAAGCGTAGGAGTTGTAACAAGATCAGTTGCCGCAAAACAGAAGAATTATGCAGGAGGGAACATTTACATTTAGACGACGACGGTCTTCTGCCCGAATCCTTCTGTCCTCCAGACAGGGGGCTGATATCTGCCTCTGGGTTTCGCGGGTTCTCACATGCGCGCACAGCCCATCTCGACTTTGCTGTGCACAATTTTATTCCCGTCGCTCCTAAAACTTGTAACTGGGATAACCAGCGCGAATTCAAAAAGCCAGAAAACGACCAAAATAAAATAAAAAGCTAACTCGAATGAATAAAAGTAGGAAAAAAGTTAGTAACATGAAGAAGGAGAGAAGAGTCATTTCGGCGCAGGAAACGCAGGATTCCGCGACGTCGGCGCATGAATCTACCAAAACAACAACCGTGATCTTTTCCGTGCAATAATTTATCTGAAAATTATTTTCGTATTGTTCGTTCGTTTGGCTTGAGAAGTTGAGGCCCGTGACTAGTTCCATTACGATCCATTGCGGATGTTGAGGCAAGAGTTGGGACGGAGGACTGCTGCAGAAGGAAGACCGGGCAGCGCGAATGCTAAAATTGCGCGCAGGAAAAGATTCTGGGTGCGTTTCTAGAGAGGCGGGAGGGGTATTGCCAAATGGACATTTGAATGAAATAATGAGAAAGCACGACTGTAAAGCGAAGTCATCAGCAATTATAAATAATGTGCAGGACTAGACCTCCTCCTGCATGCTCGTCGCGTACGCATGTATGCACTTTCGGCAGGTGGAGTTTTTATTTTTAAACTGCATCGTTAAAAGGGAAATTTCGCATAAGTGATCCTGTGTCTTTTGCAATTGTTGCACACTACTTTCCCTTGGCTGAGATTGTGCAACAATAGCAATGGGCGCAAATAATCGCACGACAACGTCCGGTGACACATGTCGTTAGAACATAGAAAGCCAATTGAAGCGTGACAGGCGACTTTGATGCATCACGCCGAAGGACACCAGTCACATTGTGTCGCACAGTAACCGCGTCACCCGGCACCTGAGAAAATCATCACGGCTGTGGAAAACATAGCGCCATATATCGCGGTTCTGTGAATAACGCCGACTTGTGATGACAACGAATTGAGACTGAGTGCCACAAAGATTGCGGCCACCACCGACAGCGGATCAACATTATTTAAAGGTAACCTCAATTGTCGATGATGGGGTGAAGTTTTCAACTCAAACAGCCGAGCGCAGTCATCATGGAATCGATGACGGCTGGGATTTCATTATTTTCTTATTTTCCTCACAAAACAAAATAGCCTTTCCCCCAGTGGTCGACTGCGCATTAGAAATGGGAGGTCGTCGACGGAACTTGTTAATTCTTCCAGCGAGTAATACAATGACGGGTGATTGATTGATTGTTGGTCGTGATAAAAGGACCTCCAGAATTGCAGTGACACCAACGAACTGCAGGAACACCTGCAGGTGCGAAAAGCGGCAGGCGTAGTTGCGATTTTGATTTATAATCGCCAATATAGCAATCTGTCGATTAAGTGTATGCGGACTTGAGTAATCACAACTCCTTTTAAATTACAATTAATGATGGGCGAATCTGTGCATCGGGATGAATGAAGTCGTGCTGCATTTGAGCATTGGCTATGTCTCGTTTTCAAAATTGGTCACCATTGGAAATGAATTTATTGTGTGCTGTTTAAAGTTATACTTGCAACTTGCAAGAAATAAAAAAACGTCCGTTTAGAATTTTCCAAACGAATAATTCAAATTGTGACGAATAGTCATTCACAACCCTTAGCGTTCGCAGCGACATATGCGGCAGCATCGGGAAACTGAGGATTAACTTTAGAACGACCGCCACGCAGAATCGCCGAACTCGCGGTTAGACTTCTTTGTGTTACATCAAAATTAGAATTTAATAAGTAAATATAGATCTTAGAGCTGCTTAATCTTAACTATCCTATAAACTAAAATCAACTGAGAAACAGTCAGAATACAATTGTGGTAAATCTTCTTTTATAATTATTGATAAACTTTAACAAAAAAATGACAAGTTTTCCTCGATAACAAGGCAATAAAAATCAGCGAACTGAAGCAACATGGCACCAAATTAATCACGGAATCTCTTAATTCTGTCAGCTGCACAACATCACGACAACAAGCAATTAAAATCCTGCGGGAATCAGAGTCGGTTTGTCATTAGCCGCGATGGCTTCTTGATACGTGCAGATAAAAACATCAGAAGTGCGCGATATAGCAGCAAATCTACCACCTAATTGCCTGACACAGGAAGACAAGCAGCCGGGGGGAGCGACAACTGGGTGCTGGGCAACAATCAGCCCATAAACTTGGGGGAAATCAGCAGCTGCCTCCACACTTCCCGAGGAAAGGTGACAACGTGAGCCGGAGACCAGGAGCAGCAGTGGGCACCACCGGCAGATTTAAAGTCATTCGAGTCGGACTCCGCCGCCCTTCATCATAGTGGCTTAATGGTCATTTTGTCCGAATTTATGAGGTGAGCGGGACATTAGTCGACAACTTCGTGTAAATTTCGTCCGTGTTCCTGTCCGGTTAGCAGGGAACGACGAGAAGAAAGGACTACCGGATTGGATCCGTGGACGCGGGTCGATGTGGTTTTTTGTGCAGCAGCATGAAGAAGCCAAGCGAAAAAGTGCAACACGCATGCGCACTTCTGTTTGGGCCATTGAACCCCTCACCGAGGTTATGTCTGCGCGGTGCGGCGTGTGTTTGTATTTTTTGTTTGTTTCCTCGATGATTTTCTTTTTTATGTTAAGCAGCAGTTTTTATGCGCGGCCACAGTAGGCGAAATGCATTGAACAGAGATCAATTGATTTCCCCTGTGTGAGCCACATGCCGCGGCAGCAACAGGAACGGCATCCGAGATAAATCGGGACCCTCACTGGATTCAATGAAAATCATCGATTGTATTAGCTGGACCGCAGTTAAATTTGCATTTTTATTTTTATGTTTTTATTCACTTGACTGTTCGTAATGGATTTCTATCTTTATTACTTACATTGGCTACACACCAAAAAACAAAGTCCAAGCGTATCGCCATCGTTCTGGCGCGTTTCGCGGATTTGCATTTTAAATGGCCACCTCTGAATGACATCGCTCAATGAGTGCGATCCGATTTCAAGGAAACCGAGCCAAGGAAAAGATCAATTCTGCGATTGCAATCACTGGAACTTTTCAAACATGAAAATCACGGAAAACCTTTATTTATTTTTCTTGACTTTATTTAAACTTTTTTCATAAAATAATGTAGCGAGAGAAAAATGTAAAAAATCTAAAATAAAGTCTCGACAACAACAGGTTTTCTAATTAACTGCTCAAATTAGGACATCACAAGATGTCGGATTGGAAACGGAGGCCTGTTTTTCTTCTCGATTTGGTTGTGTCGAGTTTAACTGCAAATAAAAACCGAGAGAAAAAATACACATTATTCTGAATCAATTCGCAATGTACGTCAAGAATTGCGATCAAATTTTTTTCATTCACTGCTGCAGTTAAGGTTGCTGATTTTCACCGAGTACAAGGTTGCTGCATCAATCATTGAGTGCAACACTGCAACACTGATTCCCGAATGACGTTTGCACAGTTTGAAAAAAGAGAAAACAAAAATCTACTGGCAAATAAGAAATCCTGCGATTTGAGTGTTTATCAGTTCAAAACCCAGACACTCCAATACAAAGTAAAGGTAATTACTAATTGCCCAGGTGCGGACCCAGTGCAATCGATCGAGTACTCACTTCCTAAATTCAATGCGCAACAAATGGCGAACGATGGTTATTTTGCGACCGAAAGCCATACTTGGCCGCCTTCGGGCACTAAACGATAAACAAATTGCAGATAATTAGGTAGAGTCACCGTGGACCCTCCCCTCCTCTCACCGCGCGAATATTTACAGTGCTTCGGCTTGAGCAGCGGGTGAATGCATTTGCATAGCTCTGGTGACAACATTTTTCGACAGGTGAATTCAAATGTTCACCTGTTTTGATTTTAATTGACACTAAATGAAGCTAGCGCATTGTTGACGCATGCGTCACGGAATTAGGTCCTGTGCAGTTATAATTGGCGATAGATTAATGAATGCTAAACAAATTTTTATAGCACTCCAAACATATTAACTCTTTACTCTTTTGGGCGTTCTACGTTCTGCCTACGATTCGAAAATTTTGTGTAATTGGAAATAATGTTTCAGTTTGGAATTTTATTCTATACTTGTGAATATTAAAAATATCGCGATTCCGCGAAAGAAGGAACGAAGTACACAAGGATTGCTCAAATATATTCAAAATTGTACATAATAAGTAGTATAGATAGAGGGATTCCCGACCATTTTGCACATGTGCAAATATTTTTGGCCGAAAAATGTGCAAAAGGGATTACGAGCAAAAGTGCGCATAGAGATTCAGATGCGGCATGCGTAAGAGACAAGGATTGTGTTTTTGCAGAGTTGATCTATCTATACTACTATAATATATGTTTTTTCATATTATAGTAGTTTTATTGCCTACTCAAGGCGAGGAAAAGTTGTTGGTAAAGTATGCCAAACGCCATCGCACTGCACTGGAATAAAGCGCTGAAATCCACAAGTGCTTTATGAATTATGCCATAAACAGGCTCTTGATAGTCGTATTACACGAAAGCACCCATTTTGATTTTTCACAAGTACCAATCAAAACCTGCGGAATGTCCGAGCAGCACTCGCCAGCACTTGACATGTTACTTTTCCAATTCCCATTTTACTTGCTTTTTTATTATTATTATTTTCCCTCTTATAGACCATAACCATTGGTTGGTATTCTGATTACGATTCTGCGCATATCCAATGGAATAAATTTCAGGTAAAATCGCAAAATATGTCTCCCGATTGGTTTCTATCCCCCTCGACTTAATGAAATCCCCCCGAGATTCGAATAAAAAGTTACAAAAAAAAAAAAAAAAAAAAAAAAAAAAAGCAACATCCAAGTGTAGACCTGTTGAATTTTGCCATAAATACGTGAAAATCTGGTCCTAGAGGAGCTGAAGCCGTGTTGGACAAGAAGTTGATTTTGCCATATGATAAACCGCACGGCATCGGGTGCAAATTGAAGTGCAATTGAAAACCGCAGAAATCTCAGTGCACTGTTAAGCCAGCCACTGACTGCTGGAAGTCCGTGGAATGCGAATAGATCGTCTGCAAATGAGACATCTGGTGGCTGAGCTTGATGGAATTCTCTTTTCATTTTTCGTTATATATGGAAAGACACCTGGGTAAACATTTAAGGACGGCCTAGAGTTGCTAAATACAGTAAAAAAGTGGTTGTTCGCCATAATGAGTCGCATTAGACATGCCGATCGCGTGTTAGATACTTGTAGATTAGTGATCAAAGATAGATCAGAGATCTTTAACTGCAATGAACTAAATAGCCGGACAGAGTGGAAGATCATTGATTGTAAGGAGATGTTTTATTGAGATTGTCTGATATGTTCCTGGGCCATTATGTTACCAACACCTGATATGTATTGCGGAAGCAGATCAGTTTTGTCGATAGGACATCAATGTTATCAGCTATTCCCCATTGTCAATTGCAATAAATTAGCTTGCAAGTAAATTTACTTTGAACTACAATTTAATGGGCCGAAAGGAACGCCAACCATTCTTGTATTATATTTTCGCAACATTCACAAAGAATAAGTCAATTCATAGCGATTTTCTGCTGCTGTCATGCTCGGTCGACCGCACAATCGTTGATTCAATTAAATCGAACTGGAAACTGTGTGTGCCATCATAAATTATCCAATTCAAGAACATTTTGTCGTCTGAGTGGTACACTTAGATTACTTTGCCGAGGATAAGTACTTAGGCATGTTACTGCAGGAGCTGTGCAAGAGGCCACGGGAATGTCTCAGCGCCTCGCGATAACCACATGTTTCAACAGGAAAAATCTCTATCGCGATCCCAGACCCAACGGAGCGAAGTGCAGTTGTTAGCCATTCACGATAATTGCAAACCAAAGTTGCTTACTCCTCCTCGCTGCGGTAATAATAACGATGAAACTCTTATAAATGCTGCTGGAATTTAACTTCTCTTCTAAAAGGTCGAATCGGGAGGGGGCGCAACGGAGGGCAGTTGCGAGGCCAAGAAAAATTGAAATGCTGGTGCTGCGGTTGCAAGTTGGGAGGTAGATTATTGTTCGAATGCAATGGGCTCACTTTGAATACAATCGCTTTGCAGAAAGGGTTAAGGGTATGTTTGGCCTCAGCTCAGCTGGGTAATCCAATTAATTAAGAATCAAAGTTAAAACTCGACGGCATAAAGAGATTCTGTGCATCTACAAATTCAGCAGAATGAACAATTTTCACAGATCTGCGGGCTGAACGAACCGAAGTCGGCCTGTTTTTAACGTCAGTCTGATTTCATTGTTCTATCCAAGATTTTACTTCTCTCGAAAGAATTCTTTTCCGGTTGCAGTTTACGTCTCTAATGACTGCAGAAGTAATACGAACTTCCACTAGGATTTTCGAAAAAAAGAAGATATATGCCTGTATATCAATGCGTTTTCCAATCGAGGAATAACAAAAGACTTAAGCGACGAACTCGATTTTAAAAAGTCTTTCCTTTTGCGGTTTTCGTTTTCTGCAGCAATAATTCAGCGACGTCTGTCTAATTTGCTTTGCTAGATATAATCCTTGCATGTAAGTTAGCATTGGTGTCGAACATATCTATCCTCGCTGGAGTGACAGGCAGGATGGAAAGGATAATCTGGCTATTTGCTGCGACGATAATTGGCCGCGGGGTTAAGCGAAAACGAGAATAATTCTCGTGAGTTGACATATTTTGACTGATGCGCAAATAATCGGCTAATGAGGGATTTACTTTTCAATTTGTGGATTCCGCGTTCTATTCGCGATTCATTGATTTTGGCATTTTACGTGATTCTTAAACAAAAACAATTTGGCATTGATTTGAAAATAATAAAATATGTGTTGCTGCCTATTATGCGACAAATGCTTTTAATTCTGTTTATTTTATGTTGTTAGTGCAAACATTTAACACCTATCAAAAAAGAGCGAATAGTTTTCTGCGTCAATAAAATAGATTTCAATTTTCATTCGGCCATTTTAATTTTTTAACTGCGCAGAAAACCAAAATACACAAAGCGAAAACAACGCCGGAGTTAATTTTCATTTGATGAAGTTTCAAAATTCTGCAAAAAGTCAGCCACAGTTCATTGGCCCCTGAATCTCCATCAAATCACAGTTACTCGCCCGCCTTCTGCGGCAGTTCGAAATGCCCAAAAAAGCGGCTAGTTGCTCGGGCCTAGCGTCATTATCTTGTAAAATAGCCATTCCCGCTATTGGACCGACAATAATAGCAATAAAATATGAAGCCTAAGCTGGACGCGCCAGAGCAGAGGGGTCAGGTAACAGGTTCCACCTCCTCATTGGCCAATTATAGGCATTTGTTTCGCGATCATCTCGGGGTGAAATTTCGAAAGCGACAAAAAACGCTTAAGTGAGGCAACAACACCAGAAGGTATCCAACTCGGTGGAGGTGGGTGGGAGTCGATGTTGATGACTCTCGGTGTCGTCAGCCGCAACAATCGCAGTTGACGTCCTGCGCACTTTCCATCCAAAAAAAGTGCAACGTTTGACCACTCTCGGGATTATCATGGAGCGTTTAAGTGCCCCACCCCTTTCCGTTCTCATCCCTGGGTTGGAGTCCGTCATCCGTGTGAAAATTCATAAATTTCGCGGCGTCCACCAGTCGAGGTAATTAGAGTGAGTGTGCAGAGGTAAGGAGCGGGTGCACGGCAGCGGCTGGGCCGTGACTGTACCCGCGCGAACCGCTCTGCTAAGCCGCACGACCATAGATGGCGGTGATGGCCATATTTGGCGAGCGACGTGCGCACATTTGCTCTGCGCAAGGTTTTGCGCACTACCCGTGCTCTGGTCGCTACGTGGCCGGGTGGGTTGGCGCGGTGTCGTCGTCGCCGCGTCTCTTACGTAGTTGCCACAATTAATATGCACCTGAATGTTGTTGTTTACGTTCCCCCATTGCCCGGTTAATTGGATGGGTTGCTCATGGAGCCCCTGTTATGGGTAGATCTCCGGCAATTAACATATAACCGATTGCCGATTATAATGGAGGAAGAAGGGGTCCGGCGAGGGAATGTCTTTTACGACTGATAATTATTGCAGAATGCCGATGGAACGGGTGTGCCGGAACTCGCTTGTTTATTAACAAATCAAAATTATACATTTAATTTTATTACTGAAATTATTTAACGTTAAGTTGTCTGTATGCACTTATCAGGAACATAAGCAATTGCGAAAATACACTAAAAGGGGAAATAACAATTAAATTTCACTGTAAACTGTGTAAATAAAAATAATATATGTAAATCTACATTATTAACTATAGCATATAATTTCTTAAGCGGCTTTTATATTACTAATTAGTATTAGTAAGAGCTAAGATTAATGTTTTTAAATGGTACCGTTAAAAATGAATTTAATTCCATTGCATTTTCTTTAGTGTTTTCTTACAGAGTTAGGAACGGTTTTTTTCGCTTCTCTGCAATGTGTCATGATCATGATAAAAACAAATTGCGAATGTAGCAACAAAATATTGCTCCACACGAATGTAATAAAAACATCATCAATAATATCGACAATCACATTAAAAACTGTCGCTCTTTCTTGTCAATGAATTTATATTTTCCATATTTTGCGAAATCGATGAAAGATTGGTCCATAATCCACCCACAGATTAGTTCTATTTTAGCAAATGACGACAGAACGCCCCCACGATTGTTATGGTCTTTCCATAACATCCTGATCATCGTGCAGCGGTCACACCTTACCCGACCTTACAAGCTCCCAATTTTCTCGTAAGACGCCACCGCTAGTGGGCAAGACTCTGGTGAAGTGTCTTGGGGTCTTATTTACTGCTGATCGACAGCCATTGCCCAATCACGATCGCCTCAGCTTGGTCGAAGAAAGCACTGAAGACCCGCCATTTACTTTGAAGCACTTCTCAAAACACGCCCACACTCCATAATCCTCGGCTCTGTTAAATTAAGGCGATCAGAGAAAGAAAGGAACAACACAATGGAAACATTTGCCGTCCTTATCACGAAAACTCTCCTGCAGTCTGCAAAGTCAGCTTGATCGGTCTGCAAAGCTGATCTTTGCAGCGCTTACCCACCCGAATGTACCAGTATGAGACTACAGGCGGAAGGAGGACAGGTAGCGCAGCCCCATCCTTTGAGCACTCCAGCCGACCGAAGCCTGCAGGCACCTATATCGCTCTCCGTCAGTCGGACCTCTACGGCAGCGCAGTGTACGCGCACGCGTAAGCGGCTCGCTCGCTTTGATCTTGTCAGTAGTTTTCTGTTCACTTTATGTAAATCAATTGCGCAAAAGTTTTGCTAAATCAAAAATACATAGTTTTTTTGGAAATGTTGCATTTTTCATTAATTTCGGTGTTTGATTTTTGTGAATTCGTTGAATTATTTACCGAGTTGCAGTGATTTTGGCACAAAATGCGAACAGATGCTGCCCACTCTCGGGTGCACCAATTCAGAGGTCTCGACCGCCGATTTGAATTTTTCGAAAAGGTTAATGCAGAACATGATCCAATCGTGATCGAATTGTGAATGATCGTGAATTGTGAAATTTATGGTTTTGATAGTTGTCCATGTAAGTACCTCATACTGATTTTGCCTTTGGTTTGGGTGTTTTGTTGCAAATATCAGAAAGTCTGAAGGAATATGCATGGAAGTCCGAACATGGCTGAAATCTGATGGTTTCGCAATTGTTGTTCCTTTTGTTGCACATTTACATAAACAGAAAGGCTTAGGCTTAAATATTCCTTATTTGAGGTGAGATTTTTGTGGAAGAAAGGGCGATTTTGTGAGAGACAAAGTTTTTTTACGCACCTTCACGAATAAAGCAATATTTTTGAAAACTCTTCAAAATCCTTTGTTAATTTGTATACAAAAGTGAAGTTTCTAATATTTAAAGTAAGATATTATATTAAATTGAACTCCATATTTTTTTGGTGATTTGTTTTAAAATTAGAACTACATATCGAAAGTTAGAAAGTAGTAATTTGTTTTGAATCTGTTTCTGCGGCTATTTTTAGAACGCATTATTTATAGTTTCGTATAATCGTCTTAATTCCTTTCTCGTGAATTCTCATCGATCTTCAGTGCATGAACTTTGAACTATTTATATTATTTTGTAACTGAATGTAAAACACAAGAAAAAACAATAAATATGTCCGACTTCCACTTCAGACAATATTAATGCTTACAAAGGTGTTCCTAATAAGACAAATTAACAATGTAGAAATAATAAAAACAGTCTCCGAAGTCTGCAACTATTATTAATAATATAACCCGCACCCCTGGTTTACAAGCACCCTGTAAACTTTGACATAAGCGGCTTGCGAAACTATTCATTACACGACTTAATGTGTGAAAAATGCACAAATTAGGAGATCGGTTCCCAGTCTGTCTCCGCGGTTTTACAAACTGCCTCAGTTTCGCCATAAAAGGCGAGCGCTGCCAGTCGATGTCGGTCTTATTTAAATGAATAAATCATCGCGGAGGAAAATTATGCAAATTCGTAATGAAAAGTCCGAGCCCGATCGTTTTGCTTGTTAATATTAAAAAGTGCGATAAGCGCGGCCGCGGCACTTTGACGGAGTCATAATTAACTCGGAATTGATAGTGAGGTAATTGCAGCTCTCGACAGATCCGTTAACAGTTTTCCACCTCAAAACAATTAACCTGCCGCGTGTTAAATCACAGGGCAATCTCTATGTAATTATAATGCGTGAAAAAACCGTTAATTTCTTTAGGGTTAAGAAATAAAAAAACCTTTGATATTAATTGTAAAATTTGTCAGAATTCGGATCGCAATTATTTTCAAAATGGCCAATGACGCATGCTCAGCGGCTAATCCGATTGAATTTGGTCCACGATCGTTCGCAGCAATGAGATCATTTCGATCGAATTAATCCTTTTCTGCATTCCGTCCGTGGCTAATCGAAGACGACGTACGAACGCATGTGCTCTTAAATCATTGATCCACCAGCGATAACATAGCGTCGAGTCAAAATATTTAACCGCGCAATCAATTTACAACGTGGCCCCAGCTTGCGCAGCCGATCCCTCATCAGGGAGCAAATGGCAGCCAATTCACCCAATTACTTAATTTCACCTCATTTAATCGGTTCGCGTTTTATACGCTCAATTAAGTTACCCACCGACACATCAATTACCAGCGCGTGAGCAGTTTGATCGGGTAAAAAATCAATAAGTAAATGAAAATGGACCTCTGGGAGCAAATACTGATCATAGCATCCTGGACGATTGCCCACTGAACCCCAGCCCCTGGCAAAAGAGCGCGCGCAGCTCCGTTTGCGTCACCGAGAAGTGGCCGCGCACGCTGCTGATATGCTAATGAGAGAAAAGGCGAGTGCCACTGGCGACCAGTCGTCCGTGCAGAATGTCGCTAATGAAGTGCAAGATTAGCGTTTAGTGGCCATTTCCACCGCCCGCTGGTCTCCTGGTGTCACTCGCGGCGATAGGGAACGTAATTAACACGTCTGGGAGGGAGAGGCGAGATTTGCCAACCCCGACCCCTCTCGAATAGTAGAGAACGCTCCACAGCATATCACAGACAGAAGAAAAAATTTCCATCGTCCGCAACGGTAGGCCTGGTTTCAGTGCAATTGGCAATAACCGAGCGCAATTGTGGAAACTGACGCAGCCGCGGTTGCCCTAGGAGCGCGATAAAATGTTTCCCACGTTAGAGGAACCTCTCAAGCAAAAGGTCTCAATGCAACAACATTGATCCTCCATCGATTCCGGGAATTGGAATTGCTTTGTCTTTGGCCAAGCGTCAATGAGGCAGACCAGTTGCAGTTGATCATGTTGCGCATGGGCACTTCTCGATGGGATCGACCACAGGAAATTTGTAGAAAATGCGCACAGCAAAGTTGTAATCGTCGTCGTCAGTGGCATCCACAATGCTGCACGCTGGCTGTACCGGAGCAGTCACACTAGTCCGTATGTCTCCAGATGTGTTTCCCCAGCCCCAGTTTGTAATATAATTGGAAAAATTCACGGAACGAAAATTGCTACTTTTTCTACTTACTACACTTTTCCTGGGAGCCCCCTCATCCCGTTGCCCCCTCAACCGTTACGTTCGTTTCGCACAATCAAATCCCGCTCGATCCCAGCGTCCACAGCAAGTTACCTGCGTGCTCGCTACATGAATTATTAATTACTGTGGGACTCGCCAGGAATCTTGTCATCTTTGCCGTTGTGTACCGTTTCTCCCCTATTCGAATGTCCATCACTAATAGTTGCCGGCTTTGATCGCTATCTATCGATCTATCTATTGGGGTCCCACTGTCTGACCGTGCTGCGCAATCGCGCCTTCATTAGGGATTCAAAGTGCACTGACACTTTGCACATTTTGTGCGACTAATTCTGAACGGATGGTCAGCGGTGATCGGAAGTCGACGCATTTCCGGGTTCTATCTTTCGTCCACTGGTAGCCAAAAGCAATCTTACTGCTCGTGGCAGACACGAATGCCAATACATAATTCCGCCTTAGAATGAATGCGAACAGAATTCCTAATCGCCCTTTTTGCACAACACTTGAAATAGAAGGCACCATGTCATGGGGTAAGAAAACGGCGCATTCCGATTTCCAGCAGGAGATCTGCGCAGGTGACTAACATAATACTAACATATAATTCGTTTTGTTTTATATGCAATTTCCAATTTATTGTTTTTAGCAAAAGAATTTTGACATTTTTGTTCCAAGTTTTCTTATACAGCTGATTCAGTTTTTATTTGAAATTTTTAACCCAACTGGGTAGAAATACCTCCCCTAAGTCGAATGTTCAAGAGCGCCTAATTTATACCACGTATCCTTCCATGCATTGGGTCCAAAAAACAAACAGACGCCATTTATGTGAATTACTTGCAATTGCAATTGCTAAAAGATTAACAACATCAATAAAAGTCCACGATTATCGCGTTGTGGCAACTATTTAAGAATCGGTAAAACCAATTCGAAGAATGTTTAAGTCTCAATCACTTTAGTCCTTGAAACTGATACAATTACGACGATAATTTCCCAAGAATTCGTCTCCCCATCCCGAGTGTCGCTTACACGTCGAACAGACGCCTAAAAGAATCCATTGCGTCGACCTCAAAAAAATAAAAACAAGAACGCTACATAAAATTCCATCTTAAAAAGTGAAACGTTTGGCGCAGCACGATGTAACGCGAGTACAACCATCTCGACCGGGAGTTTGTCTTAAATGTTATCAATGTTCAATTAAGAACTCTTTAAATCACTTCGCGGCGATCAATTTACGTTGGATGGAAACTTTCAATGGAGGCCCGCTGAATGTTGTCTATCGACAGGAGAACAAATGGCGAAAGGTGGCCGCGACGGTAAGTGGCGGCGAGCGGCGCCGTCCGATTGCCACTGGTGGCACTGCGTTACCCGCGAATGGGGCGCAAATTATCACCACTCGGCTGTGGACCGTACTCGCCAAAGTTGGAAATAAGGCGACGTGCAAATTGCCGATAGTAATTTATCGACTCTGGAGATTATTTCACCCGAAGGGGGACTCCAACTGGCCACTGTGTCGCGTTCCCCACACTCACATACAGACACATACAGGAAAGATTCGCGCGTTCTGCGATTCCTCTTATTTATTAATTACGACAATTCCAGAAATGGCCACCTTTGCAATTTGTCTCCTTCGACTGTCGTGTCTTGGGGACACTGCAGAGCATCTTATCGCATCGCGAAAGTACCGCACACATAGCATCAAAGTCGAACAGGGCACCATCGCAGAGGAGCAAAGGGGACGAGGAACAGGTGATATATCACCTCCGGGTAAGCTGGGTTTGCCCTGGGTGCGATAAGGACCATTAAGACAGCGAATTAATATTTCAGCAGGCATTGACGGCTCCGTGGAACGCGATTTGCATGACCACCGTACTTCCGAGTAGGCTCAGGATGCACCGGAGACATCAGGACTCTGTTGCTGTTGGGTGCTGGACGCAGTCCCCCTTTACTCGGTGACAGTGATCCAGCACCGATAAAGGAGACGGCCGGGTTTGTTGCCACCGCGGACAAGATAAATTGCCAACACACGCTATTTCTCTCCAAGCACAATTAAGGGCATCCGCCAAGACCGAAGGGGCTACCCCATGCCCATCTGTAATCCACTCGCAGAAGGAACACGATTCTGGTAATCGTCTGCGGACACGTCTTCTTATCAGACATGACGGCTGCTTTTAACGCCTCATTGATTCCAAGGAGAAGGTAGATGAGCTTCTGACGTGGGAATGTCAGGAAGATGCAAATTGTGGGTTTCTGGATTGGAGGGCAGGAAAAGGAAAACTGGAAAGCGTTACTGTTTTCATGTCATTGTTGTGAGTGGTTAAAAAAAGGAGTACATAACATGAAATCCACCTTCCACCGATGAAGAACCGATTCCCAAGATGACGACAAGATTCTTCCTCTGCTGCTCCCCCTGCTCTGATGGATTCCGCTCGGCTATTTGAATCAAATTACGGAATAGGTAATCGGAGGCAGAAATCTCGTTTCACCTGCAGCAAAACAGTGAGAATCCGAAAACAAAACCCGAGCG
Source organism: Leptogaster cylindrica (assembly GCA_963082835.1). Classification (NCBI taxonomy): domain Eukaryota; kingdom Metazoa; phylum Arthropoda; class Insecta; order Diptera; family Asilidae; genus Leptogaster; species Leptogaster cylindrica. Next base: position 50,426,512 of record OY720105.1, read on the forward strand.
TTTTCCAAATTCCAAATGCAGGCAGCCACTTCTGGATGAGCTCTGGATCGATTTTGAATACAATTGAAATCCCGTCTGCTGATAATAATCGCTTCGATAAGCACAACGAGGAAATTTTGACAAGCGGCTCAATAATCGGAGGAATCCTCCGCCAGTGTCACAAGAGGCTTCTGTCGTTGACGTGTCCTCGTCTCGGCACGGGCCCCACAAGCGTCTCAAGACAAATAAAATCCAAAACAGAAGGGTTAACGAAAAACAAGACCAGAAGAATACGCGGTCAGGGAACATATTGCTAAAAACTAAAAAGTCAAGATGTATCTGCACATTCTCCTGTCACCGCGAGATGCTCGGGACTGCTGCAGTTCCGTATCTGATGGTCTCCGGGGAGCGCCCCGCCGTCCGGTGCGGATGCCATCAGAGGAGGCCCAGTGACGAGCACGGATAGGCCACGTCCATATCTAACTCATTCCCATTGTCACAGAAGAAAATCTCCGATCGCAGGTCTTCCGCCTCTTTGCATTTTATTGGGCCCAGGACTCCGAGTTGAATGCATGTTATAAACATTTTGTGATATTTTAATAAACTTTTTGAGCAATTTATGGACTCCGGGCAGATGACGACCGATCCAACGCCGATTTATGCATGCAGCCGAGGACTATGACATGATGAGCTTCATAAAGTTTACCATTGCGGACAGCGAAATAGACTCTCGGTCTTCATGTGCTACTATGAGTGCTTCATCTTTTCAGGCGGGGCCCTCCTCGTAGATGCGAATATTTTTCCATAGGAATTTGCATGATGTCCACTAAATGGGGCTCTTCAAGCCACCCTTGATTGATCGCTCATAGCGTACCGGGACAGAACATTGATGGAGTACTTCAAGCCTTTTGTATTTTAAATTACAAAGAAGGAGTATTAAGAAGATATTGTTATTTCTCGTTTCGTGTAAATTTGGTTCATCGATCTGGATCGCCCATTCTCTCGATCAAGAAATCTTGGTTGATGACTTTGAAAGAAAAGTTGACTAACATTGGTGTCCTCATTCGACTTGTTTCGCTTGTCTTCATTAGAGTCCATCTTCAACGAGTTGAGATTTGGTTTAAGATAAGATATCAATCTTTACCAACTATTAATTGAGAAGAGTTGACCACCAGTTTACCTCGTGTTCACTTCAGTTGATGCAAATTTCAGTTACACAAATTTGCAATGAACTCATGCTTGGAAATTATCCACTTGCATTTAACAACAAAAACCGGTTCAAAAAGGTATTTGATCTTGAAAGAGTTTAAAAAACATTTCATTACTATAACAATCATTTTCTTTCCGTGAATATTCATTTCTAGCATGGCAACACTGTTGCAATTTTTTTTAAAACTGGCAAATAATAATTTCAATTGAAAATGCTATATGTTACTGAGTTTCAGGAAAAAAATTACGGACAATACCTAAAGGACTGTCCAATATACTGTTAGAATTGACTGAAACAATGTCCCTGTGGTTGGCAGTTCAGATTTCTCATTGAACATTCAAGAAATATGACGTCAAAATGCCATCAGTAACATCTTTCATTATTTCTTTTCACTTGTCTTTATTTATTTTCTTGGCGTTTTTTGTAACAACCCCCGTCCACTTGTTGCTTATAACTTTTCTCTAATTCATGTACGAATAAAAACTCATAAAAGCAATTTCCCAACAAGAATCATTCATTCGCAGCACTCTGGGATCGTATTTTTTCTATCTGGGAAAAAAAGAAGAAAACAAATCCCCCCAAGCGTTGTTTTTAATTTCCTTTATAAAATTGCTTACGTTCGCATCATGTTAAAACATTTCTTCATAAAGAGATCCGTTTGCCTCAAGCATTGTGAATGTCAGGCATCCCACACAATTACGGAAAAATATAATTTTCTTAAAATTATTGTCTGACAAACCAGAGTGAGGATTTAAAACAAAACAATCCAAGAAATTTATTTGAAATTTAAGTCGTTTGTGTGTTTAAAAAAGATTAAAAAAAAAATGGAGGTATAATTGTATAATTGCAAAAAGAATAATATGAAAATTTTATAGGATAAAAATAGCGGAATTCCCGGAAGAAATACTTGCAATTTTCCAAAAAGCAAAATATTGGTCTACTTTTTGTACAACGCAACCCCATGTCGAAAGCACCACAGGTGAAAAATAAGAAGAGACAATCCCACGAAGGCACGCAATCCGTTCGCAGCACGCATACAAAAGCATTCGAGAAACTTGAAAATTTCGTGACAGAAATTCATAACGAGCACCGTGTGAACTAAACTTGTCGCTGGTAATGCGAGGAACAAGTGTTATAGGGATCCTCCTGAATACAAAAACAAAAGCCGCGATGTATGGTTATGATGTCGAAGATGAGGACTACCGATGCGAAGGCGCGCACAGAAGCCGATCGGGGACCATCAGCAGCACAGAAGCTAAATAGCCTCGCGTACCTCAACTGTGCGAATGCCGATCATCTGAACGAACAAAATATGTATATTGGATGTTGGTTCAGGGAAGGACCAAAACGTCGCTGGAGAAGAATCAGGAATGCAAGTTACACGCAGTCCGCGAATTCTTCTGATCTGCGCGCGCATACATTTTTTGAATTCGCTCTGTTGAACAATTTCACATGATCGGAAGCGAGATCAATCGATCGCGGGATCAGTAAGAGGCCCCACGACTGGCACACACGGTGGACAACGCAGGGGAAGGAAACCAAACAGGCAATCGCAAGGAGTATATTGTCCACGTTCAGAGTTTTGATAACGTCCCCGCGACATTGGTAAGCACATAATCAAGGCTGACGATCTCGTGAAGATCGATTATTGCGAACAGAGTCGCTGCCCACCAATACCAAAACGCACAGTGTGTGCACGAATGAGCGACAGGGGGCAGCGGGTACTGCACATCGCAGTGCAGCAAGAAAAGAGCAAATTCCCCAGTACGCTGGGCAGTGAGCATCGCGCTGTAACTGCGTTTATTAATTAAATTCGAATAAACTAATCAAATACAAAATGCTGCGCACACATCATAAATTGATGATCGCTTGTCGATCACTTGACAATAACAACGAGAAAATTTAATGACAAAATACCCGGGACTGGTCGATCGACTAATGAGATGTGGGAAACTATCCTGGAAATATATGTGTCGCTGCGGAATTTCACAAACAATGAGGCCTACAACAGCAACAACAACAGCAGCAGCATCTGCTGCAGCAGCCAGATTGGTACTGGTATTCCTGTTGGATGCTGGCGATTGTATTCAGGCGGCGTTCGTCACTGATAGACCGCTACCGTATCTTATCTGTGGAACAATCTTCAAGTGATGAAGCCCAACGAAGAAAATAAGAAATTTAAAAAAAAATACTTTTTGATGGTCTCAGATGGTATGGGAAAATATCTAACGCAGCCAGGAAATTGCATACGCAAGGCTTAATGCTTTGGAAACTATTCGACATATTGCAAGAACGCTATTGTGATTGGCTAAAACATTCCAATGACTTTTTTTGTATAAGTATACATACAATAAGGAGATGGGTTTAAGATCCACCTTCTACAACATCTTGATTACAAAGTTCTTTATTAGTTTAATACCCTTGACAGACCACAGCATTTAATCGAGTTAATGACGTCACGTAATCTAGCCGGGTTTTTCGTCTGCCACCGAACTGAATTAGTTGTTGACATATCTGTTGACATTTGCCGTAAAGTAAATATAAAATGGATTCGCGGCAAGCAATGGTCAATTTATTTTCTTGTAAGCAAGCAAAGACACAGAAAATGTGTTTATATTTATGATAGATATATTATTTTACACGAAATTTGCTTTAACAAAGCAATTCGTCCAAAAACACGAAAAACAAAAAATTTACATTTCACAGCAGATTACTTTTTATATAACTATTCATTAGTAATGTAGCACATACGCCGCTACAACCGTTAAAATAGGACGAGTTCAAATAGGCAATTTAAATGGGCTACGTCATTGTGACAGTATTAACTCGATTAAGTGCGCTCGTCTGCCCGGGGTAATAGATCAATTCACTTTTGTAGATTGTTCTGCATGGATCTGTTGAAGACCTTTAAAAAGCCATTTCCAACTTCTTTTATGAATTAAGCGAAGTTCGTGGCAAATCCCAGTGATCCAACATACCTTGGTAATTGGCAGACAGTAAAATCAATCCAAGAATCCAATAGAGACATCACCAGAATCGCCTCCTTCAACAAAAACGAATAATTGTAGCAACGGCATCAGGACATCGACGGTATTTTAATGCTCACATCGCGTTAATTGCAATATTTATTTTGCACCTTATGGGGCATCAATCCATTCCGGTCCAAAGGACACTCTTTGACTCTTCTCGCAATGGAATTCCCGTGTACATATCTCGAGGGTCAGTAATTGGCGCCGCCAGTTCATGTTGGCGACAATAACTTTATCAGCTGAGCCTAATCGCATCAACTTCCATAAATCGCTGCTGCATCAGTCACTGTGGCAGAAAGAACAAGGTCCCATAACAATAAAAGTGAATTGGTTAACTTATTGGGTCGTACAACAATGTCCTCTTCGGCTGATCGAGCTCAGGCGCGATGGGAAGGTTGCAGCGATTCCTGATCGAAGGCCAGTCGAGGGAGATCAATAAAAATCGCAAACAAGTCTATAGCAGGTAGGTATTGTTGCTAGCAAACACCTCTATGATCTCTCGCAATGAGGATGCCCTGGTTTGGTGCGGGACTCAGATGATCGTGGAAGAGCCCCAAGATCACACCGATCCAGTCGTACCCGAACAGTGTTGATATAAGTTTGCGATTATGCGCGCCCTCCTAGGCAACGATTGTACAATGTACATCGCCGGATTGACAGTGGTGCGCTGGCAGCGAGAACCTGTGGAAAAGATCACCGGCTGCCTGGCCTATGGTCTCTGCACGGTTAAACAACTCGCTGAACACATGTTATAAAATTCCTAACCCAAAAACCGTGTTCAATAAATTTCGCGCTGGACCGGCGACAACGAAGCCGGGGAGGACACCATGCCGCGGTGCCAATGCCCACTGATATGTAAATAGATATCAAGGCATCGCGAAGATAGACGACCGCTCGGGGCAGTCTCCGGAGAACAGATCGCTGCCAAAGCGTTGCTGTCGCTGCACATTGCACAGTGCATGTGCAGTATCGCGACAATAAATGAAAAACGTCTTCATTAACGCATCATAATAAGATCAACACTTAAGACTGCCGCAATTTCATCTTCTTCCTGCTCAGCACTGACCTTATCTCTGTCCAGGGATTGGTCACAACATGACAAATTTTGGCGCTTGCAAATTCCAGTCCGAATAATGCGCCCATCACTGTGCCAATGGCATCGCACTCACCAGGACTCAGAGGTCAAACCCTTTGCCGCCACAGTGCAATGGTACCCAGAAGACAGCATCGAACGAAATCCACAGATCCCGGCGATGTCCTAACAACCACGTCAATCACGTCGTCTTGCGATTCGATCGAACGAAGATTTATGAGTTCGGGTCCAGGACATCGCAAGGGGAGTCCACTGCGGACGACGACGAAGGAAAAACTCGCCGTCCGTGATACGCCGAGCCCCATAGAACACGCTGGTAATTAATTTCGTAAAAATTCCAATCAACAATTCCTCCACGATCGGCTGCTGCCCTCGCCCTGGCCTCCTCCGTACCTCTAGGGATTCGCTGGTCGACTTTGAGCCCGCGACTGGATTTATTCCGGGCGCTCCTTGTAGACGTCGTCCATCTTACGCACTGATAAATTGCGAGTCCAAACGAAGCAGCCGGACCGGCCGAGCGGAACTTGAGCTCCACTGCGGTTCTGGGCAGCGAGCCTCGTTCCCGGGACAAGCCAAAGAACGATTTCTGTCGTCAACTGATGACCACGATGATGGACAACAATAATGGACTTCACTGATTCGTCATCGTCGTTCGACAGGATAAATAGTGCACTGGCCAGCGCACTGGACGCAGGCGCACAAAGGGATCGCTGAAGATCACCGAGGGCAAACCGGGAGCGACAACTTTTTCTCCATGGAGCTATAAAGCGGGGAGATTTACGACCGTGCAATATTGGTTGTTAGGGATTTTTTCGGCAGCAGAGCACACTTAACAAGTCCATAAAAAAACAATCCTCTATGGCCGGGAATACTCCATGAAGCGGAAAGGACATCTTCGATATAACCCATGACTTCAAAATTAAAGTGCAGCAGTTAATGACTAGTGGTTTTACCTTTTAATTACTCAGAAAGAAATGAGGAATCCGTCAATTTGAAGCAGAATTATCTCATGACATTATAAAACATGTTCCATAAAATTGCAAATGTAAAAAACGCTGCAATGTGTTTACACATGGGTTTATTATTTCTGACTGAATACAATAACATTGGTAATTCTCTCAAGCATTAAAAAAAAAAAAAAACAATTTTTTTTCATTTTTTTAATTCTTCACTCTTTCGTCAAAATCGACTTCATATTCGATACCCTCACCCTAAAAAAACATAAAAAAGATGCCCCACATGCCCAAGTTCATAAAAACTTTAAAAATGCGTAATTTTACCCCCATTTTTCACCCCTGAAACCCCAGGATATATTCCGATTAAATTAAATGCGGAAGAACGATTGTTTTCGATCGGTAATTAAGGTAGATATCGCTGACACGGCGGACATACATTGCATTTTTGGACTTTGAGGGGGTGTTAAAAAAAATTTTTCCGAACCGATTACAAAGGTGTATTATTCAGAGAATAATAAACCAAAACTGCTGTAACTAAAAAAATTCACTGACATTTCCATAAAAAAATCAATTTGAATTTTCATTATCTCTTTTGCAATAATTCGTATGGTGCACTCTCCCAAATTTCAATTTCCACTGAAATAACGGGTCGGGTGGGGGGAGTATTATTGCAAATGTTCGTTCTCAATCCAATGAATGTAACTGTAACTTTCAATTTCAATTTGAACGAGAATTGCTAATAGCCTGGGAGTTGCAAAGTTGTTGAAAGGACAACAATTACATTACTTTAAAATCGATGACCTTGCGTAAGGATATTTGGAAAAGCGGAATTGTAACGGTCTCTGTTCTTCTGTAGACATTTTGTGGCCTCACGAATTTTTAATTAGAAACATTGCCAAAAGGGATAACTCGAAATGATAAACAGAAGTCATGAGAGACTTGAAAAGAAGTTGTTGCCCATATTCTGAAACCGTGACACCCCGAATCGTCAACCCCCGTCATCATCATGCATTTCTTATGGGGTGTCAATTTGTATGAGTCATTGACGGGTTGTTACCGGAATACCCCAAGCGAGATGTTAATGAGTTTTCACGGGGAAAACAACACTGAATGCTATGCACGAATATTGTGTACCTGTATTGATTATTAAGTCTGCTTGTTTCATCTTATTTACCCCTTTTACGTTGTGCACACCACCCACAGCAATCGACCACAGAAGATGAAGTTTTTAGGTCATTTTAATATGAGACGGAGAGAAAAAGGAAAGGAAAGACCATTTTTCTGTATGAAATTGCACATACCAAGTTGTCCTGTGGCTCCATAAACTTTGATCAAATGTGCCAAAGAGCATCGTGATCTGAATTTTCAATTTATTACGATAAATGAGGCCAAGATCATGATTTTGTTATTAATGAAAAGGAACTCGAAGGGCTCAGTTACTCGATAGAAATATCTTAGACAGCGACTCGTTACAATTCTGATTTCTTTAGACAAAGAGAAACCATCCATCATGGAGCCCATTTAGCACTGGCAAATTATCAATACGCTTTGTGGAGTAATTCGATCAGGATAGATCAATACAATTCCGAACTCTCGAGGCATGTACAGCTCTAATTTGTCGCCCTTTCCCACTGCATAAGGCCGATCCCCGAAGAGATCGAAGAGCAACAGATCGCGCATTTACCACCTCTAAACACTCGATCATTAAACGCAATTTCGTTGATCTGCGAATTTTGAATAAATTAATGATCGATGAATATCTCTGGGATACAAATTCAAATTGCCTTCCATTCATTATAGTACGACATTATCGATCGAAAAAAAACTCAATAAACAAAAATAAAAAACTCTCGGGTTGGCGGGCATTTCGAGACGGTGACACAGCACACGATCGTTTCTTGGCATCACTTCGGGCATTTGTTTTGGATGCTCGCGACTCGATTGCATTCAATAATTGAGTCTTTTGCGAGGCAAAATTGCTCAAGTGTCGAGTTATTATTGTAATTAGTGAAAATTTCATTTAAATTGGTGGTAGATGGGGCCCGCGTTGATCATCTCTGATCGCCGCTGATATGCGTCATCGACTGATTTGCATGCAAAACACCAACACCCAAGGGTACAGCCATGTGCTGGATCAAAGTGTACTGAAAGATCGCACGTGGGTGAATTTACCGCCAGGCCACCTTATTTTTATCGATTTTTTTTTGTATATATTCATTTTCCATTTTATTTTTCCGCATCTTACTTTTATTTCTTTTATTCTTCGCCTTTATGCAGTTTCCGTGCGCTGATAATAATTTATCTTTCGTGGCTAATTTATTAAAGCATTTCTTCAACTGATGTATTGTGCCTGACTGTGTCCACCTTTGTAGACTCTTGATATATAAAAATTTTATAATAAAAATTACGAAAGAAAACAGCATGGGGAAGGTTTTTTTTTATTATTGATATACGATGAAAGTTGTAACAACGGCGTGTGCTTGCTGGGCCCACTCTGTTTACTCAATTTTCATTTAATTTATAGCGAACTTTTTTAATTACTTTTTAAATTATTGCACTTGCCGCACAGAGTGAGTAGTTACCGTTGAATGCATTAAGGAGTTCAAGAGCAGTTATTTCTGTGTTTTTTATCTCTCCGTCACTTCAAAATCGACCTCCATCGGAGTACATAAATCAGCTGACAGGTGTTGGATCTCCCACTTGGGATTGTGAAACGCGTTCATTTATGCCAAATCAAATGATAAGTGAATTTACATATCCCAATGTCACATTTTTCTGCAATATTTTTACTAAGGTAGGATGGCTTGATTAACATGCAAGACCACAGAATTGTATCCGAAAGGCGTGGATGAAAAACATTATTTTTGAACAGAAGCTTTAATGAATTTCAACTGTAAAGTAATGTTTTAAAATTGCACCACCGAATTCTGGGATTTTAATTAACTTTTTCGACGAATTAATGGCTGACTTTAATCAAATTATTCATATTATGTTCTCGTATAAATCTCTGACCAGACAAGGAAATCAATAGCGAGTGCAAAATTTGCGCAAACACTGCAAGTAAGCCCAAACTACAATATCAGATAAATTGAAAATATATGGCGTTTGTTGTACGCCAATAATCTACCGACTTTTGTTCCAATCGCAATCCGCTAAATAGTTACGGAAACCGCTATAATAATGTCAGATCGATTTAAAATGCAACACCGAAAACCGAAGAAGGAATTCGTTGTAAATCTTTTTGCGAAATGTGTACGGAGAGGTCGGTGATTATGTCAGTATCTGTATAGTACGGTCCCAATGGTAATGTGCCTTCCTGGCTTCCAGCAGCCGATCTTTAACACTCCTGAACTCTTTGACTATTAAGCGTTGTTAAACGTAAACGCGGGAAAAATTGTGGAAAACAAAACAAACGACATTACTAGCCACTTAACACGTAATATGTGTAGTGAACGATAGTTTTACTCACTTGTGACGATCACTTGATCACCTCAAGTAAGCTTGAGCGTCATTCGGTGATACCCTGTTGTTTCCTCCATACGGCTTGCTGTATCCTCAGCGTCTTCGTCTCTACCGGATTCTGTACTACAACCGAGAGTACATAGGCGGGTATTACCCTGTCCCCGCTCAATAATACTTGTTCATATATACATTTTTTTCTTATTCGCCGTTCCCCTCCATGGCATTCATCATTGGTTCAGCGAACAAGCTTCCAAATAAGGTTTGCACATGTTAAATACGGAGGCAATAACAACCCGAGGCATTCCCTCAAAACGACCAAATTTCCCTGGATGTGCAGTTTCAGGTGCAAATAAATCGATTTTACTCGCAGAATGATTCGATAGTGTCGGGTTATGTGTCAAATATCATCATAAAATCTCATATGGTCGCATGAGCAGAAAACAACAAAATCGAATGCGAATAGCGCGCGGCATGTTCACCCAACAACAACATGCTCCGCGCACTTAGCAGCCACGAAAAGTAACAAAAGCGCGAAGACATTTCGCGGAGGAGACGATCGTTTGTGCTTGTGGTCGATCAGTGGTAACCCTTTCGAGAGCGCGGGCTCCACAGCCGACGTCTTCGAACGACGACGCTGCTTAACGCCGTAACAAGCATCCCAAAATAAGAAGAGTAAGCCGCAAATAAACATCGCGTACGTTGCATTAAGTAACTACCAGGCAGGGCCATGTACACGATCTCCCCGGCGATCCTTCTTCCTCCCCGAAGCCATTCTGCCGTGGTCGGGGTCTCCTGAGCAATGCACGCATGCGCGCCTTCGAGTGGACAGAGCAAAATGCGATACGCGGGTGCGCGTGATCTTTGTGACCGCGGGCAGATCTGAAGACCAGGTCAACGGGTGGACTCTGCAGATGAAATGCCGCGGCATCGACCGTTGCGGAAACAAAACTAAGAAAAGTCGACAACAACGGACACAAAGCATATAGTAAAAAAATAAGGAGAAACAAAAAACTGATAGAAAATAAAACATCGCAAAACAATGACGGCCGAATGATCCTTTTAGTTAGAGACAAAGGACTTTCCGCTGCCGGGATTTTTGCACGTGGTGGAGAACATTTTTCCCGTTGCGATCACACTATGAGTTGAAGAATTGAATACTTGTTTCAAGTTTTAATTGTAGGAGTAATAATTCCCGAGTACACTTCAAACATTTTTAATAGCTTTTAGTATTCGAGTGGAATAAACAAACACCCGATCGATCTGCTCCTGTGAACATGCATGGAAGCGATCGAGATTTCTGATCGTGATACGATCGCAAATTAAACAATATTTGAAACGAATAACATTTCCTTGTATCATAATGTGGATGGATTACCATTAAATTAAATAATGGGAAGGAGTTTCTACCTTCCAACTGATGGCATATTCCTTGTTGTAATGATCACTTTTGAACCGTCATCAGGCACAAGTCGAAACCACTTGGTTTTTCATATTCAGTTTATTTCTTAATAATTCAATTCGACTGGCAGCTCCTGAAAAATCGTACATTGCGAATCGAATCGCTTTTTGTAGTCCCAATCGCATCATTTGAGTTCGACGACAAGAAGATCTGTGCAGAAGTTAAAGAAGCGCTCAACATGTGCGTGGCAAATGCGTGCCAAAGTATTCCAAAGAAAGTCCGAACAGCGTCCGACCTATACTCCTCGACGGAGCACGCTGGCGGCACACATCAGTCCTCTTTGGCTTGATACCATACGACTGAAAAGAAATTCCCGGAGTTAAATTATGCCTGCCCACGTTTCGGTGCTACCGAAAGGAATTTTCCTGGGAAGGCGGCTGTGCCAGTTTGTGGTGAATTGAATCCGATAGGTCCCCATTGTTTTTATCATCGTCGTTCCAGCATCCCAACCAGATTCTGTGTTATTTGTTTCGCAGCATTATAGCATTCGTGTATGTCTTGCATCCGCATTTTGAAATGTCCGATCCTGCCAACCGAGACCAACTTCACTCTCCGAGGAATTAATCACAATCCAGATTAATGCTATCTATTATTATTTTCCAATGATTATAATTGGATGTTTCAGGATTTTAAATTGCTGTTGCAATAGGATGTTTACGGAAACATTGATTCTCATGCTGATGAAGATCGAATGCAATTTAAACTGCACAATTTTTGTCATTTGAATTTTATGTAATTTTTCTGTTAAATCTATCTCTATGAAGTCTTTATGGCGAACGTTGTTGTTCGTCCTTGTGCACAGTCCTTACAATGTTCTGTACATTTAAAGAAAAAAAGGTGAATATTTTTAAATTTGAGTTTCGCTTAAGCGGCGTCACAAGTGAACTCATTAGTGAAACTTCGTCGTTTAACTTGCTCCAGACCTCCAGAATTCCGGATGTTGTTCCTTGAAACATTGCAGTAAATGTTCCAACTAAGCTACACTGATGAGTTTCCTTGTTACAATACTTAAACGACAGAAAAATTTCGAATTCCATGTGATTACGACATTAACAACAATTTTGTGCATTTTGTTGGAAAATTCGCTTTCACACAACTCTAATAGGAACTTTAAAGTTTATTAGCAAAAGTTTGATTGAATTTTATCTTAAGTAAAATGGAATAAATGTGAAACACAGAACGCCTTCCGCTTTCAACAATAACTTGATTATGAAAACTCAACGGCAAATTGTGTCTTGATAAAGCTCAGCATCTGCTCAAATATGCACAGCTGTTGTTTGACATTGGCTTGCATGTGTTTCTTTTACAATATAAATTGTTTCTAGAATATAATTAAAACATAAGAGCATAAACTAAAAAATTTAATAATAATCATGTTGTTGGAGCGGATCCTTCTCCCTATCTCCAATATACACAAACTTCCATTTCACCTCGAGGGATCGCAAACTTTTGAGTCATGATGACATCGTTCAAATAAACTTTGTGCAACTTTTTGAATGGCATTTCACATTGGGGCTGCTGCACTCAGCCGCCTTGAGAAGAGAAACTTTCTTCTCGTTCTTTATTTTTGATGCATCTGGAAGTGTGTAGTCCTTGCGTTTTCTTGCTCTTATTATTATTCTATTTTTGAGGGGAAGAAACAAAGTTTCAAAAAAGTTGTTCGATATTTCTTCGGTGAAAACATTTTACATTATCTGAAGGAGTGCAAATAGAATCAGTTCACGGCTTCAGTGAACAACTTTAGTTATCAGGTACTGCTTCGTGTTGAGAAGTAAAACTCAGCATTATCTGAAGAAGTCCACTCGTTGTAATTTAAAAAGTCTTAAAAAACAAGACGGGGGAATGAAAGAAACTTTTGTCAAACTTAAAAATTAAATCTACTGCTTATTGTAACTTTTATCGAATTTTCGAAACCAAGAAATTTTCAAAAGTTAGAAGCGAACATTCGAACCTTTGTAATAAGTTTTCTCAGTCATGTACAATACAATTTCGGGTGGATATCCTAGTATTCGGGTAATTGAGGGTTTTCATTCAACCCTTACAAAATTTGAAAACTTTCATTCGACTTTTCTTCGTTTCATTTAAAAACGGAAACTTTTTTCTGAGAAGGGTATACATTTTTATTTAAGGTGTTTGAGAATTTAAAGACCTCTTAATTTGCAATCCTTTCTTTGTATGTATAGTATAGATATCAAAAAATCAAATTTTTCCTTTTTTATATTTTCAGATGACTGGCCCTCGCAAACTACGATTTTCGATGGACTGGAAATTGAAACTACCTCAAATTGTGTAGAGAATTTAAGAAACTATTGTAAATTTTAATGAATTGTTCTTTTAATGCAACGAAATAAATAAATCTGCCCTTTCCTAAAACTGTTTCTATCACAACCCTTTAGCTAAATTTCATCCGACATGCAACAATGGAAAACAGAAAAAAACTAATAATATCAGGAAAACGTTGGCGTGAAACTTAAGCACTTTTGCAATAACTGCTGCAGGAAATTTATCCACGTCAAGGGATTTAACAAAACCACAAAAATCAGCCGAAAAATGATTTTTATTCAATCGCCCACACCAAGTGAAATTATATCCCCTGACCACCTCCTCTGGATAAATACACTTTTTCAGCCCACTTAAAGTTCTGCGCAGAAGCAGTGCAATCAGCGCAGTGCGTTGCGCTCAACGCGATTGTCTACCTCTGCACAAAACTACCGGACGAACTCTCCAAAGACTGTAAATTATGAAAATACCACTTCCTGTATTTTATTTTATTTTTTGTAAGCCCAGTTGGATGAATCATTTTTAAGAAACATCAGCAAAAAAAACCACATTGAGAAATTGTAATTGCTCACGATATTTGTCACTAGGACAGTTTGTTTGAATGATCTCGACGCAATTAAAAGAAACACAAAAAATAGAAATTGTTTCAATTTAAAATTCAATAAATGTCCATATCTAAAATTCAGGAAGACTTTCATTTAAGCTATGACCCAAATTATGGCCACACCCTCATCCTAATTCCTGTTCCTTTTTTTCCTGGATTCAAAAACAATCATGAACAGCGGAATTTGAAACTGAAACAATATTTAAATCTCGTCCCATTCAAAATGGAAATAAACCAAATCGCGAACAAATTTACTTGGACTTCAGGCGCCAACATTTCCATCATGGTTTGTCATTCGCTTTTATTTACCATCAGTAAATATAAATGAATGATTTTGTTGTTATTGTTGGACAATTTTGGCAGTGAGGGGTAATAAATCTGATACGGTGTCACTTCGTATGTCCATCCGCGTAGCCCACTGGGAACACCCCCGATGGCAATTATCAGTGAACTTTCACTGGAGTCCGATGTGGGCTCAGAATATAGCAACATTTTGGGGGCAAAAAAACGTTGTCATGTCTCCAAAATGGTTCATTAGAAAACGCCACAAATTCAAATTTGTTAAACTTTACCACATTTTCATCAACCTACGGAAGGTGACGAAGGCTAAGGAATCCCAATGGATCAAAAGTTAATTCGGCCCACGGCAATTCAAACTCTCCAAATTCAATGTTAAGAAAACCAAGAAGAAAACAAAAAACAACAGTTTGTCGAAATAAAGAGCACGACGGCATGTTTGTTGTTGTTGTTGTAATTTAATCTTGTTGATTGGAAACGCGTGCGCAGTGGGCTTCTTCTGTGCTTGTAATGTCGACCTTGCCTGACACAAAACGCCGACACACAGGTGACAGACCTCGTCTAAGTAAATTCAAGTGACTAGAAAAGCATAAGCGGTGCACAACAACAACAACAACAACGATCACTGCGCAAAGTCTTTTGCGCAAGTTCGCCCACATGGACTTTGCGGACGGTCAATACGGTCGACAACGAGTCCAACCACGAGCCAAAAAATAATCCACAGCCGCAGGACAAGGTGGTCAAGTTCCACACAGGAACTGCCGCCGATCAAGAGCAAGGTTTCGGGTATCAAGCACGCTCGGGGCTCCTACAGCAAAACCGCTCGACGATGGTTTTCAGTAGTAAGTTTTTTCTTCTTCAATTCAACAAGAGCCCTCAGTTCCAATTCCTCCAACTGCGACAATCAATAAAGTTGAAATAAAAAGCAGAATGTACACTGCGTCCAGAGACCTACATCAACTCTTGCATCATCAGCTGTTCCTGCTTCCGTCCGCACGTCATATGCAAATAAACCTGCGCGCGCCCACGCACTGCGAACGCACGAGCAACTGCTGCCTTTTGTCATTTCTGTGGGGAACATTCGCGGTTACCTGGTTACTTGCTCGGGCGGCGAGATTCCGCCTCGAGATAAGACTCTGAAGTAAGCCGGCGTGTTGGAGTTCATAATGGCGAGTGATTTGTGGTAACACGCGTTTGTGACGTAACCCTTCTTATTATTTTTTTCTGGCAGTGAGACACCGCAGGCGAGTAGGTGGGCGCCATTTGTAAGCGTTTAATAGTCGCTTATGTTTGAGGTACTTGGAATGAATTGCTTTTTGTCGTTTCTTAGGGTCTTTTAGGGTTCTCGGTTTGGTGACAACAGTGCCCTAAATGGTGGCGCAATGAGATGTTTAAAGCAATTAATTGTGCCCACCATTTAGTCACATTTCATGAGTACTTCCCATGCTCAAGATGTTGAAACTACCAATAAGAAGGAGTCTTGAGTGCAATCTGCTTTTGTATTGAACCAAAACAGACTCAAAGTAAAACAGATTTTCGGATCAAAGAAAGAATACAACTGATGGCAACTTATTTATTAAAGGAATTACGAGACCGAAAACAACTGACTTCAGTCCACAGAAGACAACATTAAAAAAGAATTTAAGAAAATAATATTAAAACCAAACACAATTTTTTTTTTTTAGTTTATAAAACTTGGTGTTAATTAAATATCGTGTTAGGTACAACTTCTTGTAGGTATAAGTGCAAAAAAACCACCAACATTCTTTGTAAGCAAAACGAAAACATAAAATAAACAAATTCTCAAATAGTTGAACGATGAATTTTATCTATGCTCTACTCATATTTTTCAAACAAAATATTTTATAAGTAGGTATGTGAACTAAAAAACAAATTGTTTCGAAGTAATTAGTCCGTAATGTTGAAATATTGTTCAAACTGCGATTCCAATAAATTCAGGTGCAAAATAATGGTTCCTTAAAAATGACATATCCTTGATTGGTGTTCAGCGGAAATCAACGAGATATCAATAAATCAGCCGAAAATATCAATTTAATTAATTAATAAAATTGGTTCAATCAATTGAAAATAATTGGTCGAAGTCCACCGGTGAGTGCATCATTTCGCCATTCGCGGAACGCGCGCTCTAAAACTGAAAGTGCACGTTACCTGTAATTAGCAACTGAAGCAGCGTGTCTTATTTTATTGTTCAATAAAAACCCAATAAACGATATTGTTGAAACACATAAAATCATCTGATGTCTCACAAGTGCAGTTTTCCTTACACATTTTTTTTTTGTTGATGAAATGTATTGCGGTAAAGCGATATAACAATAAGCAGCTGACAGATGTTTGTGATAAAAACCAAACACTTAAAACTTAAAAGCAAATGCAATAAAATTAAATGAAAAACAAAAAACACACTTAAAAACAATTTAAATATTTAATAAAATTTTATAAAAATTATTTTTTTTCACCATACAACTAAGTGGAAATGTGCTATGAACAGAAAATATATATAAAAAACGAGTTTTTCTTTATAAAAAATATGACAACACACAAAAATACATATAAAATGAAAAAGAAAAGAATAAAAAACAAAATCACAAAATGTTTAAACAAACAAACTAACTACAGAGCCAAACGATTTACTTCCTTATATAACACAAATTAATATGTGTGGTTTTATTTATAATTTATATATTTATATAAAATAATAATAAAAAAAAATAATATGTAAGCTTTGCTTGCAAACAACCAAACCAACAAAAGGGACGGACACGCTCATTCAATTGTCTTTGTAAAAAAATTTGTTTAGTATTTTTAATTCACGTTTACTTCTAAGATCGCGTAAAACTGTTGAAAGTCATGATTTCGTACAGAATCAAGCAAATTCAATAAAGATTTATTCTTCCATAATTCAATATTATTGTAACTTGTAACACCTCTTGTCTGGCCTCCTCAAGACAATTCTCATATGCATGATGTATATATTGTATATGTATAAGATGTAGAACATGAAACAAGTTCCAGTTCCAAATCATCATTATTGGTTAAATTAATTCAAGTGTTTTATACAATAAAAAAGTGCTCAATTCCGTATACAAGAAACCCGTAATAGCCTTTCAGTTAGCGTCCAATTATCTTCTGAGACAAAATCTTAAAAGACAACTTAAAACTGGCATAAAATTAACTTTAAAAATCGCTTTTATGGCACAACTCAATTGACTAGTTCAGCAAAGAAATTAACTAAATTCGCATCTATAAGAACATTTCTACAATAGTGTACCGAAAAGCGACATTTTCCCGTGTCTACTATTTACAAACGTATACATGAAAGAGAAACGAAAACCCCGAGCTAACTGACAAACGACGCCATTTTGTTCGTGAGTTTCAACAGTTTTAGTGTTTCTTTTTTTAATGTTTTTTTTAATTGAATATTTAATCGACTTAAAAAATATAATTTTTAATAAATATTTCATCAAAATTTATGTCTAATATTTAACATTAAAATTTCACTTCAAGTGAGAAACCGTTATTTCTGTACAACAAAATGGAGATAAGTCCGAAGAATGTCATCCACAAGTCTTAACAGAATATTTCATTTTCAGTTTTTTCTTTTACCTTTTTTCTGTAATGTACTAAAATCAATTTTGTGAAACTGATGAGAAAATAACGGAAAATAGAAGGCAGACAGGATTTGCTGCAAGGATATAAAAAGGAAAATCTAATGGATATCATAAGGGCTCTAAACTACCGTTGCGCATGCGCATGACTCATATGTGTGGAATGTGGAACATGGGGAACATGTGAGTGATGTGTATGACCACCATGAGGCGCTCCATATGCCTGTGCATGCGAAAGCGGTGATGGTTGACCCCCTGAATATGGCGATTGCATTAAACTTTGTTCAAGGCCATAATGAGTGGCCGCTTGTGGATGACCTAAATGAGCGTGCCCATGATGCCCATGGCTATAAATTAATTGTCTTACTTTCGAGTCCTCATCAGCTATATTGTAACTAAGTTCGGTTTCTTCGAATCCAGTTGCTGACATCCTTTGATCCCCGCCACCACCGCCACTCGGTGGATCCGGCGAATTCAGGCAGGTCTGAATTAATTGTTTGCCAGCTTCAGAGGTTATCATTGGCTGCAGTTTTCGGGTTGCAAATGTGTACACATGACCTGTTTCAGATGCCACCAGAAGCATGACTTGTGTACCGGTTAATGTAGATAGCTCGTAGGCCTGTAAAAAAAACAATTCATGTTAAATGGAACAATTCATGTGTTTATAAATTGTAGAAAAACTTTTGCCCCACTTAACAATATGTAAAGTTAAATTAAAAATTTGAAAATCATTGTTGCATTTGCATTTTTATACAGCAAAGAGAAAATTAGGCTGTGTAGTGTGCAGGTATTAAAAAACTTAGAGACAATTAACTAGATCCCTTAAAACCATTTAAATTCTTAGTAACCAAAAAGTAATTCTGATTTTGAACTGATAGGGAATCAAGGCGCAATAACCTGAAAGAAGCTGAGAAATTTGTTGTAGCCGAAAGAATCCCATACGTCCTCGTAAACCATTCCGTGGCTCTTTTCGTTAAAATGAAGAAATAAAAGTTGTCAAACCGCACTTCATTAACCGAATTAATTGACAAAAAACCCGATGAACAAATGATCTCAGGAAAGACATTTCTGAAAGCCCTTGAAAGCCATCAGTCTCGATAATCGAAATTTTGCACCAACTTAAAGAGCACACGAGGAACGGAAAATTAAAACAAACAACAACAAAAATCTGGTGTACTCCTTCCAATTTCTTTTGCCAAGTTTTTCCTCGGGAATATATTTCTCGGGCGCATTTCTCATGCGATGGCGGCGACGACGACGTGTTCAGCTCAGTTGTCGTCCACCATTTTGTTTTTATTGTTGTTTTGGCACCCACCAACAAAAGGAATTAAGGTGCAAAATAACAAAAACGGCGCTCATTCCTGTGCTCATCTCTATTTCCTCATCGTGACCGCACCATACTCATGACACTTTTCAAAATATTTCCTACGAAAACTTTAAATCTAGTATGAAAAATTGGCGGTAAGCATTTTCCGCTAGAGATGAAATTTGAATTTTAAATTTCTTTGGTGGTGATGGTATCGAGGATGCGAGATGGGCGCATGATCGGGCCGATTATGTTTGCGCTATGTCGACGCGCAAAACGGGGACTGGTAAGAAATAAAAGCATTGCTAAAAACGAGTTTATCTTCTCAGGACTTTTGAATTATTGTCAAATGACATTTTGGGCTCTTTACTGTCTGATGACCCAATTGCGGTTTTGAGCTGTCAGTGATTTTTTATCTCCACCATCATCTCATCATCGCTGGTGGGAAGATTTTGTGTTAAATAAATCGCACATTTTTCTTCGTCTTCTTCTTATCCCGGTTTTTTGTTTTTTAATTTCTTAGTTCTCACGGAATTGATTGTAAAAAGAAATTCGTTGAAACGTGTATTTAGAAATGTGAACTTAATTTATGTGACACACATGAACCAGGACTATTCAAAGATGTAAATCGTATTTGCAATTAGAAAACGAGTTAATTATGTTTTGCGGTTACTGTTGTTGAAATCATTCTTGTTGGGTTTATAACACACTAAAAAAAATGTTTTTTTTAGGAACTTATAAACCCCTTTCTATTCAATTCTACCTAACGTAACATAAACATCGAAATCCGAACAAAATGCCTTTGTTAAATATTGAGGAAATTTTAACAGGCCTAAATAAGCTTAAGTCAATACTGATTGGATGAAGGTTATTTAAATTTACCCCTACTCTTCAATAATAAAATCTGTCTCTTTGAAGCTAATAGAATTATTTCCTCCCCCACTTAAGCTAAAAAATTTTTCCACAGTTCACCAAATCGTCGAAATCTAGAAAAATCTCTTCCAGGATTACTTCTAAAAAATTGAATCAATTTTCATCGAAAAATTCAATTTGTACAATAATCGAGAGAAGTAAAAAATATATTGCCCACCCTCGCCGGAAGCGAGGAGCAATGGAGGAATGTTGGGAACAATGACAATGCGCCTAGGGAAAATCCATTTGCGTTAATGCCGGCTTCGAAGCGGTTTTCATCAGATTGTAGTCTCGCTGAACAAATTGGATTAAAATTTGAAGGAACCGACAGAGCCTCGAGCCGAAGTGGGCAGCAGGCGGAGGCAGACAGCTTCTAATTAGTGCAATGATTGGAATTACAATGTCCGAAGTAATTTGAAGTGAAATGCATTAATCCAATCACATCTGATCCAGAGCTACCCTCGTCGGCTATCGTCGTCGGTCGGGAGAATTTCGCGGGCAGGAAGGAAGCCCGGGAGCAGTTTGATGTCGCTCCGAAAAAATGGTCGCTCGCGTGCTGAAACGGATCCTAAAAAAAGAATTCGCGGTTAGTGTTTCGTGTTCACGACACATGTTTGTGCATGGAGCATAATTTGCGGATAAGTTACGCAAAACAACGGGAGCGAGTATCTTGACCAGGTATCTGCGCCACTGGTCCCATTAATTTCGTAATGTGACACTTTGGGGCCCATTAATTACAGCCGCAAATTAAAAAGGGGGCCCCAAACAGCATGCAGCGAGAAGTCCGGGAGTCGCATCGGCTGCTCAGCAAGTGGTTAATGGGAGGACTGCAAGTACACGACGACGAACAGAAGCATGAGAAGCGGCGTCGACGATGATGCAACCTGAAGCTGACCATCTGGGTTGCGCGCGCATGCAAAAAGGAGCCAAAGGGGAACCAGAGGGACGCCGCCAGAGAAAAAAATATTAATTCCATGCGAATTAGACACTCGCCGATGCTAGATTAGCCGCTGACAGTTTAAAACCAATAAACACACGCTCAGGAGGCGGCTGTGGTCCAGCGGAGCCACACTGGGTTAATCGGCGGCCCTCAAGTCTCCACAGACGTTAAATTTATGGGAAGAGCTTTTACAAGATTCGCGCCGATAACTGTTGCCTGTAATTGCGGTTTAAGAGGTGCACTCAATTAGATTAAAAGCGGTGCTTCAGGACCCGAGAGGGAGGTACCATACTGCCCCCTCTCTGGCTTACAATACCTACCTTAGAATCGAGAGCGAGACTTTCTCATTATCCACCTCTTGGGGGCACAGATAGCGCTGATTACAAAAGGAGCGCAGCAAAACAATAAGCGGCGGTTTGCGCTGAAAGTGAGGCCCGCTGATGTTTATCTTTTTCGCGGGTCTTACAGGAAGCGAACGGACAAAAAGTGCCTCAGTTAATTGCGTGTTTGATTAAGGTACTTCAGGGAGTATGAGTTTATTGAATATTTATGATAACATTTATATTAGATACACAATTAGCAGTGTCGATATATTCCACAACTGGTTTTCTGAACTCAGCAAAAAAACTGCAACATGGAACATGAAAATTGTTGTAGACGTGCACCACCATATGAACATGTTGCAAAGAGTTTTTACGCGCAGCCAGCAAAAGCAAATGTGGAGCAAAATTCTAATATTAGGTTAAAAAGCGTTGCCCATTGATCTTTATGTGCCAATTTATCAAATGTATGGCTGCGCATTCCAAAATAACCATGAATAAGTTGGATGTTGGTGAATAATCTGATCATACAGCAAATACCGAAGTTATTGTTTCGTATCGATTTTCGATTAAGACAAACTCAAACTCTTCAAGGATCAATGAAGTCGTATTACATCGGCATCGACAGATCTACTTACATATTTATTATTTATATCATGATGTAATAAATAACAACCTCGAAAAAGGTGGAGTATTTACCTATGCTATCGAAAAACAGAATTCTTCAAAAAGCATTTCCATTATTTTTGTAGCTTTAACAGACGAAATTTGCAACAATTCCGAATGGAAAGACCTTAAAGGAGAAATGTTGAGCAAACAACGGTTTTTTTTAACCAAAGGACCATTTGCACTCTCTGTTTTTGTACGGAATCCTCAGACAACCTGACAACCTGTCTAAATAGTCTATGGTAATGGAGAAAAAAGTCCACAAAAGGGTTTGCTAAAGGGTGACGTTGACGATGGTCTCCTGGAAGTGGATTGAAGCACATAAAGTGGACTGTTCCGGAACACTTAAGCTCACCCAATGGAGACCGCGGCACTCAACGAGGACGACGTGAGGCATTAATTGAATTTCGTGTTATAAAAGCTTTGAAACCATCAAGCCACACATCCTTGCACATAGTCATATTGCGGTGTCCGTCCAGGAGGTATCGGAGAGTCAGAGCAGCATCAAACCTCGCCCCCACTTATGAAATCAAAGTTGAAGCTATAGTGCACCTTTTCAGGGAACACGAACCGGGTGTGGAATGATGCTGCACAGTTTGAGCGTGTCCTAGATAATAATAAAAAGGATTACGGGAATTACCAAAAAGCTACAAAGCTGTCATCATCGTAGAACTCCTTCAATCTAGGATTTTCTAGTTTATGTTGAAAAAAAGTCCCTCAACATACTAAAGCGATGTTGATTCGACAGAACTGCGAGGATAAGATTCTGGAATCCTCTTTCATCTCTGACGCCCATCGGATGTGTCCTGAGGCTTGTAATTCCGGGTCATTTACTAGAATTCCTTTCGTGCGTCACATCACGGTCAAAAGTGAAATAATTCCTGAAGTAGTGGAGAGCACAGGACGAGCCCGGATAGCTTTCCTGTTTTATCCTTGAAAGGAGAGTGACAAGCAACATCAGGATCATCAAGTAATTAAGTTGACCCTTGCTTTTGTCTGCCACCCTGTGCAACAGTTTAGCTCATCCCCACCCCCTCCCTCGACCTCATAACCGCAATTAGGATGATTTCTAACTTCGGGCGGCTTACGACGATGAGTTTGTGGAATTTTTGCTACTTATAAATTATAATCACTTTCAGGATAACAGGATGAGAGAATTTTTAGAATTCTGGCACTGCCTAAAGTTATGGTGCAATATAAAATAGATTTGTTTTGAATTCTCCCTTTGTGTGGATCAGAAAAAGGACTTTTGCCTCAGCTTTTCGTTTGCAAACGATAATGGAATGATTCCTGAGAAGAGAAACATAAATGCGATTTATTTGTGCCGATTTGCACAAAAGGAACTACTAAAAAACTATCTTTACTTCCTGAAAGTGTGATGTAGATCAGGGAGTTTTTTTAAATTTCCATCCCCATTTTTTTCCAACCGCAAGTAAAAAGTTTTAGTATATCCCGCGATTATTTTTCATGGAAATTTTTTTTTTCATTGTTCTTTCCCCAAAAAAAAACCTCAGAAAGTTTTCATTTTTCTTCCACGAACTTCAGCAATAAACAACCGTTTGCTTTAGATTGCACGCGAACGACGACGGGGATTTCCCGAAACGTTTACCCAAGTGTTAAAATAGCAATTAATGGAAACAACCCCGCCAATCAATCATAAACCCGCGAGAAGAGAGGGCGGAGTGGGAGTGCCGAACTGACAACAGGTCGACCTCATTAGTTCGTTAAAAAAATATACTAAATGCCCCAAATTACATGGAGAATACGATCTGCTCCATCAAATCTCTTCGCTGATGAATGAATCAGCAGAACACAGAAATTGCATGTTGGTCTCTGTTCTTGCGAGGATGGTGAAGATGCACGGAGGAAGCGGAGGGGGGTTGTTGCTTGCATGCACCTTCAAATTTTAAGAGACTCTCGAAAATTTCCACCTCACTTTGATAATTTCAATTTGTCGATGGATGGAGACGTTGTCCGACATGACAAATTACTGAGGATCATCAATACACGATAATTGCTTTTTGGGGAACAGGTGCCGCGCACAAAGGATGAGCGCTGAAGACTCTGTGCTCTAGAAAAAGGCAAATACGACATGCGGAAGTTGGTGTTTGTTATGCCAAACTAAAACATAAAACAAAAATGGAAAACATTACATCGCTTTTCTTGAACATCCTTCGGGGGGGTTCCCGAGTAGTGTTCCAGCAGCAGCGGCGAATCCATCAAGGAACACCATCGAGAGTAATGAACATCGACCTCGGGGCCATTGGGATGCGATTGAAGAACAAAAATGCGAATTTATTCAAGATATTTCGGCTTATCGTAAATTTATTGACTTGATTTAAATTTAAGCAAGAGCGACGGGGTGCAGAGGGTGCTCACCTGAGCGAGTTCATGGGTACTTTTGTGTGGCTTGAGTGCATTTGATCTCAATAATTTATGCGTTCGCCATTACGTTCGTGGGACGAGTTTCAGCGTCTCATATACAGTAAATCTTTCAAGATGTGTAACGTAAGCTCCTTGCGAAAGGATCCTGGAAACCAAAGGTCGATGGAGCTCCACTAACCCGGCGACGGATGGGAATCGGAATGGGGTTCCAGAGAACAGAAAGTACGACTGTATTCAGTCAAGGATAACAGCATGTATTAATCTGATTAAAAAGGACATTTGCATGAATATTGTTGGAATATGTAAGATCAAGGTAATGATGATGACTGTGGCTTCTGTGAAGTGCCAGGATTTTATAATCGTGCGGCAACATTCTGCGAATTATTCAAATTCTACTGAATTTTTTAATAATTATTTTCTGTAAATTTTTGACAAACAGAATACGAAAAACTATCAACATTTTCCATGTAACATTTTCTGCATCCCTCGCAAGAATTCCAAAGAGGAACGCAATATTAGCACAAATACCCAGTTTATCAAACATGAAGATAAACATTGTGACATGACCAACTTGAAAGAGCTGCCGAACATTGCACAAAATAACTCCGTTCACTTTTTGATTAATTGCTGCATGCATGTAATTAATTTCGTTCACTGCAATTAGAGTTTTTAAAATGGAAGGTATTTGAAGTTCAGGATTAATAGAATTTAGATCTTGAGATTTGTTTGTCTTAGTTTCTTGTTGTTATCAATTACATCAAAAATTCCATTCTTTCTTCATCATAAAAAGTTGCGCTGAATCCATCAAATTGCCAAGTAAACGACATGATGTCAGGACTTCAGGAGCAATTGGAAGAGCACTGAATTAATCCCCAGCAGAGTCCTTGCAAATTCCTTAATTTCTGCTCAACGAAAAAAAGAACTCAACGACAGGAAACTACAATAAAAAAGTGAATAAAATTTCATAAATTCTTGTAACGGTGTTTTATCATTTTGACATTTTCAGTTTATGAAATTGTAATTAATGGTTTCGTCGTGTGGCGGCGCACTTTGCGTCCTCAATTCTATTATAAATGTTGTTTTTCTTGGCATTATCATCATCTCTGTAATCATGAAAAATGTTGTTATCCCTGCAAAACATTGAAGAAATGAACATAAAAAAATGTGGGAAAAGAAATCGACCGGGGGAGGGGGGTGCGAGTCAACACAATCTAAACAGAAAATCAGCGGTTCCGGGGTGATTTTTGTCCGGAATGACACACAAATTGGAAGCAAAAAAAAGATACTAGGAATCAAATGATGTTGCCAATTTATATTGTGAGCTGATAAAATCTTGCGCGAGAAGCCATCACCGGCAGATAGCATCAGAGGACATCCGTGTTCGCCAATATGTCGCATCGATTTCTAAACAACAAAAGGAGTAAAATGTTAATTACCGCGGAGGCCGCCTCCAGACCGCATTCTCGTGGAGCACAGTTTTGCACGGTGAAGTTTGCGGGGGCTTTCGGATGGAATCGGATTGCAGTAAAGGACATGTCACATGTCCTCTGAAAAATAGTGCAAAAAAGAAAGAGTATTCATAAAAAAACAGTGTAGAGGAGACAAAGCCTCCCGATGGACCTGAGGCCGAGATCTGTTGCTATTGTTTTGGAGTGTGAATTGGCGGCTGCCAACGGTTTTTTCTGTGGCGGTTTCGCACTGTAATTTTTTGATTGTTTTTTGTCTTCTCGCACTTTGTTGCTTTTTATGCATCACTTTTGCTCCTTTTAATATTTATAAGTTGGACATTGTTGAACATGTGTTCAAACATGAATTCACACCATCCGAAGCCATTTGCGAATATTTTTACAGAACAACATTCGGTGCAGTGCAATTTATTTCTGTTGGGTGTCACATCGCCGGAGATAAACAAGGAGAAACTGTTGGCAGCTAACTACCACGAATTGAATATATCCGTAGGATATTGTGATGCAATTCGTTCAGAGATCAATTCGATGTTGTTGTTATTGCTGGATCCCCCACCCCCTGCCCATCGATTGGCCTTTTTGCAGTTCACCGTCAAATGTTTACCGCGGGCAATTGTTGGAAAAGCCGAATGGTGGGCTGCAGCTAGTGTGAGGCTGGTGGAACAGGAGATGTTGTGGATCGGAAGACCTGGTGGTGGGATACAAATGAAAACCGAGTAAAGTAACATTCTGGGTATCACACCAAACCCGGGCCCCAGAGAAACACGTGAAGATATTTCCATTAAAATTCGATTGTTTCACACCATCGGTGAGAGTCTGGCTTTTTATCGAGTGCCATTGAAGTTGGCGGGCGACTTTGGCGACGGATATACACCTCCCCCCCTTCTCCCAGCGCGGCCGGAGGACGATGTGGATAAGTGTGTTCCCCTAAGCCAGGTATAAGTCGCGCAAGTCATTTGCTAAAACGACGGCACGACACATTCGTTGTTTTGTGAAATTCCAAAATGTCAAGGTATAAAATGTGCAAAAAGACCAACACTTGGCATTAAAAATAAAAGCACTGAAACACACCAAAAAAAAAAAAAGTTAAAAAATAAACCAAGTGCGAATAAGACGCAAAATTGCCTCCTTTTGACCACAGAGTCTCTACGTGGCCAGTTGGCAGTGAGTAGCACTTTGTAGGCGACACAGGAGCCGCTCCTTCGGACACATTTTGTTAAATGAAGCGAGATCACTGATTTAACCCGTTGATGGGGATCGTTTGTTCTCTTCCGCCCCTATAGGGATGGCCATTTATCTCGAGCGAATTCAGAATAATAAGTAGGTGGTGGCCAAGGATCTCATGTACCATTGGAATGTTTAGGTGTGAGATTATTGCCGCACAAGTGACCACATACAAATTCCGTGAAGATCTTCTTGTCAATCTTAAGATATTTTCTGCGAATTGTTTGGTATTGTTTTGCGTTTTTCAGTAATTGCCATCGTTTGGTCAAGAATGGAATATATATTTTTTCATGATTTGAATTAACTTCAATCACGTTTTAAAATTGATGGGAATTGTTTATTTTTTTACTATTCGATTATTTATTGGTTTTGTTGGAAAGCAAAAACCAGAAAGACTTCACACTGAGGATCCATTGGGCACCAAAACTTCAATCCACTGAAGACGTCTTATCAACAAATCTGCAGTTAAAACTACTACAAATCTAACAACGAAACAAATACCTCCCAACGAGCCGACAGCAACATTACAATTGTAGTGGCCAACACGATCCAGTGTTTCTCTTAACATGCAGCTACCCCGACTGAATTAAAAGTCATCCGATTCGGTTGGAGATCATCCTGGTACCATTGTAAGACTGTCATCAGCCGTCATAACTCTGACAACATGAGAAGCAAAACTCTTTTCATAAAAATTATGCCCAGTAAATGCGATTCGGGCCGAAATTCTCATATTCGGCCAACGATTCTCACATTTCATTGACCCTTGACTATCAGCGCGATTGAAACATGTCAGTGGCTCCTCTGATCATCCCGCTCACAACAGAAATTCGTGTGGCCGCAATCGATCCTACCGATCGGATTCTCCAATTCGAATTTTTCGTCGATCGCCGCCAAGTGAAGAAATTCCTTGAGCCCCGAAAACTGTCGAAAAGCCAGCCCGAGTCCGCCTTAAGACAAAGCACATCACAATGCATTTCAGTGATCGCGAGTGAATGATGAAAACAAACAAATCATCCATTAAAAACTGATCGAACAGGAAAACGTTTTTATTTAATTTAAAATCGCTGAATCACGATCGAAATTAGATGGCAAAGTGCAGAGAGATGAGAACGATCAGCGTTGGTTGTACCTTGTTACTAGGCCCAATAACATGACCGACCTGTCAAAATGTATATTCACGGTTTTTGGCACGATCACCGATCACCCAATTGATACAGCCGGCGAAAGGACTCCCCAGCGGATCAAAACTGAACTGGGCGCAGCGAAAGGACACATGCGATTTATGTTCGATCGCGAATCCATCTGCAACACTCTTGTGATCGTGTATGCAAAGCAATGGATCGCGAGGTGATCATGCGAAGTTGAGCGAGTCTGGAAAACATGTCGAAAACGTGTGGAATATTGCTGGAACATCGCGCAAGACAAGTTGTAAGATAAAAGCGAGATGCAGACAAAAAGGCGTACGGACATAACTGATGATGAGATAAAATATCTTTTGGTGAGCACTCGTAAATTCATGATTACATGCCAGCGACGAGTGGCTTTTCGCATGCGCCAACTTTTCGTTCCGTGTTGTGTTGGATCTGGATTTTTAGCTCCACAGGTGAATTCGATGATGTTTCACGTTCCACAGTTGATTTTCGGAATGGGTTGATCCGCGAGGTGAGCCCAGATCAGTGCGACTTGATTAATTGTAGAAGCATATGTTGTTTGTTGTGCTGGCGACAGTATTAAGTGATCTGTGACATGATTTTCCATTGAATTATTCATTTTTGTCTTGTTAACACAGTTTTCAATCATGCTCTTGAGAGAGAAACGCGTCGGAACCTTGTCTAAGAGATAATTAGGGGAATTCCGTTTTACTTAACATGAAGAGTTTTGTGACAGGTCCAAATCAAAACACATCTATGGTCCAGAAAGGTTTCATCTAATCTAAGTTAATCCTGAAAATATCCTTCTTGGTACCAAAAATCTCCAAGTGACATTGAACATGGCACCAGAAAATTCACTTTGTGGTGCATCCTGTCACGAGAGTCTCATTCTTCAGTGTAACTCAATTTCCCTTCGTAATGTTTCCCATTACAGCATGACTGCCCCACCCCTCCACCAACTCCCTTGGTCGTTTTTCTGGCTATCGGGAGCCTTATTAAGAAAATTCAAATAGCATTTTACGAATATCAAGTTGACTTGGCTTGATTTTCAGCCCCCACAATTTATAATTGTTCGCTCGGCAAATGGCGGCAGTGGCTTCTTACACTAATTTAATAACTCGCTTCCAATTTAATCGCATTTAGTTGGGCTTTATCGGAACCTTCATCTGTCGTGCAACTGCAGCTACTTACTATCCACCCTCGGCGGCTGCCGGTGCCATCAAAATCCCCCGTCGCGGGTCCATCTCTCCTACTACTGCTGCTGCTTGCAGGTTCCTCTTCCTTCGGCTCCTTGCGGGGGGACATAGTCCCCTCGAGTTGAATACGTTTTCTCGTGGGCGATTCAAATCTCGATAACCTTTTAACAGTGATCGCTGGGGAAAGCGTGCAATGTGTAACTACAGTAGCCGCTGGAATCCCTACATGAACTCGCCGAGTTGGCCTGGGACACGGTCGCGGCCACTCGCCGGAGCCTACGCTGCGAGCGCCGCAAAATATGCGCCTAAGGGCCACCTTAATCTCGGTAGATGGAGCCACGATACAGGGTCGTCTGTCGTCGAATTATAAATATTTTATGGTAATTTAATGAGACAATATCGCGCACATTCCTCTGGAACTGCTGCTGGAGCTGGGAAGGTCGCGGCACGGTTCGTTTGGAGCATTGTGGGAGCTGAACTAGGGAGTAGGGGAAGCAGAGACATTGAATTTCAATTGGACGCCTTGAAACATACATGCCTCCGGCGGTACATCGACAACAACAACAACAACAACAACGACAGTCGCTCGGAGGGATTTTGCAAAAAATGTTTCCGGGAATAATTACAAGGAGTCCGGTATGAAAAGCCTAAGGATTCGGGAGAGCGGAAAACAGGGAAACGGAAGGAGATGCAGAAAATTAGTGGCTTGTTGTGGCCTCACAATTCCATGCCTGAAGCCACCCGGCGACCAAGCCAACTCCCAATTCCCTGGACTCTCTGCGGACACCCGAGGAATTTTTTCAAGCACCTGCAGCAATAGGGCCGAAACTTTGATTAAAAGTTTTTTGATGACACTCCCCAACCCCCTGCTCGTTGTCTTGCCGACATCAAATTTCCCAGCTCGAGAGC
This sequence comes from Leptogaster cylindrica, assembly GCA_963082835.1. NCBI lineage: Eukaryota > Metazoa > Arthropoda > Insecta > Diptera > Asilidae > Leptogaster > Leptogaster cylindrica. The sequence goes on from OY720105.1 coordinate 50,456,982, forward strand.
ACCCAATACCGAAGCGGGGGGCCAACAGTAATTGGTGAAAGGGTTAAAGAACCGTGTTGATAAAGCTCACAGATGTGCTTCGACCTTGATCCTAGTTTATAACAACCAACAGTAACTGTTTCATTTTTCGGGGAAGGGAAAACCTAATTTGGATGGTTTTTGATGTTTGGTGCCGTTCCGCAACACTGCATCTTTGCATGTGTACCGATCCTCAAAGGCGTTTCCCCTAGCCGCTGCCACCCTGTGGTGATTCAACGCTAATTGAAGGGAACCTTTTTTCCGTGGAAACTTCCTTCAAATATTAGTTTAGTCTTCACGAAGCTTCCAAGTTCACGTAATTGCGGATTGGGTTCGGGCTTAAGGTTCAAGTTGCGAAGGATGTTTTGTTGCTAGCCTTAGTAAGCAGGGGACTAATTCGGGCTCCTTTTTCTCATCGCCAATTTGTAAATTGGCGAGCAATTAAAAACTTCGCCTTTGAGGACTTTGAAATCAATGATAATTTCTGATTCAGAAATTATGGAAAAAATTTGAACATCATAATTAATTTCAACACCGGCGAATGGCGGGGGAGGAAATCAGCTCATCCCAAATTTCGATGTTGATTGAGTCCAAATGGAAAGCTTTGTGAAATTGCGTCAACTATGTCAACAATGTTGAACGTTTCCGAGTCCAGTTCCTCCCCCTACAAACCGAATTGATTGCACTCGACCATCAAATGATCCTGAAAAGCGAATATTACATCAAACAACGAATGCATGTGGGAGGGGGTTGAATGCCTGAGGATGCAACTGCATTTGTGCGGTTATTGCCCGAATTCGATAGGCCCTGATTTGCCGTACATTGAAACCGACATGGCCTTTAGAAACGAATCCAGTAAATGGAATTACGTAATTGAATTCAGGAAAGGGTTTCGATTTGGAAACACAATACCCCATTTCATTCAGATTTCCACCTGAGCTTGAATAAAATTTGGTTTGAGTTCGGCACCTTTGACCCCTGACATCGGACACCCTCGATGGAAAGTCCTCACGAGTCCAGCAAGAAAGTTCACCTTTTCCTTCTTTTTTCGCCCATTTATTTATCTTGAAATTTTTGATTAGACTTCAGCAAAGCGGTGCGCAATATGACTTAATTTATGTTCCCAGAAAACTCGGGGCAGTTTTCATGATTTGTGAAATATGTTGGAGCAATGGGAGCTCGATTGCCGTATGTGGACCACGATCTTGGGAAACATGCCGGACCTGGCGAAGATTGATCAGCGCGGTTGCGCTGAACGAACACTCCGTGGCACACGGGGATGGTTGCGACAATGATTGCAGATCGCGAGATGACTTGTCTTCGACAAAGGCCGGCGTCGGTGATCGATTGGCGCAGCTTTCAAAGTTGGATCGCGCGCGCACAAAAGATCATGAGTCACGCGGGATTTGTAACAGTTATCGCGATTGCCCTTCCTGCTTCTCTATTCGCTTTTCTATTTGACGATCATTTAAATTACGGCAGAACTGTCCAAAGAACAATGCTGGTGGGCAATAACTGGGAAATTATGTGGTCTTTCAGTTACCAATCTATGCCGGGATCGATTGTTAACTTCAAAAAAAAGCATTAGGCAGAACTTCCACAACTACCGTGGATTATTTTTTGTGCACCTGCGGCGTTGTTAAATATGATTTATTTGTAAGCAGCGGATCCTTTTGATGTGCTGCACTCAATGGTTGCTTGATAAGCAATTTATTTAGAGACACTGACAAATGTTTCAACTCTGAAATCATACAAAAACAGAAGAACGACAACCATTACGATTTGGTAATTATAAAGCTACGGCCAGATTTTATATTAACAACTTTAGGTAATCCAAATTCAAAAAACTTTAGGAATTTTCGTTTCGACAGTGATTTGCTTCTTTTTTTATTAATTTTGCGTGGATTACTAAAACAAAAGCGAGACGATTTAGCAGAAATTAAGAAATTAAAAGTAAAAATTTTCCACTAACGTAGGAGTAGAACGCGCCGGTTATGGAAACTAGTACAATAAATAAGAATTAAGTTAATATTAGTAAAATATGCCACAAGTTAGACCACATGCTCGATAAGACTATTCCATATTTCGATGACGCGCCGTTACATTTCAAATGTAGGCGTCGCTTGTCGGTAACTAACCAATCTTAGGAGCAAAAATCCCATTCAAATTTAAAGGAAATCAAATACGAACGGAATATTCAAATCAAAACAGTTCACCGCGAAAATTCTCCAACAAATAGGTGAAATTATTGTAAAAAAGTCATGTGTAAGAAATATTCACGTAATGTGCTTCGAAATGTGGAAATAAATTTCTTGATATAACAATTTGATAAGTATCTGAAATGAAGAAACTGAATGCGGTTTTTTTTTTTAATTTCAAATATGTATAATTGAAAAATGCGGAAGAAATTTAAAAAATAAACATTCTGAGGCGTAGTAGAAAAGTCCAAGCTTTCCAAACTTTCTTATGGAGTTTGAATTTGAATTTAGAGGCGCTTTTGCGTGTCAATCAGCAGCTGAATACCCCTATTGCTCTACTACTCCTTTAACAACTTGTACGCAAGAACGTAATAGAAGTATGTCCTGATACTATTGAAATAATATAGCGATATAATTTTAATCTGGCAAGAACCCTAGGCGGTGAAAAAAGAGCAAAAATTCACCATCGCTGAATACTAAGCTGAATCTGCACGACAGTTTGACATTTCCCACTCTCATGCATTTCTACACCGCTTCTCCCACACATTCACACCAACTCCAGTATGTTTTGACAGCGAACACTACCGCAAGAATTGCTCTCGACACGATTGCACACACACACTTTTCGAGGTTATGCAAAATGTCATCTGCGTCGAAAAATTGAATTTTCCCAGCTAACAATCAACCAAAATCACTCACCTTCTTCATAATGCCAGTCTTCCGCTTCGAAAATGTCGTGTACCGGCGCAATTTGTTGTCGATGTATTCCATTTTGATCTTAACGCGACCCTTTGTCTTCTTGCCGTTCGCCGGTGGCGACTTCTTGCTCTGCATCGCGGTGTAACTGTCATCGACGACATCTGGGACACTTCCAGCTGACTGGCCGCCTCCGCCGTTGCCTCCTCCACAACTATCGAGTCCCTGCAGTGTTTGCGAAGTCATGCCGCCACTTCCGCGATGATGGTCATCGTAACAATCAGAGCTGGTGCGCTTAATTCCGCGTGACTGTCCTCCGCCAAGCGACTGACACTGTCCACCACCTCCGCTACTGCCAGCACCTGCGCCCCCGTGCCCCATGAGGCCGCCACCACCACCCCCGGCCGATCGACCACCCATCGACTGAATCAGCCCGCCAGTGCTGGGGGGTCGACCAGCCCCCAGGCCGCCGCCGGGATTCCCATACAAGTCAGCCTGGTCCGCAAGGCTCAGACCAATGCTGCTCATGCTATAGTTCAGGTTATAGCGCGAATCACCGCGCGTGGGATCCATTCTCAAGTAAAAGTTATCCACGACTTGGCCGTTAATAGTGCTGCGGGGTGAAACACTTCTTCCAAGGGAATCCAGACGACTCGTCACGACCAACTGCTCGTAGCCCCGCACTTTGAAATCAATCCACGATTGTTTCACAAAACCTCATCCAATGCGCTCCCAGCCACCGGAAATTCAATAAAAATTCAATCGGTTTTCGGCAGAGCCATTCACGCACTCAGGAAATTCGCACTCACTCAGAACACTTCGCAGAACCGATTATGACAGCTCGGACGACGAAAAATCTTTCCGTTCCAACGCGATATTTCAAAGGGTTGAAGGGATTTCTGTTTGCAAAACACCGGGCCAGCTGAACAACACAACAACTCTCAATATTATGAGTGCACTGGTTCAGGGCCGAGCCGCCAAAATCGAACAGATATTCTCGAAATAACAATTAGAAAATAAAACTGCCAAAAGAACCAACTGCGGACCACCGACCTCCGATCGCAGCGACACGAACTGAGCTGAGCGCACTTCAAACAACTCCAAATGAAATTTCCTGCACAGTCCGCTCAATCACTGCAGATCAGCGCGATGCTCTCCCCGCTAAGAGACACAAGTATCGGTCTCTTTCTAGCCCGATGATCGCAAACTCGTGCGATCTTCCAGGAGAAAATTCCTTTAGCCGCGAGAGGCGCTGCAGAGCAAAGTGAGATCGCCATCGCAATGCGTTTAGACGAGGATAACGCGAGTTTTATGAGGGGCGCCAACTTGTCTTTTTCTCAAATTTGCCTGTCTTCTCTTTTTTCAGGTGGAATTATAATGCCAACCAAATGACTTTTGCAGCGCAGTGTGGAAGAGCACGGTCGGCAGCAGTTGGAGATACAGTCCCACCTGCAGAAGGTAAATAATAAAAGGCTTCGTCGAATTTCTTCTCGCTACGGACCCGAGCTTCGCTGGTTAATTGGGCTTCATTTACAGCGCAGGCTCCTCCCTCACAGCATCGCGTGGTAACTGAGCAGTGCCTTGATTGGCGGCACAACACCTCTCGTAATTAGTGAACCGTTGCTAGTTGTAACGGTCTTTCCTGTACCTATCCAATCGTGACAGTACCTACTCTCGAAAAAATGTCTGCAAATTTCATCGGAGATTCACAAGAAGAAATTTGCAAATTCAAAATCGTAATTTGCAGTGATATTTTTTATTTTAATTATGGAATTAGAATTACGTTACGGGTAGATAATTTTATCTTATATCGATATGATCGATGTTTTGATAAGCAAAGATCGATATAATGTTTAAACAAAAAGTCGCAAGGCTCTAAATGAAAGAAAAACCGAATTAAGAGAAGAAATAATTAAATTTAGAAAACAATTTCAAACTGTCTGGCTAGCAAAAGTTTTATTTAATTTACACAAGAAATAACGAAATCTGTTGCGGAAAAATAACATTATAAAATCGCCATTAAACTTAAAAATATTTAAAAATTCTTTAGAACTGAAAACAATGAAAAAATATATTCCGAAAGACGAAAGTGCAATCCCTGTTTAGCAGTCCAAGGACAGCGATGCTTTGGAATTTAACAAGTTAAAAAATATTTTGAGCGAAAATGAAATTATCGAGGAACATTCAAGCCCACCCACACTTTTGGGTTCGGAGTTTCTTCGAGCGATTTTCATTTGCCATTTGAGCACGAAATTTAAAACGCCGCGAGGAAAATATGTGACGAATTTATTTTTGGAGCATCGCACGAAGAATGGATCCACGAAAGCGGAAGAACGGGGCAATTTAAGACGCGTCCGTACTCCGATGTCGTGGCGATTGCGCCAGCGCCTCAGATCGGTTGAATAATGGCGGGAAAGCGGCACCGGGGCGGATTGCCCGGCAGCGGCACGTGCTGGTTTTCATCATGAAATTGATCGGCCATTCGGACGACAGGTGAAAAAGGACCTCATCTATAATACATTTTTTTGGGGGGGAACCCACATATAGAGCATGATGAACAGTTGAGTGTCGCTTAAAGTCGAATCATGAGATCAGAGACCCTTTTTGTTCCGTTGCTGGTAAATAAAAAAACACCGTCCACCGGGAATCGTTCTTCAGTTAATTTCATGTAATAAAAAATTCCAGGGAATAACGCTTCTGAATACAATGGGAATAATGAGGAATCTGGAGGCCCAGGAGGCGCCATCAAGCGGTTGGCTTTGTTCTCCTCTGAGATTCAGTTCAGCTCGGGTATACTCAAAATTTTTATAAATTTTATTTCGCGATATTTCCGTCGCGCACCCCACCCCGAATTCCGCCTTTCAATGCCGTCGCTCAGTTAATTTCAATTCAAAGCGCACCCCGAGTACGCAAGCCATCCGAAATGGAATATTTCTTCAATTTAACAGACACGATCGACTTTTTGATTGCCCGATTATCGCGATCACTGATAAAATCTCACTCAGTTATTCCGCATAAATTTCGAGATTTGTCCACTGATAAGCGCGGAGATAAATCTTTTGTCTGGCGCAGAGAATTCACCGATTGCAATCGATCGATGATTTGAAGCCTTCACGAGCACGAATATTTCTTGATCGATTTCAAATTTTTTTTTTGTGACTGGGAAAGCGAATTTGATCGACAGAAATCTGATAATGATAAGCATAAGAGATAAATACTTGAGAATAATAATGGAAGCGCCGGGGATGAAGAGGAACTGCAACAAGGGAAAAAATACATCCGGAAGACATTTGAAATTGGAAACATGATCAATGTGAAAAAACACAGTTCTAATACAAATTAGGCATCACCATAAAGTCCACCCACAGTTCTAATGTATGCGCTTCATTAAATCGGTATTTCGTCAAGAAAATATCAGGAATTCTGTCTGCATCGGGATCTTGCTCCTTGGAGCAAATGGACGACAAGCAAAAACGTCCTTCGATCTCATTCGCAACCGCATAATTTAGCTGCGTTCGAAAAATTCCAATAAACTGGCATTGCACAGGGCGCACCGATGGATTTGCCAATGCATCGATCCTGTGCATATGGGGATCGGTGCGATCGGTATTCGGTTGGGCGAGTTGCGAAGGTCCATCGCCAGGGCTCGGTTCGATCATCATCAGCAAAGTGATCGCCTTCGTCATCGGTCCGCATCGATGATTCCACATTTCCACGGCCTCTCGTCTCTAATGCGTTATTCATGAGGACACAAGAACAGTAACTTTTTTCCCAAACTATGAGTAATTCTATAGAGATCGCAAAATTGCACTCAAACGACGATGATAATGGCGATGACGACGAAGACGACAAACGTCCTGGGCACGGGGGACAAAAACAAAAGTACGAGATCCGTCAGATTCCGCCAGTTAGCAGTTTCGCTGGTCCACGGGACCACGGGAGTTATTTCTGGTCGAGAGTCTTCCTCATCGTCTGCGTTCAAATGCGTTCGCCATCGTCGTTTTGTTGGCCCGTCTTTTACAAACAAAGGTTTGTTGACCGATCAACGATCCGATCGTTACCATCAATACACAATAAGAGGAGAAAAGCAGTCAGAACCCAAGCGAGATCTTCGCATGGAAAACCTCTGCAAAAATTGAAGAAAAAAAGTCGAACAAGTCTGAGCATCAAAAACGTAACTCGTACGCGTACGCATTTTCTGCCATTTATGGAAAATCGTACTCTGCCCTCCACACTACATTTGGATCGCCGAGGCAAGGACGACAGCAAAGTGTTTCGACTCGAACGGGTTTTTGCTCCTGCGCCAAGATCAGTTCGAATACGCTTTCGAGCAGCCTCCACCTACTCCACCTTCTCACGGTGCCCCCATCGCGGGTTGTTAAGGACCACTCCACGGTGGTTGGGAATGACTCGTGCCCGCCGATTTTCTCAGCCATTTTGATAGACGACTTGTTCCCATGTTTCAAGTTTCGATCCTTTTTGCCTTTGCTCCGTTTCTGTGATTTTTTGTTGCTGTTGTTGTTGCTGCTGTGGTCACTCCTGGTACAGACGGAAGCGAAGAAGACATGATCACAGCTTCTGGAGCTTATTGAAAATTCGCCTCATGAAGCAATGAGGCCATAAGCAATAATGCAGGCCGTCGCTGCAGTGTTTTGCTTAAATGTATTAAAAGGGAGGCGAGTGGGGCAAAAAACATTTCATCGCAATTGTGCTTAGAATGATTTATGGATCCCCAGAGGTATTGGGGAATGGAACGTGAATGTATTTATGCGAGTTCGAGTTGCTACAGGAATTGTTTTTCAGGTCCTAATTAGCGCTTTCATAAAACAATGTAGACTTTTATTGCTTGAAATACATCACGAGATAATTTTCCACTTTATCTCGTTTGTTGTGGAATGGCGAGATGCACTGGAATTCAATTTTCTAGATGGGGCAAAATTTTGCGAAAAGAATTTTAACGATTAAGTGATAGAAATACATTTAAGTATTGTCAAACATGCAAGTGTTAGTAATCAGCTGCTGCACTTCAAAGGTGCTTAAGGGTTAGAACCACTAGGAGGCGGGGGCGTTCAGGATAGTTATAGAACGTGGCGGATAGCCTATACGAAACTTCTGTATGTCTAGCCGAACTGGGATGGCAAGTGCAACCCTGCCTCAGGCTAGGACCACCGCTTCAAAGACTAGCGATTGCTGGGTTTGCCCCTCCCTGAGGAAGCTTATGGCTCTAATCTTCTTTATACTGAATTCTATTTATTTAATTAGTTTCCCTAAATTTAAGCTACAAAAAAAACGTAAACACTATACATATATAACAACTAAATTTGAAATTCAAATCAAAAAAATTAGTTGTTATTCTCCTTTTCCATGTCTTCTTCAATATTCTTCCAACGAAAACCAATTATCACCACGAGAAGCTAAAACTCGCTAATGTTCCGTGGAAGTTGGTGAAGAATGGAATCCGTTATTCCGTGCCGGTCAGGGAACCGATTGGAACTTGAATCGCACCAGTCCATTTCCAGGAATCCGCCGATCGCAGATCATCCGGACTGATTAGCGCAATGCGATGCATATCGGAGTGCCTAAAATGGCAAAAACAAGCCTTCGGCGATCAGAACGCTTCATATTCGCCTGGCAAGGGCACACGCACCCGGGGAGTGCTGGAAATAGGCATCCCCAACGGCCATATCTGCGCGATCGATATCATTTAGATGGCGTAAAAACGATAAGATAATGTCGTACGCTGATAACCAGATCGAATGATATCCTCAAAAGGACACTTCACGTTCTTTTTTGTTTTCTGTTCACTTGTTCTTCTATCATATTTTTTTTGTTATCACCAAGATGCGAAAAATGTCGCCGTTGTGTCTTCCATGGTTTCGGATCGATCTATCGCTCTAGTTGCTGAGGCTGATCACGTGCATCCAGTGGATCGCATCATCCGCCAAGCATCTCCACATTATCTTGGTCCGATGTACGTGCAAATTTTTTTTCTCCTTTTTATCCTTGTTTTTGTGGGCTTTTATTCCACATCCCAACGGGGATAGGATTATGTGCATTTTTAATTTTTATTAGAGAAATAATTGCTTTCAGTGGACAGTGCAGACTTCCTGCCGTGCTTGAACATGTTCTCATAAGTCGCTTTTTAATTTGTGAACCTTTCGTGCGGTGGTGACTTCTGATGACAGGTGCATCGCGAACAAAAAACATCAAATCCGTTTAATTCGAAGAAATTGTTGAATTGTAGAATGGTGAGAGCAGTTTGTTGTTACATTCCGAGGAAACAGACTTGTTCTGTCCCACACCAATTTTTGATTATAATCGTTTTGTAAAAGGTACTTGAAGTTCACTTCTTATGTTATTAGAAGTTCGAGCATTTCATTTGGATCATGCCAGTTTGATCGATTTTCAATTCAAAACTAAATAGCTTACATGAGACAGATATAACTGCAAAAACAGCTAGAGTAAAGTGTGAACAAACAAAACGCTAGTTAAGCTGCAACCGTTTTTTGGAGTAGAGTTCGAGCATTCTTCTTGGGAACATTTCAGTTCCAACTGAACAATTAAATGGTTAAATTGAAACGGAATGCAATTGTCTGGAATTTTGAATGGGTCATGGAACAGGTGAATCAAGTTGATTCTGTGAATTCCTATTTTTATCTGAGTACTCTCTCCCGGAATCCTCATGTGTCCACGCAACCAATAAACAATTTCAAAAATTTCCCTTACGAAATACAAATGTACAAACATTTCGCCAACTTCCTCTTTCCTAGCTTTTGGAAATTTACGATGAAACAAATTTAGAACGAAACTTTTCCGAAAGTGAGTAGTGAAAAAATGAAGAAATCCCGAACGTAGCACGCTTACGCGATTTAAATATGCTCAGTTTCGGTAAAAATAGTTTCCGACTAAATAATGCGTAAACGGATCGTGCGCTCATTTCTAACCCTATGGCGTTGATGCTGAAAATAGACAGAAAACAGAAAATTTCTGGTGCTCGAGAAATCGCTGACGATGATGATGCGATTGGAGCGCAAAGGAATAGGCTTTTTTCAACCAAAAAAGTTCAACTGCCATATTGGGCCCGGGCCAGCTTCTAATTATGGCCAAGAGCGATGCTGCCGCGCCTGCCCATCATCGCCGATCGTCCGGCATCTGGAATGGACCCCTGGCCCTGGGAGGCGTGCGGGGGTGTCGGGAGCCTGGGTGCAGAATATCACCAGTACACCCACTCACCCTCGCATTGCCAGAGTCCTAGAAGTTGGCCTCAATTAGAGCTTTCCGATTTAGAATTAATTCTAAAATTAGTCTACGACAAAGATAATAAAATAAAATTCGGTGCCGAAATCTTCCTCAGCGCCGCCGAGCTGGACGCCTCTCCTGCGGGCGGCGATTTATAATACTATGACATCAGCCCCAAGCGCTCAAACCGCATCAAATCGGATATAACATCGGATTCCTCGACGGCATCAACAGAGCGTCAGCATGAAGCAAGTTCGAATTTCAGCCGTAATTGCGTGAAAGTTGGTTAAATTTAGACCCAAAAGTGTTTCATTTCAAATGTTTTTGGGATTTAATTTTAGAAGGAAAAACAAAAAGGAAACTGATCAGCGCGCGCAGATCACCGTGACAAGTTTGCTCATCGGCTTGAATTTGTTGGCGAAGTGACGAAACCCGATGAAGGGCGACTGTTGCGTGGGAACTGGGCAAATGGGCAATCAATCGACTTCTACTGGTCGCGAACTCGTCAGCGCACGCCTTTAAATAGCATACTTGACTACCGCGACGGTTTTTGGCCGAATGCGAACTTTGCATCGAAGCTTGGCCCACTTTCGATCCAAGAGTTCTTCGTTTGAATATTTTTGGCGTCTTGTCAACTAACTTTTTCACAATATTATTCAATCTTGCGGTTAATAGAATGCGAGATTTTATCAGTGAAATTTGTACAAAACATGCTTCCACTTCCTAGTCCCACTTCCAGCAGACAACAGGTGACGATGACGACCATAAAAGCGTCACGGAAAAGGAAGGAAGAGACGACAAACATGGATGACATGTACGTGTCCGGTACATTTACCGTTATTCGATTAACGTTAGATTGACATTGTCAGTAATCAGCACGGGTCGCGGTGAAAGAACAACAGAAAAGGAATAAAAACACATCCACGGAAAAAAGCTAAAGGACCGAGAATAGACGCGGCCAATAATGACAAAAAGTTATCAACGAGTCATCTCACACCATTGATGATCGCCCTTAAGTGGACAGTAATGAGACTCCGGGCAAATGTAGGCGGCCCGGGAAGCGCCGAAGAGGAAGGGGCGCGCAAATTCAACCGGCCATGCACGTTCCATGGACACCATGGAAATGGCTTCCTCTTCCGTTTTGTGTGCAAATAAACAATGCAGTCCGTGATCGAGTTGTGTTGACCCGGAGAAGTGAGGAAAATTTAAAGGCGCTAAGGTCCCAATCACCAAGTCACATAATCTGTCTAATTTCTTAAGCGTAAGGCATCTTCTGAACTTCCGGACAATGTTCAATTGCCGAATTTTGATTATCAAATTGGAGGTGATAATGTTGCTGGTGATGATGGAACCTTAGCAAGTTTGCTTGGGGTCGATTGGGAAGAGGAAATTAATCTAATTCAGGCCTTTGAATACTTAATTTATAACAGTTACTGTAATAATACTAAGGAATTTCTAGTCACGATAATGCCGTAAATGAACGAATAAATTATGTAAAATTGCCTGCAACAAATGTTTTTAAGAAATTTCTTGAATGATAAATTACAGTTTAAGGATGCTCTTCCATTTTATTTTGTTTGGTGACTAGCATTACAAGTTTATTACTTAAAGTAAATATAAAACATTTCTAGAAAGCCTTTTCAATGAATTAATGATATTCATAAACAACTTATTACTTACTCCGCAACAATTTCAATACATCGTACATAAGCCACTTTCTTCTATTTTTGTGGTATGTACTATACAATGTATAGCATTTTATTAAGCCATATATTATATTTTACTCGATTTACAGCTTAGTTAGCGTGTTTCGCGATAAAAATAAATGAGTATATTATGATATTTTATCGGAAAAATATGAAAAACACTGAAAATATGAAACTCTGAACTAACTCTAATTAAACTTCAATTTTTGACAACAAATTTGAAAGACAATCTGAACACGACCTTAACGTGTTTTCTTAAGGCCCGTCCAGATAGTTCCGCCTCCTTTCGTTCGTCCGCCTCCGTTCGTTTTTTCTTCTTCTTTCGTTTTCGTCCGGTTTTTTGTAATGTCCACATAGCACCGTTTCGTTTCTTTCGTCTTTTGGACCTTTGACACTTGTCATTCATTGTTTACAATTTAATAGCAATGGAAATATTGAGTGAGCTATTCGGGGATTGCACTAAATTCACTCTATTACATTAAATTTACTGTCTCCGTACGATTCACCGTATTTCAATTCAAATTTATTGTGATAGGCAGAAAGTGAGGTTATGCCCGTCCGCCCTTTCGCCTAAAATTCGAAATTTCTCAAAGTTTTTCCCCTCCGTCCGGTTTCGTTCGTTTCCGTCCGCCCCTATGTGGACACTTGCATGGGCAGTATATGGAACCAAAAAACTGAAAAAACGAACGGAGGCGGACGAACGAAAGGAGGCGGAACTATCTGGACGGGCCTTTACTAATTTTATGAGGCCGTTCGAAATCTCTGGTTTTTCTGATGCATTTTTACTAAAACATTTATTTCATACTAATATTTCTCAAGGGAATCTTGTTTCCACACTCAAACCAAAAATTTTAAAATGCTCTTTTGAAAAGTGATAATTCAGCAACCAATTATTAAAGACTTACCAAAGTTGGCAGCACTGACCACTGGGCTTGCTTGCTAAAAAATACCATCTTTGACGTATCTTCGGCTTCAAGGAGTGATTAAGTGAACTTTCTGTTTGATTGCGAATGTAAAAGCTGTTGATTTGTTTCAACTGTTATTCGTCGATTAAATTGAACTTGATTGAATAAGTTGCATTTATACATTAGTAAGTGTAAAGCATGAATGGATTAATAGAAATGGTGAGTTGCTGAAATTTGCCAAAATGTGAGGGGCTGCAATGGCGGCAAAAAGTCCTTGGCAAAAATTCTTCTAGGATTACATGAACATAGCTCATTCATACCTATAATTGATTTCAATCAAACCATAAAAATGTTCACTGTTAATATGAATTCATTTATTTGACAGTAAAATGCACTTGTTTTCTATCTCATTTTTACATGTGCAGTAAAATTTAGTATTATTCTTTATTAAGTCCTGTTTTGCGAAATATTTTAGGGACTGCATACCGCTTCCGGACTGGAGCCCCCACCACCCGGGGACGATATCGACAACGATGGGCCCGTGATGAAGAAGCCAAAGCTCCCATCATCAGGTAACTTTCACATTCGATCAGGACTCACAATTTAACCTCAATATAAATTGCTTAAATTTTTCACAAATTTCAAATTAAATATTTGTAAAAAAAAGAATTCACTAAAGTCTACTTTAAGTGGATTAATGAGTTAACTTTATATTTTGTTAAATGTTTAAATTTAAGATGTTTTTTTTTATATACATATATATTTCAAAAAACATCCACTGCTCGAGGTATACAAATTTGACTAATTTCGCGATTTTGTTCTGCTTGAGTTATTGCAGACGCATGATGATGTCAGGTGAGGCACAGATTGTGACACAAAAAGGACTGAAATAAATATAAAAATTTAAAAAAATCCTTTGAAATCGATGTCAGAGCACACAACATCGTTAAATAAACGAATTAAGTAAATGAAGACAATCTTCAACCTCACCAGAATCTATTTCGATACGAAACACAGAATGAAAGTAGTTAAGGTGAAATCAAAACGTTGGCTTCTAAAATAAGAATATAAAAAAGGGAATACAGTCATTCTGTAGAAACAATTCGCTTTGAGGCAGCGATCAGCGTACGAAATGCGAATAATTTTGTTTAAATATTTATGACTAAAATGAACATAACATGATCAATAGAACAAAACAATTTTTTTCTTTTTGTATATTTTTTTAAGTTCTGAATACGGTTACGAGGCAGGGAAATGGTCTCAGGCCCGACAAACGAAGCTCTCGTCTCATCTCCTCCTCCGCTGGCGGTATTCGATCTTCCTCCTCTCTTGGTACAACGATGAAATTGTTATTTTTTTTTTGCTAAATATTAACTTTTTTTTACACGTATTCATCAAAAGTATGTTAACAAATCACATTTTAGCAGCAGATCTTTTCTTTTTTTTTGTTATTTTCTTTGTAAGTCTGTTTATCATTTCAGATTAAAATTGAATAGTTACGAGATAGATGTTATATTTCTCGCAGGGTGAAGATGACATGCCCTTAAAACTGCTACAGATAAGTGTTTCGCGTTACTCTCCTTGGAAAGAATTTTGCGATCAATATGAGAATTGTTCAGATGAATTAAATGCATTATTATTGAATTTAAATAGTAACACATACAATTCTCGTATTTCGTAAATTCCTTATCCACGTTCTAACTGAAAATGTGCAACAATAATTGTTAAAACACGCTCCTTTGTGCTCTCTCTTACTTTCAGAGAAATCCGCTTGTACTACATAATTGCAGTAAGGTCTTCATGTCCTTCGCCTAAAACCTGCCTCTAAATCAAACCGGGTGAAAATGCAATAATAGAGCCATATATGAAATGTATTCATTTCCCGAATGTAAAAAACGTTCAGAAAGAAATGTAGAACTTGGATTTCAAAATACATCCACTTTGTATTATCCTAGTTGTAATGAAAACTAATAATATTCTTTTTCTTTTTTATCTTTCTTTCAGGATATTTCGGCGATATTTCGAACTTTCACATTTTAGTCGGATTTTGATACAATCTTGGATTCTGGTTGATTTTACTTGAATTCATTTACATTAAATTCTGCTTCCAAATTCATTTCGATCAACTCTGTTTGCTTCTTCAATCTGCATGACATACAAAACATTTTAAGTCACTTGCAATGGAGCTCAAAGTCAACCAGCATCCAACTTGTCCACAATGCATTTGAATATATTTCCTAAATAAATTCAAAATGACTCGATTTCAGAGCAATCAGATGAGATTTGTTTATTAAACTGAAGTTCATTTTAGGATCATGGCAACCGAAAATACCTTTTATATCATCACCTATATATGATTTAAAGCAAACGGGCGATGTTAAATTTGGCCCAGGGACGAGGTCTGTGTTGCTCGGCCTTCTCGGGGGAGCACTGCCCAAACTCTCCTCGGAACAGTACGATACTGTGACCAAGGCGAAAAAGTATGCGATGGAGCAGAGTATCAAAATGGTGCTGATGAAGCAAACATTGGCTCATCAACAGCAGGTTGGTTTGGGATTGAAAAAGGGTTCCGTGAGGTCAATTAATCAACATTTTAAATAATTTTCAGCAACTGGCCAGTCAAAGGACTCAAGTGCAAAGGCAACAGGCTCTAGCTCTTATGTGCAGGTGAGTTAGATAAGAACATTACTTTTTTAGACTTCTATTTTCTTGGAAACACAATTGCAAAACATGATGTAAACCTTTTTCGGCGATGTTGTTTGAGTTCGTAGGAAAGATTTCATAGTTAATCGAGATTTTTTTGGACAACTCCAATGCGTGTGCCCTTAGCTGATAAGATCTGATCTCCCAAATTTGTTTTTGATAAAATCAATTGTTTAGTTTACCACGAATGGAGGAAGTTATTTTGTTTTTTGTTTGGTGTATTTCAGGGTATATGTCGGAAGTATTTCTTTTGAATTAAAAGAGGACACGATACGGGCGGCATTTCTTCCATTTGGTCCAATAAAGTCCATTAACATGTCCTGGGATCCAATCACACAGAAACATAAAGGATTCGCTTTTGTAGAATACGAAATTCCAGAAGGTGCCCAACTCGCGCTGGAGCAGATGAATGGGGCTTTGATGGGAGGAAGAAACATTAAGGTTTGTATACTCTTCTGGTTTTCATGTTTCAATAACAGAACATTACCTGAACTTGTGGCATTGACCAGGTTGGACGACCAAGCAATATGCCGCAGGCACAGCAAGTGATCGATGAAATTCAGGAGGAGGCAAAAAGCTATAACAGGATTTATGTCTCTTCGATTCATCCTGATTTAACTGAGGAGGATATCAAAAGTGTGTTTGAAGCCTTCGGCCCGATTTTGTACTGTCGATTAGCTCAGGGCACATCTCTACATTCCCACAAAGGTTACGGATTCATTGAGTATGCCAACAAACAAGCGATGGACGAAGCAATCACGAGCATGAATCTCTTCGATTTGGGTGGACAGTTATTAAGGTAATCCTTTTGATAAGTATTATTGTTGTTAAAAAGTAATTTGTTATATTATTTTGTCACAGAGTTGGGCGAGCAATTACACCACCAAACGCTTTAATGGGGCCTTCAACAAACTCATCAATGCCCACAGCTGCTGCAGTCGCCGCGGCTGCCGCAACGGCCAAGATACAGGCTATGGACGCAGTTGCAAGCAATGCTGTGCTGGGCCTTTCCGCGGCTGCTCCAAATTTGGGGATTGCTCCGATCATACCCACAGTGATGCCCACAAAGGTCGGACAAAGTGCTGTCCTGTCTCCAGTGCAATCTGGTGGAATTGCGGTCTCCACGCCAACAACAATTTTAAATGTTAGTTTCCATTTATATCTTTTACACTAGTTACTTGACTGATTTATTTCTGCAGCCTCCGCAAATAGTGACTCCAGTCCTGGGTACTCAGGGTGCCATAAATGTAACAACAGCGGCACCCACAGTGGCCACGGCAACTCCACTCCCAACGACAACAGTTTCGGTACCAACGAATAACGTTGAAGATGTTCTGAAGAAGGCCCACGAAAGACAGCAGGAAGAACTTCAGAAGAAGCTCCTCGAGGAGGGAGAATCACAAACCCTGCAACAGCAAGAGACCATGTCGATAAAAGGGCAAAGTGCACGACAGCTGGTCATGCAGAGATTGATGCGGCCGCAGGACTCCAAAGTTATAATCCTCCGCAATATGGTAGGCCCAGAGGATGTGGATGAAACATTGCAAGAAGAGATTCAGGACGAATGTGCAAAGTTCGGTCTGGTAGAACGTGTGATTATTTATAAAGAGAAACAGTCAGAGAATGAGGATGACGTCGATGCTGACGTCATTGTGAAAATATTCGTCGAATTTTCCGCATCAATGGAGGCAGAAAGAGGACGAGAAGCCCTGAATGGTCGATATTTCGCCGGCCGAAAAGTAATTGCACAACTATACGATCAAGCCCTGTTTGATCACGGAGATCTGTCCGGTTAGATCATCAGAACAAATCCAGTAGCAATGGTTCCCTTCTTTTTCTAAGACTTCCAATAGATCATTCTTTCCTTATTAAAAGTCTAGAGTTCTTCGTATTTGCTTAGTTCTAGCTTAAGACATTAGCCACGTAGAATTAAAACATGTACAATCTGCCGTTGTCTAATATAAAATCTTAGAATATTTAATTTTTTTTAAGATTGTAGAAAACAGAGTTCGTAATTTATTCGCACCTTAAATCGTTTTTCAGAAACTACAAAACTATCTCTTCACCCAAAGCTTGGACGCCCAGTGATCCTTTCAGATTTGCTTAGAAAGTATTTTAAAGAGAGTTTATGACAATTATTTTGCCTTCTGATATAACTTAAATATGAAATATATTTATTTACGCGAAAAATAAGTTCAGTTGTCTTATGAATTTTCCCAGATCACATTTTTTTTAAATTAGAAAGAGTTCATGTTTGCAACAAATACGATCACATTTATTGTTTTTTCTGTATGAAGCATCGGAACAATCACAAGACGGCATATATAATATCACAAATCTTTCAAAACAAGATTCCAACAAATAAATTCATTAAATATTTCCTAGTGAAAAATTCAGGCACATTCCTAAAGTGATCACGACCACGGACACGATTAGAATGGCGCAACAAAGATAATTGCCCTGAATGGGCATCCGAAAGAGTTTCGCGGACATATTCAGGGAGGATACGAAGAGCAGAGTGGAGTCCAAATCCTGCTGTGCCGTGTTGTGGTAGACGAATGGCCTGATGCGAATGTGGTGTCCACTCGCCTGGGTCGATTTGCATGTCCTCGTCACGGATGCTGCCAAGAAGAATGGCATCAAGCCGATGATCAGCCATATCACGAAATTGGCACTGTTCAAGGATAGAGTCATCAGCGAACAATTCAATTCGTACTCCTCGAAGAGGTACACGAGTCCGGCGAAGGCATAAGACAGATTCATCACGGTGAAAAAACACACGGGCAAGGCGATTTTCTTGTTCAGATGACTTAACAGCTTCCGAAACTCCAGAACTTCCTGCAATTGTTTAAAGAATTGCTGAAAAATGATCGGGTTATAATTGCTGGTTCCTCACTCGCATCCAGTCGATGGTATCAATTGTGTGTTGGAGGAGCTTCTCCTTCAAATTGCACAGGTGCAGCCTGAGCAAGTAACACTGCAAGCAGAACGTGGTGAGCACTGCGATTTGAATCAGGTCGTGGAAAAACAGCGATACTATTAGAAAGATCTAACAATGAGATTTCTAAAAAAAAGTCCTATAATATTTTTTATAGAATATCCCGTTACCTTAGCCGGAAGTCGAACACTATGATCAAATTGGGAAAACCTGCCAGCAGTTACCACATGGGGTTGGGGGGTAACTGATAGCACCACGCAGGACAGGAGAAGAAATAAAAATATAAAACCACCTAAAACAAATAGCCACAGGGTGACGCACAGGCGTCGAGGGCTGTTGGACATGAGGAAGACGCGCTCCACCAAATTCTGCAGTTGCTCGTTGTCCGCCGCTCGAATTACGTAAATGGCCAGCAAGAATCCCAGAAAATGCAACGAGCTTGGAACTATGTAGGCGAAGAACAATTCCCCGAAATCATGGGAGTCCCGATGATATGGAGCACTCAGGATCAAATCGAATTCGGCCGAGCTGTTCGAGTAGAAGCCTCGATCCCGTCTAATAAAAAACGGTATTTCTGGCTAAATACACTAATAGGTAACTGTTTAAATCTACCTAAAGGATGTGTAGTACTGCATAAAGTATCCGGTGCATATCAGAGCGATCATCAAACTCGTCACTAAGTGGCTCGCGCAGGCTCTGCAGACAGACATGTCCGACATCATGGGATGCAAACCGATGACCCCAAGCATGTTCACGTACGGCCGCAGGAACTGCAATCATTGGACTTTGACCATATCACTCCACTAGAATCTTGTAACATACCTTCCGCTTGCAGTAATCGAGAATTGCAGAAGTGGGCTCAGTCTCTGCGAGATCATCGATCTGTGAAAATTGTTCCAAGCAAGCGAGTGATTTTGGTACACTTTTGAGCATTGTTAAATATAATTTGTGTAAATTAAAACATCACCTACAACGATTTCGGTTAAACTATCGAAGTTAACAGTTTGAACCGAGGCCAGCAACCCTCGTGAGTCATAGCACTGTCCGGAGGAGCCACCGCTAGTCTTGGATGAGGTGAGCTCTTCCTGATCGTCAGAGAAGTCACCACGATTGGCATATGATATTACTGGACTATGCATTAGATGTCCATTGTACATTATTAAATTGACCTACTAAAAGTTTTAGTAAATATCACAAAACACCTCGAAATGTGATCATTTAAAACACAAAAACACACAATTCAGCGAAAACTTGGCAACAGACTGGCAGCGACGATAACTGTTGAACCAGCGGTTCGTTGGATTGTTCCGCTTGCCGTCCGGTGTCGAAAGCCGCTGTGAGATAAGGCTGCGAAAATTTAAGCTACAAACGCAAATTTGTGATAACCCTTCGCCCCTACATTGGCACCTTGGGTCTTTAATACGGGAGACGACATTCCCCTAGAAGGGGCTGTGCAGATCTACAGTTGAATCATCCTGGAGTCTTTGCCCCTTTTCGTTTCCATTGTTTACGAATTTTGTAGGCACTTGCCAAGGTCACCGGGGATGCTGATATCGGCGGTGAACCCATTGGAGGACAGAAAGAGCAAGATTTTGGAGTTCGTCCAGCACACATCAACTGATATCGATTGCTAATTTAGATAATCCGAGTTAGTTCTATTTTAAACAAAAAGTACCTGCTTGATGCTTTGTTTTTGAAGACAACAAGAGAAAGTACTTTTTGTTATTCCCCAAACAAAAATTATCGAATTGGAAAAATTGTTTTTAATAATATTATTGCTATCACAAATTCACTTATTCAACTGTATTATTAAAAGGCCCTGGGAGTTTAAGCAGAATATCTTCCTACTATATAGTTACTGACTAGTGTTACAGCCTCTCTAATATCTATCAATAAATTTCCCAAAGAAATTTAAAACAATTTACAACAATATCGTCCTTAAACTAACCGTCTTTGGAGTCGAGAAATTTAAGCACATGTTAAAAACGTTCGAAAACAATTTGAAGCTTATCAACGATTTTCTTTTTACAACAATTAAAAAATAAATTATTACTTAGTTATTAGACTGCTACCATCCCAGCCATGGGGGATGATTAATTCGATGAGGTGGGACGAAGGTTAGATTTACGGGCAAATTAATGATGGCATGAAGCTTATTCAATTCTCGTAATCTTGTTAAAATCATTCGACCACTCTTGCCAACCAGAAATCCTGCTGGAATGCTTGCGTCCTTAGCTGTTGTGTCCCGCACCATTTCAATGTAGTAGTCAATCTCGTCTTCTTGACCCTCAGCCTCTGTAATGATGGCAGCTTTCGCTCCAAATTTTTCTACGTTGATTGTTTTTGATAAAAATGTGCAATCTCTGAAAACAAATTGAATAATGAGTGCATTGCTAATTTGATCACAATGTTGTGACATCTTTCTTGTCCTCTTACCCTCGTTCAATCAAAGCAACATTGCCTTTCATTGCGGCCGCATTTCTAATCTTCCCACAAGCATTGGTGGGATCCGTGGGGACGAGGAGGGCTCTGTTCAGTTTGAAATTCGCGTTGAACGTTGCTCCAAAATCTTTGGCTGGCCGCAGGCGATACGTATACTGCAGGTCTGCGGGGTCAATTATTTCGAAAAATACATCTCCGGCAATGATGTCTTGCGTTGTGATGGTATCATATAGCAGTAGCTTATTGTCTGTCAACATTTGTATATGGGTCATTTTAATAATTTACAACTGAAGGGCACTAAGACTAACCTGCACCCCTTACGTGTCCAGCATCATCTAAGAGCACAAGAGTGATTGCTGTAAAGAGGACTAGGCGCGAGTACTGAGGCATATTGTGGTGGGAGTCCTTTCGATGCTGTCATTTAATCACTGGAAATTATTCAACAACTTGCCAGAAGATAAGAATCATCGAGAATCCGTGTAAGCACTTGTATAAATATGGTCGGCTGACGTATGTCAATGTTTGACAGCTCCGCAGAGCTGCCAATCCAGAAACAATGCTCAAAGTTGAAAATTGTAGTGAGTATGCTATATATAAACTTGAAGACAAACTGTAACCGTAAAAAACCAAAAACGTTTAAATTTAATTTTAAACAATCAGATATGTGATTTTATGATAATATTTTGTGTATACAGGGCAGAGTACTGCATTTTACAACGAGTGTAGGTATCTATAAAGTTTTAGATCGATTGGATGACGGATGAACGGGTAGTGGTTTAATTAGCGGTAACAAGAAGCACTTTGAATTTGTATTTTTCTTTCATCCAATTTCCATCGTCTCGACGCCAGACATCTGCTTCAGTTAATTCAGCGTTGTGAAACTCATCATTGTCCACAATGTCAAAGTCACTATTGTTAATTTTATATTTCTTAATTTTCTCAAATTTAACAACTGGCCAAAAATATTACGAGTTACCGCGTTTTTGGACCAATACCGGCTTTTGTCCGTTGGGGGAAATCACTAACAGCGGCATCTCCCGATCCTTGCTCTCTAGTGACGTACAAACGAACCTGGAACTTATCGGGGCCCTTCCAAATCAGGGAGTCAAGACTGTGCGTGTTCATTGGTTGCTGGAATTAATGAAATTAGTTCAGTTTGACAAAAATGGATTTGCCGGGTACGATTTTAGGCAATTGGACGAGTTCGTGGACATAATCGATAACGCTTCGTTGGCATTGCAATTTGAATTTATGGGATGTCCGGATAGAGTTGATTTTAAGAACGTATCAAAGGATGTGTTTTGGGAGGATTTAATCTTTCAGATAGTGGAAAGATATCTTGGTAAAAAATAACAGTTGCAATTGCTTTGTATCAGTATTTCAATCTACAAATTTAGAGAGATATGGTGCAGATAAAATTCGAACCTGGAAATTTGAGTCTTGGAATGAGGCCGATTTGAAATCTTACAATAAACTAAATTTCACAGTACCAGGTAATTACTGGTTTTTAAGTTTAAGTCATGTGAAAAAAATTAATTTCACTTACTAGAATACTTAAATTACTTGGATTCCCTGCGCAGAGGATTAAATGCAGCAGCTCGTCAAGTAAGAGGGCTGAAATTGCAATTGAGAGGTCCTGCAGGATTATTCAAAAATCCTCGAGATCACCCTCTGTGTTGGTCTGTCCTCGAGAAATGTGCGGACAACCTAAGCAAGTGTCCTTTAGATATTTTCACTTTCCACAGAAAAGGACAAGGCGAAGCTAGTGAGCTAGTCGTCGCGAGTCGTCGCTTAATGGCGGCTATCATTGAAATATACCCCGAATTTGGCAACATGAAAATATCAAATGAGTGAGATACAAATATGTTACAATTAATTAATATGGTACAGTTAATGTTATATAATTTAGCGAAGCTGATCCCGTGGCAGGTTGGTCTACACCTCGACCTTTCCAATCAGACGTACACTATGCTGTAATTTTGGTGCAGATCGTCATGAAATATTGGACGGCTATGCTCAATACAAGAGAACTTAGTAAATTGGAGTCTATTAGCCACGACAATGCTTTCCTTAGTTACCATCCGCATGAGTTCGACCAAAGGACACTCTTTGCTCGGTTTCAGATGAATTTAACAAGCCCACCTCACTCACAGTTTGTCCAAAAGCCAGTATACGCTGCCTTGGGTATGTTGAGCAATCTTGGAAAATTTGCGACTGACATCGAACATCTCCCGGAATATGATGTGACACGGTGGACGACATTTGGACCAATGCATAAGCATTTCCCACTTTACGCAGCGCACATTTTCATGCCGCTTAGTGAAACCGGCAGTCGAACGAACTTTAAAATAGAAATTGATCTTCCGAAAAGGTCTTCTGCAACCAGCACTCGCCTTGCGTATTTCGTAGAAGGAATGGAAACTGGCACCACTGATCCCGTGAAAGTGTGGAACTTCTACGGAAGACCTCCGTATCCCAATGCAACCGTGAGGGAACACATGCGTCGATCTCAAGGTCCTGTTGTTTACTATCATGCAATCGACAATTATACAGAAACGATTGTAATAGGACCGTTATCCTTTCGAGTGCCCTGGATTGCGCTTTTGAGGATTTGTGACTCAGACGTTGCTCCACCATTTCAACCGCAGAATTTTCGGGCAAAGCAAATTACGAAGGGAGAAGTTTTGCTGTTGTGGAAGGATATTGAAACTCCTGAAAAGTGCGTTAAGACATATGAAATATTTTTCTCTAAACACTCAAAAGAAGAGTGGAGACTAATTTCAAAGGAATACCATGTTCCATTTTTGTTCTTCCACTTCCAACCGACGGATGAAATAATTTCCGGTAAGTTACATAATTTAGGCAAAGTTTATCCTTAAATCTGTACTTACAGGATCGTATAAGGCGCGTGCAGTTGATATTTTTAATCGAACTGGAGAGTTCTCTGATATTTTTGTAGTCGACGACGACTGAAAGTGGAGTATTATGAGTTGTGTTCTAAGTTGTTATTGTTAGCTTTATTCAAAAAGAGTTCGATCAAATAACTGAAATTTTCTAATAAATATTACTAAGCATTATCAAAACTACAACTTTGAATTCAACTAAATTTGCTATATTTTATAATGTTGAAATAATATAACACAGCAAAAGTGTAATAAAGCAATTTTTTCCTTCTCATTTACGGTATAAATTTTATGTGAAAAATCGCATTATTCTATCAAAATAACTCGGCAATTAATTATTGCTGTCCAATGAACTATTTAAAAACAAGGATGAAATCCTTTGCCATTGTCCTCGACTTCACTTAAACCTACTAAAATCCACTCCTACTATGAAAACTTTCCAAAAAATATTTCCACATTTCACGTACCTTTTCTGTTTACAATTGATTAATTTTAATTAGGCGAAGAATATTTCGTATAAAACTATTTTTTTTTTTTCATTATAATTATATCATAATACATCGTTTGTGTAAATATTAAAATTTTGTTTATGAAAGTTAATTACCACTTTCTGTTGTAACTCTTAAAGGTCTATCGCACATTCTATGTTTAATTAATTGGCAAATTATTTTGGAAGTACTTTTGTATTAAATTAGCGTTAAATTACTACAAATCACACTTTATTTCGATTAACAAAAATATTTACGTTATCAGATTATTTATCAAGAGAATCATTTTAAATGATATCAGTTGAAGATTCGAGAGAAATCTAGATCTAGAAGAGATATGCTGTTGGCGAGCTGAGAAAAGGAAATAAACAACGAAAACAGTTAACTAAAAAATAATTTATATCTACAATAAACGTGGTGTTGGTATGTTCAATTAATTGAACAGATTAAAAGTACAATAATTGTCTTAATCAGGGAAAAGGAATGTTAAATGGAAAAGTTTGTTAAAATGAAAAACTTTAAAAAATTAATTAATATTAAATATATAATGTTTGGCCTTTATTTTTTAATGAAATTATAATAACAAAAAGAGAAATAAAGAAGGCAAGCTATAAATTACGGATAACTTCGTTCAACAATTCTGCATGTTATTTTTTTTTTTGTTTCAAATAAAATCAAAAATTAAGAACGAAAACTTAGTAAAAAATGAGTTTACTTATTTTTTAATTAAATAATATTCCTATCTATAACTATCTTAAATTTTAGACTACGAATAAAAAAATTATTATAGAGGAATATTTAAATAAAAATTAATAATAAACAAAAACAAAATAAGACCAAGGCGTATCTCTGATAATAATTACACTTTACTAATATTTCATTTAAAAATTATACTTCCTCTGGCATCCTCAAGTCACTTGGCTGGACACGGTTTCGATTTCTTAGAGAAAAATGTTTAGTAATATAAGATATACTAATTGAAGCAATTTGAAAACGCGCGCGCTTTTTAAGTGGCTGACTTTTCTTTTATACATGTTTATTTTACTGGATTTTACTGAACGGAAATGCAAGCGATGTGATTTGAATTACTTATCGATGATATTCTGTTTTCTAATTCTTCTTACTAATCCATTCTGAGTACCTCAGCTCTTTATATTACCTTTTCGTATTAAACGTTAACAATATGTGATAATACAAGGATAGATAATAAATTAGCCTTTTCAACCTTCTGAGTACGAGGACAAGCTGCTGCGTGTTGACCCCGTCAACTCACGTTGTATTGAATCCGATGTTATAGGAACTATTAGGGCGCCGCCGTAAAGGGCCTCCATTTCTTCGAGTTGCTGAGCGAATTTTTCTTCAAGTCTCTGCATGAAAATAACATTGAAAAAATAGTTAATATTTGATAAACATTGTTCTCTTTTCTGTACTTGAACAATATTGTGTGGAAATTTTAAATGTTATAAAACAATTGTTTCAATTTCCCGTTTTTCCAAATTCTCGCGCAGGCGACTGGAACGCGACTAATTTATTAAACATTTAAAATTTCCCAACAGAAATAACAACGAAATTCAAATATCTAACAATGAATACTTTACAAAATGTTAATTAATAACTTATGTAATTGCATGCTCAAGCACATAACGATAGAAATAATAGAATGGCAATAAAAAGCAAGAATAATTTTGAATAAAACTAGCGATTTTAGGCAATGAAAAATGTACAAAAGTTGAAAGCTATTAAATGATATCTTTACAGAAGAACTGAAATTATTTTTTAAAACTACAGAATATTTACAAACTTACGC
This sequence comes from Leptogaster cylindrica, assembly GCA_963082835.1. Taxonomy (NCBI): domain Eukaryota; kingdom Metazoa; phylum Arthropoda; class Insecta; order Diptera; family Asilidae; genus Leptogaster; species Leptogaster cylindrica. The sequence continues at coordinate 50,483,025 of OY720105.1, forward strand.
TTGTCAGGAAACTTACGCAATTTTCGCGAGCCCTCGTTCCCAATAACCACCATTGAGTTGATGCACATTACAAAAACTCTTTAAGTAGAAGTAGTAGCAGCTAGTTTTGTTGTAAGTACTTATGTATAAGACGTAATAGCGGAAAGGGGAACGCATTCAGGAAGCAGGTGATGTTTTATAATAGTGAAATAAATTAAAATTAAAATGACAACGAACTTAATGAAAATAATGATTCTAAAACTAAGTTTTTTCTTGATAGTTTTAGGGGTTGAACAATTACGGAATGTGATGCTGATATTTTGAAATAGCATTTCTTAATTGTTTGTACTTGAAAATATAGAATGGATGTTCCCTCTCCGAGAAGAATAAGCTTGATAAATAACTTTACTACAAAAAGGTTATTTATTTTTTGTATTAATTAAATGCATACTTAGGTTTCATTTTTTGGTTAAGGGTTAGTAAATATTAATTGAAATTTTTGTAGTTCACAAAAATTATAAAGAAAACAAAACACTTAAAAATGGGGTTTTTAGTTTTACAAACATTGAACACTGTAAAACGAACAACAATAAAATAAACTTTGTTGAAAATAACAAAAACAAGTGAAAATGCGAACGAATGAAAAGAGGAACTGGAATGATCTCGAATATGGCACAAAAATGGATGACTACAGTGAGGACTCAAGTATGATGAGCGGTTGGTTCAGGCAGCAGAATCATGGAAGCCGTTTCTTTCGGCGGCGTTCTTAATGACGACCTTCTGATCGTATTTCGGCACGAGTGAAACTCGCGGAATTGTGTAAGTCGACAGGGCACTGATGCTCAAATTCTCCGCAAAGCTGTTTGATCCTCGGACAGGGCCCCACTTGGAGTGGCGCGTCCTCGGCGGTGGAACTTCAACTGGCTTGTTGGCGGCTTCATGAATGTTGTGAAGTGATTTGGACTGAAGGCGAATGGATGGATTTTGGATGAGCGTGGGCCGCTTAATGGCAAATGAAGATGACGGTGCGAGGCCGTGAGAAGCGTATGCTGGAATGTGATTCAAGTTTGGATTCGGTGCTCTGGGTTTTGGACGTTGATTCACCCGCAGTGATTCTGATTTGGGTCGTGAGTGATTTGGAGCCGATTTCTTGTTGTGGACTTGAGGTAGTTGAGGAACTGTTGGGACTGGCACTGGAATTGGGTGATTCGGTCGATTGAGGTCGTTATAAGAAAATTTCTTGTTCCTCGAAGGCAAGAAGGTTCCATCAGATTTTCGTCTCAGAGTACTACCATAAGCTGGTGGTAAAACACTTTTGACGACTAATTTCTCCTTGCCCTTCTTCATATTCTTATTGCTCTTATTAAGACATCCACCACCCAGGGACGGAGAATTGTGTTGAGGTGATTCCTCAAGAACTGATTCAACGGATGTGGCAGTCATATTCCTGCGATGACGTGACTTTGGCGTATTTGGAACACTACGGCTAAGATCTGGTGCTGAACCACGGAAATTATTTTGCATTTGGGATGAAGGAAGGGTAAGGAATGTACGCGACCGGGATAAACTTCCAAGGAAACCACCATACGAACGCATTGGACGAAAACTTAAATTCAATTTACGTAGATGTTCTGGAACAACAATTTCTCCATCAAATATTGAACGATCCGGTACTGGACCAAACATTTCTTCATGCTTGTCAACCATTGCAGATTGTTCGGCTAATAAGCGCTGTAATGTAGGTTAATTGATTTCGTTTCTTTTTTTATTTCGTTTTTGTTAATAAGTAATTAGTAATGCTTCTTATGATAGAACAGAGAAAATAGTTTACCATTTTAAGTTGCTTTCATGCACGTTTTTAAAATGTAAGTATTTCTCAATTTCTTTTTCTTACATCTTGAGGAATGGAGTGAGATTTTATTTGATACAAAAATTATGAGAATAGCGAAACACAAATGAGCAACATGTGTTGAATGGTTTCCAATAGTTCATGAATATTTACATTGAGGAAGATTTCGAACATAAAATAACTTATTTATTCTTATTATTATGCACAGGGTTTAGTCTATCAAAAAACTTACCCAATACTACGAGATCGTGGGACCATTCCACCAAAAAAATTATAATCATTAACTACTTTATTACGGAATTACATTGTAGCGAAAATAATTTACAACCCCGAGCTTTCCTGCAATAGAAAAACAGCTGCATTCATAGGATACAAGTTAACAATTACTGTGACATTTTTCACGAAGTTATCCTTTTGCGAAGGGTACACTTTCTATTTTTTTACTTCCAATTATATTCAGATTTCTGAATATAACAATTTTATTAACAATTAAATAATCTCACTCAATCCCTCAAATTAGTTTATTCTAATTCTTTTTTTAGATCATGCATTTATACAGAAAAATTGTACTTTTATTTTGAGTGTGACGATCGTAATCAAACGTATTCAATCAAATGTACAATTCACGGCAAACCATTATGAATTCGCCAATTATGTTTCGCACGTTGTGCTGAATTCGAAAATAGTTCAATCCATTTCTCTCACTTACCTGTTTGCGTGGCTTAAGTTGCGCCTTCCAGTCGCGCAATTCTTGCTGCAATCTCTCATCGATTTCCCTCAGTTTAGCTGTTTCGTGTTCAACTAATGCCTTCCGCTTCTCGTTTTGCAGTTGTTCAAGTTCACTATAAAAACTGATTTAAATAAGATTCGTTAGGAATGTGAAGATTGATGATTACCGTATCGCTTGTTCTCTCGTTGCACGCAGCTCTTCCAATTGCTTTTGATGCTTGATCTCGAAACGTTTCTCTTCCTGCATATATCGTCGTTTCTCTTGTTCTTGAAACTGCAAAAGGAATACTTATAAATACTCCATTTTCCCAACCATAATCCAATTAAGTACCTTTTTAAGTTTCTCCCTTTCACCTTCAGGATCCAGATTTGTAGAAATTCGGAGTGATTCCCTGAACATCATATCCCTGGCCTTGCGTTCAGCGCGTATTCGTTTCGGAAGAGCACGCTTTTCAATTGCCTGCCGTTTAACCAATTCCTCTTCTTTTCGCTGGAGCATTCTCTTGACCTGATCCAACTCTTTTTCGTGCCTAATGATCATTTGATGCCGCTGCATGAAGCACATATCCTTCACATGCCGTTTGGCGAACTGATGCCGTTCATGTAGATGCTTCTCTTCCAGCTCCCAAAGCATTGCTTCCCGGGTTCTCATGGCCGTCTGCTTTTGTTGCAAGAAGTTCCTGTCAATGGTCGCTAGTCTATCGCGATGCTTTTCGCTTATCCTCCGCAGGAGCAACTCATGTCTCTCCTTCAATGAGTCCAAGAAAGACCGTTCCTTCTCCTCATGATCCAGCTCCATGGCTGCTCTCCTCTTTTTGAACTCGTCCTTGCGTTTGTCTTTCGGCAGTAAATCAATTTCTTGCTTAAGAAGACGAATTTCCTGCTTCAGATTGTCTCTAAATATCTTCAACTCTTGCTCCTGTTCCGCCCGGATTCGCTTGGATGAGGCACGCAATTCAGCCTCCTGTTGCTGTTCCGTCTTCTCGATCAATTGCTTCTGCTGCCGCGTTAGCGTGTCCATGTCGGCCTCGTAGGTCTTCTCTAAAGCTATTCGTTCCTGTTCGAATCTTCTGTCCTGTTGCTCCCTGGCAAGTTGCTCCTTGAGCTGTAAGTCGTTCTGCTGCTTCTTCTCTTGCTTCTGAAGCATCTTCAGTTCTCGAAGCTCCTGTTTCCGGAAAATGTGATCGTCATATAGTTTGCCATTCTCATCATCGCCATAGATCACTTTACTCGTTGTAGTTGTCACTTGCACCCCATCGATTTCGAATTTTCGCGTTCTCTTTCGTGTCTTCTTTCGCAAATTACGCAACTCGATTTCCTCCTTAGTGCGTTCTGTCTTTTCGGGTTTAGTTCGCCTCATGATTACGTCCTCATCTGGTTCCCGACTGTCATGACTAGCAGTGGTTGCAATGCTCTCAGCATCGCTCCTGTCCATCTTCACCACCCCGGTGGGTGTACCACTCGATCTAACTGAACCACATTCGCTGTGTGTCCTGGAGTCCATCGAACCAACTGAACTGTCCGGTGATATGCGCTTCTCAGGTTTCGTCTTCTTCCTGTTTACGATAATACTAACATCCTCGCGTCCTTCAGCAGTACTCTTGATCACCTGGCCATTTACTCTATTCTTAAGCAGAACTGGATCGGGGCGTAAATCATCACCAGACTCACTCGGACCCCCAACGGAGGACAAATCGCTGCTGGATTCCGCACGTGTATTGCTGCTGTCCTTCACCTTAATTTCTTCGCCAACAGTCACCACAGAGACATGACTAGTATCGTGCAGTCGAGCGTCTCCTCCAGTCGATGTAGTTGTGTTGTATGCGGAGTCGTCTTCAACGAAACTCGGACTAACAATCAGCACTTCGCTCTCGTCCAACTTCCGGGCATGCGCCTGCTTATTTTTGGGCTTATTATTATTATTATTGTAATTCTCTTCACTCTTGTCATTTATAACGATCATACTGGACTCAAATCTCGGTGAACATTCCAAACTGTCAAGGGACGGATAATCATCATCCGTGGATGATTCATTCACATGAGTTTTGTTAAGTTCATTGGAGACTATCACAACCTCATTGCTGGCCGGTTTCGGTTCGATTTTAATTGAATTATCAATGATTACTGGAGGATGAGTGCTGGTCACCACTGTTATTTGGCTCACATTAGCGGCCAGACTGTTTGGTTGATCAGCCAGTGATTCCGAACTGTTGATTGTTATCATTGACTTGTTTGAACTGGCCGGCGGTTTCGTGGGCGTTGATGATGTTATAGAAACAGTTGTTGATGGTGATGTTTGCTGACTATCACTAGAATCACTTCTGCTGTGAACTGGAATGAGTTTTCTAGGCTCTTGATTTTTGAATTCAACTTTGATTTCATCGATTTTCTCCAGACTTTCCAGCAGTTTTTGGTCCTTAACAGGAGACTTACGAATGTCGGCTACGAAAATTTCTTCTAATTGAGAAGCCAACTCGGTCTTGGTGGTTATTTGATCGTCAGCGTATTCCTCGAATTCGGGCGGTGGCTTTATAATATCTCTCAACAGATTCGCATCCAGTTTGTCCTCATTCGGCACCAGAAGCGGAACATTTAATGCAGGTTCTCTCGGCAAAATTGATTCGGTATTTTTCTGGATATTTGCACTCAATGGCGGAGGAGGCGCCTTACCCTTCTCTTTCTTGGTTACCTGAAAAAGACCGTTAGATCGTTAGCAATAACTAGCTGCATAATGTAAATCAATTACCTTCTTCTCTACTTCTCCAGTGACTTCTGCGTCTTTATTCTTTTTGTCTGATATCGAACTAACTTCAATCTCTTGATAAGCAGCTACACCTGCTGCTGCGGGTGATAATGCCGGTGGTGTACGGGATACAGATGGGGGTGTTTTTTGCTGTTGCTGGGATGGTTGCGGTGGTGGTGGTGGTATTGGTGAAGGTTGTTTTGATACTACTGCAGGAGGGGGCGGGAGAATTGGTTGTGTTGCTGGTGTTACAACATTCTCATTATCAACATATGATGGTGGTGTCGGTGTTGATTCTTTCGAATCCCTAGATACTTTCGATAAGGATGAAGGAGTATCTGGGACTGAAATATTAAATCATTTATTAAATATTGTAATTATTCGTTAAGTGAACATTCTTACGTTTATCTGTATCTTGACTTTGCAGTGAAGAAGAGTCATCGTCCAAGTCGAGAGGGATTGTTGAGCTGCGGGGTTCCTATTATCAAAAAACAAAGGTTATATTTGTTGTTGCAATATGAGTTCAATCAAAGTAAAATGAACAAAGAATAAAGCCTCAAATAGAATGACAAATTTGGAAGTTATTACAAACAAATCACTGAAATATAAATGTACACACAGAAAAAAAATCTAAAATACATTTTGTTTGTTGCTTTTTTTTTATTAGATAAAAAAAAATTGCAGAAATAAATACATGATTGCCATGAAAATCAATTTGTTTTTTAATAAACATAGTAAATGGGTTTGTTTTGTAGCTTCAATTAAAACACAAGCAGTAATTAGCAAACTATCGATTGGCTCAATCAAGGTGAACGTGAAGAGTTAAACTAGCATTTGCCAATTATTTTCGAGTCGAATTTTGGCCTCGATTCAACATCTACAATTATTACCTTTTCTACATATTTCGAACTCACCGCAATTTTATAATTGAAATTCGGTTTATTGATTAATTTACGGCATCGTTTTTTCCTGCGCTTGCAGTCAGAAAATACATTCAGTTCTTTTTGACGTTCTCGACTTTTCAAATTGTTATTCAGAGCTTGAAAATCAAGAGATGTCACAAGTGATCGTAAGCAGGTTTGTTATTTGTTTTTTTTTTTTTTTCAATACTCTCGTAATTAGCAATAGCAGATGTACTTGTCTGAATTTTAATAAGGTTGTTGGAAAAAGCTTTACTTTCCATGGACATTTTTTCAAAGGTAGAAAAAAAATGCACTTTAAAATTTTATTCACAACTTTTCATGTTGGTAAACTTAAAACAGAATATATTGCAAAGTATACATTCCCTGATTGGTGCATTCTAAATTGTTACATAAACTATAAATAAAATCAACGAAATCGGATCGTAAATTATATTGGTTCTAGGAATTATGCAACCTTTTGAGGACAAACCCCTTACAAAGAAGCTCCATCAAGAGGAAACAAAAACTTTAAAGCAAAAAAGTTCAAGTGTTCCTTAAACAAACGAGTGCATTTAAAAACAATTAAAAATCAATAAAGGTAGAGAGGCAACTGATACTTGAAAGTGAAATTGAAACGCATTAACAACTAATATTTATTAACGTATTTACAGTCAGACTAGTCTGGCCAATCAATGGCACTTTCAGAAGAGTAAAAAACAACTAATAATTCATCAGTACTAGTCTGACGACTTACCAACCCTCTGATAAAGTGACCGTCGTTTCGCCTGTCTTTTGGCTTTCTAACGAGGGTAAACAACAAACAATCAATTGCGAATTTATTACAGAGACAATTTCGTTAGCATTATTGGTGATTTTAAAAGGAATGTGCGCAATTTAGCAGCGTGAAAAGAAATAATTTGTTTGTTTATACAATATGTAAAACAATTATAATCATGTTTTTAACAAATACCTCGGCTTCTTCATCGACGACTTCTTCCTCCACAACTTCAGCTTTGTATTCCAGTAGAAGATCTTTGATTGGCTTCGAATCTAAATCAACATTGACAAATGCATGATTCATTAGAACGTCTGTTGTTGGTCTTTGTTGAGGGTCCTGCGAAAATAGAAATAGATAATGCAAATTTTACAACAACCGAAATTGAACTCACCTTAACTAAAGATTTGCTTAAAAAATCGTTGAACTCCTTTGAATATTTCGACGGATGGTCAAGTTTAGGTGGATCACTTTTTTGTATTTTCAGTAGAACACGCATCGGTGACATTTCACTATTTGGGGGCTCCATTTGAGCTAATTCGATTAGAGTTATTCCCAGTGACCAAATGTCTACTTTGAAATCGTAAGGATTATCGCGGAAAGTCTCGCACAATACAAGTTCCGGAGCCATCCAATATGGGGTGCCGATGAATGTGTCGTGCTTCTGAAGGGTGTGTTTATTTTTTGCAGACACCCCAAAATCAGCTGAAATTTTTAATTAAGAAATGTTACGAAATTTAATTAATTTGCTAATTAATTTAATCTTGGAACGATGAAAGGACGAATCAAAACAGTTCTACAGTTTAATTTAAGAAAGTTAATGAGCACAGTTGATTTGGGCAGATCGCTTCACTCAAGGCGCTCCAAAAGTAGGGAGCTCCTCAAAAGGACGACCTGTACCCATTCAAAAATTAATACTTAGTGCCAGCTATCATTTTGCAATGAATCGCCGACGCCGTCTAAGCGAAGCCGAGCATCACCACGGCTCGTAATTTTCCTTACTCATTAGTTTAAGGCACGAATTTTTCATGAACAGATTCCGGTACTTATAAAATTCTTTCTACAATCCACTGCGAATTATATAAACGAAAATTTGACAGATTATTATTAATCTTATTGAGTTTAATTTAATTATGTTTCAAGTAATTTAAGGAGGACCTCTATCCTGGAACACCTGTTTTGAAAATTCAAACTCTTGTACATACTTGTAAACAATTGAAATGAATTGAATAAATGAATAAATGAATGAATGAATGAAACATTTTATTGTGCAGTAAAGCAATCTGTTTTCTTGTTTTTTTTTTTTTTAAATTCAAAATGGCGACTGCCGCACCGCCTCAATTCAAGATAAAGTTCATCTTTGATTTTTATCTCCTTGGATATTAAAAAAGTTTTCAGAAGACCTCTAGCTGCTACAAATTAAAAAATTCCGGGAAATCGTGTTATATATAATTAATTATAATTAATAGTTATCTTCTTCAGATTTAATCCATCCCCTAGAATTCGGCACATACCTAATTTAACGCCACCTTCCATAGTGAGTAAAACATTTCCAGCCTTTAAGTCTCGATGAATAACCTTATTCTTATGTAAAAAATTTAATCCAGCCGTCATATGCTTGCAAACATATGAAATCTGTAATTCCGTAAGTGGCTTCTCTAATTCCACCATAATACTATCTAAGGCACCGCCATCGCAGTATTCGATTAACATCTGCAAAGAAACAAGTAATGTTGCAATAAAAAAGGGCAAAAGACAAATATAGCCACTCACCCATAGCTTATCATCAATGGAGAAGGCTTCGTACAACTCAACAATGTTGGGATGTTTGATTTCCGAAAGGATATCAATCTCGACCATATGATCACTCAGATTCTCCTCGTCCTCGAGAGTGCACATTTTCGCAGCAGCATAACGTCTAGTTTCCCTGTGCTGTGCCTTGTAGACTTTCCCGAAAGCACCATCACCAAGTTCACCAACCATTTCCCAGAATTCGGCCGGATCTGTGTCCATTCGAATGTTGTTGTAAAGGCGTTTCTTCTTGGCCTCCCCACCGCCAAGGTGGAAGACCTTTTTCAAGTTATTTATAAACGACATCTCTCTGCTTTTGCTGCTATAGTGCAGTGTTTGTGACCATATATGCTTCAATTTAGTCCAATAGAGCTATCGATATTTTATATTATTACGATTCTCCCAAAATGTTTAAACGCTCACTGGCAATTGTTGAAATTTAAGATAATCCTTTTCTTTCTTTCTCTCTCACACTTTCTGTCTCTTCTCTCTCTATCTTTCGTCCGTGGACCTATTTCTTACTATTCACTAACTTTACTTATTACCTTCTTTTTATTATTTTTATTAAATTATCACATTTGATATGCCATAAGTAATTAAGTTTAAGAATAAATCAGTCTAAGAGGGCTCTTCTGTTAATTATTTGCTAAATACATTCGGCCATATGTTCCAGGTTCTTCCCCAAATATTTATAAAATCATATTTTGTTGCTGTAGAAATAAAGGATTCATCAATTTCGTACAGCACTTCAATATCGACGCAATTTGATGGTCGTGCTTGCAAATTTCCGCCTCTTTTTGGCGTTCATGTAATTTGATCTGTATTTGATTTTTTACAATTGAAACAAAATAGAAAATGGAATTCAATTAGAGTCGATGAAGTTGTTGGTTATTTTATTTGCTCCAAGTTAATGCGTTTCGGCTTCTATTTCTAAACCACATCGTTGTGGAAATCTGCAATTAGAAAAACATATAAATTATTATTGAAATATCTATTCATAAATTAAATTAATCAAGAAGGATATTTTTGAAGTTTATACAACAGAGATGTCTGGGCTAGAAAAGCGAGTACTGTGGGGAACGCCTGCAACAACTTTTTCCTAGGAAAAGAAAACCAAAAAAAATTGATATCACTCATTTTGGTTGTTCAGTTCAAATAACAAGGCTAATTAAAGTGTAATAAATGAAAATTGTACCAAGAAAGCATGTTTTCATTCCAATAGTTCATACCTGTGGAATAACTATTATTTACAAATATTGCGGACATTCACTTCCACCGTGTGCGCTGATAATTGCACACTGTCGAGTACGAGGTCATTCGCCACTTGATAATAATTGCGGCAAGACATCATAATGGCAAAAGAAGTGCTCTACACTCTCATTGGTGGATTTCGATCGGTAGGTGTTTACGTGGATTTCTCTGATTAATAATTCCAACTAAAAAACAGCAACAACAAGTAAACAATAACCGCACGCAGTGGGATTTATTCTGATTAAACACATTTCGATTACAAGATCCGTTCTTTGGCCTGGATATAAAAGAATCTCGACAGCGACAAATTACCATAACGTAAAACTGATTCTGAGTCATGAATTCAGAATTTTTGTGAAATTAGCTCAACATTGGTTTCGACAGTTGTCACTCTTGTTCGCGATTTTTTGTGCCAATGTTGCCCTGGCATTAAGCACGCTGCGGGGGGAAGGATCATTCCAAGCAGAAGAACTTCGCGCAAAAGCCACGAATTTGATGTCATTTTTATAACCATTTCTCTTCGGGTGCTTCTTTTTTGCAATAAAACGACACACCTTAGTTTCCGCTTTGCTCAGAACCAGAACTGAATGTGACTGAAAGTGTGGAAAATGATTGTTGTCCGTCGTCACATCACAAGCGGAGTTGTTCTCGGCGTTGTTGCTAAAGATACTGATGGGGTATCAAATTGATCTAGCATCGGCATTACGATGAAGTGCTGATAGTCGAACTGTTACCAGATTACAAAACAGAAACACGAGAGGAAATAAATTTCCCATTGAACACTTGTTATACGCTCGAAGGTCGTCCATCCGAGCCAATTTGAATGGGGTGGACGTAGAATATGTTATCTCGGGCGCAGTGTCCGTCATTAATGGACCTGACGCGAATAGATCGCGAGAGGAGACCTGTTTTGGATCTTCCAAGTGGCGGTGATCCGGCCTTGGGTGGTTACGTAAATGATGACAAATGATGCCATCATAGCAACTGAACAAATACCTTGTTGTTGTGCCTTGTTTTTTTATTTTGATCTTTGGGTGTGAATCAATCGATAAATACATTTTTGTTGTGCATCCTCCTCCGGTTGAATTGCTTAAACGATCTTTCGACGTCTCCAGTCGATTGCAGTCTCAACAACTTCGTGTGGATCACATTGGTTTGTGCTGTTTCCAATGTTCAATTGCACAAAGTCCATTGATCCACCACCTGTGGGCATAATTAATTTGCGTCGTGCAGTAACTCAACTTCGAGAACGGCACAAGAACTCCAGCATTCTTGGGTAATTTTTCTTTTATAATGGAGTGGCATTTCTTGGAGCATGTTTGTGCATGTAAATGCTTAAATTCAAAACATTCATCATGTTTACCGTGAAACATTTTTTTTTTACTTCTATCCAATAAAAAATTGTCGCAGTGGAAAACAGGAAAAGCAACATCTAACACCTGATTTGATCTGTTGTTCTAAATACGACTTAATTAACACGGAGAATGTGTCTTGAATATTTAGAGTAAGAGGTTCATTAACAGTTTGTTAGATTGAATTTCGGAGATTCCACAAGATTACAATAAAACTTTGTCACAAAGACGACTCCTTGGGTTTTTTTCTGATATCGAATATTTATAACAAACTTTCATCGCTTCTCTTTTATTAATTTTTAATTTAATTTAATAACTTGGGTTGGGAAGTGTTGACGACAGCTCTAAACATCGAAGGATTTTTATTGAAAATTGTTCTCGTTTCGGGAAAACAATTTCATTAATAAAGAAAACTCTAATAAAAAGAAATTTTTGGCCAACAAACAAACCACAATCGATTTCGGATTTTAGACCGCTTGATAAACAAAGCTTGGCACAAAACCAAATGTTGTCGGAAGAAGAAAATTGAAAATTTCTCCTCATCTCGATTCGAGATGACAAACCGAACAGAAAACAACAAAAGTACATGACATGAGTAAAGTTTGTGTTTTCTGAAAATAATAGAAGAAAAAAAAATTAGAAAATGCTGTCGATTGGCCAAAAACATTCCCCGACGCCATTGAGCAGTCGATCGTGCGTGCCGAAGAATTCATCGATGGGGAAATGCGACACTTCGAAACTGATAACGAAATTGGCTTTGTTGTTGATAAGCGTGTCACGTGGAGAATTTAATGTTGGGCTCGAATCAAAACGAACTGGCAGCATTGTTTGAGGGACAAACAACAATTTAATAACGATGGAAATTGCCTTAGGAAAATAGAAAGTGAAGACAACGTGGAGGAACGGCGATGGCAGGTGCCAAACGGTGATAAGTGAGCAGCGACAACGATCGCTGGGCAGTGGTCATTAAGATGGCTATTTTTAGATGGCAATCCGAGGAGAAATTCCTTTATTTGCAATCACGTGCTAATTTGGCATTTGATACCTGGACGATTTGCTTAACGTGCTTTCCCAACTGGTCTCCACTTTGAATGCTGATTTCAGGTCGAGTATTTTTTCGGCTTCTAGCATAAAATGTGAAGGTAAGGACTCCAAAGTTGCGGATGTTTTACGGGGGATTTGTCCCAATGTTTCCTTGAATGAATATAAGATGGATGGGGTTAAGTACAGCAGGAAAGATAATTTAAAAGTTGCGTAATTTTCCGGCTGAAAATAGTCTGAATCCTTGAAGTTCCGGCTGGTGTCTTCTATATTTCTGAATCCTGACGTCAAAGGGACGTGGCCGCAGCTAATGCGGATAATGATACCAACAGTTTTTTTTATGTATTTCATTCGATACATCGAAATAAAGATTATTGTAAAATACAATACAGACAAAACGAAATTCTTTGGAGCAGATACTTTGGTCAATTATATGGTAGTTATAACAAAAAATAATAGTATCGGAAGTTTGACACTCATTCAAGCATCAAACAATATTTAATTGGAACTGGAATTCGAACAAATAAATGAAATGGAACAACCTAGAAAAACAAATAATTACAACGAACTCCACAATTCTGGGGCCTTAAGGCTTAAGCAAACATTGCACAAAGTCCCGCTGACGCAAAGACACTTTCCGAGAATAATTATGTCATTGTTTCCGCCGTAGAATTTATCTGCGACACAAAAGCCTTATTTAGTGCTATCATTAGACAAAGGTAAGCAATAGTTTCCCCCCTGTTCCCCGCAAACGCGTGCTCTTATCTTATCGATATCCGATTAGAAAAACCGAGCTGCTGCAGCGGAATAAATCCAAATGTGGTAACGAGATTTACAAATATCATTTCGTGGGAAAAAGAAATGAGTCAGACTCGCCTTCAGGTCCGCCTTGATAAAAAACCAAGAGACATAAAATCACAGGAAATGTTCTCGCATTTTTCAAAAGCCACGAGCAAGGAAAAAATCGCAGCTTGTACGAATTATTAATTCTCTTCTTTGTTGGATTCCAATTTCGTCGTGAATGGTGGAGTAATTTTTAACAATTTTCCACGGAGAAATAAAACTGTTGATGGAGAATTTCTTAATCAAGTTGCGTACATCGACGGAAAAGTAACAGAAAAGCAACATTTTGGTTTGTTGCATGCAACTTTGTTAGCTGCTAAGCTCGTTATTTGATTCGAATCATTAGTGTTGATCGGCTTGGATTATTGTTGAACGTTGGCGCATTTTCGTTCAAGGCAGGACAGACAAATCGATGAGGATTACAAATTGTATTTATGTACTCGTCAAATTCGCATTGCTTCGTTAAGATTTTTTTTTGTTTTAAGTCAATCACAATCGCGTTAAACAGAAATTCGATATTTTATTTTATTTTTCTTCTTCGCACTTTGATCTAGTTCAAACTTAGGGCTGATGATTAAGACCATATGTAAATTGGAATAATGGACGACTTTATGACACAAGTTGAGCAGATGAAGTAATTAGAGGACATTGCTCCGAGGTGTTTGTTTCAAAAGCCGCATTTATGTTTTATAAATTTTAGCCATTCAAATCCTAATTCGTGATTTACTAACAACAAAGTCGTCCCAATGGTTTGACCACTTTTCCTTGTTCAATTAGGAACAACAATAGAACAAGAAAATGTTTCCCATTAAGCATTGAGGTAAATCCTCAAAATGCCACTTTTCTCCGGCTTCTCAGTGATTAAAAGTCAAAAAAAATACATGGCTATGTAATAAACATGCACCCATAGAAATGGATATCATCGTTTTGTCTCCAGAAACTAGGCTTTGACGACACCCCCAGCCCACCCCTGCCAGTGTCCCATATTCGAGGGCATTAAACAGCAGCGAATCTATTGTGGCAGGCGCCCACCGGAACTCCAGCGTGGAATGCGACCAGGACAACAACCTGTTTTGGGGTTAATTCGAAAATGGATTTTTTATTTACTTTGTTCATTCTAAAAAACAAAACAAAACTGTGACAACTCAAAAACAAAACTGCATTCCAGCGTTAGAAGGAAAATTTTCTTCTTTCCTTTTGGCAAATGTGAACGGTGTAGATTGTTGTCCATATGTCTGCCATACAGCCCCCCGAAGTGGCACTGGCCAGTCGGGGACGGTGGCCACTGGATGCCGAGCTGCCCACTTTCTATGGTCCCGGACTGCACCTGTCCGCCTTGCACGCATCTACGATATCCACGGAGTCTGCGGCTGCATAGTTCCAGCTCATTTGAGAGGCCGCCGACTGCAGTTGCAGTGTTCATCGTGTTCATCTTGTCACGAAAATGTCGACGGCTGAGTGCCCCATATGCGAGACCATCTCACCACAGGCGACTCTGGGGGGTCCCCCCAAAAATGCACTTGCTGTTTTGCCACCTGGCTGGCGTGGTCCCCCTGTGGCCTCAGCATCCGATCCGATGATGATTACCTTGCTGTCGCAGTGCACGCTCAATTGGCATTGAAAGGAATTTCTCGAGTGTTGCAATCATAATTTCTCATCGAATTCAATACTGCACCGCGACAATGGCGCCCTCGCCCGGAGGACAACCGCTTCGATTTGGAGCCGAGCTCCACGAGTTTAAAATCTACGTGTTCACTTTGTTCACCCGTGGGGATCACACTTTCGGAGAGGGGGAGCACGTGCTCGCACGGAATTCCATCGAAGTTCAATTCAGCATAATCGAGGAGTGAAGAGGACAACAACAACAAAAATGCACATTCCAGAAAAGCAATACCATCTTTTTGATCTGGGAATGCTGCCGAACAGTGCAACCGTTACGATAAAGTTATTGAAAATGCTTATAGTAAATATTATGAGAGAATGTGAAACAGGTGTTGTATGGCCTTGTTTCCGAAACAACAACAACATTCGCTGCAATTCCAAACACATATTTACTTTTGCTTGCCAATAAAAAACGGGCAAACATGAATTTATTTCAGAGAATAGATAACGAAATTCATGATTCATTATTTTCAAAATTGTGGAATGAAACTTCAAAAGCAATTCTTCATCATAGTTATTAGTATCCTACAGAACGTTATTGTTGCTCCTTTATCAACAAACAAACCAACAATTCACAAAACAATTCGCCTTCGACACCCACTTGCGAATTGGTGACGAAGTTCAACGACTTCGTCACCACGTGAATTAATCGATTCGAACTGATCTTCAGATCAATTAAAATTTATTGAGATCGGAAGTAATAAAAAACAACTAAAAATCGATTCCAGTGTCCTCGATTGTTCCGTTTTTGTGGTTTTCTTTGTTGATTTGAGCTTCTTTCCAGTGATTTTCTTGGGAAGAAAACAAGCGAATTTCAGAAAGTATTCACGTGATGTTGTTTTTTTGCGAACATTTTGCAAAATTATTACCCATAAAAAAATCGCATCCCCAAATTTTCAGCAATAAACTGCAATTACTAGATCAAACATTTGCTTCGCGGAACATATCTAAGAAAATCGTCCTCATTGTGGATCCGATGACAAACCAAATGAAGAACACATGTCAATTTGCCCCCGCGATGATCATGCATCGGTGGGGGAGGGAGGGAGCCGTCTTGGAGGACCATTATGCTGGACCGCAACATGTCTTTCTGATGGGGCCGCGCAAGATCCGAAGCTTTCGCCAGAATGGAATTTTTGAGTGATTGTCCATAAATCGAGTCGCGTTAATGCGATGCTGTAGATGGGTTTGAGGCCAGTCAGGAGGTCACGGTCACACTGATTGAAAAGGTCCACGGGCAACAGGTGCACGAAGGGAAAGCGACAGAAACTCGATCGGAAGTGACGGCGATTGATGATCTCGAAATTGGGCACATTCAATGAGGTGTTCAGTGAGAAACTCCATTGATTCGCGGAGTTTAAAAATTGAGTGCGGTTTTCATTTCGTTCAATTCTAGAAGCGGCAGGGAACGAAATTGGAGAATGTGAGAAAAACACAAGGAAAATCTTATCAGGGAAATTTTATGGTTTTGAGAAGCCAGGGTTTCATTTTCGGCGCATGAAAGCGAAGAAGAAGAAAAAATACTTATCCTGATGTATCCTTAAGGACAGCGAGATGGAGACCAGTCACTACCAAAACAAATTAACATCGGGAAAAGCGAAATTAATCGATTATCTTCTTTTCGATTAATCGATAAATCTGACTCGAAATAAGAGACTCAACTTCAACAAAACAAAGAAGCAGAAAGCCAAGCATAATGAAGCCACTTGGCAAAATTGTTTAGAATTTCGAAGTGTCTTTGGTGCATGACAAATTGTTACAAACAACCTGCTGCAACAAAAACCGATCTGTCGGTGCCATAAACAACGAAAATTGGGAAAAGTTGCAATTGTGCAGAAATGCAAAACTTTCTGCGAACCTTAAACACAAAATGAATTTTCTAAGCACGTACAAATGGGAAGCGACAAATAGAAACGAAATAAATAAATTACCCCATAAACATTTCAGACGGTGGAGGTTATGCAACGACATCTCATAATTGTTTATTTCTAGTCGCCGACATCACGATCATTTTATATTTAGCGTAGTCAGCGCCGCCGTTTCAAGGGCACTTCGGCAATCACGCCCACGCATTTCCGACTGGGCGCTTCCGTTTTTTGCGAATCGGCGGTAAACAAGAAATAGGCTCATCGCAATTATTTTAAGATGAGCAAAGCCCTTTTTTAATACCCTAATATATATTGAAAGTAGTATTTTTTGCCTTTTTGGATTTTCATAATTCAATGATGCAGAGAAATCTATAAAAGAACCGTAATTGGTTTTTATGATTCTTCAAATTCGATTGTATTTTTCTGGCATTAGAACTCCAATTTTGTTGAAAATGAAATTTGGGAATCCACGAAAAGTAAAAAAGATTCCTTCGATCTGATCACAAATTGCAAAAAAAAATAATGTAAAAACGGGAATCCTTCTTGCTGCATCCTTGAGCTTCACAAACTTGCAAAACGGCGCTAAAGCCAAATCCGAATCCAATTAGTCTTGATTACTTCGGGTTTTTACACGTTTTCCAAATCCGAATCTTTTTTCGTTCAATTTTGAAAACGTGGAAAAACTGCGAACAATCAAATGAATTCTTTTCGCATTATTCGTTTTTTGAAACTCCAACGCAAAACGTGGATTTGCATAATTCAAATTTCATGGAAAAAGGAGTCTTAAAAAAAGTGATTCTCAGATTTGTTGCTACAGAAATTGTCTACGCCTTGCAGAGCAGAGGGGTGGGACGGCTCAATTTTCTAATAATAGTTTAGAAAATCGATGCCATGAAAAAAAAAATATTTGTTGGTTTTGGTGACATTTTTATATTTTAGACCATTTTGTGAATACATATTACTAAAAATAATATATTATGGGTATTTAGCGTGAGAATAGAATTAGTATAAGTAACTGTCCATCTAAATTTCATGGGGAAACTTTACATCCAATTAGAAAATAACGTTTTCCATTCATTGTTTCCGTTATTCATTCGGGGTAGCATTTTGGCATTGAGGTTGAGCCACAGAATTTATTGAAACAATTGACTAAATAATGCATGAGATATATTTTTACAGTTATTTTCAGTTATTGATCCCAATTGTGCGTGGAAAATCACAAATTATGCATTTTGATCCAGTTTCCCTTCATTCAACAGTGTTAAAAACTTCTGAAGTAATTGCCCTAATTAGATTCAATTTAAAAGTAATCTTAGTCAAATCAAAAGGCGCTAGGGCTTGCCAAGTCCTTAGGAACATTTAACCAAGCTGTCTTCATTTTCTTTTGGAGTCAATTGTGAACTTGTTTTACCGTTTCTACCTTTTTCAGTGTAATTACTCTGAAATGCTCTAATCCTGTTCTGGAACAAATCTGGAGGAATCACTGCTAGTGTTCTTCAGACAACACTCTGAAAGGGTTAAGCTGGCATATACAAAAAATTACATTCAAGGATAGATTTCTTTCAGATAGGATGAATTGCCGAACTATTCCTCTGGTTCCTCGTATTTGAGGCGTTCATGGAGAAAGACAACAAAGTGCATTTGCTGCATGTCCGAAAACTACCTACCTCAGCTGCAATGTGCAACAGTCGCGGTTGCTAGAGCAGCGGCCGCAGCACTCCTCTGTCCGTTCGTCACGGTGAATTTTCTACACGGGCAAAAACGGCTTTCTACCCACCGAAAATCGTATCTGTATCCAAAAAATCCATTTACGTGCGTGAACCTCTGGCGAAGCGGACATCTAATATTTTCACCACAAATTTTCTTTTACCGTAAATGTAATTTCATGAATTGATCGAATTCATTTGCGAACATGAATTACTCAATTTTTCCAGCATTTGCAAACGCAACACGAAAACAATGCAAGGCTGCAGCACATCTTGACCGACATTCGCGAAAGTTGTCAACACGATTTTGATGACAAGAACAACTTATTGCCCACAGTTATTTATATTTATTTTTTATTTTTTCACAAATGTGCAACGAATCGCAATTTTTGTATTCCTTTATTCTTTTTGTGCAGCACTTCAAGCAATCAAATTAACATGAATGATTTTTATGCAATTAATATTTCACATTCAGCAGAAGAATTCAGTTCTTTATCGAAGAATAAATACACGTACACTGAAGGGGAGAAAAAACCTTTGCCAAGATCTTTCTGAGATTTATTTTTTTCTTGATGATTTTTACTGAACAAAATAACGGTATCCGACACAAATCAATTGTAGAGATTATTGTGGGTAATACACTAAAATAAGAAAAACCACGGAAAATGAACACACTCCACGAATAAAGTCTACGATTTCGAAAACAACTAAACGACAGACATGAGGGAATAAAATGGCGGTTAATTTCTGTCAAGAAGAGAGGAACAACTTTGCTGCTCGCCTTCCGACTATTACTACAGCAAGTTTCTTTAGTTCCACACTGTGGATGTGCTGACAACGATCTAGGGATTTCAAATAAAAATTGCCAAAAGCAGTATGTTAAGCTGGAAATACCCATTTTTACTTATGTTCCAGCTATTTGCTGCTTATGGACCGTCCGCAATAGACATTTGTAGACTTTTTTAGTTCTATAGCCGTAAAGAGATGTACTAGAGGAAATGTTTGCAAAATGCAGCGGATGTTTGCAGCAGATTACAGATACATTAGTCTCGCTCGCTCCTACGTGTTCAGCCAGTCCATTCAGTTTGTATCTGCATCTGCGGAAGAGAATTGCTGCAAAATTTCGCATATTTCAATCCAAAATAAATTTTCAAAATCAAACGTAATAAAAATATAGTAATTAAAGATGTTCCAATTTAATTGTGACAGTAATTGAAAAATTTAATGTTTATTATACACGTTCGCAGTTCGGGAACTCTTGTGGAACTTACAGGTTCCAAATTGCTGCAAAGTAGCAAATAGTTTTAGGTTAAGTTTCCTTTTCTAAAGGATCAAAAAATGTTATAAAAGACAAAAAGAGTGGCAAAACTGCGGCCAATTATTATTTTATTTTTATTATATATTTTATTATTAATTGCGAAAAAACAATGTCAATGTCCAAGTTTTTAGTCGGAATTATACAATACCTATAGCTTGTAATGTAATATTTGCTGGTTTTATATGATCTTTTAATCAAATTTTGTTTTTTTTTTAGGTTTTTAACGACAGCTGTTTTCGAAATAAAGTCAGCAGAATATCGAAACTTCGAAATATCAGCTGTTTTGTGTATATAAAACTGTGAACAATATAGAAAAATATCTTTAAAAATATGGCAAAGCCACCGACACGGGATCTGTTGAAAATAATTGTTACAAATTTTATAAACTCCTTCAAACCACGGCAAATTAGGGGCACTTATATGGGAGAAGACTACTTTGGTAATAAATATTACGAGATTCCGGCGAACCCGTCCATCGGGAAGAGGAAACCATCCAGATGGTTTGAACCGGTGGACAAAGAAGCCTTCGATCAAGAATTAACAGCAGAATGGGAAGCGTGGTTGCGCTTTAGAAGGTACTGGAGTGTAAAGTAACAAGACGAAGTGATGATCCTGTTTTCTCCGTAGGGACGATGCTCCAACCAAAGAAGAATTAATAAAGAACTTGCAGATAATGGAGTTGAAGAAGAAGAATGCAGCCGAATTGGATGTGAAGTTCGGAAAGCAAGAAGACACAGCAGCAGTACCTAAGGAAAATAGGGGAATGTCGTCCTTCCCCAAATACAAGGAGTACGAACTGGTGCCAGGGAAAGACCCGTCGAAGAAGAGTTACTAGGGTTTTAGCAATTCAAAATAGTTTTCAGACGAACTTGTGAATTAAACAGTGAATATTGTTAAAAATCGGTAATTTTTATTTCGAAAAAGGACATCTTCACACTCAATCACTGTCTTCGCATTTCACGAATTTCTTTTTGCTGTTTTTGGGCGTGTTTCCCTCGAATTTCCTTTTGTTAAACCTCTCGAATTTCCTTGCCACTGTTTTAGCCACATTCTGGTAATAATTCGTCATTTCTTCATCGGTCACTTCCTTTTTAATTTCCTTGCTCTCAGCCTCTTCTTTGTTCTTTGCCTCGAGCTCCATAATTCTCTCAATTTCTGGATTCATGCCTCTAAAACTTAATCTACCGTCGATTAATCCTTCACAAAGGAAATAACTAGGCTCAATAATATATTTCGATTCGATGCCGGACTTTTCTTCTGAAATTCCGTAAGTTGCGCGGTCTTTAGCTTCTTCGGTTTCTTTTTCCACTTTTTCTTTGGACCTCTTCATAAATTTCATTTCCAATATTCCTTTAGAAAGTCTCGCTGTTGATGCCATCTTGCTGTATAGTGTATTTATTATACAAAAACCGCAATTAAATGTTAAATGAATGATATAATAAAGTTTAACCACAATGTTTTTGTTGGGGCCAACTGTCAAGTAATGTCAACACGAAAATTCTCTCTCACCAATTTTTTCTCTCCTCTCTTAAAAACGCTGAATACCAAAGTTAGCAAGTTTTAAAGTTTTAAAGTTAGCAAGTTTTATTTTGTTTAAAAATAGATACAATAAAATGCTCAATTAAAATCAATTTTCTTATGAGAATTATATTTTGAAATTGTCTTTCCAAAAAGTAATCAAGGCGTTATTATTTCATTGGTGTAAGAACGACCCCCAAGATTTCCCCTACCTGGATGTCAATTTTCATCCGTTGACGGAGTTTGGTAAAACTTGTTGTTGCTGCTTTCTGATTATTGTCCATCGTGAAGCATTATTAGTTATTAAATTAGATTTATTTTAAGTGCTGCGTAAAATGTTTTCCAATCGCAAGAAACCAGAGGTCAAAAATAATCGACAGAATCGAGATTTGTCGCAGGTATGTGTTTCAAGAAAAAGTTTTTTTGAGAATGAATCATCCTTATCTTGCGTTATTGTTTATAGTATGGATTGTTTGATATCCCGGATGATTTTGACCCGTCAGCAGGAATCGGAGACGATGATGCACATGACAGTGACTTGGAAGCTGAGTTAGCTGCGATAACCGCTGGTGGAGCTAAACCGAGACCGAAAAAGAAAGAAAAGACGTTGATACCATCTTCTGATCTTGATATGATGGTGGCAGAGAGTATGAGGGACATCGGAAGTGATGAAGAACTTTCGGGTGATGAGGATGATCCCGACCTTCTCGGAGAGCTTCACGAACTCACGGGAGAAATTGCAGACGAAGTTCAGGGGGACCCTGAACCTGTAACACAAGAAGAAAACGAACAACAGCAACTATTCCTACCGACGACGACTGGAAATGTCGTGGAAATAATTAAAGAAAGAATTAAAATGTACGAGATGGCGGAAGAAAGTGCAAAGCAAGCCGGAGAGGCGGGACGTGCAAGGCGCTTCAATCGCGGCCTCAAGACTCTAAAGGATTTGATGAAGCAGGCTAGTGCTGGAAAATCAGTGAACATTGACGACATCCCCCCTGAGGTGAGTGTAAAGGTACCTAAGGCTTCCGATGATGCTCCTTCATCCCCGGTGTCCGCAGAGGCACCCACAAGGCCGGCACCGCCGCCACCAGTGCCCCCACGGAGAACACCTCCGACCCCTCAAAGTCCAGTGGAGCCTGTTGCACCGGCAGCACCAGCAGCATCCGCCAACCCCAAATTATCAATTCTGAACGCGAGGAAACACGAGTATAAGGTGGCCGCACTGGAAGCGAAGAAGTCTGGCGACAGGGACTCCGCAATCCAATTCGTTAAAGTAATAAAACAGTTCGATGTGGTAATAAAAGCTGCCGAGGAGGGCCAAGAGGTGGATTTAAGTGATATGCCTCCTCCTCCAGGTGAACTAAAGGCTTTCATGGAAAGTATGCAAGCCAAGGCTCCAGCAGCCGAAGTCGAGCAGCCCTCACAGTCTGCTCCAGCAGAGCCAGTGCCGGAACTGCGGGAACCAGCAACGTTACTGGAAGCTCTTCAGCAGCGGCTCGAAAAGTACAAGTCCGTTCAGGCGTCTGCCCAAGGTGAGGGCAACAGCAGCAAGGCAAGACGTTTCGGGAGGATTGTGAAACAATATGAGGATGCGATTAAGATGTATAAAGCTGGCAAACAGATTCCCCTGGACGAACTTCCGACGCCTCCTGGATTTGGCCCTCTGCCAACGGAAGGAGGAGGAACTCCACCAGCACCAACCGCTACGACGCCACCATCCCAACCGGAATCACCGAAAGTTCCTCCTAAACGCGAAGCGGAAACAGAGCCGTCACCGTCTGAGGTGTCCGGCAGCTCCCCGAAGAAACCAGCTCGCAAAGATGAGAACACTCTGAGGATCTCTGGGAATCACGTTAGCACGACGTTAATGCAAAAGCAAATGGATACGCTCCTGGAAAGACAAAAGGAATTCAAGCAGGCAGCGCTCGAGGCGAAGAAGGCGGGCGAAATCGAACAGGCGAAGGAATACTTAAAAATCTACAAAGGCTTTGAAAGTCTGCTGGATGCCGCCAGTGGAGGATTGCCAGTGGACATGAACACGGTAAGTTGTCTGCATCAAGTTGCAAACACGATAATTCTACTCTACATTTGCAGCTGCCGATTCCGCCGTCCCAGCGAGGCAAACTGGAGGACTCCTTCACCGTGGTGACCGACTCTGACTGTGAAGTCACCGAAGAGGGTGCTGAAATATCCGACATCAGTGTGCGACTGGAAGAGCAGCTAGCCAAGCAGCTGATGATGTGCAAGAACACACGGTAATGACCAACGATGCCTTAGACCTATCAGTTTCAGAGGCTTTCTTCCAGTGATCACCACAGAGCCATGGGAGACGTGGCTGGCATGAATCGATTCGAGAACTTGGCGCTGTCCGTGCAGAAGGATTTGGATTTAGTGCGGTTCTCGAGGAGGTACGACTTTGCCGGAATTTAATCTGTTCCTTCTTACGCTTTAAGTCTTCAGGAAGAATATCCCCATCCCGAAATTCCACTACGAGCAAAAGAACTTCAACATTGTACACTGCAACACGGACTTAACGGACAACGAAGTGGAACTGAACGTGGTCAGAGGGATCAGCTACAACGTTCCCAATCCGAAGGATGTGGACACGTACGTGAAGATCGAGTTCCCTTATCCACAGGTTTGTAACTGATCCGTAACTTCGAGCAGTGGGGATTGAAGCATTTGATGATTGCTAGGAAGCTCCGTTCAGGACCAAAACTTCCCTAATCAGGGACACGGACAGTCCAGACTACGATCAAAAGTTCACTGTTGAGTTTCAAAGAGCGAATCG
This sequence comes from Leptogaster cylindrica, assembly GCA_963082835.1. NCBI lineage: Eukaryota > Metazoa > Arthropoda > Insecta > Diptera > Asilidae > Leptogaster > Leptogaster cylindrica. The sequence continues at coordinate 50,507,146 of OY720105.1, forward strand.
TCAGTGCCAGCGGATCTTCAAGCGGCACGCCGTGAAGTTCGAAGTGTACTCCAGAGGGTAAGTAGGATGCTTTGGTTTTCATTGTGCTTTGTAGACAACATCTAGTGTAAGTCCTGGTGCTGGGTCTGGTTTCCCTTTTACGACTAACACTTGAACATTTCTTGATCAACATCATCAACTCATAAACCCTAACCATAACGTTATCACGCCAAATGTTTTATACACAAACGAATGCAAAAACGCTAGATGCTGTCTAGGTGGGATTTGTTCGACTTTGCCAATGTGTTGTTTCAGCGGATTCCTTCGTTCCGATGTCCTCATTGGAACTGTGAACGTGAAACTCCAGCCGCTAGAGACGAAGTGCGAAATTCATGATTCTTTCAATGTAAGACCAAATTTTGCTACAGTTCTGCAAAAGGTTCAATCGGCTTTCCGTTAATTTCAGCTAATGGATGGTAGGAAGGTTGTGGGAGGGAAGCTGGAGGTCCGGATACGTGTGCGGAATCCAATCCTCACTAAACAAATCGAGCACATCAACGAAAAGTGGCTGGTACTTGATCACTGAGCACCAGAATGGACAGGAGTTGTTTCAGGAAATGCCTTAGAATCGTCAACGCAGCGCTTTTTGTATTTTTGTTAAAAACATTTACTTTATGAAGTGCAGGAGATGTATTTATTGATATAGAATAGGATCCAGAGGATGTCTTTACTGTGAAGGAATGTGAAAAGACTTTGTTTTGTAGCTTGTCTAATCTTTCTTAGTTACTAAAAATATGAAAACTAATCTGTATATTAAAGATGAATATATTTTAAGCTTAAATCATTTTTTGTTCGTTTCCCAGTCAATTTTTCACAGCCTGCAGTGCATACGAGAACGTTGTTGAGTTGATCCACATCCAGTCATTAGTCATTGGAATATAAGTCAAACCATTAACCAAGATTGTTGAACAATTAACTGCAAGGAAAATGGCGGCAATCACGAATTGTTCAGTTTCGGAATATATAACAATTACGTGTGATTAAAATTCGTTCAACGTCGATTGGAGAAATGAACTTTTCGTACTGGTGAGTCCCTTTAGGGACGATCCTGAAGACGTTCTCTGCTAGGACTACTCCTCCCAGCCATGCCAAGCACGTCTTGTTGGGCGTAGTAATAAATATCGATCCACCAGGCTGAAATGTTGCAAAGTTATAAAGGCGCATAGGAATTAAGCCAATTCACCTTCAAAGTCTCCACGCAGGCTGTGAGCATTTGTGCCTTGTCGTCTACGTGTTCCAAGACTTCAGATAGAACCACTGCATCGTATTTCCCGGAGTTTTCTTTCATGTGCACCTCGATCGGTTCCAGTTTGTATTGTATCCTATCACATAATTCAGGACTCTGCTCCTTCAGGTGCTCTTTGGCTACCTTCAGCAGTTCGTTAGATAAGTCAATCCCTGTCATATTAGCATGAAGTCGTGCTAAACTTTCGGTTAAAATTCCCCCACCGCACCCGACTTCTAGAATCTCAATCCCATCAAGCACTCTTGGAGTTCGCACTAGTTCTGGACGTACTTTTTTAGTTGATATCAAACCTTCTCTAATGAAGGGGACCCTATGAAAACAGGCATTACTAGTTGAGAAAAATTTTACTTAGCTGCACACCTCAATTTATTTAATGAATGCAGTGGATACATTTCTCCGAGGGGATTCCACCAACCCTTTGCATACTTGGAGTGGTGCTCGATCTCTTCAGATTCCGTTTTAATTCCGGTGTCAGTGGAAGCGGCAAATGTTCTCTGAGGAAACGCTGATCTGAGAAGAAGGTACTCGTCAATGCCAGAAACATTTCGGAAATGCTTTTTAATAAAGTGATAATTTTTCGTAATTTATTGCGAAATGAATTTGGAATTTCTTTGCGAAAGTTTTTGCTGCAATCACAGATAAATATTAATTTTAAAATATTGCAAAATATAAACCTTAATATTTCCCTAGTGGGATTTAAATTAAATCTCAACTTTTTAAGCAACATATTTTAAAAACAACAACACAAATTTGAGGTTAGAATTAAAAGTTTGCATCAGCTGTTGAGCTGAATTTCATCTGCTGAATCAATGAATAGAGAATACGTCAAGAAATAGCGGGAAATTTTGGAATAGACTAGTTCGAGAGAAGGAATTACGCAAACTCATGAAAGTGGTGTGTGTAAACTGTTTTAATTTGTTCAAAATTTCGAAATAGCAACGTTTCAAGAGGCATTATGTCTTATGAATCTTTAACGGCGTGCAACGCGTAAACGACTGCAGTAGACCTCGTCCAATTCCAAGCCTTTCGCCACGGCTTGTAGATGAGGCCGTCGAGCATAACAGTGGAGCAGTTTGCTGCAATGATTAACAATTATGAAAAGCGGTAAGTCCACTTTATGACTAAACAATTTACCTGATTTCAGCATGTTCTCAACTTCGGCGTGAGTAATAAATTTTTCGTACTGATGAGTGCCTCTGGGAATGATACCCAAAATGTATTCGGCCAACACGATTCCTACTAGCCACCCTGAGAAAGTCCGGTTGGGCGTAGTTATGAACACGGAACCTCCAGGCTGTGGAAATTCATTGATCGGTTAGTTTTATTAGCTACATCTTTGGGTACCTTTAGTGTGTCAATGCAATCCTTGAGAACCTTTTCCGGATTAACAACGTGTTCAAGGACCTCTGAGAGGATCACTGCATCGTATTTGCCCATATTTTCCAACTTGTGCACTTCAACTGGTTCAAGTTTGTAATTGATTCTATCAATCAACTCTGGACTCTCATCCTGGAGATGGTTCCTAGCCACATTTATCATATCCTCGCATATGTCCAAGGCTGTGATATTTGCGTGGAGTCTCGCTAGGTCCTCAGTTAGAATTCCGCCACCGCAACCGACTTCCAGCAATTCTAGTCCTTTTAAAGGCTCGGTAGTCTCCTGCAACTCAGGACTAACTTTCCCTGTTGCTACTAAGCCATCTTTTATGAAAGGAACCCTTCCGTAAGAAGGGCGCAATAATTTTTATTGTTCTAAGGTTCCTCAATTACTTACCTTATTTTATTGAAACAATGGAGAGCTCCGAAATTAGGATCCCACCAATCTTTGGATAGATTTGCGTGGTGCGTGATTTCTTCCGATTCAGATTTAATTCGAACCATCTTCCTTTAAGATCCAAAAGTTACTAATCTAGTTTCCAAAGACACTGGTCTAAAAATATACTTTGGAACTTCCAATTGCATTGAGCAAAAAACACATTTAATTTAATGTCCAATGGTATCGGAAGCACTCATGTAAATATGTAATGCTCAGAAGGTCGACAAAACTGATAACTTGTTTGTTTGCAACGCTTAAATAGCTACTTAGAAGATGAAGTCAACTTTCAAAAGAATATTTGATTCCGGCACTCCAGAGCAGCAACTAATTGACCACTATCTGATTACACGCTCGAATTAGGACTGTTAGAGCTCAGTCAAAAGGGCTCTGCATAACGCTCAACAGCTCAAGTACTGTTATCTGACTTATTCTTATATACTAGCCAAATTATATAATTTCAACATCCATCTGCAGGGGCCAGTGATGCGTAATGCACTTTCACGGTACTGTTAATAGGCAACTTTCTGGCCGAATGCATTGTGAAGATCTTTCCTAGAGGAGCGAAATTGAAAAGTTGGAAACAAACAAAGCATATAAGTTCTGGATTCCAACCGATTATTTTGTTATGCAATTTTATATTTCAATTTGAAAGTAGTTCTTGCGATCTATTACTCTAAAACTTTCCATTCCACAATGATCTAGGTGGTTTAACCTTAAAAATTACTAAAACACATGAATAATATGAGGAATAATATGATAGTCGCATTACGCTGTGCAGAATTATTTTTAATTATGGTTTTAACTAACCATCATTTCTCACAAAAAGTTCCAAAAATGTCTAAAAATTTGTTGTGGCTGAATACTGAATTCTACTAGAAGACAATTCGTATAGTCTCGCTCGCTCTAACATGTCTGAGTCGTCCTCGTCGGTTAGTCTCTTTTTCGCAAATTTCCCCTCCTATCATTCACCGGGAAATGTTTAGGAAAGTGGACATGAATTAAAAACACGTGTGAGAGTGCAACTGTCAAAACTTGTTTCTCCTAATAAAAGTGAGTTTTACTTCCAAAATATCTGGTAAATTTCTTAGTAAGTGCAATAATTTCGCTGCTCCTTATAGCCTAAAAGTATGGGAAAATCAAAAATTGGAATTGTTAAGACGAAACCAGTGAAAATGAAGAAATCAAAGAAGCACGCTCCGAAAGTACACAAACCCGAATTGCAAACTTCAAGAAGTAGTTCCGAAGAAGAGGAAATGCCCAGGAAACCACTTATTTTTGTTGACAAGTCAAATAGCGAAAGTTCAACGAAAAAGCTGCCTAAATCCAAGTCAGACTTTAAAAATCACAAGGCTGAGCTGGAGAATCTGAAGGATATTGATCCAGAGTTTTACAAATTTTTAGAAGAAAACGACAAACAGTTACTAGAATTTAACCTTTATGATACTGACGACGATGAAGAAGATGCTGACGAGAAACACAAGGAGGGAGATGATAACGAGGACGATGACAAATTCCACAAGCCCAGCGAAAATCTTGAGGTGGCAAGTGACGAGAGTGACTTCGAAGTTAGCGGAGATGAAGATGATGCAGAATCGAACGTAATCACCTTGAAGCTTTTGAGAAGTTGGCAGGCTCAACTGCAGGAGAAACATGTATCTATAGATGTTATAAGGAAAGTAATCCAGGCCTTCAGTTCTGCTCTTGCCAGCATTTCGGAGGAAGAAGCTACAACAGGTGTTTATAAAGTCCAGGGGGCAACCAGTTTCAATGGAGTCATCCAATTATGTGTGCTGTACTTACCGCCGGCGATTTACCAATTCTTGGGTATATCCCCCAAGTCTAAGAAGCCTCTTCATAAGTGTAATAAGTGGAAAAAAATTCGAAGTACTCTTCGCGCTTACCTCTTGGACTTAACTCGACTTTTTGAGCATGTTTCCAGTGCGAATATTCTCACAGTACTTTTGAAGCACTTGCATCAAATATCGTCAATGATAGGGTCATTTCCAACAATCGCAAAACCAGTGCTGAAACGTTTGATTGTTCTGTGGAGCACTGCCGAGGAAACTGTACGAGTCCTTTCATTTCTCTGTATTTTGAAGATCACCAGAAGTCAGCAGATTTCCTTCTTGAATCACGTTCTCAAGGCGATGTACTTGTCCTATGTGCGGAACTCGAAATTCGTCAGTCCCAACACTTTGCCGGGCATCAACTTCATGCGACGGTCCTTGGTGGAAATGTTCGCGTTGGACCTAAACGTGTCGTATCAACATGCTTTCTTGTACATCAGGCAATTGGCAATACACTTGAGGAACGCGATTGTTCTAAAGAAGAAGGAGAGCTTCCAAGCTGTTTATAATTGGCAGTACATCAATTCCATTCGTCTGTGGGTGGAGCTGCTGGGGGCCACCTACAATAAACCACAATTGCAGCCGCTGATCTATCCCTTGATCAGCATAACAACCGGGGTGATCAAACTGATTCCGACAGCGCAATTTTTCCCACTACGTTTTCATTGCATCCAAGCCTTGATAACACTGTGCAAGGACACCAATGTTTTCATCCCTGTTCTGCCGTTCATCTTAGAGGTGCTCAACAGCAACACGTTCAACAAGAAGCACAGTGTGGTGTCGATGAAGCCGATGTCCTTCGCGTGCATTCTACGTTTGAACAAGCCGCAAATGGCTGAGAACGGCTTTAGGGACGAAGTGGTGGAGCAAGTGTGTGCCCTGATTCTGCAGTATCTGGCCATCGAATCGTGCTCTATAGCATTTCCCGATTTAGTTGTACCTACGGTAATTGCTCTTAAGCAGTATTTTAAGACTTGCAAGGTCTCCAACTATTCGCGAAAATTGAAACAAATTTTAGATAAAATTGTAGAAAACTCCAAATTCATTGAAGATAAGCGCAGACGGATCAATTTCAGCCTCAAGGACACTAGTCAGATTCAGGCGTGGGAGACCACTCATAACGGAGTTCCATTGGATCTCTATTATCAGAGCTGGGTGAAGACACATGAAACAAAGAAGAAACGTCTGGCCGCCAACACAGACGATATTAATGACTATGATATTCCCATTATGAAGAAGAGGAGGCTGGCCAGCAACAAGTCGAACGATGATGAAGATCTGGAGCTTTTCCCGTCCGATAGTGAGGATGAGAACTTAAGGGTTGAAAATTCAGAACCGCAGCCACCGAAACAACAAAAGAAACTGAAGAAGAAGCAGAAGGAAGTTCCTGTGCAGAAGGGAGCGCAGGAGGAAGAGGATGACTTTGAAAATAACGCCGTGGATATTGTTAAGGATTTAGATCTTGATGATTGGTAATCAGTTGAATTCCATGATGAATGAATAAAGTTTATGCATTGCATTTGGTTTTTTGATTTTTGGATTTCGCTGTAATTTATCCTTTTAATGGGCTGCCCAGCTTCTGTCTCTGTTCCAGGATTTTGATAATATCGGACAGCATTTATTTTAATTAATAACATTGAAAATACTTTTCCTGTTGAGGCTGAACTCTTGCTACTGAAACAAGTACATTATAGCTGACCTCGTTTATTTAAACCGAGCACACATTTCACATCATTTCAGCCGAATAATTACCAAAAATAGAATCCCGTGCATTCACAGCATCCTTAATTGATAAATGCAATCGAAAAGTTTTCAAATTTTCATAAAGCCCGGTCCACGATTACCCACCGAACTGAATTCTGTCTTTTCCAGGATTTCGCTGTGGAAGTTTTGAAAGTGCGGTTCAATGGAAGTGAAAATAAGATAATGGAATTGTCTGATGTTGATAAGCCGCGGAATGAACTTCCTCCTTCTGCTGCAGGGCCCCCCAAGAGCAGTTCAACAGCAGATTTCATTATTCCCTTTTGGTGCCGCTCTTTCAATTAAGCGACACTGATTTTAGTGCTTATATTATAGGTGAATATTGTGCTTATTGGGCGTCCAGCATCCCGGGATCATTCTTTAGCTCCATAAAAGTATGCAGCAGGGAATCTTGGACGGGATGATATCAAAAATCACGGTGGTATTAAAAGTCTGAAGCAGATGAACCATTAAAGATGAAATAAGCTTGCAGCATCCCGTCCATGGTGCAATTGAACTGCTGTTGCTGCTCTGGGGGAAAGTTCTAATTACCCAAAGTTAATGGGGGATAGCTGGAGCTGCTCTGATCTCGTCATGTAGTCCTGATGAGGGTCGTAAAACAAAATACGTCCCATCAGATTCTTTATTGGTGAGCCTCCTCCTTCGTCTGTTCTTGGTAGTCCGAGTCGGTTGGTTGTTGGGTCCTAAATCGAAAGAAGCTGTCCGTCTGAAATTGGGGCACTAATGAAGACCCCATTAATATAAAAGCCAAGGGGTGAAGGATGCGCGGGACCGCCTGCGTGCCTGACCTGGTCTACAATCTATTCACGGGGTTGGGGAATGGGGAGAGTGCTTTTCAACTGTATGGCGGATGAGGAAGTAAAAATGAAATGCGATATCATCCTCAATACAAACTTCGATTCCCTACATCATGATGAGCTATGGGGATTCCCCAGAATCGCACTTTTATTGTGTTCCGCATTGAGTGGGAGTGGAGCAGGAGGTGAAGAGTCCATTTGCTGGGCACTTTTCAATTCGGCTTAATGTTTATAGTGGCCAGTGCCAAAGAAGAAATCAAATCGTGTTAATGTTTTCCTTAGCTACTGATGTTTTATTATCGACAGTCTCGTGCCCTTCACCTCCCTGCTGGTTTGATTTGTCAGGTCAACCCACCACCCAGGGTATAAAGCCATCAATAAAAGGAGCTTTCAGGCGAAAAGCTCTCATCCCATTAGGTGGAATACGTGAGAACTGAGAAGCACACTATTTGAACGTGATGGACCGCACTATCCTATTTCGTCTCCCATAATTTCACCGTTGCAAGTGTTGAGCATGTTTTATTCAAAAGATAAATGCATTATAGGGAGTCTAAGTGGATAGGAATTTAGCCAGTGTTGCAGGGGAAGAACCGATAGTTGTTACTATTTCAAGGGAGGTCAGATGATTATGGGGAAATGTTCTCCGCTGTCAAACGAAACACGGAGTTGCTTTTAAATTGATTCCAAATGTTTATCTAATTTCAATCCCCAGTTAAGTAATAAAAGTTTTTTGTTTAGAGTTACGAGAACTGTCGATTAAATTAGCCACGGTAGAATATTCTGAAATTGGATTTTTTCTGCTTTTGTATAATATAATCCTTTAATAGCGTAATTATTAAGTTGAATAACTTTCGCTTGATGAATGATTAGTTGAAACTTTTACGGGAAATACAATACAAATTCTGTAATCAGTCTTTCCTAATTACGCTCTCAAACAATTGTAAATGTTTTCGACAAAGTGATCGCAACAATTTGACTGTTTCTGATTGTTCAGAAAGTTCAGAAGTTATTTGAGAAATGTATTATTGCTACCACTCCACAAAATTACTTCATCATTCGTGTAAATTGTAATATTTAATATTGTTGCACTGGAAGTAAAAGTTTAACTCACAAACAATAAAATTTCACCCGTTAATTCAAGTGACAAGGGGAAATTAACTATGGTGATTTCCCAAAAAGTGTTCATACGAGCAAAATGTGAAATGTTGAACATCGAAATGATGAAAGAAATTTTTCTTTGCCAACGGTCATGAACATGTAGTGAGAATTGAGGCAAAAGGTTCCTTCGGAGCCAACGAACCATAACTCCGATCCGATAATGGACTTGTGGAGGAAGTGTATCGTAAGTCCCTTATTCAACTGAATTCATTCAAAGTTAAATTGAAGCAGGAAGTTTTGTTATAAATTGAGGCTAATCACACTTTCCTATGTGATGGATGAAATCTTGCACAGTTTGGAGGTATGTTGGACCATGAGAGTCTGAAATAGGAGAGGGGGATGCGCCCTCTTTTGGCACATGTTCCTGAGATATATATTGAACAGGAAGAAATATCTGAAGTTGATAAGTATCCGGCACTCATTTACCAATTTCGACTTGCGAACTTCACAATTTCCACCTTCGTGTTTACATTGTTCAACGAACAAAATGTTCAATTTCATTATGTCAAGTTTCTTTTTTCAATGGAATGGGGAAAGGTGAAGCTACTACAATTTTGTTTCTGAATCGATAAGTTATTAAGATATTGATAACTGGCGTAATATTCAAAAATCGAAAAAGAAACAAGGACTTCTGCTGAGCTTTACAAAACGGCTGATTTCGCCCGAAAGGGGTTCGCCGGTGAAGACTAAGTTTTTAAGATAACATAATGTAATAAGAAACACATATGAATTGCCATTTCATCGATTATGTGGAGCTGTTTCAAGTTTTTAGATATAACAAAACTTCCGGTGAATTCCGGAAACTTTGCCCAAAGATATTTAAACATGGATTTTGTGAGTGGAATTATTTAAGGAGTTGAAACACTTCTACAATTTATTGTCAATCAAATTGACTTAGTTTTTATTTCTCCTTAATTTCATGAAAGTAAAATATTAAAAATTTCTGCACAAATTATTTTTGGAGGGATATTTAGGGAAATATTTAGTTGAATGGGGAAATTTAATGAATTACATATTCACAGACGTTTTGCAAGAACATAATGTAACTTATATAACTTCATTTATTATAGAAATTAGATTAAATTCAGTGCCATTTGTTGCCCGTCTTTTTACACAATATTCTGTGGATGAGATCCTTTATTCGTGTGTTTCAGTATAATTGCAAATAATTTGGGATTTTGCAAGCCATGGTTTGAACCAAGTGATCGCAGCGCCACTTGAGTTAGATGTTTGAACTCCAGTGCAATTGCTTGTGTAGTGTTTAGGTGTGTTTCTTGCGAGTTGCAACTGTCACGTTACTAATAGTTGCACAAAATTTTAATTATCTTACATTTAAAGTGCATTATTTTAAACAAAAGTTACACTCAAAAGACTATTAGCATTTGCAGATGATAATAATGCACAAAATGTGATGTTATGACTTGGCTTGACCTTGAGTAAGGGCGATCATTGAAATGGTTGGCAAGTGTGAGGGAAGTTTCCTCAGGAGAGAAGCTTGATGGATTGTTGGCGTAGTTAAGAACATTAAATAGTTAATCACATAGATAAAATAATACAGTTTACCAGGTAGACAAAGACAGTTAATTACTCGTAATTTCTTTTTTTGCAGGATATTTCCTTTCGTTTTGGGGGTTCGATATCGATTTTAAATCGAGCCTGTCATATCGATCTGGCAAAATTCCTTGAGGACATTTCACGACAATGTTCGGTTGTGTGAGTGTGCGTGCAGTTTTGTGATGTTAATTTATTGATCAATGATCAGTAATATCAATTTAAACTAAGGTTATTGTAATTTAAGACCCTGTTTTCAACGTATTTTTACAATTTTTCTTGAGTGTGTGAATGAATGCTTCGGAACGAGATGCAAATGTTTTGGTGGTAAGGTAAGTGCTTTTATATTTGTTAATTTTAAGAATCTTTGACGAATCATATGATTTAATTTAATTTGAATCTATAGAGACCTAGAAAACATCTTATTGTAATGTTAAACACTGGGTAAAATTTCAGCATTCTAGAAGAAAGAGAGAGCTCCAAAAACTTTTCTATTGTATTTAAAATTTGATTCAACATAAAAGAGTTATGTCACCAATTAGTTGAGCCTACTAGAAAAAAAAATCACATATAAAATATCGCCCATAAATCGTAGAACTTTCAGACATAACTCTCGACTTTTTCCACAACAAGAGCTCTACAGGGAAATCAAAACTTGTAGAGCACTACATCAAAATGTTCCTCTCGTCATAAGTTTTCTGGTAAACCGCGGAAAATTCAATTTTTCACCCAAAAAAAGAAAAACAACAAAGAAACAAAAGAGGATTTGTAAAAAAGCGTAAAGAACAATATAAAGAGTGGAATTTAGATAGTATAGCACTTCATTTGAGGAGTACCGCTTTGGGGTGCAGCTCTGGGGGATCCCATTAGCGGCATCAGTGAAAGCTAGTGGCATACAGCTGTGGGGCGTAAAAGGATCATAAAATGGATTTGTTGCCGAAAATAAAACTTTTTTCGTGCAACCTCTTGAACATGTCGGAATTATGACAAAAGGAATGGTTACCAAGCTGAATAGAACCATTATTAGGTATGTGGTGGGGTGAGTCCTTCTTCGCTAGTCCTTTCCTCCTTCGCACATTCCTTCAGTTGTTCGCTGGAAAGTGAAAAAGTTTTTTCTTTAAATTTCACAATAAGAAAATTCCTTGCTTCACCAAGTTTAAAAAAAAAGATAATAAAGGATATTATAGAGGTCGGAATAGTTTCCGTAACGCGAGCCTCAGCGTAATGGAACAAATAAATTCCATCCTTTCGTGAAAAACGTCAGTTCGGACCAAAAAACTTTTTCCTTCTCATGTGAATAATTAAAATATGAATTTAAATTAGACTGGATTGGACGTTTACTTTTCATTGCCCCTTCGGTCGATTCGTGCCCCTTTCCACCCAGCTGGATAGTCTCATATTTGATATTGCCCCTAGACTAACAGGTCCTTCCAGGAAACCCAGTCCTTGCTGAAGTGACTGGCTTGAAATAATAAAAGAAGTTTTCTTGTGGTCATGTTCCCTCCGTTGGAAAATGCTGCTGAGAATTATAATATCTATTCGGAGTGCCCGGAAAATTAGGCCGTAAGGACACCCACAGTAAACAAAAACGAAAAAGAGTAAATTATTACTGTGGTCGAGGACCAAACCCCCTCAGTGCCTTCCTACACATAATATATTGTTCAAAAAGGAAAATTCCTGGTCGTAAAAGTCAATTAAAGACAATTGGGGTGACTTTTTGGAATTTCGGTGTTTTTAATTTAAAAATAATTTTTTATTGCGCTGATATGCGTTTTTTAATATCCATTTCCTTTTTGGGTGCCGACCAACTGTTTAGCTGCTCGTGGAATCTTTGAACAAATGATTCTTAATGGCACTAGTCAGTTGCGAAATAAAAATTTTAAATAACAGGATTATTTTGTGGCAATTGGAAATTCTTGAATGTGATAAAATTTAATGATCCTTTTTATTTCCCTGCTATTCTCGGCATGAGACAAGTGCAGACAGAATTTTGGGAGTAAACTTCGCATTTAGTGGTGATTGTATTTAGTCTTAATTTGCCTGATTTCTCTGGAAAAGGGTTTCTTGCTGTAATAAAATTTCGGTTTTGTTATATAAAGAAATATTGATAAAATCTTCTGCCATTGAAAAAAAATCGAATCCTTTTTTCAGCACAGTTTCCAATGGAAGTGAAATTTTACTTTCCCATGTGAATACGAATTTAAATTTAAGCTGAATTGGACTTTTAATGTTTTATTGTTCTTGGCAGGACATCTTCTAGTAGGGAGGGCTCTCCAGTTCCGGGGACATAATCCTGGGGACACTAAGTTGGCACTGAATCGTATGAAATCATAATATAATTTTCATTCACCGCAGCCCTCTTCTGGTCCCGAATAACCCTGGAGTATAACTGCCATCCAGAAATAAGAGTCCAGAAAATTAGGGCTTAAGAATCCGCGTTATAAAAAAATTAAATTGAAACTGTGACCGAAATGCAACCGCAGGACTTTGGTGTGGTGTACAAGGATAATTACCTTCGAATGGATATTCACAGGTCATAAATAACAATTAAAAACAATTGGGATGATAATTTCACACTTTTGCTGTTTTTAATTACAGCAAAAATTTTGTTAACCAGATTTTTTTATTGTTTGCTTCTGGTTTGTTTTACATTTCACAAACTTTTGTTAATTTTTGGTATTTGTTTTCCGGGGCAGATCAATTTATGGCAGTCAGAAACAATTTTTTCGGTTAAAAATATTCGAAAACAATTTTAATGACATTCTTTTTTAAATAGCGTGAATTTAATTAATGATTATTTTTTACAATTTTCCAATATGTTTCCATATTTGGTACACTATTATTAATAATTTAATTATAGTTTAATTAATTTCTCGTTCGTTTCGCTCAATTAAATGTTGAATGGATTAAAAATGCTCTGATATTATTGTTATTGAAATACTTTAATATTTCATGTCAGTTTTTACCGACAATATTTCGCTTTGTGTTTAGTTGAGCGAAATTATCCTTTTGCAAATTGCCATATTTCAAAGAAATGGTTTGAAAATAAAAGCAACATTTAAATAATTTCCTGCAGTCTTTTGCCTTTTCAACATATATTTCCATCATTGTTCGGATTTCATATTTCGCGGTTTATAGATTTGAAAAACATTTAAATTTTTCTAAATGTACTTTAACATTGAAATAAAATTTTAATCGAGGTTAAATTATTGAAAATATTTCGGCGATTCGTTTTTATTGATAGCGGAACATTTTTCAGATTTTCATTTCAAAAGAACAACAAAATTTCGGCATTTTATTCGAATCGAGACTGAATAAATATCAAATCTGCTTGGTATGCTTTAGAAACATTTATTTCTATTTATTGTTTTTGTATAGCAATAAAAAGTATCACAAATGTTTTTATCATGTGGTTGAAAATTACCGAACTGAATGAAAAGCGTCCTTTACTGACTTACTGTACTTTTTTGCAACAAGGGTTTTATGTACAATGCATTGAACTCTGCCATTATCCTTCGGAGGGATCAGATTTCGGTAACTCCTTATGGAATTAACTAAGAAACAATTGCTCTTGAGCTAAGTTCGAAACACCGCCAACAAGTCAACAACTTAAGAGCTTGATCCTCAGATTTACTTCATCTTGAGTAAACATCCATCACAGGGTAACGCCGGACGAATCAAATGTGTCATCCCATGAAATCCTCTTCAGCGATTAACGAAACTTTGTTTAGCTGGAAAATACACTCAAGGTGCTCCCACAAGTCACATAAGCTACTCAGAAACGGTGAAAAACAAAGCTCCTGGGATCCTTTGTGGGGGAAAAACAACGCAGACGAGAGTGAAAAGAAAATTAAAAAATCACTTCGAGAAGGAAAAAGTAAACTTTTTTGAGGTCCCCAAGTTACAAAGGCCATGGCGACGGTCGGTGTTGGCGGTGCCTTCCCCCGTTGCTCTACAAACGAGCTAAAGTCCTTGTGAACCTGAAGATTCACTAAAGCACAAACTGAGTTCTGTTTGTTGTTTTTTCTTCTAAATGTTTTTTTGCCCACTACAAGCTTAAAAAGTTTCAGTCAGTCCGCATCAAATCCGTTTTGGTTGTGCGAGCACAACAGGATCTGGCGAGGATCCTAGATCGAGCACATGAGAGTTTTAAATAATAATCCCAAACGACATCAACTGAATGGGGAGAAGGGTTGAAGACTGATGTGGGGAGGCAAACAAAACGCGAGCACAACAAATGGAAACACCACGACAAGGATTCGTGCCCAGGACGAACTGAGCAAACGACATCTGAAATCCGCAATAAGCTGTTGTAAATCTTTTTCTATGTGCAGAGGCATGCAACGCAGAGCCACGACATCTCCGAGGTAGCGGAGTGGTATGGAGAGCCTTGGATATCCTTGCCTAATATATCCTGAAGACAGATGCCACATTCTTGTGTACTTTTCACCCCCAGATCACTTTGGGACTGCGAATGCGAGTATTTCACTGAAAAAGTAGGTAAAAAGTAATGACAGGATTATAGGGTGGTAAATGTTGACATTTATCATTGCACGGCACACACGGCTCCTGCAGTCCTACATCCTTCAGGTTGGCTGTTTCCTTTGCAGAATCAAGGCACGATTTATATCGGTGGTAGGGAGCTCCGAAACTCGTAAATTTTTTAAGACGCTGCATTATATTGCGGTGATTTTACTTTGACAAAATCTGCTCCTTGTATTTCACCATGTTGCGTTTTCTATGGTAATCCAAAAGAAAATATGCAGATCTTTGCAGGACACGAAAGAAGTAAGAGTGATAAGAGGTGAAAAACTACTCTCGCATCATAATAACAGTAATCATAAATGTTATGCTTTCAATTCAAGTAATTTTATATTCCTCTGAAACGTTCGGGAAAAAGAAAATGGTCTCAACTTAGTTCAAAATTCCACACATACTGAGAGTGTAAATGGGTAACGAAGTAGCAGGATGTCTATACTCGACAGGATAAATTACGGCTTGATAAATTCGAATAGTGAAGTAATTGTTGACCACGAACAATGCTGTATGCACTTCGCAATGCGCAGTTTGGATGCCACAGATCGGCCGTCTCAAGTGTGCACTACACACCGATACAGGTGTAGATGGTCCGAAGTGAGAAATTTGCATCATCCATTTGCATTAATTATGCAAATTACCCAGACATTGCAGATTCTGTACCACGCAGGAATTCAGTTCCGAAAGCTATTTCCGGACTCCAGAGAGACATTCGTTGGCTAATTGAATTTTAGCTGGAGCTTTTAATGCGGCCAAACAATTGAGACCGAAGTGATTTGTGCTGTGGAAGTTATCAATTTTGAGCCGAACAAGTTTCCAGTGATTGGAGCTGTTGTCAAGTGAATCGTATCCTGAGACAGGGACTCGAATGCCCGCAAATCCAATCAATGGCATTGGAAAATACCGTGGCACGAGGAAGAAGAAGATGAGGAAGTGCCGGATGCAATTAAAATAAGATTACGGACATCTGAGCCTTGTGAAAAGATGAAATACTTTATTTGTAGTTTTGCAGATTGTTGCAGCGGAAGGATGAGGTTTGTTGAAATTAATATTCTGGACAAAGTTTGAATATCCGTTGAAGTCCTGGTGCAAGTTAAATGGAGTTTCAATGAAATGTATGAAGTTCATTATTTGGATAAAATTCAAATTCAAAATTGGTTTTCCAGGAGTTTGAATGAGTTACGTTACACTTATTTATTTTAAAAGTAATCAATTTGAATTATTTAGTTATTTACGCTTAATACATGCCATATCACAACACAAATATCACAAAAAAAATTACATTGCAATTGTGTCCATGGTATCCTTGCAGCTACAAATGTTTCCCTAATATGATCTGTGGTTTACAAGCTGCGTGGAGCCTCTCAGTAAATCACTTATAAACAATGAATTCAATGTTCAGGTGTTGCACCTGCAATCAATTTTCCCTCTCCCCAGGGAACTCCGTCCACTCCATAAATAACCTTAAACTCCACGATTAGCAGCGCCATAATTGGTTAACTGTTTTAATTGCTAGAACATGTTTAGCCAACAATAGTCGAGGACTCGTATTGCATGAAATAAATCATCTAATTCCGACACAACATCCGAGTGGTAGTCGTCAACACACCACCGCCCAAAATTCCAGCCCGTTTGGACCAATGACAGATGCACCAGATGCAATTCACAATTGTTGCCGTTGTGGAAATAACGGAAGTTAATCATGGGAAAAATGATATCACAGAACCTTTGACAGCTGCTGACCATAATTAATTCAAATTGGTGTTTAAAATCTAGCATCGATAATGTCAATTTTGTTCGTGGTTGGGAATGAGGGAATCCTGAATGGAGGGGATTAGCACATCATCCCCAGGTAGACATTATCATTCCCAACCCAACCCCACTCAAATACCGACACAACGGCAGAGATTTTTGTAAGCCATAATTAATTGACATAAATACAATTTTCTGCTTCCGATTTGCCTGGGTGTAAAATTACACGAGATTCTGATTAACACGATGTGACTGAAGTTTTCCATTTTGTGCTGTTGGCAAGATCTGGAGATTTCCTTTGCCGTTCCCTCCAGTTAAAACCCTTTCACAGCATTTGCTCTAATTGGCCCGTTTCACCGATTATATTGAAGGCCGTCATTCGTTCAGCTCAGCAGGAAAATTATATCATAATCGAGGGGGGTGGGGGAGGAAAGGTTACCGAAAAATGTTTGCTGCTGGCCTCGAACAAAATCAGTTTTGTGCCTCTTCTGAATATTTTCATAAAATAACCACAACGAGCTCGCATCTTGAGTATGGCCAAAAAGGACGAGAGTAAAGCGGAAAAAAACAAACCAGGAGCATAATGATCCCCCTTTTGGGATACCACACCCTCACACCCCCTCCCAAACTTACACTTGTGGAAGTTAATAGCCTCGGGTGTAGTAATTTAAATTTTAATGGTTTTCATAAGTACAACTTGAACTTGAGAACACTCTGGCGGCTCGAGAGTGGGGTAATTAACAATTCTTTTGCATTATAGTGGGATTTCAAGTGGGGCGGAATCGAGGGGGAAGTGGTAACATAACGTCGAACCACCGAACAGAGCAATGTTTCGTTTTCGTCGTTTCCCGGCGGGCTTAATTCGGATTTAAGGACTCATTACCGTGAAAACATTTAACAAGTTGCCTGCTCAACTTTAAGATTTTGGTATTACGCTTGTCGAAATTAGACAAATTTTGTCCAACTTTCTTCGGATAATGGGAGGGGGAGGGGAAGGTTAAGAGGGTTGAGAAAGGTCTGCAAAATTCGACCACTTATATTTTATGAGAGCATGCTTTCGGCAAAGCAATTGATTCGAGAGGAAACTATTATAACACTCTTAACCACGCAGAGGTGAATGCAAACGATTAAATGAAGATCTTAGAGGACATCGGTTGGCATAGGTCATCAGTCGACCCAGTTTCCGTGGTTCGGATTCTGCAAGAATCTATACCCATGCTTTGAGTCGGTTTTAGTTTGTTCAAGTCTTGCACACATGAATGTGCAAATACCCTCTCCACAGTTTCTAATTTATATGCACTAATAGCAGTGCCAAAAGGATAATTTCCAAGTTTCTTATATGCAAAAGAGCCCCCTGGGGACGAACGTTGTCGTGTGGGCGCTCTTGATTGTTTTCTGTTGGGACGAAAATCGTTGAACTCATGTTTTTAAAGAATTATCTCAATGCGTGAGTGTGGAAAAGTAGATTAATGTCCCATAAAAAATAGATAACGGAAATGCAATATATTATGTATGTAGGTATATCTGTCTCTGTACGTGCATTTCTCTATAACCTTTCAATATAATTATTCGAAATTCCATTAATCATTGATGTATTGCAGAATTGATACTTCAATTAATTCAACGTATTTCTGCTTCATACACAGTTCAGCCCTATCAATTTATGACGAAACTGTATAAACTATACTATACATTCAGTCCATAAATATGGTTGAGCTGCATAATAAAAGCAATCTGTGATCTAAACTCAGTTTATAAATGCAATATTAACCTGAATAAATTTTTCACACGGAATTCACGCTTTCCTCGGCAACCACTGAACACTGCAAAATTAAAATAGTCCTAAATGGAAATGTTCCGCGTGTGAAAACTGAAAACACACCGCCGTCGCCGGAATCCAGTCGAATTTTAATACATGAAAATTGGTTACTAAAAACCTCATTTCCGATGTGTCTACAATCAGCATGAACACAATCCGCTTTTTCGATTGGATGCCGGTTAAAAAATGTTTAACATTCATAAATAGGATGCGTGGAGACATATTCCCGGCGGATGGAGATGGGGAGAGGATGGCGAGTGTCATGTTCGGTGCAGTGAATTAAAGTCAATTGTCCCAATTTCTCTTCCCGAACAAACTGAATGGAGCTGGACATCGATGTGTACACGCCGGAAAAACTGATCACGATTCCAAGTGAGATTGAAAAGTGGTGGCGCTTTTCCGCGAATATCTAAAAAAATATACACAAACTCCACCACTGAGGTACAAATTCTGTCACATAAACCCTATCTGCATGTTCGCACAGATTTTGAGGTTTTTATTGTGGTGAAATTATTACAGTATTATTTAAATGGGCGATAATGTCTGGAGGACACTTTAACACAATTTGATGTTGAATTTAGTCCCGGATTGCGGCAGTATACGTATAAAAATAATTCTCAACCGGAAGATGACAAAAATGATTCACTTAAAATGTCTGGGTCCTCGCAAAATGCTCCTTTTTTCTGCATGGAATTTGAATATTTCTTGAATTTGAGTTTAGGTTTATCCTTGGTCCTTTGTCGGAGAGACTCACTTCAGGGTGGCTCGTAAACATTTTCAAAATCCTTTTAAATCTCTTAGACTGTTAAAGGGAACAAACGGCATTGACCTAATTCCGATTCCTTCAAAACGCTCAACTTGTTGCAGTTCTCATCATTAATTTTTTTTATGGTTGTTTGCGTTGTTTGTTAGAAAAATAAAATTCATTTCTAAGAAAAATTATATTTTTTTGTCGGAATCCTTCATTGGTAGAAACATCTAATTAATAAATATTATGTGCCAATTTCCTTTACAATTTTCCAATAAACTACTTTATAAGAAATGTTTTAATGACAATTTTTTTCCTACAATTACAAAAATATGATTAAAGTATCTAGAAAAAATTGATTTAAATTTAGTAAGAAAACAGGCATTGAAACTTAAATTTTGAATTTGAAGTATTTTATAATTTACTCTGCTGTTAATTTGAGGCAATTAATAAATTCCAAGAAGTATTTACGCTTAATGTTTTCTACATAAATGGCCTTGTAACGTTGTTTAAATTTTCCTAGAGGAATTCCAAAAATTCGCAGTGTTTTTTTTAAATAAGATTTCAAGGTTTTTTAGTTCCTACGTGAAGAACATCAATATTAATTGCTTCGAAATGTTGCGCATGAGAAAATGGTTTTTGAAAATTATCCCAAATAGAGAAAGCTAATTTGTAAAAGTGGCTCTTGTAATCCTTTGAAATTTCCATGTCCTTAATGCACGCAGCAGTGGCTTCGAATTAATGTATTTGCGAAATGGATGTCGAGGATTATTTTTTATTATAACTTTTGTTTTAAAAACTCATCTTTCCATTTGCGGAGAAAACGTTATCCTTGAGCAAGAAAAAACAATAAAACGTCGACATATTTATTTATCTATTTCCCATATTACCGTTATTCTGGAGGTACAGCGATTGCTCTAATGAAATGTAAACACATGATCATGAATTTCATTTTCCATATGCTTTGACAATTCCATCCCTCTCCTCAACCAAGAACAATTGGGACCATCAACAATTCATCGAAAATTTCGAGAATCATCCTTGGGGTTGTGCTGGCCTGTTATTTATGAGATAACTGTTCTCATTACCAAAAGTTAGTTTCAAGAGCTGCGAGGGCTAAGCGCCTCTCGAGCATGTCTAAATTAAACATCAACCGACACACGGGCACGATCATGGTAATTGTTTATAAACTCAGCGCATCAAGGTCCTGCATGATGATGGCTCCTCTACCGAAAGAAGATGCTGTGTGTCCTGGCCGCAATCCTTTCATACATTTTAATTAATAAAGTCACATAAAAGCAAACAATTTTACCCCAACTTCATCGTGTCTCATATGAAATTTTATAGGCGGCAGCAAGGATCTTAACATGGTGGTCGAGGGGGCGAGGGAAGGTATCCGAGTGTTGGGTGTGGGTTGCTGAATAATGCACGAATGAACCCGTTTCACGGAGCAGAGCTCCCCGAGGTCAAGTTGAAATTTGTATGCCTGGCTACTTGCCGGGTGCTTCCATCTCCCAGGTGCAAGCAACTAGTTCTTTCGACTGTCGTCCCTGACCCCGCTATACTTGCAGCAACCGTATCCGTAAATAAAAAATTCAAATATCATCAAGGTTTGCGATGAAGGATATTAAAATGACCGAATTTAAGAGCTCCACTGGAATTTTGAATGGCCGCTCGGGAGCATGATGATGAAATTAAAGTCGACCGACACGACACGTTTGGTAATATCCTTGCCAAAGGAGCGTTCAACAAGTTGTAAGCCGTGTGCGACACCGACACTAGAAGTTTCCCATCCTTCGTACGCATCCCTTCTAGCCCTTCCATCAGCAATTTTTTTGCAATTCCCGTAACTTACCTTTACCCTTCTGTTCGAAATGTTTATTTTCTATCACAACACAGCCCGGAATTGCTCCTGTGTTCCATCCTGGCTGGTTAAAGGATGCTCACCGAGCCACTCCGGAGGTTACATTTAGGCAATAGAGCTCCCCGTTCGGGTTCAAGTGCTGCCGTCACGTTGATGTCTATACGATTTCGGTGATAGGTGGAGGAAGGGTTAGTATCAGTGGGAGTAGTTTTATTACATATGAGGTGAAACTTATGATGACTTCGTTATAAAAAGCTCCCCCAGGTGAAGGTAACCCATTTCCTCTGCCAAAGATACACCAATGCAGCGTCGACTATCGGCAGGATATATGTGCACAGGAGCTCCTAAGTCGCATATAGTTTGACTTTGCAGTGTTTTCTGAACCAAACTAACCTGGCTGTGGGTTGCAAATGGATGTACCTATTCCACGGCAGCATTTGAAAGCCGGAGCGGTGTTGTCTTTGCGGTGGTAAATATTAAAGTGTTACCTGACTACATATAGTGAGTAAACTTTGAATATTTTCTGGATTACGCAATTTGTGTCGTTCGTTACACCAGCAAGAAAGGAAGTATGAAGATACTGTATAACGTTGTGGGAACCACAAACATTTGACGATACGACATCACCGAGACGAAATGATTAATGAGGAGAGTCATCGGAATAACTTCCCCGTGTAATAGACACAGTGTTTTAATTAAAGCTTATGAAATTATGTGTACACAGGCGCCGCGAACATGATGTACCAAAATCAGGAATTTTGAACATGATTAGCGAAGGATCACAGATTTATGTCACTTTGTGATTTGCGATTTACTTTGGCTGAAAACGGGAAGTGAATGAGAAAACGGATTTTATGAAATGTGCCAGCTACAATAAACAAGTGAAGATGTCGTAAAATATGTATATAAACAATGAAAACCGTTATAAGATGAGAATAACAAGTAGATGATAAGGATTTTCAGCAAAGGATCAAATGGCTGTCCTGCGGTACACCAGAAATTGTGCTGCGTTTCTCCAGTAATTTTATTGGACATTTTGCCGAGTTTGTTGGTGTTATTGCTGAAAATTCTTATCATAATGTTGTTGTTTTCATTATTGAAAGTTCAATGTAAAATATCTACCTTTGAATTCAAAAGATTTCCACAAAAGCTATTTATATCGAAATTTAAACATGGAACTTGTCTCAATCGTAGAATGAAAGACGGAAATAGGGAATGATATCGGATAAAATGTCAAAGTGTCAATTAAGGGAGGAATTCAACTGACCTGGGGAGTGATTGCCGGGTTGGAAAATTGAATTGCTTGCATCAACGCTTTTTGTGTAGAAGAACTGTCAAGGGTTAAAACGCTTCTTCTTGGTATTCAATCACCCGAATGTCTGGTTTACTCATGATATTTTTTGAAAGTGATTTCAGGAATGTATGTAATTTTTTGCATTTAATTTAATTTCATTTTAATTAAAATGTATGATAGTCAGACATGTCATTTACTTAATTGAAAATGATGAATGGCGTTATCTTTGCCGCTGCACGTGCTTCAAGCGAAACGGCAAACATCTATTGACTCAAAACATAATGCACGCGTTTCATAAACTGAATTCATCTATGGTAGAAATTATAATTTTTAGTTTGCTTCGATCATTCGATAAGAGCGGATCCAGGGATTGCTGGTACTGGTGTTGATTCACAATCATAGCCACAGAATCAGTGACCAAAGAAAGGGGTTTGCCCATTTACAAATGCGTAAACTATTATTTTTACTTATATCTGATAATATGTATTTTGATAAAAAGTTTATCCACGAACATTTATTTTTTGTGACACAGCATGTCATGTGTTATGGATCGAAAAACCATAAGCCATTATTCAAAAGATTTTAGTTATTGAATACAAAATCATTACTTTTTCATTATTTGTTTACAAAACAGTTCATGTTTGTGTGTAGAATTTTTGATTTCATGTCTACGCTACTAAATTCGTTGCGGTTTTCTTGTTTTAATGTGTCACTTTTTATTGCCCACCCCATTTTATGGTTTATTTCGACTGTATGACAGTTTTTGCATATTTACATTTGGCATTCCGGACTCAAAGCATAATAAAGCTATATTCGGTGTTTGCATAGAGGTGTAGGTCCGATTGTTCGTCGTAACTAGACTAAATTAATTTTACATTGCTCTTCAAGCTCTCTCCATTTTGTCGAACGTGAGAATTTCAACAAAAGGTTGCACATTTATGTTGACATATTTCCTGTCGCACGTTTCACATCACCTGAAAATTTGGCCATTGAGTGGCACATCCTGTCTGCTGAAAATGATGGCCTATAATATCCGGAGATGAGTTTATTTACAAATTACCTGCAAATTATCCGTCTATAGAGGATTTATGGGTGTTGGTGATTCGAAATGGTGAAGGACGAATTTAACTAAATATTGAATGTGGATTTTACCTTAAACATTATTCAATGTTGTACATCTGTTGCTGAAAGGTATGATGACTGTGACAGGGATGAAAGAATATTGCCAATTACACAATTCGTCATACCAGTCAGGACAGAGTCCTGCGAGGAGAGAAGTGCTGTAGTCGATGATACACTTTCAGTTGATTGTTGAAATACTTGGTACGAGGGATCATGGCTACTGTTACAGCTAAATCCCACCCCTCATTGTCCTTGTCTGTATAAATTACGAGTGATAGAACAGATCTAGGGAAGCGTAAGAACTACAAGTGTGGATTATTTAATGGACAGCTCTACTGCTCTAGTGCTACAAGTACAGAAGGACACCAATTCACGTTCATTGAAATATCTCAATATTTCATTACGAGTGCCAACTTGTGGGTGGATGGTCGAGAGTTGAAGGTGAGACTCTTTTTGCAGCTAGGGAAACGGCAATGTGGTATGGATGGAGAAGTTGGTCCATAAGTAGGCAACGCACAGCAGGAAAGGATTGGATGTGCAGGAATCTGTATTCGGCGGCAGACCAGGTGTGTGGAATTCCATAGTGAGCCTTTCTGTTCGGGATGATGCAATTATACGGCTGATGGACGACCAACTCATGGTGTGCAGAAACAACTCCGAATGCTGCTCAGGTTAAACTAGCTGAAATTGGAAATGCCCTCAGTCCTGGGACGCATATTGCTGAAACGTGCTGTTATTCAATTTGGAGTCCGAACTTGCCGGTTGATGCATTGGCATCTGCAGCCTCTAACAGCAGATGAGGGATGATGTAAGCCGGAATTTTGAAGACATCTACCTCCACTTTGTTTATCTAGATGAATTTGATAGATGATGCTACATGGTTCAGCACTCTTTTTTTTGGATTGTGACTCTCAATATACGAAATTGGTGGGTCTTGGTGATCCTGGTCCAGGTGGCTTTAAGTGAAATTTGTTTATGGGTTGGGAGGACAAAATACAAGATTTGGCTAACTTAAAGGTACTAAAGTTTGAGACAAAAGCATGTTAAAACTGAGATAGAGTCACAAAATAAACAAATATTTATACTATCAATATTCAACGTTACTATAATTTTAAAGGACCAAATTGTTGAAGGTGATTTCAAAAACGCTTTATGTCAAAATTTGTAACACTTCCATCATTCTTACACAACGTTAAAGTACAATTTTCCTGTTGAAGAATTTTCCACATGAAACTTTTCTGCAATAAATCATATTCCAATAAGTGTTTTACACATCTTTTACATGAAAGTAGACAAGGATTTTAATAGACCCACTTCTGCTAAGAGTTTTCACTTTAAGTGAAAATCCTTATACCAAACAGCTTCATTGTTATTTTATGAATAAATCACTTCACTTAGAAATGAAATCAATGTTCGACGCTCTCACGATGTTTACCACGCTATAAAGGAGCATTCATAATACCGTCTTGTGTGTGCAATGTATGATGTATAAGAGACATATCATATTTTATTGGCCACATACCAATTTTTGTGGGAAGGTAGAAACGTTTCCGCCTTGAAATTTTTCCTTGATAACAGAATAACAAACTCATCCAGAAATAATAACTCAGTTTCATTTCTCCTTGTGCAACACATAAATCATCTCTCAGTTAGTTTTTCTGTTTAGCAGCCAAAGGGGAATGGATTTTGTAGGACTTTTGGGTCCTATATAAGCACTTCCGTTTTGCAAACTTTTGAGACTTTTCCATCCGCCCACAAGAAAATTTATATTCAGTCAAAGTTTAAAAACTTTACTCATGCATGCAGTTGAGTAAAATACATGGATCAATTTAAGGTGCTTCCTTGTCCAACACTCCTTGTTAGTGGTGAACTGAAGGATAAATGCTTTCCCAAACATGGTATACCAATATTCATTCAGACAATTGGACAGGAACCGGAAAACATGCCGACCATAAATATTAAATTCAGATTGTGATGCTTTGCCGATGACGATTTTCAGAATTCAACAAATTCAATTCCCAACACAGCAAAACCATATTCCAGAGAATTTCGGTTTGCCTCCAGAAAATCCTTGGAGGATATTTTGAAATTTAAAAGCTCTCATCTGGAGCGGTGTTGTTGTTTTGAAAATTCCCATCACGACGTCTAAATGAGTTCCGGGTGGTTGTTCCATGATTCCAGGAAGACATCGTGCCCTAATGATCTCCGTCCAGCTCTGCAGCCTTCACTGAGGATGTTATTCGAATGTTCATCGTGTTTAAGTGAATTAATTTTGTTTCATTATGCACATTGTTTTCATTTGGACATCCTTCCCTGGGGATTCCTGCCAAGACGAACGCGATTTGAGCTGCGAAAATTCATCGTTCTGATAGTCCCGATGTGAACGCCATCTTCACTGTGGGGTTGTACTCGATGAGGGTGTTTTTAATTTTTCTCCGTTGTTTCTTTCTTTTTTTATCATTTTTCGTCCACGACATAAAATTTGAGCTTCTATTAGACGCAAAATATCTCCCAAAACACGACGGTGTAATTTCGGATAATGGTTTAACGGCGAAGGCGTTACTCAAGTTGTCCTTGTTATCAGCTCCAAAACTCACCGGGGACTTGTTAACGTTATACAGCATGAAGTCCTTTGAATTTTCTTTTATTAGATAGAGATAATGGAGGGATGAAATTTATTTCTGTTTGTAGATTACTCCTTGGGACAACTTCTGCGTGGATTTGCACCTTTGATTTCGCTGCGTATTGCGAAAGGGACTCTGAATGCGTGGACTTGAATTAAGCTCAATTAAGTAAACATTCTGAAAATTGTTTTAAGGTCTTATATACAGAGGTGCTCTTAAAAATGAATTTAAAAACTTTTTAAATATGTATTTAAAATTCTAGTTCACTTAAGATAATGTCATTCTGAATTCGTGAAATTAAAGCAAACCCAAGTTGTCCTGATCCACTTCAGCTCCACTTTGCATTCAGCCTTCCAAGGTCTATCCTGTACTTTACCTCCACTTATTCCAGCAATTACAAAAGCATACACACACACACTCAGTGTCATTAAAAAAAGGCTGTTGCAATGAATGCACACATTGCATTCGCATAAAGAGTAGCATTCTAAAATGATGCATTTTCGCCTATTAATTGTCTACATTCTTAAAATTGTTTGTTGCTAATATAACAAGCATTTTGCTATGTCATTCCACAAATGACCTCCACCTGTAAATTCTGTTTACAATAGTCCCATCATTTCACCAGAGCAGGGGATGAGAGGGGTTGAATACAAATGTAAGTGGTTGTAATTCGAATGCAAGACTTTCCTTGATGCTGCTTTTCAATTACAATGTTGAGTGCAGATTCATTACGTGAATAACCAAGAATTTTTTTTAGATGATCTTAATGGCGGAAACATCTCCAACACAAAATCATGTTTGTGTTTTTTTTAGACAAAAGTACTACAGGAATTTTCGGCGTTTTACAACGGTACGTAAAGTGGTCATTTGCATTTTGAAAATGAAAAATAAATGACAATGTGAAACAGAAAACTGTAACTGAACTGAAATTTGGTTTTTAGGGGAAGCATAAACTTTAGCCGTAGACCAAAAGGCAATGGGGAGTTTATGGGGGAGACTTTGTTCCAATTTACTGACATCCGCACGAGTTTTTCTGTGCAGATGGTGTTTTGCATTCGAATACGATTTGTGTATATTGTTATTTGTTTTTAAACTTTGGCCAACTGGTGGGATTTTGAAAATGCCCATATCTAAATTCTAACAAACCTCGCTTTTATATCACAACGAAAAATGTATTTTTGCTGCGTGTAGAAATGGGGAAGTCAGCATTAAACAATTACGTTTTGTAATTTTAAATGTTTGTAAGTATTGTATCTCTATAGAAATTACTCATTTTATCCGACTGGGCAGAAAAGGGCTATTGATTTGTTGGAAAACACCACTGAAGTGATACAATCCATGTTAAATTCATCATTCCATCAGTGGAAATTAGTTTGTTGATTTTTACACATTTCGCTCTTTTTTTTCGGCAAATGTTTATAAAGCAGCATTTTTTTCCACCATTTTTTATACCTGGCAATTGCACTCACTCCATGATGGTAACTCAGTTTAAACTCCCTTTTTTGTACATATGCAGAATAAAAACGGCTACATCGGAAATTTCCGTCAATTTCCGCAGTGTCAGTATAATTATTTACATTTACAACCCTCTCTCTAAAAGTGCACAGGAGAGATATTTGTTGTTTTTTTTTCGGTGAAATTTTTCGAGTGAAAACCATTTGGCCACCACTTTACGTAAATGTAGCTTGTGCTTAATTTTTTACACGATGCCACAAATCCCCCAAATGGGGATATATTTCTCTCCCATAAGCATAGGTCTTTCTGGTGCAGGGCCAAATCGATTTTGTGCTCATTTCTATAACAATTTTATTTAGTCTGTACGGAGAGGCGTATAGTCATCTATTTAAAGTAACACAATTTCCAAAATGGAGAGTGGGACTTTAACGAAGTTCTTTATTGGTCACCGATAACTTAATTTGATGCTCTCCATAATTCGACGTCAATTTCCTGGTGGTAGGTAATACGTGTTCGATGCACGATCGACTGGGTAAATCCGATTCCGGGTGCTCTATACTATGCTGAAGTCCTCGTCATGGCCGCATTAACATAACAAATTGAAATTATGATGACGAATTAAGGTCCTGCAAAGTCAAGCAGGAGTTGAGTGGAGTATTCATCTGCCATTAACTGTGTTGGGATTATTTTGAATAATGCAAACAGAATGACAAGCTGCACAACATTTGCACAGAGTTGCAGTTGGATCTGGTTGGGTGTCAGTGTGTGCGTGCTTTGCGTTGAGGATTGTCCAGAAAATTTGTTAATATGGTTCACGTAACCACATTCGAAGCGAGAAATTCGTCCAATGCAGTTCACTTTGAAGATTTAATCCATTTCACTAACTTAGAAATTTATCAAATTTCGCCACTGTTCAGGAAGTAAGTCCTGGAAGCTGTTCGTCACCCACGCGTGTACTTTATTATGTAAATAGACATTGCTTGGTATTCATGGGTTGTGTATCAACATCAAGAGACCTATATAGCAGCGGAGAGTGCGGGAAGGGGAGGCCAGGCGAAGAATGGTTCTTTTCACTAGATTTAAAGGGGATTAATTATCACCTTGGTGAAATCCACTCGCAGGTATTCACCCAAACCGGAATTAAGCCCGCAGATAATTCAACCGATTATTATAATTTACTTAATATCCACAATGTACGCAGGATGATTCCTGAAGCAGGAACCGCCGACCGCAGAGGAGGACTTATGGTTGTTCTGCCCACCATTTTCCTCTCCACACTTGGCACACGGTCCAGGCCGCAATTCAGCGTCTCCTCGTTATCCAAATAAATGGTTGTTTTGCTGAGATGCTGGGGGAAGTGGGCGTAATGTCACCATTACAATATTCAAATAGCTAATTAATTTTTCGACACACCAAAGTTACTTTTCATCCGATTCAGTTCTTTGAATCCCTTTCGCCGGGGATTCCCTTGTGGTAAATTCCTTCTATCCCCCGTTGATAAATTCACTTCAAAATCATTTCACACGAAAATTCATTGTACAACGACGACTTTGGGGTGGAGAGGCGGTTAAGGGGGTGTCATGAATATAAGCCTATATAGCTAATTTTTGAAATTTTTTTGCTTCATCAAATGAAAATTTTTAATGAATTTTGCAGATACGATTCTTGAAAATGGTAGAAAAAACCCGGAAGTAAAAGGAGAGAGAGTGAGTCAAATGAACAAGTTTGTTTTTTTTTTTTATAGTTTAAACTGATTTGACCCAGAAGAGTTCGATAAAATTCGCTCATTCACTGAAAACTATTTGGATTGATTTTTATTTTATGTTTTTTTAGTCCAATTACGAAGTATCCGCTTAAATTATTCCGCGAGTAGCATCAGTCTTTCAGAAGGACTGAATGTTGAATATGTATTCCTTATATTCTTTGTTGAGCTCGTTAAAATCGAAAAACGGTTGTGAATGCGGAGTGCCGATTTTTCACATATAAATGAAGTAGATTGAAAGGATTTGAACAGGATAACTCTATGACCACCAAAAAAAAAAAAAAAAC
This sequence comes from Leptogaster cylindrica, assembly GCA_963082835.1. Taxonomy (NCBI): domain Eukaryota; kingdom Metazoa; phylum Arthropoda; class Insecta; order Diptera; family Asilidae; genus Leptogaster; species Leptogaster cylindrica. Next base: position 50,536,623 of record OY720105.1, read on the forward strand.
TCATGATCTCCATGGAAATTAATTTTCAACGCTGAAGTTAATCATCAATATTTCAATATAATCAATAAAATTATATATTGATTTCGCTGAGTTAATGATTGATTGATAGGTAACATAGTTACCTTATTACCTACTTTGTAAAGATATTTTCTTACAGAAGTTTGGTTTTGCGTTTTTTGTGATATTTTTAAAATTTAATCGAAATTTATCAGTTATAAAAGTGCTGAAAACTGTTATTTTAATTTGACCAACTTATCCCAGTTAATTAGATTTCCTTATTACGTGATTCGTTGTTTTCATCAGTCGATTAATAGTTCAATTTTAAAGCAACTTTTTTAACTCCATTCAGCCAAAAGTTTAGTGAAATTGGATTGCTTAATACGACGGCCAATTTCCTAAAAAGTGGCCATGAATGCCTTAAATTTCTACACAAGAAATGAAATTAAAGTTTCAGCTCGAATCACTTCTCAAGTGCAGTCACGTTTCTAACTGCCTTTTGGATCGTTTCCATCGGCAAAAGGATGGCTCGAATTAATATTAATCTTTTCGGTAGATTTCCGGGGAATCCCCTTGACTGAGATCTTCGGTGCTGTGAGGTAGGTCAGAGACGAACTGTGCTTACCGCAAATGTTCTTCACGTTGCTCAAAGCCAAATTAGTTTTGAAAACTGCCATAAAGAGGAAATTTATGAGGTATTGCTCTCTGGCCCTATCCCGGCCTCCCCCAAACCACCACTACCGGCATGTGACACAGCAATTATCGTATAATTTCATTTTTGGATCGCGTAACGTTTAATCCACGAATAACAATTACCCGCGCTTGGGGCGAGGTCCTGCAGTGTCTTCGACCGCTCTCTGAGTGGATACAAGGATGAGGGAATGAAGGGTAGAAAAAGGAGAAAAATCGTGAAAAGGATGAGAATGAGTGTAGTGCACATTTTCCGTTAGGAAGCATTGCGTACAGAGGATTGCATGGTGCTGGTGCACCAGGAGCCCACATTCTGACAAATGGCCTCACCACTGCATTATGCTCCTTGTGTTCACCAGGCTTAATGTAGTTCAGCTCGGTCTTTCTGTCCAACCGCCGCTGCTGTGACTCTGCAGTTAGAAAATGCTAACTTCCGAGTCATCACGACACTTTGAAAACAGGATACATTTGTCAGAGTGAAGGGCATGAACCCACCTGGGGTCCGGGGATATCCCTCCCACACTGGAATTCTTTAGAGGATTTTAGGCAAATTCATGGTACACCTAAAATCAAGTCGAAATGAATTATCCATTCCCGTAATCAAGATGTCTCTTAAAGCATCGTTTAAGTTGACATCTGCCGCATGAAACTGAACAATAAGGTCCTTTCTGTAATGAATAAGGGACAGCAAAGGCATGATGTGGCGTTTATTGAACAAAATCCATTCCAAGGGTATTTCCCGGGAATTATTTGCAAGAAAAGGCAGACATTTCTGGTTGCCCAAACAGAATCTAAAGTTCTCCACAATATTCAACGTATTGAATTAAATGATCTCTACAGGATAATAAAATAATTTGGGTAAGGATATGTCTTCTGAAGTATAGGGAGGAAAATTTACTGGTTCTCAACAGATAAGAGTCTATCCTTGTACGGCTTTATATTAGGGTGTGTAGGATTAAGATAAGGGTACGAGTATTAATTACAGGAACCAATGAAAGTGATTTTATATTTCAGTCATTTAACAATTTCATTTAATATCCTTGAATATTGCTATTGAAAAAATAAAATTGGTCAAGCTCAAATTTATTACCCCAAATTACCGAAAATATTGACGTAATGATTTATACAAGGAAACTGCAAGCCTTGAAGTGTATTAAAAATGAAAGACTACCTACCGACTACCGTCGAACTATCGAAACTTTGGCCATCTGTATTCATTAGTCTATCGAATGAAACCCTTCCACCCTCCACAAAATGGAACTGGTTACACTCATCCTTGTTCGGTTATCCTTTGTGGAATTATTCGAAAGCTTCAATTAAATCGGTAACAAAAAGTTTCCAGCGAATACGAAAGGTGCAACCCCTTTTTGGTTTCGGTTATTGCACATTCAATCGTCGTAATTAATCCGCCGTTTGACGTTTGGTAAATGATTCTCATAATGAAGGATGCTTGAACGTCTCTTAAATTGCACTTTGAGAGACAATTTGACAAGATCAAATAATAAGAAAGGAATTCCGTTTGTGTTCATCAACTTCAACAGAGGATTCAGATTTTTTCATCCGGAAGATCAGCAGAATCAGCCGTTGTGCAGATGACTACGGTCCTTGCACCATTTTCTCGGAGGATATTGTCGCATTCAAAGCCAAGAAGTGTTCTTTGTAAAAAAAATTCTTTTCACTTGTTTTTTTTTCTTACAAAAAATAAAAAAAAAACACACAAAAAGTAGAGAAGAAAGTTTTATCTTTGGAGAAAGGTATTGAACCAGTCACCTTAACTTGAAGACCATAAAAAGCAAAGTTGAGGTAACTGACGCAAGCACCTGCAAGGAATCACCAAAAGGTGAACAGATGGGGGGAGGGGAGGAGGTAAGAAGCTTTACAGTGAACGAATACGGTTTTCCTTCATTAATAAAACGACACTTCTGGTGGACAAGGTGCCCTTCAGGTAAAGGAGACACGTAAGTGTGAAATAAGGAGCCAGCTTATGGAAGGGGTCCGTGGATATCCGTTTAGTGGAAGCGGATTTCAAATACAAGGGATGGCTGACTGAGCATTGAGCAAGGGTGTTGCATTCACCACGCGGCTATTGACTGCAATTAATTGCATTCGAATGGAATTGAGGCTGAAATTACTCTAATCGCTGCAACCGACAAAAGCATTGTCGAAATTGAGCCTTCAACTTTGCATTCAGATTAGGATGGGGAAGCCCCGTTTATGCATTGCGATGCAGAATTTTCCGTTTGAACGGTTTTCAGCAGCACAAAGTTGCACTTTTTATAATTGTACTTTTTTCCCCAATGATCATTTAAATATTTCATTTTGGAATTGTGTATTTGCAGAAGGAGGAGAAAAAGCTCATTTGAAGTCCTGATTTTAATTACAAGCTGATATTCTGTTTTTTTGCCAGAAATATTTGGATTTTATAGCACTTTTATAATGATTAGCTAAATAATAAAAGTGCCCTGATATCAATCACAATCTCTTTGTTATTTAATATGAAAAATTTAATAATCTTTCGAGACGTTTCCTTGTTAAATACACCTTTACCCTGGTTCGTTACGAATCCTTCAGTTTTAGAGATCATTAAACTCGGTCATAAATCTCTCGAGCTTGAGTTTCACTTCAATACAAACTTCACTCACGTCCTCATGTCTGTTAAAAGGCAATTTTCATCAGAAAATGATATTGCCGACTTTCAACATGCGCATCCATTAGGATACTCCAAGTCTGGAATGTTATTCACTATCCCTAGAGAAGTCCTTAAAAATTAAGGAGTTTTAATGGGCGCTATTCATTCGTCCTGTCCCCGATCCATTGCAATTCAACTAAATGCAAAGGAGTCAATTTCGTTTTAATGAAGCGCTTACTTTCCTAATATGCAGCATCTTCAGTGCCATCCCGAAAACGGAACTTGAAGTCATCTCTGCTAAGGGTGTCATCAGATCCGTCTGGTAGGTATGGTATTTCACTTCAATAACAATATCGTAAAAGTGTATTAAATTTACCTTTGAAGTGCGGCAAAACTACGAAAGGGCGTTCCACACAGGCTCCTGTTGCTGGAGAATCCTTAGATGCTCCGAACGACATTGGCCCCAACAGATAGGAGACGGTAATTGAGTGCGCTTTGTGTATCCTCGTTCAAATGGAAAATCTAAACATTCTCAATGCATGGGTATGTGGGATGAAGTGGCACCTGTGAGAATCACAGCGGATCCGGGGTCCAGGAGCCTTCGCTGGAAGGATGCTCATTCCGCAATTCAGAAAGTGAACTGTTCCGTGTAAGAGCAAACTCGAAAAAATAATGAAAGTCATCAAAAATTGGTCTTGCTTGAATAATGGCGGCATGCGACTAGGAAACGGAATTCTCCCCTTTCCTGGGCCTTCGGGGGCAATTGTGTTGTCACTAGCACTGAATACCGGAATATCCCGAACGTTCGGTCCAAATTGAATTGCTTTGGGTTTTAGAGTTCCGCTCTGTTCCTTTGGACGGTGTTATTCAGGAATTTTGTTATTTTTCTGTTGGCAGCTATGATCGGTGGATTGATGAATTCCAAACATTTCACCGTGCTTTTATTCTTCGGTGTGCCAAAGGTATTTGAACGGCCATTCAAGAATGCTTATAGGGGCGAAACTGAACGGATAGAATCCACTTTCAAGTCTTCACTTATTCGGTGCATAAAAAAGAATTGTGAAAAAACGAAGCAAAAATGTAAAGTCAACGTCAGGTTTGTCCAAAATGAACTCACTCTATATCGACTCTATTTGACCTCTTTTTCGATTTGTCAAGACATCGGTGCTTTCTGGACCAGAAAAGTGGAAAAATCTCAAAATTGAAACGAGCCGTTTCGAGACCATTACGGAGTGGAAGAAGTTCGGGTTCTGCTCCTCCAGGAATTCAATTCAATCGAACGAGATTGAATGTCTTCAGATTGTCTGTGGTTTGCGCTTGATATTTTCTTCAGTGATTTTATGCCACTTAAACTTTGACCCTCAAAAAAAATGAGTATTCATGAAGTGGGGTGGAGGAAGGGGGAATTTTAATTGAGTGTGGCTCAACTTATGTGACTGAAAAATTATTAAGCGACAAAGAATTCGGAAATGAATGGATGAGGATTTTTATTAAATTTAGTTCAACGTTTGCTGCTGTTGAAGCTTGACAACCGAGAAATCAAAATGCGTTTGTGAGATGTAGGACGTACGTATATAATTGTAATTGACATATAAATGATTTCAAACTTATTTGTTTTCAAAATCATAATCCGTATCAATGCTTTTATTTTAATTGATGAACTTTTCACTAATTTCTGTTCCATTTGTTTGTCAAGGTCAGGTATATTACAACATTTATCACAGATTAATCAAGAACGTTTTTCCAGAATACCTTGAACAGTTTTTGTAAACGTGCCACTCAAAAATCACCTTCAGAATTTTGATTAATATTTTCCCATGCTGATTTATAAAAATCTCTCCATTAGTTCTGCAATTCACCTCCCTCAAGAATTGAATGAACTGCAACTAACAAAAATGTTGTCTGTATTTCTTTTGAAAACCTAGGCATATACTATATGTATAAACCTTGGGTGAAATGAAGTATTTATCCACATTTGAAACACTTTACCAAGCAATAGTTTGGAGTTTTCAGATTATTTGCATTTTGGGGATTGCCCCACACTAAAAGGATACTGTATCAGGATCCATTCGGGCAAAAATGCAGAAGCACACCCCGATATTTATTTCCCATGAAACCGTATATCCGTAGAGTTTGGCGCTTCCTTCCCTCCCCCGGTCCGTATAATATTCCTCTGCATCGAGAGTCTCGAGATTGGAAATTGTCGGTGATATTTCACTTATGCAAGGATTTTGCGGGTGAATTTATGAGGATTTTGCCGTGAAAAACTTTAAACTGCTTTACAGGTCGTTTTTGAAATTCCCAAAAAGAATACAGTAAGAAGAAAATCACATATTTCATAGTCTTCGGATTATTTGCATTTTAATTCCTTTAATCTTTCCTTTTCATAAAAGCATTATTCAATTTTTATATCTTTACTTTCGAGAAATTTACGGTCACAGGAGCAAGTTGGTGCAAGGACTGCATTTGGGCAACAAATCAAATCAAACAATAATTCATTTCGATGCTTTTCTAAAAATATATTTTTCTAAAAAAATATTGTCAAACTGAAATGTGTTTTTGTTTTTGTATAATTGTCCGTGTGAGTGCATACACTACATCAATTTTATTTTGCACGATTTTTAATTAGATTTCTTGGTTTTTTCTATAATTTTTTTGCAATATAAACTGCTCAAAACGACCATTTTGTGCGTGTAGGTGAAAATTGTGATAGCAAGTGACAATATATTTATTTAAATTCTTGGTGACACAAAATACTTCCTGTATGTAACTAAATGCTTGCTGCAAGCAGCTTTTCAATAATTGATAATTCGGTGTTGTAATTATACACATATGTTATTCTTATATAACAAACTTAGCAGTAAAAGTCTTGGATCATTTACGTACCTACTATAATTAATCTAAAAAAACTGTTAGTAGAAAATTGATTTTCCTTCGTAAATTACAAAAACTATTAATAAAACGAATTTTGAAATAGTTGAAAAAAGGATTCGTGTTAATCAAAGTTGTTCCGAAAATAAACTGAATTATAAACTTTGTTTCGTTATTTTGGAATTCTTATTAATAAATTAGGGAAAAGAGTTAAAAATTTTGGTAAGATTTCGAAGAAAATGTATTAAAATTGTAACGGTTTTTTAATATCTTATTAGACGACTAGCCAAAAATTGTAATTTTTTTAAAAAGCATTATATTGACTGTTATTCACTATATTAAATTCTTAATTTTCTAGAACGATAAATAACGGTCCCGATGAATTTTATCAACGAACAAATGCGAGCAACAAATTCCTCAAATAATAACAAAAATGGATGCGAAATAAAAATTTATGAAATCATTTTTAAATGAGGTTGAATTAGGAAAATAATAAACGTACCAATTCTAATACATATATTTACAAAAAAAAAGTTTTCGTTTAAATTACTAACACTAGTGAAAAACGAATTAACGAAATTATACATAACAGTTCGTTTTAAAATGGTATTTACAAATCTTAGGGTAATGTGAACGTTCGATGAATTTCATCCTAATTAGCAGTGCTCATTAAAAAGTTGTAATTTGATGTTATGTTTTTTAAATCGTTGACAAACGAATTTTTAAATTTGTAAGAAAGATAAATATTTTTGAAATAATGTTTTCATATTAAAAGTGAATATATAAGTAACGGCAATAATATTTGTTCATTAATTGAAAACATATAATGTAATTATTATCATAATAACTAATCTACATAATTATCAACAACAATAAAAATTCGTCGATTGCATCGGAAATGATTATTTTCAGTTCGTGAGTAACGGTTTTTGAATTATCTACAACAGTGCTAAGTCAAAGAAACTAAATTAGAATCTACGAATTCCCGCAAAACTTCCTTTTCAATTGATTACGGTTTTTGAAAGTGGGTCGATTTGACGGTGAACTAAATTCCTGTTTCATTGTCTATCTTATATTTGGTAGCATCAGTTGGATCACTGCACCGAGAAGGACTGCCATGAATCCTGGACTCCAGAGATATCCTGCAGCATTTCCATTCCGGCAGGCGTCGTGTTCTCGAATGTAATATTCACAGTACAGCTGAGAAAAAATAAAACAATTTCCAACAATATATTAAATTTCGAAAATAATTTCTGATAATTATTTGAGTTCTAATTTAAAGCTTTCGGGTTATTTGCCAAAATTAAATAAAAAAGGATCTTCTTACATTGACCATAAAAGTGAGACAGATATTTTTGAATTTAATTCTTAATTAATTTTCGTAATTAATTCACTCATTACGTCAACTAATTACAGTTAATTATAGTGTAGCTTTTAATTTAAAAACATTGACCGACATGGAATTGGGTATTGAACGGGATGTAAAAAATTAATTACTCAGTATGATCCTGTTCGTTTTTAATTAATTATGATAATTAATTCACTCCCCAACGTGAATTTTCGAAAGTTCCAATTGATTGATTCGGAGAATGATTACAACATTTCCTCCATATGATGCATACAAATACAACGAATTAAGCAATACACACCTTGTTTAAATTGTTGACGAATTTCTCGACTAGTTCCCTGGTAAATCGTCCAGCCTCGTTTCCGCAGTTCTTCTTCGCCGCCATTTCGTAACACTCGACAAGGTCATTAAGAGAGCTGTAAAACATCAACAATTTATCTTTAATTCCGCAAATCCTTTCTAATCAGGAAGTGATTTTACCAGCAGATTGTCTTAATATTCTCCGTCATGGAAACATTTTCCTGCGGTCGGTTGGGATTAATGAATACCATTGCGTCGCGGTATTCGCGGGCACAAACATCAAAATCCGCCCGGGCCACCACCGAACAAGCTGCATGCTTCAGATACTCTGGAAATTAATCGATTTAGATGCGATCATCACCTCGCTAAGGGTGGTCAATTGCTCACCATCTTGGAATTCGCCCTTATTGCAGAGGTCCCGGATGAACTGACTGGTGCCATGGTATAATTTGTTGAATTCGTTTCGCTGCTGCAGATCCATGCACCGTCTGGTGTAGCTCTGGATGCATTTGATACCCTTTTTCAATTCCCTGGAAAATGAAATGACGTTTTTTATTAACAGGGGAAACAGTGTAGTTGAACAGGAACTCGTTGCCCACCCATAATTAAGGTCAGGACATTATGAATATTTATTGCGAAAGGATAAGTTCCGAAAATCTGGACCGGAAGTCATTACGGTGCGCCGATGGCCGCCCACCATCGTCTCACGGTTTTCATGGCTCAGCGGATGTCCTTATTGCGTCAAATGTGCCATGCTACGAAATTAATTATTTTCGCTGATAGGTATCACATTCCAACAAAAACAGAAAAAAATAAATCCACTGTGATATATTAACCCTTGAGTGGCAGCGAAGGGGTAGCCGGCCTAGTCACCATCGCCGGGTCCCCTCAGAGGGCTGGTCTTGCGGCTCGTTTATTTAATTCTGTCCTAAGGACCAATGTAGAAAAGCCATCGTCCTCAAAAGACTTAGAAAATACAACAACAACAAAAAGGCGAAAAATAACTATTCATAACCACCAAACTAAGGTCATTGCGGGTTAAATGCATTCAAGAGAAAACTGCAAGGACTTCGAAGTGCCTCCCAACGACCCCCCTGAACAAAGGTTCCATTTGAATGACAGGACGAACGAAAGTAATTCCGCCCTCCCAAAACCGAAATGAATATAAAGCAGGAACTGATTTAATGATAAGTTGTTGAACCCACCTGATAACTACTGGATTACTCCCCTTTAATAATTCGTCCCGGCGGGGAGTGAGGTGGGCGGCGGTCATGGCGGCTGTGTTTAGGAACAGATTGAAAAGTCGCCTGTGACACTGTGTTGATGGATGGATCTGCGGTCTCGCGGCGCCACGCCAGATTTCGGAACGTATTATCAAGATTAAGGAGTTTTTGATGGATTTCTTGTGGAAATTGGCTAAATGCGAGATACTACACCGTGATATGACAGTAAATAATTACGTGACGGAAACCGGCTGTGGGGGCGGACGGGCAAGGACATTTTTATTTGAGACCGGATTACATATGAAAATGTTAATTAATGATTTTTCTGTATAGGGTTATTTGGTTATTTGATAAGAAACACAAGAAATCAGTTTGTTTGATCGAATAATATATTTCGGATGAAGGATTCACGTCATTTCTGCTGCGGTAGAATAAAGATTCAAAAATAAAATGAATTCAAATTCTTAAAATCATTTTTACTGGAATTGTAGAGTAAATTGCCGAAAATTTTCCCATCAATTTTAGAATAAACTTTTTCTTGTTTGTTTAATATAATAACCCTTTCACTTTTAATTTAAAGTGCCTATCTGTTAAAAATGTTTTTTGGTTTCTAAAAAATAAATCAAAATTTCCATTTTTTACTACAATATTTAAAGAAAAAAAGCCTTGGGTTCAAATTAAATTCTACAATGGAAACTTACGCGCAAATTTTGTCCAATTCCTCCTTCTTGCCAGCTCCAATAGAAAATTCCGACGTAAGGTGCAACATGTCCAGCGGTTCAGCGCACAGGGTGAACTCCTTCTGACCGCACTCCTCTCCTACTGCAGTAGCAATGATTAAGAATGCAGCTGAAAGGATACAAAAAATATCATCGAAAAGTCGAAAGCAGTTCGAGAAAATTGTATTCTCAAAAGTAATCAAAAAAAACTGTTCGTTTAAATTTAACGAAACATTTTCGTTTTTATTTTTATATTTGTGAATTTTACAGAGTCCTGTTCAATTCGACCAGTATATAACATTACTCCTCACCACCCCGCCATTTTCCACCGATCTTCTCGACGCATTCCGTTAGTACGGAAACTAGGAAGGACCAAGTTTCCCATAGAAAGCATTTCATTGCATTGAGAGGACATCCACTGAGTTTACGTTTAATTTCAGATTTAGACATGCTGGTGGCATCTGGGACTTTGCAGAGAAATTAGCTCAAAAAGTTTTTGTATAAAACGCAACAAAACATTTTCAATCGGGTGACAAGGAAAGTTTTCCAAGGAGTTTTCTTTAGATACTTGTGTGTGAGTGAATTGCTGACGATACTCAGGGGGCGCCCCAGGGAAAGGACGAATTGCGTTGCTTGTGAATTATGCGCGGACAAGAAGTAAATTCCAATCAGAAGTCAAAAAGAATTATTTGGGGTTTTCAAATTCAGTAATTCACTCATATTTTGTTTCGGTTAAATTCTTTTCCAAGAAGTTAATGACTTCGGTTTTAGTTTGGAATTCGAGTTGGATAGAAATTTGTCCAACAACAATTCGAAGAAAGATATTTTGCTATTATACAACAATGTGCAGCAGTGGGAAAAACAAATTCTTTTGTTGTATATACACAGATCCTTATATGCATTTTCTTTTTTCCAATTGTTTTGTTTTAGTTTTTTGAGCATTGGTGAAATTTCAGAGAAACTTAATAAACATTTGGTTAAGTTGAATCTAGCTTTTATGCTGCTGAACCAACTTTGGTCATTGGTGGACTCTTTGCTATTGTTGTTAGCTTGTTCTAAGCTTCAATAAATAAATAAAATCCAATTTGAAAAAAGCGTGGATTCTATCCGTTAATATATTTTTTTATGAATAAATTAATTGTCGAGTTTAACTTGATTTTTATTCAACCTTTATTTTTAGTCTCCTTGTTACATTTTTGGAAACAATGAGATCGATTTTAACAACGACAGGCTATTTTTTTTCCTTTCGTTTTTGACTATATGTTTCCTCCCCATCGCAGCTCCTCAACTTGCTTAAATTTTAAAACAAATCCAAATATTTCATTTTGTTTTTCTGATTAGCCTTTTTGCCTGCAGCCTGCACATTTCAATAAACAACAAACAGTTCGCATTTTTAACGAACGATAAAAATACTTTCCGTTCATGTTAACTTGTGCCCTTTTAATTGTATTTTAAATATCAATTAAAACCAATTAAGGGCTATTATATTCTGGCATGGTATGAAGCATGATTTTGATGGTGTTCTCCAAACTGCTCCACAATCACATCAATTATTCAACATTTGTTTTCAGTCGAACGCTAATGATTAATTCCATGCAGTCGCCCATTATGGCCTTCCAGTAGTTTGTCAAACCGAAAGTGTAGAACCCTCGGTCCTATAGCAACAAATTGCCATTATTCACACAATACATTCGCACGTCATAGTGAAACGGGATATTGACAGAAATATCGCATACACACATCCATCGAAATACGAGGCGGTCATTGACGATATTCCGAGAGTCATTCGGAATTGTGCAATGCATATTCGGCGAGAATATTTGACAGTTCAACCCCACCTAGCCATATTTCAAAATGATTCCCCTTTAAGGATGTCTTGTCGACAGCGTATGAAACGTCATCAAGTAGCAATTCTGATGTTCATACAAATAGAAAGATGATGTCCAAAATGGGGGGAATTGTTCAATCTGTCATGAACATTGGAGTTCGTCATGAAATATGCAACAACAGTTCCAGGATGACAAAAAGTAATATCAGTGACTAAACGATGGCGGACAGGATGGATGACAGTTGATTGAATAACTCCACCAATTAAAAACGGCGAGTGCTGATGTTGATAATTTCGTTGTTCGTCCAAATCGCAAATGTGCATTGTCAATTTTACATTTATGATCTTTTGTCGGCTGACGATGAATTTTCGCACATGATTCACACATCATTGTGTTTGTTAAATTTAATTAGCACCTCGCATTGTTGGTAATTATTACTCGACTGATTTCATCGCGATTGAGGTATTTACCGACAATTAACATCACACCAAATTCACCGAAATTGATGAAATTTTTTAAAATGATTCATTTGTGCTCAATCAATTTTACGTTTCAACGCCAATGAAAAAAGAACAGGACTTCCATTTACAGAAAGGAAATTTCCATCACAGGGAATTGTTTGATTGCAATCTATGTGCTTTATACACTATACAGTGCGCAAATACGGCAGTTGTAAAGTAATAACCGCACAGAATTTGGAGTGCTATTTTAAATACGTTCACACAAAAAAATTAACACATTTCAACACAATGTTCACCTTTAAATGGGATTTCATAGACGCAATAACAAATGCAAATTAGTGCGATAATTGCATGATTTTTTTATGTGCATCCGTTTTACGGATTCCGTTCCCACACGGGAACTGTAATTGTATTTTTAAGCTCCTTGCATAGGTGTACTTTGAATACATAAATCATTTGGTTAATAATAATTACGTTGTTAATTTGTGGCGCAGTGTGTTAATTTATAATTTTTTTTGATTGTTTCATTCTGTGACGAATTATACTTTTGATTTTCATTTTGTAAAAGGAAATTGGAATTCAACGTAATTTTCGTTTTATTGTCAATTTAAAATAAATAAATTTAAATAACACTTTATTTTATTAGAATTTCGTATTCATATAGTTTTATATTTTCTTTCGTTTTAATGAAAAGTAAAAAAAAAATCATACAATTCCCAGTGAATTAAATTTTAATTAAAATATTGGGAATATTTGAAACAATTGTGTAATTTTTGTTTGGTTTATTAATTTAAATTTCTTTCAATGTTCATTGCCACTGAAGGAATAATTGAAGCAATAATTCTGTCGTCCTTAACTCAAATCAATCATCGAAGCGTGTCCATAACAATTTTCCGTTTCGAGGGCTCGAGAAACCTCAAAACCTCTGAAGTGGAATTTCCTTCACCGGAACACCGTGTAAATTTTGGTTTGTGGACGACGATCCTTGGAAGTTGATTCGTGCTCGAGTTCGCATTGCTTCTGAATCATTTTCACGGCAGAATTGAAAGCAAACTTCGGTGAGTGAATAAAAATTTTGCTATTCTCCATCACCCACTTGAAAAAATGAGAAAAAAAACTCATAGCAGGACAGCTCAAGTTAAGATTGACGTTTATTATCTTCCTGTCAACTTTCGTGCCAGATGTCCTCAGGTTCCTGGAGATCTAACCTCCACACCCCCCGGAGTGGGCGCGGGGGTTCAATTGCAAACTTTTCTTTTATGGCCAGTTGCTTACAGTTGAATCAGCATGCGAATAAAAAGTTTTTGCTTTCGGCAAGTTTAACACGAGAAAAGTGCACACGCTTCGCTGCACCTGACTTCAAATCCCTGAACCAACCAATACCACCCCCAACCCTCACCCAACACTGTGCACGTTTTAGTTGTGCTAAGTTTGAAGTCTCTCAGAAAATTGTGTCCGAGTTTTCTGCATTCCTATGTATGCAACTTTTCTATTAGCTTTTATCACGGCTCCTAGAATGTACGACAACAAAACGTTTTTCGTGTTCCTTTCGTAAATGCAACGAGTTTGAACAAAGCTTTTAATGTCAGGGCTGCAAAGGTGTTAACTAGCCCAAGTCCTTTTACAGTTGCCGGAGGAGGACGAGGAGGTTAACAATTTGGGATGAGCGAGTACTGAGTGGGATTAAGAAAGACAAAGAGACACTATACGTGCAGATGATGCAAGGACATTCTGAAGGACGAACTTGCCACTTTAAACATAATGTATCAAAATGCTGAAGAGCACATGAACGTGAGGGCAATTCGCACCTACCCCCCTTTTGTCTTTTTTCCTCGTTTGTTTGCGCCTCGAAGCAAATCTATGTCAAGTTGTCTATTTATCAAACAAAAATGGAAAAGTAGTTAAATTCGAGACAAATAAAAGCAAAGACAAACAGCTCAAGACAAATGTTTGACAAAATCTTATAAAAAATAAAACAAAACGAAAGAAGAATAAGAAAGAATAAAATTGAAGGATGAGGAGGTGCAAGCGACAATTTTCCGCCCCCATACTTGAGCAATCATAACCCATCCATAGCCCCCCTCCCCCTCCACAATCCACATTCGTAGGTGAAATGTTTGTTCGTTTCTGACGTCAATGTCGCAATGTGGGGCCGGAAAACGTTCAGAAATTACTCCTGAAGCGGATGCATGTGAGCTAGGTAATCCTTTCTGGGAACGTTGTGCTGCTTCAGGATGCAATTTGTGAATGTATTCTAACGGCACAGAAGACGAAACGGAAAATTCTGAGGAGTGGATCGGCGCGGCGGGGCGGGAGCGTTTGCCTACATAAGTTGTTTATCCTAACACGATTTTCAGGGAACTTTTCGACGGGCTGAATGTAAGTGAAATTTCACTTTGTTCACACGAGGAAACAGCGAACAATTCAATCGAAACAAACTCCGACACTTGTGTACTCTTTGCGTTCCCCTGATTTCCTATTAGTTTTCTTTCCATGATCCTTGAATCAGGAAGTGTTATTTTCACTCAATTACGTGCCAATTTTTAGAGAATTTGACATTACTTTTGATGTCTTGGCAAGAAGCATACAAAATGAAAATTGAATTTGAAAAACATACTTTCGTTTTGCTTATAGAGAAATAAAAACGAAAACACAATTTCTGAAAACACAAATACCAATAGAGGATTTACAAAAAACTAAAGCTTAACATAATCATCTTGAAAGGTCACTTATGTCCGCTGGTTGTTCATAATTTATTGCGTTCGAAAAATTTTGTGTTCACAAGTTTTGGTTTTTCATAAAAAACAACTAGGTAATTGCGCAAAATCTTAATGCAAATCTGTGAAGGTTTTTTTTTACAATGGCTTGAGATATTTTCTGATTAGTAATTTTATAGCAAAAGAAATTGCATTAATGCCGTAAGCAATCCAATCAGAACCTGTTTCAATTGTAGGTGTTCATCGCTCTCCCATAATTTCGCATTTGTTCAACTTCTCTTCCGGTTTTGCATAATCACTGCACCGCAATAAAAAAAACTACTTCACATGTAAAGTATAAAAAAACATAAAGCGACATTCACTTTTATCGGTAAATAATAATAATACAAAAGATACAAAAATGAACGACTAGAAGTGATCTGGTTAACCCTTTTCACATATTTGTCATGAGAATTCAACGCAGAAGCATAAGAATTAAAATATTGAAACCGGTTCAACTTGTTCCACAAAAAAAAAAAAAAAAAAAAAAAATAAGGCGTTGTGCCAGCGAAAACCAAATACCAAAGTAAAAGAATAAAATGAAAAACAACAAAAAAACATGGCGGCGAGAACAACCACGCGATCAAAAGTAAGTAACTCGCGCATCGAATCTTAATGAAAAATTCTCTGATGGAGCCTTGGAGCACGGCATGAAGTATACCCCACACCAGCGCGATCGGACGTGCCCGTGACGCGAACCAATCTTGGCATGTGATCGAGACGAGCCTCTAAAAATACACTCAAGATAGTCCGATGCGCATATGTGTGATTCGCGTGTGTGGGGAGCACGGCCAGCATTACCTAATGGGCGTTCATCGATCATACGACATTCCTAGCCCAATAGGATCGCTCTCATGTGATCTGGTCATAGTCATCATATCGAAACAATCGCGGTAAGAAATGTGGAGAGATCACCTGCTAAGCAGACTTCTGAATGTCCGCAATCCAGACTATGGGAATCACGCAAATGGAACATATAGCATTGCCAAATCAAGGTATTGTTATTAGTTTATTGGCACTAAAAGCACTCACATCTTTTGTTCGAACAATGAAAACCTTCTTAAGTACATCATTTGCCATAAATTTGCATCCCTTCTGCAAGTTTTGCTATTATACGAGCACTTGAAAATTGCGATCTGGAACATCATTATCCTTAAATTCCACTGTGCACGACAAAATGACGTTTACTTAATGCAGCCAGAGAACAAAAACCGTTGCAATTTCACGTTCTCGCAGTTACGTACACTTTTTTTAGATTCAAACTTTTGATAAGAATTGTGCAATTCCAATTGAAAATTTAATGACATCGCGAAACATATTTTCCCCATAAAATTGTTGTTTTTGTTTTGAATAATGGAATGCAGTAAAAAATGTCATTGCAATAATCAAGAAGCAAACTCCTTCCAGGAACGCTCCTTCGTTCATTATTCAGAAACCATATGAGGACGAGAGTTGTTTTTTCTTTGTTTGTTCAGTGTGTTGTTTTCCTTTCGCCGTATTCACACCATACTTGGTTGGTCTTGTAAAAAATAAATAAATAAAAAAATCCACAATATTCAGGTGGAGAAAATGAACTTGCTCTTATTTGTATTCTATGAAAATGTGTCCGGGCACTTTCAGTTTTTAAGTGGAGGAAAAGCAGTGCGAGAAAACGGGACGAAAGGAAAAGTTTTTGAATGGCAGACAGGACACAGATATTTTTTTTGTTTTGGGACACGGGTGGCCGACATTTTACCTTGGGGGAATATGGAATATTTTCAATTTATCTAGGTTCGACATTTTATGAAAATTTTATTGAATACACAGAGTTCAGGCATACAATCTGCAATTTATATTCAACAGTGGAAAAATGTAATCGGGGAAGAGCGCTCAAATGCTTTCAGTGCAGTTTTGTATAAAAGAAGTACTGATAAATTTTTTATTTTTGTCAAGTTTTGTAAAAATTGTTAGAAGTAACTTGGACATGTTTTCTTCGGTTTATTTCCCTATCGTTTGTATATATTTTAAAGTGCTTGTTTTTAATACTCAAAAGCCACTGTTACTCTAAGAATTTTTCCCGTTTCCATGGCGATCGAACGAGAGCAAGTTTAAAAACAAAAATTGTATCTCTAAAATATTTTGCTATAAAAGTATTTTTTATATATTTACACTTTTCACATAGAAATGTATATAACGGCATCATTTTGTCAGTGATGTTCTTTAAATAACGATTTCTCTCTCATCTGTATTATTTTATCTCATCGAAGAAAACTGTTATGCTCCCGAAATTTTTTTTACATTATTTTTTTGTGTATGAGTTTCATTCTATAAATGAAAACAGGAATTTTCGTAATAAATATATTTTTTAATGTGCGACTTTCTGCAAAAAAAAATAAGAAATTAATAACTTTTTCAAAGTCCAGTGTTATGTGAACACTGAACACAGACAATTTTCAACGAACACTAACAAAAGTATTGACGTAAATAGAAAATGTATTCAATGTCATTTATTTGAATGAATTAATCCGATAATTAATTAAACAATTGTCTTAGGTGACGTTCGAATCACAGAAACTTACAATCAGTCGATTGCAAAAGCTTCAGGGATTGTTTCTGTGTGGTTAAAAAAAGATTTGCGACTTAAGTTCATGTTTTTCTGTTTTAAATACACCAAATAAAACAAGAGAACAATGCCATTTTCACGTATAAATTGTTATAACACGTAAGGGATGAAATACTATATTTATTTTGTTATCGAAGTGCATGCGAAGTTGATTACACATATTTCAAAAATTTTTTAAACCATATAAAAATAAAACGAGGAAATTGTTTTTTGTTCCATTAATTGAATAAATATTTTAAATACTGAATTAAATAAACAATATGTGAAATGTTGGTAAACAATTTTCATGATTTGATTACTGTTCACAATTTAGGAGAATGCAATTTTTTTTGATGCAATAAAAATATGTGGGTTTGTCGTCCTTCAGGTGCACAGCGAGTATCAAAAAAACCAATGTTGCTGTTGTTGATTGTGATTCAATTGTTCGTTGATTAAAAATTGCATTAAGAAATTTCGTGTTTTATTTGAATATGGAAATTTTTCCAATTAAAGGATTTCAAGGATTAGAATTGACAACGAAATTGATAAGCAGACTTATTGATTTTAAAATATTTTTCAAATTAAAAAACCACTTGTTTGATGTTATTTTGCATTTCAAACATTTTCATTCGTTTGTCATTAATTTTCTTTAACCTTTCGTAAACTCGATTTCAATTTGGGAGATAGTTTTTACAGGAAAACATAATTATTGTTCCAAAATCGCATAATTATGATAATTATGTTTGGAATTTTTCTGGTGTGAAATAAACAAAAGGACTAAATTAGTTTATCTTGCGAAATTCAGCGAAAAATTCGATTGAATGTTCACATTCAATGAAATTCTAAAAACGAATACCAACTGTAGTCAACCATAAAAAGTGACGAGAAAATCTGTTTCATTTCATTATCCATACCTAGGTAACAATTTCACAAATAAGCAAATGCACTACCTCCACCCACCACCCTTCGCTGCGAGACTTGGAAAAGTCTCTTCATTCAACTGGAACATGAAAGGGTTTTCCTAGCAGAAGGATTTCATTGCAGTGATGCCATTCAGATTAACATTAAAATTAATCTCAGTTGAGTTAATATTATTTTCGCGATCTTTTGTGCTCAGGTAAAATTAATGCTAATTCAATTGAACTAATTCATAATTTCTGCATTATACAATCTGCAAACGTTTAGAACAGAAACACACCATAATCGAGTCCACTTCAAAATTCAATTTTTATATTTTTGTTTTTTTGTTATTTGTTGTTATTTTTTCCTCCCTCTGAGTGGAAACGAAAGCTGATTGCAATTTTGTCAAATTGATTTTAAACTGTGTTTGCTTTTATGCACAAAGAATTTTTTGTTGATTGTTTGAAATGCATGAAAAACAAAAAAAAAAGTACTTACAAAAGAAATAAAAGATGGAAAATATAACGCAATTAATTGAAACAATTTTATTTTCAATTTAAAAGTCTCCGGCCACTCTGCGGTGGAGTCAGCGTTTTGTGTACACATGATGTAGGGATATTTACATTTTTAACCAATTCGTGATGCAGTTCACGTTTCTGTAATTATTTTTGGGAAAGTATTTAACGTTCAACAAAAAACGAAGCATATAAGAATGAAAATCGAAACGGGATAATGCAAATGAAATGAAATAAAACCCAAAGGGGTGAACGAAAGTGTTGTGAACAAAAATAAAACAAAACAGCATAAAAGTAAAAACAGAAAAAAAAATATGTTGTACCGTTCTTGCTGTGAATTGTATTATCATTCTCCCATCCCCTGTGAACTTTTAAGGGTTACGAAAATTATCACTACCATGGCAGGATACTGCCAGGTTTCCGGAGAGTTAAAAATGCTTGATCGAAAATAGCAATTGGTGGCAAGACTAGCATACGTATTGAAAAATTACCCCCTTCCATCCCGTTGGCGGCTTGATAGAACGGATGTCCTGTCCAGATCCTTGTCGGGTCTACTTGGTATGGAGAATCCGTTTTTTGTGATTTGATTTTCGGTTATCAATAACAGATTTGCTCCCGATCTAAATGCTTCAATAGGCGTTTTCTTGGCTCCTATTGGATTCTACGGCTGCCAAATATTTGTGAAAAACATGAAATACGTGGAAATACCCCTCTGGTGAGTGGTGTGGCACAAACGCTTTTCATCTGCACCCATTGGAGTTGGAGAATGTTTAAAATCACATTTTGAATAGATCGAGGGCAATATTTGGTATCCAAGCAGATTCTACTCGTTTCGCGTACTTAAAAGTACTTACACACGCTGGGGAGATCTAAAAATCGTATTTATTACTGTAACAACTGTTCAACATTGAATGGAACATTCAAATTTGTTCATTTCCAGGCCATAACGATGCAAATACGAATTTAATGACTTCAATTCAAAGAGAGATTTTGTGAGATTAACAACAAAGGAGATGATAAGAACATTTTCTCAGTCCATTTAAACTCAAGATAATGTCACCAAAATATTTACCAACAAAAATGACGAATTCAATTGAACTTACAACAAAGTTCATTATTTCTTTAATATGAATCCATTAGCAGTCTACTTTTATATTAGCCTAAATCACTAATTAACGGCGAATCATACAAAGACAACCTTTAAAAAGGTATTACCAAAGTCACAAAAAAAGGATCCATTGGCATTATGAAAATTCCCAAAACATTTTTCCGTTTAATTTGAATTTATATTACCCAGTGAGTCATTACCAAGTGTCATCCGTTTAATCCTCGGCATATCTCAGAAGATTGAATTCCTTGGCTAAAATCTGTCAAGAAAATTCACACCACTGACTTACAATAGAACGGCAGAGAGTCCTTTGGACTTGTATAATAAGCTGCCTTTGTGTAATAATAATCTCCGCGAATACATACAATGCCAGAAAGAACGCCACAATGTCAAAACATCTCACATCGTTGTCATCATAAACATCATCATCATCGTAATGAATTTTCATCCTCTTTTGTTTCTCGCCTGGATGTTGCTCGGGTGTTCCAATTGCCGCAAGGACCATGCAACAACATTCTCCTGGCGGGGGGCGTTAAAGATGACAACGGGGGAGGTTGGGTTGAACACCAAAACGCAGGACCCTCTTGCAAGGAGCACAGAACAGAAACACTGGCAGCAAGTAACCGCGAGTCCTGGAGATGATTAATGCGTCATGAAGACCTATTTTCGTGCATAAGTAATGAAGCAATTTTCCGTTAATTGTGTCTCCATCTATTAACAGGAGGCGCCAGAAGTTTGGGGAACTGCCGACGAGGCGATTCACTGGGGGAGGGGAGCTGTTGGACTGGCGCCATAGGACCCCTAATTAACGTGTATGGAGCGTGTCGAGCATAATTGCTAGTTTTAATATAAATTGCGTAATTAATCGCTGACATTGCAGCAATCCCGAAAAGTAAATTAGTTTGCAGATTTTTCAACATAAATTTTTTGTCGTAAAGCACGCGAGATGGGGTGGTGGGAGGCAGGATATGAGAAAAGAGTTGAAGCCACCCCGAAACAAGGTAGCAACTTTTTCGGTATAGGTATACCTACGTGTACCACATGGGAGTCTAAAACCATCCCCCCACCCCAACTCCGTTACTTTTCGAGCACATATTAGCTGTGTGGGATGGAAATTAGGTTGGGACTACGAGATTTGATTTTAAATATTGAAATACAAAGCTGAATTTCAATGATGTAAGAAATCATAAGACGTCGTCTACATGGGGCACCACAGTCAGGGAGGACGAGTGAGTCCTTTGGCGTTTCGTTACATTCGAAGTTTGTTAACTGGAACTCGTAAAAATATTGGAGGAGGGCGTGCACCGTTACCCACGAACATTACTTCGGGAAAAAAACTCCCTTGGGACTAGTACGTTTCCTTTTGTAAGCAAAGAAGAAGACACTTCTTGTTTGCTATCGGAGGAATGATTTCACGAGGATACTTTCATCTTGTTACACGAAAACGAACCCGCGTACTGACAACAATTCGTACATTTTAATTTGTTTTGACAGTAAAAACCAGGGAGAAATTTTCCCAATTTTTCGGGCATCTGCCATTGGACGGAATTCGGAGACATGTTCAATAACATTTTATTTGTCGCTATTCATTTTCCAGTACAATTAAAATTGTGTTCACATTCTGAATGGAAATTCTCAAGATCGAAAGGGATGAAATGAGTTTAATGAATTGTCATTTACGACTACAATTTGTTTTGTGACTAAATGATGAATAAACACAAGGACTTGTGGAAATAAATGTTGCCTAATTTTTATAAATACAATTCACGTCAACTGTACTTCTACATTTTAATAACGGTTCTCTGTCAAGTAGATTAGAAATGAAAATGTTAAATCCAATATTAAATTCATTTCTAATGAATTTATTATAAACAAAACATTTATGGTTTATATTTTCAGCAAACTTTTCGAGAAAAAAGTCTTCACAAACGGAGCTCATTATTTCGAAAATTTTGTAAAAGCAATCATTTATCACTGTACCAAAAATGGGTTAATACGTCGTTGATAATGAATTCCTGCAAAAAACATCAATATTATTTATTCATGCTGCTGACTTAATTGAAGGCTGCTGTTTTTTTGGTGTTTCGTTTGTCTTTGCATTACCAACTGACCTCATTCATGTATGCATTTGATTTTGTGAGGTAAAATGCATTTTGTTGATTATAATTTTTACATGACTTTAAAATATCGAAACGATTCAAATTGTTTGTTTCTAATTTGTTGTAAGTATAATAGTTGAACACGTTTCTCCAGACAGTCTTTATCACAAAAAATCAGCGACTGCAGCAACATCCTTTAAAATGCTCTTATACTCGTATAATAAATTCCACTTAAACTCCGTAACGGTGTGCATTCTGTGATATTTTCAGGAATAGCTCCGCGACCCTACAGTGGCATAGTCCTTAGACTGCAGATTCTCTGTAGGAAGATGACACAGTTTCAAAATTTTCTAAGGGGCTTAAGAGTGACTAATTTTTAATTAAATTTACTTCCCCTTCCTCCCTCGCAGGCTTCCCCACATCACTAAAACTGTTCCCACTATAGGTTGCATGAAAATGGCCGCCCACTATTTTCGCTGTACCATTTAAACGGACACGGAAGGAAGGATACATGGAAGTTTTCAGAAAACACCAGATTGGAACAGATCCTAGAGTTTAGTTGCAGTGGATAAGGATTTGCTGAGTCATGCTTTTGTTCCGAATGCATTTGATCCTTTTTGAATCAACTTTCCCGGAACGGACAAGGACTAGGTACAACCTTTGCAAAATGCCCGAAATAAAAATTTTTCGTTTTACTTCTGCTGTGATTTATAACACTTGCCTCTAGATGCTGAAGAAAAAATGTTTTAGCATTTCTGTTGGTTGTTTGTCGGTGTTGCCAAAGGTTTGGGGTTCATCAAATATTTCGGGTTGTGCAGGGTGGTAAAAGTCAATTCATAAATTTTGCCATTATGAATAAATCAAACGGGAGCTGCTTCCTATGATTTTTGGATCCACCCAGATCCAGTCAAAATACTACTCAACCATTTTTTTATTTGTTTTTGAACAACAGACAAAAGTGTGATAATCATTCTAACAGACATAAAAAGTCCAGGAAGATTCAATTAAAACTGTAAATGTGCATTTAAATTTGTTTTTTGCTTCGGCCGTTCCGTTTCTACGGCACAAGTTTAAATTCCGCTTTTCTATTGTATTTTTTTGTACATACCCCTCAATACCAGCGAATTTATTCAGTCGCTTTTCCAGGAGTTTTACGTTCTCGCTAAAATTAAATAATCGCAAAATAAATACGAAGTGTGCGCGCTAAAGGTAAACTCATTCATCTGGTCGGCACCTCGCACTGCGGCCCCTTTCCTCCCCTTTCCCTGACTGCAATATGCAAACACAATAAATGTTGAATTCGTCATTAAAAAGTTTTTATCTAGGATGAACTGAAACGGGTAGCGCGGGGTAGGATGTGCATTTAAAAAATGTATAACATAATTCGCAGAGCATCTGGAACTGAATGCAGATGGAAATGTATTTACAGTTGGGAAAATAAGTCCCTAGGTCAAGGCAATGGTGCCGGGGCGGGATTAAAAAGCAGCCTAAGTGCGAATTTCCTTTGGCATCATCCTCATCCGATGTTGAGCCAACACAGCATTCTCGATGGGATCCTGAATGGATGCTGCCACGAGGATGGTTCATGTTTCACACTTTCCAGCTTATTCTGATGATGTAGGCGAAGTTGTTTCGGAATTAATTCATTAAGGAGTGCTTTTCAGACTGTCGTACAGGGAGGAAAACATTTTGTAGGTCAGTTAGCTTTGGTTGCATGCCGTTTTACAACAAAAAAACATTTTCCACCTGACAGCGATCCCGTGCACGCCGTCAGCCTTTCTACACCACCGATACACACTACACGGGGGCGGATAGGGAGGATGCACGGTCCCTGAAATTATTTGCAATGAATTAGTCCAAGGCGAAACACTTTTTGCTCTATTGCAAGAAAACAAAAGCCGACTACAAAATCTACATGTGACAGAGGCGAACAAATGACATTTAGGGAGGCGAAAGGGGCAGGAAGTAGAGCAGGTATAGTAGGCTAACCTGATACTGGTTGCATTGCAGTCAGCAATGCTTTCTTCATCCCCATCTCAATTATCCACTTGGAAAACGGCAGAATAATTTGCGTGTAAAGCAGCAACGTGCTGACATTTGCTATTGAGATATCTATCCATCCCCCATCCCTTAAGCTCGCGGGAAGGTTGCTGGAGGCATCATCACCTTCTGTGGATCCCTTTTGCTAGGACATGCATCAAACAAAGCCTTCTACTTCGGAGCATGTGTTTCGTTTTTTTACTTTTATTAATGTCAGCTGAGCGGAAACTTTTAGAACGATTGACATTTTTCAAAACATAACGTGCTTCCGCCCCCACAGAGATATCAAGTGGTGAGAGGACTGAGGGTGAGCGGTTAGTTCAAGGGTGACTTTCCTATATCAGGATTTACCGTTGCGTGTGAAAGTTTTCCAATGACTGTCGAATCATCCAGAGTCGCTCCCGCGACCTCTACATCATCACTGTGCATAATTATTAAACTGAAGATTCGTGATTTGCACAGTAGAAACATTTTGTGTTGTTTTTTGTTGCAGATTTTTCTTTTTATTTATTTTTGACATCGTTCATAGTTTTTTAATGAACCCAGCAGAAATTCATACTCGATATTTCTCTGTGTGCTTCAGCGCCTCATCGAATCGCTTTACATTCATTATTCGCGTTCCTTCAACGCTCTTCGGTTGTGAATAGAGTTCTTGTTAAACATCACTCGAGATCAAATCAAGGCTCTTCTGCTTGCATTTATTAGTGAAATATCACAGTTCGAAAGGGTTAACCAGAAGAATCCAGTCCAAGGTTGAGAAGTTAAATTGTGCAGGGACGATTGTTTTTAGATATGGTTGGGAACGTTGAATGACGGACGGTTTTTGGGATTGCTTGGAACAATTTCCCAATGTTGATGTTTTAGTTTGACTAGTGAGTGAAAAATCTTAAAGGAATAAATAATAATTAGTTTTCAATATCAAGTTAATTGACACCCTTCCAGTGTAATTTTCCAACCGAAGAAAGTGCGTAGCGTGGCAATGAGGCCTCCGCCCGAAACTCGGACAACGTACTCCCATGAGATCATCAAAGGCATTATTCCGTACTTGGAGGACTGCCCACAGATATTCTAATTAGCAGTGGACAATGTTTGTCGTCAGTTCCAATCAACTGGCATTGCGAACAACACAAAAAATGAAAAGAAACAGCGCAGAAGAAAAAGCGACGACGTTTCACTTTCGTATGCACGGCTTCTTGAATATTCAATAACACGACCCGAGCGCTGTCTTTGGGGCCCCCAAGTTTGCTTGGCCCAGAAATCAATTCATTCATCATCAATCACGAGCAGCAGCCACATCCGTCTCCCTGAAGAGGGCCCCATAAAGCATTATTTCCCACCAAACGAGCAATTAAAATCATAATTCAATGATAATGGAGTAATGCGGGGCACGGAAGCGAGCTACGCCAGTCACTCTCGCACGCAGGCGATGGCTGGGCTGGAGCAGCAGCCCCCAAAAAGTTCATCCATGCGTTTGAAGGATGTTGATGATTTACGCAATCGGGGATCCCCGTATAGTACCTCCCCGGATACTGGACGGCAAGGGTAAAACGTACATCCTGGATCGCTGTAATTTATTCGAATTGTTCTTTCATGCAGCTCCCTCGCCCCACACCCCGAATATGGAAGTGGTTCCGCCAAATTGGCTGCGAATTAGACGTTTCCACTCGATCTCTGATTATGGAGCTATCGGGCGTCGGCCGCTTTCTTCGCATCACGTAAAGCAATCAAACCGCAGCTGAATGTGCAGGGCGGAATCTGTGAGATGAATACACTTATATTTTGCTTCCTTTTTTACTATCACTACACTCCCCCAACTCGATGCCCCATTCTACGTCGAACTACATTTCGAGCAGCCAACTTGACGGCTGAATTAATTAGGGCTGGGCGAACCAGTTGAGTGTCTTTGATTACTTGATAAACGAAACCGAAGAAAAAAGCATATTAAAAAAGCGCACAAATCCAATGTTGATAGTAAAATAGGGTGAGAGTTGGGGGCACAGATTCCGAACGCAAAAATAAAAAATAAATCCTATTTTCCATGACGATCACATTCTGCCAACTGTCGATCCCCCTCCTTGCTGCCGGGCTGCGACAAGAGCACTCGAACCGTCGAGGACTTATTAATTCTGTCGAGGAATTTTTCGCGGAATTTTGAATCCCAAAAGCTTAATTAGCGCGTTTAAAAAAGCAACGCAAATTTTACTGATGGCAAAGCGCCGCTTTCGCAGTCACAGGAATATTATTTTTCTGAAGTTTGAATTTGTGAAAATTTTTCCACACCCCCGGGAACACATCCAACTGAGCAAACACTGCCGAATGTCTGTGCAGCTTCTTTTTTCGTGTTGCGATACGCAAAAAGGTGTGAAACAGTTGCGCGGTAATTAATCTTTTCAAGTGTAAAAAATACAGAAGTATTATGTACACTCACTTGTAACCTTCACCGGAAAAGCCATCGATAAGACCGCCATGGAATTTATTTCCTTTTTGAAAGTGTTTTGAGTCCATAATTCATGTATTCGCATTCGATTTTCAGACAGTCAGATTTTTGCATTTTATGACGATATTGATGACGAATCGAATGCAATGTTTTATATGGATGCGAATAAAAAGATTGTGTTGATAAGAGCATTATATCAGATCCGGCTTGTGCCACTTTTATCAGAATTATCATTCTATTAACCTTCATTCAGTTAATAAAATTAAATTAACCTTGACAACTTTCGTTTTGTCCAATGTGCTGAATCTTTCATTTTCAATTGTGTTCGAAAGTAATTAACATGATTATCGTATTAACTTAAAAAACGAACGATAAAACGGAATTAGTTTTTTTTTTGATTCGAGTGATGTAGAGTGTACAAAATTAGAATTCATCAGCAATCTTCAAAGGGAAATGTAAAATAAAACTGAACAGAATTTCCTCATTTCCGAACGGTTTTCCTTCCACAAGGAAGAGAGGACTCCGCTGACGTGCCCCAAGGCCGTCAGTTGTGCAGAGTGTTGTGCAAATAAATTAAAGTGCCAATCGAAGTGCGCACTTTCATAATTACATGCCTCGGTCGGTTCGTCTTCAACGTCAACATTCAATTTGCATCGCTGCTGCACCCCGTCCCCATGGGTCCCCTCTTCTTGCACGCGTCAATTTGATTAATCATCATGAGGGAGTCAACAAGTTGCTACTAAAAATGGCACTACAAACGAGGGTGGATGAAAACAAAACCCCAACGATCGTCTTTTGATTGCCTCTGATTGACTTTCTTTCCTTTCGGTCGGGATGTGGGGGCTGATGGGGGAGGACGACAGTAGACGGGTTTTAGGAATCAATCAATCTATCACCCGCGACGATTTTGAATAGTTCTTGGTAGTTGATGTTTTATTCCAACCCTCTTGATGATGTTGTCGTTGTTGCTGTTCGGAGGTTGTTTTTTTCGTACTTCCACGTCTATCTGGAAATGCCTTTAAATCGAAAATTGATCCCATCATCAAAACGTGAAGCAGGTTCAACAAGTAAACGTAATCGGCAACAGGAGAGGGAGCGCCATATTTGCTTTTGTCGCGATCCCAATCGACATTGAACTCGGATTACTAGTGTCGGTTGGGGATGGAAGGAGCCCTTTAATTCCCACTAGAATCGAAACTGTACTTTGATGACTGGAAGGTGTTTTTCTAGTGTGTAATAATGTTTTTTGTTACGTTTCTTTATTTTATTTTGCTTGGTGTTCTGGTGATGCTCATTCACACGAACTGCCATTGGTTTGGAGGGGAATGGGAACTAATACTTCCCCGCACTATTGCAGATGTTTTGCAACTGAAAGTGGTACAGATCCACTGGAAGATTTTCCTGGGAGTCCTCTTGAATTTCAGAACAAGTATTGACTTCCGAGGACAAGGGCAAAAGTATAAATAAAATTGAGGTGAAATAGTCATAATGTTTAATTTGTCAACAGAAGAAATCATTCAGCTTGATTGTAACATTTAAATAAATTGCAATTTCCTTAAAATTTCCAGGAAAAATACTGGAACGAACGGAATTTTCCTGAAGGTCGTACATTTGTTTTCTGATACATTCTAATGGATCAATGTGTAAATAATATCATGAGTATCATAATAAGTAAAATTTCGGTTTTGTTTGCAATAATTGCACTTACCTATCGTAAACAGGAGCAATGTGCTGGTCCCGCAAGCAGTCTTCATTTCGGAGTTGTCTGGTTTGCTGACAATCACAGGATAAAAATGCTCCTCCCTCCTCCTTTTTCGATGTTATCAAATGTAATCGTATGTTGTTAAATTCGGTGAATTTTCTGAAAAGAATACAAATAAATTTTCATTTCCGAACCAGAACAAGACGTGGTCATTTGGAGTTCGCCGTTAATTGAGTTACATTTGCCCGGCTTGTAAGCACCCCAAAAATACACTAGAGTCATTCCTGGAAGGTGGGTCTTGTCCCAAGGTACCATTGGCACACTATTCCCGCCAGAAATCAAAAAGGAGCGTTCTTTAACGGAAAATCGAATTATTTTCCATTAAATGTCAAATATCTGTTAAGCGTTGGCTTTCTGAGTTCCTTGAGATATATATATATATATATATATATATATATATATATATATATATATATAGTACATATTCTTTTTTATGTGATGCCTTTTTGCTCTTCGGCCGAGGCATCCTTATCCTTGTTACATTGTAATCCGATTTCTACTGAATATTTTCTTGATCAAAAAAATAAAGCGAAATGTATCAAAAATTTCAGTCA
Organism: Leptogaster cylindrica; assembly: GCA_963082835.1. Lineage (NCBI taxonomy): Eukaryota > Metazoa > Arthropoda > Insecta > Diptera > Asilidae > Leptogaster > Leptogaster cylindrica. Next base: position 50,565,442 of record OY720105.1, read on the forward strand.
CGTGTTCAGTTGTTTTTTCCCGTTTGGTTTCCGTTCCAGAAGAGCGGGCATGAAACGAGGGAAAACAGGAGAGAGCATTGCGAAAGAAAGGCGACTCTGCTGCTCACTAAACAGAATTTTACTTAATTTTTTTCTGTTTCTACTTCATTTTTTTCGTTTGGGTTTTTCATTCCTATATACACCAGCCGTTCTATCCGGAGACCGTAGATAAAGCTCAGCTCGAAGACCTTAAGGTTAAGCCATTCCTTTGACGGGTATCCAGGATACAAGGGAATTTTATTTAGGGCTATTAGGGCAATGAGAACGACACTCTAATCCAATGTGAACACTGGAAATTGCCAACGGGATGGCTAAATGAAAAGTTAAGACATGTTAGAGCAAATTAAATTTAATGAGGGCTTTCATGGTGATGCCAGGACGATCTTAGTCCTGGCGAATGTTGTCTCCCGAATTTAAAAAAAAAAAACAAAAAAATGTACACTTTTCCTATTTCTTGATGAGGGAACAGGAATGAGAACTTCATTTTCAGGTTGACGGTTCATTATAACGTCGGGATAACTTCAATTCTTGTGGATTATTTCTTGGTTTGTGTTAACAGCACGGAATGAAAGGTATTAATTTCTTAACGCTCCCTTTTCCAAGTAACTTTTGTTTGTTTTTCTGTTGTAACTGTAGAAACATTTATGACCGGAAATTAACTGTAAAACGGTCTTAATGGGACAATTGTTGGGTAATTTCATTTGTAAATTAACAATTTGTCTTGTTGTTTTTCTCAAACAAAACACATACTGAATATGTTGGAAAGGGGGGGAGGGGGGCGATGGTATACTTCCAAAAAAACATATCTAAAAACACTATGCGAAATCTGGGTCTCTATTTAAACACATTTATTTATCAGCAAATTAGTCCGACAAAGTAAACAACCTGGAAAAAGTTATCACTGGAATTACAACTCCCTTGTCAAAATTTTCAAGTTGAAGTTTGTATAGTATATAAATCACCTTGCTTTGTTTCTCCTTACCTTAAAATTCCTCCAGTATCTACACTTTATTTTTTATAGTATTTGGTAATTTGGTAGAAGTGGAAGATTCAAGTAATCTACGCGTGAACACTAAAACTGCGTATAATACAAATCCCAAAACAAACATTCTGTTGCAAAGTTTACTTATTATCATATTAAATGTTGCAACAATATTAATAACTTAATAAATGTAGGAAATTTCTGTTAATTTGCGGTTTTGCAAAAACTTTTTATGGCTATTCCCCAAGATCAGCCGCAGGTGAAATGTGAAGCGGTTATAAGAAAAAATTGATATTGTTGCAAAATACGTGATTTCAATCTCAGGCAGGAATTGTTTGTGTGGCTTCCTGAAAAATGTGTTTTGCGTCAATACAATACTTGTGCGGAGTGCGATTGAACATGGCGAATTATTTCCGGTTTTATTACGTCACTACCTTGGGAAAATCATACGATATTCACTCTATTTGTTGAAGATATGTCGCTTTTTTTTAATTAATAATTTACGAAGAATTTTTAGTCATGAGTTGTCGAACTTGCGAATGAAAGAATATTTCGTAATTAATCTCGTTTTGCAGAGTTAACTGCTGATAATAATTTTTAACGCGGTATTCTTCGTATCTTAAGAAAAATAGCCCACGATAACTACAAAATATGTTCTTGACGTCTGACACTTTATATAATAAATATTAGGTATTTTTCAGATAATTAAAATCGTCAAAAAAATTGAAATTTTTTCAATCTGTTCAAAATATTCCTGTGCAAAGTAATTAAAAACTTCCGTAAATATAAGCGGAAAATTTATTCATAATTCATCCGGAAATGTGCTAAAGTGCGAAGTGTTTTCTTACAGCATGGCTTATCACTTCTCCATGGAAAGAGTTTAGCCGTTAATTAAGTAATCTTTCTCTTCGATTAAGTTTTCTTTGGGGCAGGGAAAATGGGGCACATCTAATCTTCTGGAAAGAAGTCACTCGGAAGGAGTTCCCGGGAAAATTCGATTTATTTTTTTCTATGACAATTTCGTGCCTGGATGTATGTCGAAAGAATTATTTTTTTCTTTTTCAAATTTGGTACGTAAAATGTCTGTGATTTCATATACAATTATTACATTTTGTGTGCCTTGAAACCTCTTCACTATTGCCTGATTTACATCCAGTTTTTCTCCTCGAAAATTTCATAAAGTAAATTCTATTATATTACTATAATATTTCTTAACTGTAATATTTTATCATTCTGCAAGAAATAAATTCTTTCAGAATAACTAAACCAACTCCTTTTTCGACAGCCCAAATGCTTCATTTCCTCTACATGACAAATTTACTTCAAAATTTTGTATTACGAAATTCACCGTTCTAAATTTGAATCGGCGAAAAAAATCAAAATAAATTGTCACCACTTTAAGATGACAAAATTCAAAGGTGTCATCCCTCGGGTTAAAAGGGAAACCTTCAGGATCACAGAGCATCACTTTTGAAAGCTACGTACATATGGTGTCCTTCCTTCTTTCCTCGTCCATGGGTTTCTACGGATTTTTAAAAAAAAAAACTTTACAAAAAGGAAACTTTCCGGCAGTTTAACCTTTGCCGCAGGCAACTTGAGGTAACTACTAGGGCAGCTGAAAAGATATTCTTGCAAAGATATCCTCCGTAAGTCAGTGTCCTTGAAGCGATTCCTATTCGACATTTACAAGAATGTAGACGGAAAGGAGCCGCAGGCTCATGCACAATAAATCGTTTTGAAAGAAATAGAAGAAACAACAAACGGCCTCTCTTCTGCAGATGCTATTTGGGTTGAAGAACCCAAGGAAGGGGCTGTACCTGTGTTGAAAGGATATGTTTCATTTAAATATTTTGAATGCTTCTAAATATCGAGGATGAACAGTTGGAGGCAGTGAATTGAATGATGATCCTTGGAGTGTTTTTTCTCTATGAAAATAAAATATTTTTCCCTGTTTTCCATACGTTGCTTTCGACTTCGGAAAATTCCTGAAATTGACCAATGTTTTCTGCAGCAGGTGAAATTGGATCCGAAGCCGTAATCCTGGCACTCAAACTGTTTACATCCAAGTCTAACGTTCCCTCCGACTGTCACTTGGCTGAGGTTTTACGGACGCCATATAAGGGTTACGTTCAGCATAAGCAAAACCCTTGGGCTAATATGCAATCCCTTGCGACTCAAGAAGAACACCTCCCACTGGGTATGGGAGCAGGAAAATAGGTTTTTAACCTGACAAAAGCAAAGTTTGTGTACTCCATGTTCGCTGCTTCACTACACAAAGGCGCTGGAGCAGATAAAGTGTACTTTATGATAATTAAGCAGCCTGCTAATGGCTTGCTTTATCTCGATTCTCGGGTAATTATTCCAAGTAGTATTGCAAGATGCCTCTTAAATGTACGTAACAGGTGAAAATTATTGACGGTAATGACGCTGTGTGAAGGTGAAGTGGAGTCAAGGGGCGCTAAGATCATGAAGTCGTTAATAGAATTTTCGTTTGAGATCCATTTTTCTTTAAAAAAAAAAAAAGATAAAACTTTTTAATGGAGTTTTTGTATCAAGATTTAGTTGGAAACATCTGACAAAATTTTACTTTAGTTTACACAATGTTTTTGATGTTAACAATCTTTTGAATATCCCAAAAAGTCAAAATAACTGACTATAAAAACAAAATGGGTGCGATATTATCATAAAGGGTTGTTAACTGGTGTTGCCAAACAAGACTACTAGAAACAACAACAGGTTAACACTATACGAAAAATATTGTGGCTTCAGGCACTGCGCTAACGGAAGCTCAGTCGCCAGGACACAAAGACCTCAAAAATGTGTGGTGTGAACCTAATGTTCGAACATATTATAGTCTTATAGACAGAATGTGTTCCGCGTTATGCAGTCTGTACAAAACATTTGCAGACGGTGGTGGGACGACCGGATTTATCCACCCCCCTCCCCCCCCCCCCCCCACACACACACACACATGACACAATGCCCCTTGAATCCTGCGAACTATTGCAGTGTAATGTAAATGAATAAATAAAAAGGACTTTTTGCTATATGAGGCGCCAAATTAAGATTTACGAGTGTTCAAAGTTAGCACCGAAACATGAGCCGAAAGAGTTTTATTAGTTTCAGATAATTCACGTGCAAAAGGTGAGACATAAGGAGAAGAGGGTTTCGTGTTCGGATGTAATGGAAAAAGCTGTCCCAGCACCGATCAGAACGGAAAAGGAGGCCTGACCCGGCCGAATGCTGCCCCACGGGCCACGGTGGAGCAATATGTTCCTGTGTGTGTGTGTACTTTTTCGGTGGATCAAAATTTAGAATGCATTGAACTAGTTTCCACCCACACTCCAGGTCTAGAGTCATTCCGGGTATCGGCGAAAAATGCTCCATTCGACCGGCTGCAAAAATTTCTCACCCACCACAAATGTTGCTCATATTTGGCGGCGGAAAGGCGACCATACCGACATCGGGAATATACAGAACATTTTGCTTGAGTTATGCATTTTCCAGATGCACATTGCACATGCACAACATTTGTACACATTCACGAGCGTACAATGGACAGGGATCAGTGGAGCAACGCTTTCGGTTGAATGATAAAAATTCCGCAGTAATTTCTCTGCTCACAAAAACCGAGGGAGAGTTATTTCAAAAACTCGTTGGCTATATAAAAAAAAAATACATACACATAAAACCAAAGAACAACAACCGACAAAAAATTGTAGAGAACAAGAAAAAAATATTTTGCTCCCGTTTTTGGCTGTTTGTGGACAACAGTGAGGACAAGTTTATGTCCAAAGGATTTGAATTTGGGGCAATGGAATCCATTAGAGTAATGAGGCTCATAAACCGGGCATTAGATGAATTAAAAATCGCATTAAAAAAATGTATAAACAAACACACAAACTCACGGTTCAAATGACTTTATTTGATTGCACGAAAGCCTAAGTGGAACTAGGCAGAATCCGATGAAAAAACAAAACGTTCTCCTTCTGCTTTTAACTTATTATTTATTGTCTAGTCTATTCGAACGAAGTTATTAATAGTTGACTTTGGCTCTTGAAAAAAATGTGATAAGACCTGAAGGACTCGTTGTCAATTTATCTCTGTTCTGGGGCCAATTTCAATCACAGATTGTCGTCACTGGCGATTAATTAAAAACCAGGCAGAATCAATTAACCGAACTGTTGTTACATTCACCGGTCACTGCGGGGTGTGTTTACACTTCAGCACTCGTGTGGTACTCCACAATTTGTTATGACTGACTGTTTAGTGTTTACTGATATAATATTTCAGCCCACCAAGACCTCGGTTCACTTAGTGCACGGTGCGCACTGGCGTTATCTAATTATCCTTCTACTCGGTCTGCTGCACAAAATGCATTCAATTGTTGCAATCGGGCACAGTCAATAGGAAAAAATGACCGATTTCTCGTCGCTATTCACGATATCCGCGTCGCTCTAGGTCAATCCACCGATGACGCGTCTACTCGTCTTTACACTTGCCCGAGATTTATATTTATACAGTGGAACATTCAACGGCAGAAATAGCGAGAAAATATTTTCTACGGCATCCTCAAAGCACAACGAACAGCAGCAGCAACAGTAACACGATGTGGCCAATCGAGACGTACGTCGACGTCGGACTCGAACCAAATTTGAATTGCACTATCACCGCCGCTCGGAACTCTTCAACCGCTGAAAGTTGACTAACTGTCGCCCGCTTCACCTTGCGTATATATAAAAACGATTTGCGAATCGACTCGTGAGCGGCTGTTAGCAAGTCAACTTGGCTGCCAAAGATGCTGGGGCATGGATTTACGTGACTATATAGATAGCGAGATTGCATTACGCGGAGCATCATGGGGAAGCACCACTATGTTGGTCCGGAGAGCGCATGCCCCCAGCCGGCGGCCACTGATTGTATACACAACTAACCTACGACAACAGGAATTCATTAAAAACCAGCTCTCGATGCTCCTCCGAATTTGTTCTACGGCACAAAAATTCCCCTCCTTTTTACAATTCTGCACTTGGCAGAAATCATTAACTTCCACCAGGTGAAAAATTTAATTTTTTTAAAAATCCCATGGAAAATGCTGTTCCCGCCAAAATGACTATTGCAACGTGGAGCTTATCTAATCGCGTTAGAACCACGTGCGACGCACACCAACGGACGCACCTCTAGTTGTGTACACAACGCGGAGAGAATGGCTCCCCAATTTGAATTGAGAATGTTTCGTTTTCCGGTGTTCCACGGAACGCGAAACTGCTTCTTTAATGTAAGATCAACTTCTCGAGAAGAACTGCCAGATTTGGAAACCAACAGAATTAATTCGATAAAATCATCGTATGAATTAAGTAATTGTTTGATTTATAGAAATTGGATTCGGATATGTTTGCAAATTGCTTTAAAGAAAACAAACGGAAGATTATGCCATGCCAACAGTTGTTTATAAAGACTTATTAAAAAAATTATAAAAAAAATTGGAGACAACATGCAGGTTAAATATATGAATAGTGGAACCGTTCCTATAGTTAAACAAAGTGCATATTATCGTATCCTTGCTGGCTACTCACAAAATATGCGAGCCATTCCAAAATTCCAAATTGCCTCCGGAAATCCCCCAAAATAAATAGTTTCCGTAATTGAAGAGAATAGCAAAACTCAATAACATGCATTGGGGATGTCATATATTTCTCAGGACTGTCCAACGAAGCTGGAAAAATGCACAAAAATGTCTTATATCCTTCCACTAAGGAAAATATGTCCGAAAATGTACAGCGAGAAGAGCAATACGAAGAAGAAAAATTGTGCGGTTCGCTGAAGTAGTTAATTCGAGTCCCCATCTTAATTTATGTCCTTTTCTGGAAGGACCAAGAGTAAAAAACAGTTCCCAATTCCTAAGCCAGGAGCAAGCAACAGTGGATGCCTTTTGTATATTGCTGGCTGTCGAAATCAAGAAAAAACACTCCTTCGAAGTCTTTCCTCGGCACTTGTTGGCTGCCTTTCTCTAATCCTCTGTCGGCTGGATATCCTTGTATGAGGGTGCGGTGGATGGTATCCGGGAATTGCACACAATTCGCCGCAGGGCGAAAGGAAACCACCAATTTTTTTTTATATATCTATATATTATATACTTGTATTTTCCTTCCTCTTTTTTTATAGTTTCTTTTCCCGCCGCAGACAACTCACCCCGACGTACAACAGCCTTTGTCCTAGTATTGCTTCAATGTTCGCCGTTATCGTCCGCTCTATGTTCGTCCCTCGAAAGCTTTTTGTATACATTCTTCTACGGTCGAACAGTGCCTGTTTGTATTCCGGAAGGAGCAGAATGTTAATTGAGGGAATGTTGTGTACAACTCCTTAGTCTTTGCTGCCAGAGCTGGTGATGTCTTTTCTGCGGCTAGTACACCCTCGATTCACGAAGGATGTCATCTTAATTAGTCCAAATATTCTCTTGGTTTTTACACAACTTTCCTGGAATTCAACTTAATGCCGCTAGTTTTCTATTCGTAACGGTTTCTCTGCCTTCTCCTCGCTTTTGTTTAACGTAAATTAAAATCGGATCCTTCAGAATTAAGTCTCGCCAAAAATTTCAGGTTAAGGGCACTATTTCTAAGGATCAGGTGAAATTAAATTCATCTGCAAGAATTCATTTGTATAACGGTATTTTTGATGAGTTCTCATGGTTGAGAAACACGATTTTTGGATGTAGACGGGTTGAACTTGCATCCTGCGGAGATAAAAGGATATGCACATGCATCAAAGATAATTAAATAATTTTCCCACAACTGATTTGAAGAAAATGGCAAACTCTCACTGTTTTTGAAAAGCATCGAAAAATTGTCTCGAAAAACGGATCTTCCTTGCCGGAAATTTAATTAAGGATATATCAAACCATCGCACGGACATCTGCACTTTTTGAATTATTGTTGCAGAAAATGGTTTCCTGCATAATTAAATTTCCTGAGGGATATTTCGTAGTACACTAATTGGTGTGGATTTGGTTTAATGAAATCATGACCAATGGCAAGTGAGATATTCGTCCTGTTGTCCTGGCTCGAAATCGATTCCAGAAAACAGGATGTTACGAGTGTTTGGCCCGATCTGGGTACTTGAAAACTGTCACTAAGTGAAAATCCAATTATGGGCTTAAGCGGCAATTGCAACTTGTAATCGAAACCAGAACCAGGACATTCACAGGACCACCGTGAAATTTATTGTGGAAATGGAAATGCATTTTTCACGGATCGATCATCTATTCGATTTCACTTTTCGAAAAGGAAATTGATTAACGGCGACAGCTGTTGCTGGTCGCTGCAAAAAGGCAGTGAAACTCTTGTCGGGAAAATTTAGTAGGTATACAGTAACAAAAAAAAACCGAGAGTTGCATGACATTCTCCTAAATTAGGACGCATAAATTGATCTGCAGTCGAGAGATTCTGAACACTTTCCCTAAATCCTTCTTGATGTCTCCAATTTTCTATCCTAAATAACTGAAAATTCCCACCAGGACAATCAGCTTGAAACTGCGAACACTGTCCTTGGATTGACCTTGTGCAATTATCAATCAGGAAGAAATATGCGATGTGATAAATAGTGGCAGAAAATGTTTCGTGAAAACAAACATAAATCCCCCAAATTACAAGTGCAGCATTCCCTGTAGCCTGTTCGTGATCCATCGTCCTGTCCCCGAATTCGCGGAAACATTCGTCGTCCCCAGTTCGTAATGAATAAGTCTGCCTGTCTTGAGGTTGCAGTCCTTCGGTATTTTATCGTTTAATTTCACTGAGGCAGGTAAGAAGGTGAGACAATTTCGGTGTGAATTTATTGCCACGGACTTCATGAAGTCTACATAATCCTGTGAAAAATGAATTTTCCGCCCGAATGCCACAGAAAACACGAACATCTCTGCGGCTGTGTCCTTCGAGCAGGAGAATCTCGTGAAATCGAATGCAACTAAATTGTCAGCGTCGTCGGTGAAATCACTCTCCTGGTAATTTTCGAATACGTTTACCTGAGTTTATTTATTTTGCTTTCGTCTGGTTGGTCCATTTTCTGGTAAGGTACGCGTGAAAAGCAACAGGAGCAGTTGGAAATCTTTGGTCAACGTGGTCCAGAGGATGCTGGAAATTAATGGCCGCCACAGAACGTTATCAGAGAATTAACAGGGTGAATTAAATGTTCCCCAAGGCAGTGTGTCTCAAGTCTTCTTCTTTGTTTTTTGTCTCGTAAGCAAATTTTGCGGGCATTTACACCGGATAAAGTAAGGGAGGAAAAGTTATCGGACCCTGGAGGTCCTGTTCTCATGGCCACAGATAGGATTTAAGATCATTAACGGATGCACGGATTCAATTTATTTCCGTCGTATAAATCAGACAATCCTTTTTAGAGAATCAATGGCTTCTGGGGTTGTTGTTTTTCATTAAAAATACTTCTCCAATTTTCCATAAGCTTTGCAATGATTTTATTGGTTCACTGACCCTGACTCATTAAGAACTAAATGCTAAAAGGCAATCCGCGATTTCCCCGCAAACGAATGACCTCCATTTACGTCACCTGTAAAAACTTACTCCATAGAATTATAGTAATTGCACACGTGATGTTAAATTGCAAAAAACATCTTCCAATGTGCCCAATCGAAAAAAAAAGCACAATCAAAGCATTTCCGAAGCTTTTTTCCAATTCAAAACAATCACCAACTTCCATTAACACCTGAAATCGATTCAAATGCAAAAATGAATTGTTTTTGCTGCAACTTTTCTAGACCATCGATGTTTTCTGTTCTATTTAAAACCCTTGAATTGCACTTCCGAGCAAATTAATTACTACTTGTCGCAAGAACCGTTCGTTGTTTTTCATCCAATGTGGAAATTTTTGCAATACAACCAAAGAGGAGAAAAGAAAAAAGAAAATGCGGCGAGTGTGCTTACGTATTATGAAAGCGTTTGTAATTGGTGCGTCGTCATCAGAGAAATCTAACGGTAAAATCTAATTGAAATGTTCGGTATTTTTTACAGAACACATTTGTTTAAAACCATTTTTTTTGTGAATACTTGAAATTGAACAGCATAATAAGAATTGTAACCACAAAAAATAAATTTCCTTGAAATAGAAACTTCCCAACAAAAGCTTTTCTATACTCATGATTAAAATGTTCCTTGGCTTTTAAACTCTTTTTCGCCCCTAAACGTAAATGTTATACAAATATTTTTCCACTATGAATTTTTAAAAGAATTTCCAACTTTGCTCAAACAAGAATTTTGCTTTACCCTTATTAAGAAAAGAAATAATCTACAACCAACCATAAAATTAATCCTAGATCCTTCATCTGTGATAAGCGAAGAAATCGGGAACAATATGAAAAAGGCCCAAATGCACCTCGAGGAAACGACAAAAGAAGCAAAAATCCGGGTCACCTTCTGCGGGATTTACCTTTTACTTCAAGGACCTCACCTAACCGTCAGTGTAAGATGGGGAATCCCGATTCCGCTGACAGCATCTCTATGTTAAGCTTTCGGGAAGGTATGAAAACATTTTTTATTTCCCAGTGAACCTTTTCTTTTCCTAAGTAAATTTGCCGCTTCGATAGACCCTAAATTAGGCTCCCGAACCCCCTGAGCAAGTGTAATTTGTCATTCACGTTAACAGGATTTGATGCCCGACCGCCCCCACCACCACTTTCTTTGTGCAATGTTTGTCTTCAATGAATTTTAAGGACACACACGTTGTAAGTCGAGAGGTGGCGCCAAGCTGCACAACAATGGAAAGTGCATCGAATGCGCCTTTTCTTGCTGTCACAGAACGATAGTGCCACTGGTATAATGGTTCCAGGACCTTCGGGTATCCATCTTACGTTTTCAATCCGCCCCCATCTGCAAGTGGAGCCTGCAAGACGTTGGTGGATTCACGGTCGCCTGGTGTCGATTCAAACTTAATGAAAGAATAAATTTTCCATAAAAAGAAATTGTTCTATCACACGCTGATGGATTATGCATCGTGCTATTTACAAGGACGTGCTGAGGAAGGAGGAAGTTTCCTTTTAGCCGATCCTTTTTTCGTCCTTCTGGTGCTGCGAGTTTTAATAGGGCGGTGATGTGAAAAGCATAGCGAAAAGCATTTTTTATGAACTGCGCTGGAGCTAAAAAAAAAATTTAGATTGATTTTGAAAAAACGAGAACTAGAAAAATTGTTAAAAAGGATTCAGAATGAAGAAAATTTCCGTCTAGACTGCAATTGAGATGAAATATGAGGCAACCAACATAGAAGTGTGGCAAACAAACAAGGTCCTGATTGAGTTTGCTGTGCAGAGGAGGAAAATGTTGCACTTTCATCCGCTCAAACTAAAGAGCAATACTGAAATGGGAAAATTTTCCATTCTCAAAAGGAAAAGTGCTTAATAGTTCAATTTTTCGATTACAAATCAAAACGTATCTTGGTGTAATGTTTCTTTGGTTTGTTTTCCATGATTTTTGCTTCGATTCTGGCAAAGGATCTTACTTATTTTTTTCGTTTCAATTGAAATTCTCTCGCTCTCAAAAGCATGCACTGCAGATGCAATATTTTGTAAATGAAATTACTTTGTCATGTGAAACCTGTTGAAGATTCTGGTGTCCCCTCGCATCGAACAACCGAACCGAGCAAATAAACTCCTTTGAGGTATCCTCGTTAAAATTCCCTTCACGAAGATGATTTCCACCGAGAAAAATTCTCTCTGCGCCTTTGAAAAAATAAAAATCAAGCGCGGTTAAAGCTGGCCATGGCCACGTATTGGAAGAAGCATTGCTGCGAGGTAGCGTCCTTTTGGGCGGGCAGCAGCGGTACGAAGGATGAAAGAGTTCGCACTCAAAAATATGCAGGACATGAATCAAATTTCTGAAATCAATTTCAAAATATGAAGCCACAAAAAGGCAAACTGCCAGTTTGATTCCTAAATCAAACTCGGATGGTGCACCTTCCAGTCCTTCCACGGTGGTAACCAGCAGCTGCCAGGATCCTTAACATCTGGTGCTCCTTGTGGCTACAATTTTGTATGCCAGGCACATTCCGGGGTGAGGTAATGGCAGAACTGTGTGGATTTTGGCTGGTAACTTCGTCTACACATCAATAAGAAGGTCAAGGAGGTCGCATCACATGCTGTTTGTATTAATCAAATTTGCAGATCGTCCTGCAAACGCAAAGTGCAGTGTGCAGTTGCGAATGCACTTTTCGGCAGATACACAAGTTATCCATTCACGATCGCGCGAGTGAAAAGTTGCTGGAATGTGTTTTCCGATTCTTAGAAATCTGCCCGGGGGGAATAAAATTCACAACTGCAAAGGCCACAGAAGGATGTTTCGATCCGTGCTTACAACTTCTCACTTCCTGTAGAACGGAAAATCAAAAGTGAAATTTCGTCTGTGGTTTTGCTCCGCCATCGGCAGACACCACTTTCGTCCTTAAGAAGTCGAGCAAGGAGAATGAGCCATCGTCGGTTATGTAAAAACTTCAGTTGGGCCGCTGCCAACTCTGGATTTGTTTGCCAAGTGTAATTAAAACTTACAACTACTTTCAGAGGCGTCAGCTGAAGTGGGCCGCTTAATTGTTATTACAAAAGGACTAAGCAATGGGGGTGTTTGCTTGGGTGCTTTCGCCCCAGGACGAGAGCTGTGAAACCGATTACGTCTGGTGGTGTCCTGGAACGAGTCTACGCAGCGAATAGAGCAACTGTGGCAACAAACTGTTGCATTCGAGCTCCATTTGCGGCAGCATAGGAACCCCTTTTTCCAAAGGATGCCGAAGGGCATTGTCGTCCTGACTATGAAATGTGTCAGAATGTAGTTTATGAAGTGTGACTCGTGTTGTATGTTCTCAATGCCCATAACCTCACCTGAGGCCGAATATCCTGTGAGCCGGTCATCAAGTCCTAAAATTCCATTCAACCTCAGGCCACTCGATTTTAACATGGACAAGGACGATTTCCTTTGGACGCCCTGCCTCCGACTGGGGGTGGAACCAGTTCGAACCCAAGCGAATCAAGTGGTTTGCTTAAGAAATTTAAATTACAATTGAGTTTCCTGAAATCTACTCCTTGTTCCTGTGAAGGATTCTTAGATATGTGGGGAATACAAACGGAGACCGGATAGTGATACATCGTCCTTTGGTCTGAGTTGTGATATGCAAGAGGAGCCATTCGAGAAATGGTCATTTCCTGAGTGGGTCAGTTGAGCTTAATTGCTTGCGACTGAGCAAAGTGAATTTTAATTAAGGGTCCATGAGTGATGTCCTTTGCAGTTCCAGTGGATTTTAAGAACAACAACCGACTCGGACTAAACCTCAAAATGCACCAGTCAATCGGTGCAAAGCGGCCGCATACAACATACATGTTTAATATTTAACCCGTATGGTCCTTGCACAGGACTGGAGAATGGCATGAATTTTCAAGTTGCGTCAATTATACTTCCATGTTTGGAACACAGTCCTTGAGATGGGGGTAACTTATCCGGGGGTGCCCAAGCCGACCTCATGAAACATAGATCATCATGTCCTCGAGAATGCATTTGTAAAACGCCCTCAAAAGGAGCTCTTAAGTAGCGAATGCTGCAGAACTTTCTCTGGCGATGCCGCGCTGTGATATGCAATAATCCTGAGCCCGCGGGAGTCGTGATATTTCTTTGGGCCTTCAGTTGGCTGCTATCAGTTCTGGGTCACGGGATCAAGCAGTCAACGCCCATTCCTATCTGCGGGGCAGAAACGGCTGCTTTTTTCTGCGTGCATGGGAAATTAGCGCAATTCCTGAATTACACAGGTCAAGGACAACTGATACCAGTCTGGAGATTCTCCGGCCGTTTTTGCTTTCTGCGCACTTCTTGGAAACAATGCGACTATTGCGAAATATCTTCATATGCACGAAAATAGGCTACGTATTTTTTATTTACAAAAAAAAAACTCACCGAGGTTAAAGTTGATTGTTTGAGATTTCAACAAAAATACTTTCTCACTATTTTAAAATGTGAAACGAATTACAAACAATGAAATCTCAACCTTGACTATATAAGCAAAAAAAAATCTTTCTCTTAAATTCACCGACGAGATTTAGAACAAGCTAAAGGATAAAGGAGTGTGAAAATTTGAAGTTCAGCAGCAATTATTAAGTACTTAAGCAGTGTATGCGCGAAATTTCGGAATATCATTGCACTACTTCCTCGAGTTGCAGGTGAGTCATTCCTTGGCCTTGACTTGATTTCTATACATATTCAAGACAATATATCTTTTTTCACACGGCAATTTGGTGCACATCAAAATAAATAATTCATCCTCATGATTGCAGAAAAATTCATTTTGATCCTGTTTTGGCAAAAGCAATTGCAATTATTAAAAAAACAAGAACTAATTAAGGCAGTCCTTGAAGGTTTTTTAAGAAACTACATAATTGAGATATAGAGAACTTTTTCACATTAACGCAAACAATTAATGTGGATAAATAAATGAAACTAAAATTGGAGCGTGTTTCAGTCACGGAAAAGTGATGATACATCGACAAGTGTTTTCCTGCAACAAATTAAATGTTTCGCAAATTGTTTATAGAACAACAAATTAAAATAAGAGCTTCGTCCAGCCTTCAAATCAAAATTGGGGCTTTGAAAGCTTTTGTATTTATACTGATGCTGGATTTACACTCTTTTCTGAATGTTTATTTCCATTTTACCTTAATATAAAAATTTTGGAAAAACAACCAGAAAATAAAATTCAACATTCGTCTATATACTTGGCGATATCTGAGACCCATAAAATGGGAACGACCCAAAACTGTTGCATTCATAATGATCATGAACTTAACATGCCTTTATTATAAAAAAAAGTTGGAATAGTTTGAGCTTTTACACTTGTAAATTAACTCGATTTTCTGTAATCTGTCGAAATCTTTTTTTTCTTATGAATTTCTGGTCCCGTTTATACAAAAACACTTACTTAATTGTTAATAGTTTGCTAACAAGTCTTTTTTGAGTTAATATGTTTGTTTAAAAAACTTCAACACAAAAGCTTTGCTTATCCGAAATCTTGTAGTCAAGACATTTACCAACACCAAAGAAAACTCAGCTAATGAAACGCTTGCAAAAGCGCCTCTTTTGGCTAAGAATCGAACAATTCCTGATAGTACTAGCACAACACACCCCCCTCCCTCCCCCTCCCACACAAACACACACACCTTTCAAGATTATTGGTGATTAGAGAAGATGGATGGATGACTTTCATTGGATTTCTACTACAAAAAATACTGTCAAACATTTTTTTCCTAGTTATATTCTGATCGACATCTTTTCACCTGTGAACTTGGTGTTTTTGCAATTCTGATAAAAATGTAAGAATACCTACGTACCTATGTTATTAGAATATGTTATTAGTTTCTGTTTCATTCAAATATTCAAATTCATCAAAAATATCAAAAATGATTTATATTTCTTTAAATATTACTTTTATTTGCGCTATATTTTAAACATCTCGCAGTATCCTTTTCGCAAAGCATTGCGGAAGAAGGCAGCCCACTCATGATCTTCACCTATAACGGAATCCAGTTCAAAACGGCGGCGTCTCCGATCCCAGCTCGCAGCCAGCGATTGCGATCGTTCATCGTTTACTTGGAATCATGAAAATTATTTATAAATTGACACCCCTTGACTTGGTGACATTTAATTGCTTCGCGATCTCATTAACGTAAGCGACATAAATTTCCACCGTTCCACGCGGATTCCAGCAGACATCCTCGATGCAACTTGTCACTCATGTAGCAGATCCTGTTTCGTTCCCCGGTGATCGTAATTAAAATGCAAAGCGTTTGCTGTTGGTGCCTTTCACTCGGTTGCCAATCTCTTTCTAGCCGTAATGAGACGTTCTTAAAAATTCCGCAAAACTGAAAATATCGGCGGAGCTTGCAAATGCAGAGCAAATTGCATGTTGCTCAGGTGAAGAAGATGCGCGCCTCGCGATGGCGTTTTATTATGGAGCTGCACCGGGCGTCTCCGGGGATTCACCGAGAGCGGTGTGCGCCTCCAAGTTGGACACTTTGATAGGTGGGTTTTTTTGCGATTTTTTCCAGAATGCTTGGCTCAGCTTATCTGAGCCGAGTAGGATTTTATGCAGTGTTGCACAGCAGGAACCACCTTCGCCAGAGCTGGGCCATCAGCAGCTCGAAAAGTTCTCGTTCTTCTCCTCGGAAAGAGACACGGGGAAAAGTTGAAATGATTAGGCACGACCTTTTATGGATTTTGCACGTTTACGTGTTTCCATTTTCCAGTTGGCTCGTTGAGGCAGAGACGATCTGAGAAAACCTGCAATCGCGCGCGATGCTGCGCACTCCTGATGTTCTTCTTTCTCTTATTTTTGGATAGGTTTTCTGTACACAAAGCACATGACCGCCGCGCAATTCCCTTAACCCATTTTTCAGGCAATTGCTTTTCTAGCGATCTCAGGTAGCCCACCACCGCCGCCGCATGAAATCCGCTCAGATTTAATTGATTGATAACGTCACCTGGCTGTGATCGCGTCGCGAATCCCGGGGCCGTGATTGGGTCTTGTCAGCCCCAGCGATGGCTCCAGTAGCCCAGTTTGTATTTGCGCGTGAGTTGTAAACAATTTCGACAGCTCGCAAAAAGATAGATTGTGCATGTTTGAATGGCCAGCTTCTACCAGATCCGATTAGGGACGAATTGGTTCTCAACCAACTGATCTTGCTCCTGATCTTCCGATGGTGCCTCGCTGCAGCGGCACAATTTGCAGCCTACCAACGGTGAGAGCCTGCCTTAATTGAACGCTTTCCTGGCGTTTGTGGATTATTCCCACGGATCAGTGTCGTAATGGAGTTATTAGTTTGCGGGGGGCTATGCAATCGCGCCCGATTGTGGGTGATGAATCTTGATGCACGACGACGACAACGATGAAGTTGCATCAGATGGGGACAGAAGTGCCTTAGGGTGGACTTTTAGTTTCTACCCACTTGCATCATTCGATAAACTGTTTTCGATGATTAGACGAACATGAAACTATCGATGAATTATGGAAATCAGCGAATAGACGATGGTCAGCCATTCACGGGGTTTCATGTGGTATCGGCCAGCTCAATTTTCTTGCCAAAATTTTAATACACTCCCAGTATTAACATTCAAAACGCATTATTCATATTGGCTTTGATATATTGTTAACATTTTAAATATTAAAACGATACTTAAAAATAATTTAAAATCAATTCATCAAAAGGATACCAATTCCGTGTCACACTTCTGCGCGTGAACATATTTAAAAAACGAAACATAAATGTTTTGTTGCCCACGTTCGGAAATGAAAGTCATTCGTCTTTTTTGAGTTCCTCTCCAAAATATTAGAAAAAATTGAATATTTATGCTATTTGGGCCCACAGTCATTATGAGTGACTATCTTCGCATCAAATTCGGTTCCGCTTTGGGTTAATCCAAGAATTCCAGAGGTGAAATATAAATTCAAGACGTGTGATGGTCGACAGAGATATCTGAAATATTTCGTAGAAATGATGAATTTTTAGACTCGCAGACGAATTAAAAAAAAATGTTGACACGATGCTAACGGTTTATTGAGAACACAAATCACTTGAGAAACAAAGGTGCCGATTATAATTTCGTGTTGTTTTCGAAATCTGCAAGGTGTGAAAATTCCGGCAAACGTAAACATGTTTAAAACAACAAAAAATACAGACCAAAAGAAAGAATGAATAAATAAATAAATAAAAACTGCACGCAAGCATGCAACGCGCTCCTGACCTTGCCAATATGCGTGAAGAAGTTCTGCATCGAAGCTCCCTCGAATAACGACCACTGGACGCAGTGCTCTGGCGGAGAGCACTCGAAACACGAGAAAACGTTGGTGTTGTACGATCGTTGAAGGGCGTTGGGGAACGGGCGGACGCCCCTCACTGACAAAATGTATGAGAAAACGGAAAGTACCGAAGAGAAGCAGAGAACGACCACAAATGTCGCTATCGGACAGGTACCAAACAACTTGGGGACTTGGGGTTATATCACACCGTGGAGGCTATTTGCATTTGGGCCGAACCAGAGAACCGCTATAATCGGTTGCATTAACATGTGCAGATGGCGCTTGAGTAGCGTTATGGCTCTCAGCTGATTTTTATGCTTTTTCCTGTTTCGTCCGTCGGACTGCAGGCTTGCAGCAGCGGTAGGAATTGGCTTCAGCGGGTGAGGTGTGTTCCAACAGTGGATTGCTCTCGACAGTGTACGAGCGACGGAGAGCGCATATTCCGGGCAACGATTGGATTTTTTTACCATAGCAACCTTAAAGCTGAAGAAAACAATTCGAACGGAAACAGTACTGAGCTGTCCCGCAAGGCAGCATAACGTGCGCTTTGTAGTGTGTCTTCGGCGCTGTAGGTCAGTAGATTTCGGAAATCTGCTCGTTTTTCGGCAAATGGAGAACTCAAGTGCTGTCTCCAGAAATCAATTGTCCTGATCACTTCCGTTCCGTAAAAGTGTCACCAACTGCAGTCGAGCACAACATCTAATTGCAAAATATAATAAATTTAAGTGAGAATCGACAATAATTACACACATCCGTCCGTGCATGCTCTTGGAGCCGGGGAGATTCAGGGTCTATCTTCTTTTTTGTGCCTTATTTCGCTGGAAGAGTGGACACTGCTGGTGTGCGATGTGCAGCAATTAAATTGTGTGTTTTGCAATAGTGTGAACTTGGTTTTGGCTCCAACGTGCTCACAACAGTGCTCCCGAGGGCGCATGCCCTCGAGAGAATCTAGCGCTCGTCACGCCAAATGCAGTGTGTGGAACTTTCCGATCTAATAAGGGCTTGTTAGTAAATATTTTATCGAAATGTGTTTCAATTTAACA
Source organism: Leptogaster cylindrica (assembly GCA_963082835.1). Lineage (NCBI taxonomy): Eukaryota > Metazoa > Arthropoda > Insecta > Diptera > Asilidae > Leptogaster > Leptogaster cylindrica. The sequence continues at coordinate 50,584,330 of OY720105.1, forward strand.
ATAACTGTTTGGAACCTCCTCATGATGACTTAGAAGACAGGATGAACGAGCTGGGCCATTGATGCCTAGAACAGGAAGCCAAATCCAACATGCCGGTGACGCTGCGAACCCTACACACTACATTCGCCGTCAAATTCTAACCTGTACAAAAATTGCATTGTTTATGTTTTGTCTGCAAGTGCGTTGACATTGAAATCAGTGCTCTTTGAAAATCGTTCGTGCAAAAAGAATAACCAAAAAGCTTCGACACAGAAAATAATCAAAGCGCCACCTGTTCAATAAGTAACGTCTATACGAACTTGTGTGACTTTCAATTCTTGTTTTGATTCTTTCGCGTTTTTAATTTTATTTTATTGTTTTTGTTGTTTATTCGGTTGTCGCTTTATGTCGTGTTGTGTCATTAAATTTAATCAGCCGAACACGAGTGAACGAGCGCTGTTAAGGCAAACAGATGTCGGCGGCATTTCAAAATTGCGGCTATATTGCAAATGTATCAAAATAAATTCGAACATTAATTAAATTAACATAAGGAAAATTAATAAAACTCCGATTAACCGGAAACTACTGAAATCAATCAAGCAATTATTCTCGAATATCTGTTTTAATTGCATACTTTATAATATCAGATATTTTACATCTGAAAAAAATCTACAATGTAAATCAGAGAGGGGGAAAAAGTATCATGCATTTATTGTAATTATTTTATATCCCATGAAGTTAATTGGGCATTATATCGTCTTTTTACGGTTTTCGGTGATTTTATTGTGGTGTTTTTATTCAATGCAGTGTGATTAAGTGATTCCCCGATTTATTTATTATCCGGTTCAAAAATGCTGTGTTGTTGGAGTGAAGTCGGATACAAATGAAATTTGAAATAAAAGGGTAACAAAAAGCAAATAAAATATAATATAAATATAGATTCAAAACGCGCTTTAATTTCGCTTCTTGGTGCATTACAACTTGCAATTTTCGAATTCCTTTATCTGTGATGTTTGCCAGCATTTCTTATTTGGTCGGTTCGGCATAATCGGAGCGGATTGTTATTTGTCGTCGTTTTATAATTTAATGGTTTTCATGGTAAGTTATTAATAATACGTAATACTATATAATATGTCATACCTTCTTTTAATATTGCATTTTAACAACATACCTACTAAGATTCCCATACAAAATATCTTCTTCCTAAATATGATGAAATAAATTTTCGAATGTGGACGTAGTTATTAATCTGAATCATCGCATCAAAATCTTATTGAAAGATAAATGCTCGAACAACAGATTTATTAAAATTTCAACCTCGACAAATTCCAAGCCTGGAATGTCGACTTTTATTCGAAAGCTCATCACGTAAATTTCCGCTGATATTCCATTGCCAAAAAACATTTTTGAAAGATTAACTGATGTTGTAATAATGAATAAAACTTTTCCACCGCCAGCGGGTTCTTAGTGTCGGGATCAATTATTTGACGCTATAAAAAACCATTCGAAAATACAATATGTCATCAGTTTTTTCAACAACCAATTTCAAATTGTCCACAAAAGTTTCGGCAAAAAGTTGATCGAATGAGCTTTCACTTAAATTCAGAGAACGATTGTGAAATGTGATCATAATTTGTGCTCTTAGAATTCCACTAAAACCACAATGGAAATAAAATGGTGAAATTAATGCTGATTTTTTTTATAAAAATGTTCCTGTAAGATCGCCAAATAAGCCGGCTGTTCGAAGAACCAAAAAAAATAAAAATGGAGGAGTTGAACCGCAACAGTAACGGCCCAACTGGACGACGGCATACCTTTGGTGCGCAAAGTCGAAGCTAATCGCATCAAAAGCCGCATTTCCTAGCGCAGGTTCGCCTTTCATTTCCCTAACAATAGCGGTAGCTGGTTACTAAATCACTGCATACATCTCATTAGGCGGGCAGCGCCGCAGCGGCAGGCCGAGGTAATGGCACAAATATGACTCAATTTAAAATTCCGCTTTGCATACATTCCACTGGTTAACCCATAAAAACTTAAAAGGAAAAAAAACGCATAAAATACAAATAAAATAAATGAAAATAATAACAAATAAAATTTGTGTGCGCGCGAGGATTGAATGCAAAAACGCGAAAAGAAACTGCGCAGGCTCACTCTGATTGCAGTGGTCGATAAGCGCAGAAGCTAAGCCGCCTGAACCGAGTCCTACGAGCGTTCTTTACGCGGTACATTCACGCCAAGAACACGGAAGAACCCCGAGACAGTGGAAATTAGTTGCGGCCAACTGACGAAGCCCTACCCTGCGCTGTTGCCCGCCATGCGCCTTAGTTACTTAATTACTTAATAAAGTTGCGAGTATCGCGAGACCGGCGTGCTTCGTTCGATTGGAAATGTTTCCTCAAATAATTGAATTCATGAAAAGTCAAATTCATTGCATGTCCCCGCCGCAAAGAGCCCAAGGAGTAATCAACTGCGAAATCAGAGTCAGTAGGATAGCAATGCACTCGAGAATAGATACACCGACGGTCATATGCCGCAGCCTGGCGGCACACCGACCCACAGGCCCATTGTGTGTCAGGTGTATGCTGTGACAGCAGATATCGATTGATTGCATGCCAGGATAAGGTTCGATTACAAGAAAATTAATTTTATGGGCTGGTGGGAAAATACATTTTAATTGCAAAAAGTCGAGTGGATGTCTCGCTGTGCTCGATGCTAATTAATTCAGGTGGCCGGCGAGCTTCTGTTCGCCAACAATTGTCGCGCTGGTGCGGGGCATGCTTACTATTATTATACTAGATATAGATTGGTTTTTTGTTTCTTTGTTTGCCTCCTGATCAATCCACGCTTTTGTTTTCAATTGTTCTTATTTTGCACTTTGTCCAGTCGCGTTTTTTGACGCGTTTAATTTATTGCAGAGGCAGCGCGGTCTTACCTGTCAATTTGTAGAACTGGGTGGAGACCAATAAAGTGACATTCACCAGATAAGCGGGCAAATGTAGCTCGCTGGATTTCCTTCGTCTCGATTTTCCTCCAGATAGTGGTTTTCCATAGATTTGCGCACTCCAATTATTGCTATCGCTGTCATATCCACTGTAATCGAATTATAACATGCAACTGTGGCAATTCCTTGCATGTTATGCACTCTGGGTTGTTGTTTTTTATTTATTTATTTGCCTTTTCAAAAATTGTTTTAGATTTGTCGTCGCGATACTGTCACATCCAGCAATATCCAGTGAAATCAGGAAAAGAAAAAAACTCGAGGCCCCCTTCCCCTTTGCTTGTCGAGCTAAGTGTGAATTGAATCGCTGGTTATTGCAATTGTTTGATGGAAAATTACATCAAAATTTTGCAATTCACGAGGTTCGAGGGTGTTCTGTGGGAATATGGCAGGGAAAGGGTTTTGCAATTTGTTATTGCATAAAGTACAAAGGATTTTCCAAACTTCATTTATCTGCACTTATGAATCTCGAGGGCTCGTTAAAATATTGTGTATGGCTTTTAAAGCAACACGTTTGTATTCAACATTATGATGAAGTTCTTGTAAGCCAATGAGAAATGCTTGATCTCATGAGCCACAAGCATTCAAAAGATAGGAATATAGAATCGATAGATATAACAAATAGCTATATTATATTATACATACCTATTACCTATAGGTTTTCTCACAGGTTGTAAATTTCTCAGAGTAAGCCTGCAAAGAAGTGCATATGTTGAAAAGGATCCTATCCCAAGCTGTAATCCGAAACGAATTTTCACAATGCAAAATTCAAGCACCTTTACACCTGTAACATTCCTCGGCAGGGTCTAGCTGCATGGATCATCTCATCACTGATCGTTTCAAAATTGTCCAATCCTCACGCAACTTTTTATTGCCCCTCATCAATTGGTTACGTGATTTTTATTTTCCATGACTCAAGATAATAAAACATTTTTTTTTATCACGTTGAAAAGCAATGAATACCTAATTTGCCAGAAAATCGAACTGCGATCGCTCTTCGATTGAATATCCACCCACAGTTACCTCATCAACGCATTCAAGAGTGCTTGTTGAGTCGCCGCACCGCGCCGCCCTGTATTTCTCGTCCATGGTGAACACAAGAAAAATTAGTAATGATTGGTTAGAGTAATTTTTTTGCAAACAATTTTTTTTACAATCACTGGCCTTCCAGGATTTTTCAACCGAATTGAGTGAACAGCAGAGGAACGCTTCGAGAGTCGCACAATCACTTTCTTTCGGCTCGTTTAAGTGGCGAAGCTCGTCGTCACGACATGTCAATCAATAGGCGACGGCCACATCTTACAGACGCCTGAAAGCTTCTCGCACAAGCTTAACGCGAAACAACGACCTTCTATCATCGTCTCGACGCAGCTGCAAAAATTAACTGTAGAGCCCTAACGCAAAAAACACTAGAAGAGTTTCGCAGTTTTTTTTTGTTCCAAGTGCGAATGACGGACTTAGTTCCCACAACTCATAATCACCAGTGCTGGAGGCCTCAAGTCTACATATGTCCATGTCGAATGCTCCCCGAACGCCCCAAAAGGTGGTCCCAACGTTGTTGGTTGTTAGCGTTGATCCCCTTGTTTAAGGTGTCAGTCGGGGGTCATAACAATTTTGCAGTGATCTCCACCTCTAGGCAGATCTGTATTCTCCTTTCATCGCGTCTTGGACTGTGATCTTGTTGTCAAGATCTTCTGGGGTCCATCATACAAAAAAATAATAATAACAGAACGAAAAAACAGTGACACTACAAGACGGGAAGGGGACATTTATGCTTTTGATGTGAGCGATTTAATTAACTCCGGGAAAAAGGTGCCTTGTGTCCATTGGCTTAATTTTTCTAGTTTCACGGTCAGCGCAAAATAAACGATCGACAATCACTGATCACCGCGCGATCAATAATCAGCGAAAGAAACGTCTTAATTCCCGGATAAGCTGTTCACTGTTCTTTTTTTTGTGGCTGTCCGTGCAGCTGGTTGGCTTCGTGACCGATTATTTGGAACGGCCATTCATGTTCGAAGGGTCTGGGATCGAAATTTTTAGAAATTAATTGCGTTTTCGATTAGTTTTGGAGGCTGCGTCCTCTGACGGGGGCTGGGCAACAGTGTCGGATCCTTAATTACTTCTGCTCCACATTTCTTTCTCCTGGCCCAAAAATTATGAAAGTCGATCGAAAAAGGAAATTGGAATGATGTTACGAAACTGTCATGATTATTTTTTGATTTTTTGTTTCAAGACAGCCCAGAACACGAGCGAGCTCAGTTTCCGGAATTGCGTAAGGCGCTCCATGACTCGTTGATTCCTGGCTCAGGGTGAACGATCACAGAAAATTCAGTGATCGTTTGCTCACCTAAAGCATGAAGTATCGCTAGTTAACCCATGACATTGAAAACCATTGCCCCACACGTAATTACAGCGCGGAATGCAAATTTTCTCCTGCAGCGATTGAATTTGAAATTTGTTGTTTTTGTGTTCTTCCACGCTGCACCATTTCTGCAATCTGCACGAATCTCGCTGGGCGACAGTTATCGATCCTTTAGCGGAATTCCGAAGAGCATCGGTGAATTTATGTGCAATACACCAATTCCATGGGAGGAAACAACTGAATTAAAGAAGCCTTCCAGCTCCATTCGGAGGCACTGCTGGAGTCGAATTATGGCAATTGTGCTTCACTCCGACGCTACAGGCTGGGAACAGCTGGGGATATGCTCTGAATGGCGGGAAACTGCAAATATTTAATTGACGAGAACTGACAACATAGGTGCATGTCTGTCAAAAGGAATTGATCAATTCACGGTGTCCGATCTGGCTGTGCTCAATACGTTTCAAGTGTCGCCCTGGGTCGCCAGATGGGGGTTGTGCGCCAATCGTAGCTCCGTGAGGCATGCGTGGAAATGCTTTAATATGCGCGGACATTGTTTAGCTGTTCACTGTTGATCTTAGCCTGGAGCTCGAGTTTATCCAGCGGAAGGCATTCGTTTGCGGCAGGTGATCGAGCAGTTTTCTTGGCAGGTAGCGGTAAACGATTTGATTGATCCCATGCAGCGAGAGTCTGCAAGGAAGTAGCGTCTTTAATTGATCAGTGAGTTTCCTGTAAATGCAAATGGCGATTGAAATAAAGGAGAACACACTGCTGAGGGAGTTTAGAATAACGTCGATTTATGTGACCGCGAAAAAGGGCAAATTAACAGTTTGCGATCTCACAATCAGTCCTAACACGATCGTTTTTCATCAACTGAAAACGATCGTCATTCCACAATGGTACATCAGTTCTCTATATATTGGCAGTTTTGGAATCGGATTTCTGCACGTAAATTGAAGAAGAAACATCATTGCTGATTCCAGTAAACAAAAAACCACGTGTCAGCGGCAGAATGTACATCATGGTTTCATAAATCATAAGACCCTCAGACTGAGGCTTAAATAATGTTCAAATGGCTGGCATCAGGGTCTCGAGGCGAGTTTTATTCAAATTAGTTCAACGATCGTTGAGCAATGGCGGTATATTTTAGGACACGTACATTTAATATGTGCTTATAGCAACACCGATTCGATACGTCGATGATTTCTCGGCTGAAGGCAAACTGCGAAGGAGGACAGAGGTCTTAATACGATTACGATTGCGTCCAGCAAATACGGTAGTCATTCGAAGGCGACAAATCAATCGGGGTAGCTTCCCGAGAAGGTCTGCAACAGCCCGGGGCCCAACTTCATTTGTCAATGGACAAGGCTCTGATACCAGATTTGCTAACACTCTCTCACACGCCTAACAACCAGTCACGTACCGAAAATTCAAAATAGCTTCAGCAGTTGGAAAATGCACGCGATACCCAGCCACCTTTTGCGAAACCAAATCACCTCAAACCACCTTCGGGGCTCTGGTTTGACCACAAGACGACAGCCCGATATAGCCAGAGCCAATGCAAACAGGGAATCGATTTGAAATCGCTCAAGCGGCAATTTATCATCTCAAATGAAACTGAATCCGTAAAACCAATAAATCTTTGAGATCTCATAAATCTCTTTCGCTGTTTTTGGATCGATATGGGCTCCTGTGATCACTATAAGACGTTTTCTGTTGGTGATCGAGGGCGATACTGATGGAGGGGGGAGGGGGCTAAGGGGATTTAATGTTTGTACACGACTGCCAACATAGGCTTGGTTACTTTTATGTGTCCAATGCTGAACGATCCCATCAGGTTGATTTTCTGTAGGAGATCATTTTAGATTCACTGATTGTTTTGCCCGCCAGATTTGTCTGCTAATGGAGAGTTGTTGGTTGTCTGCTGCTGGGCTGCAGTAAACCCGAATTTCCCTTTTATGGTCCAAAATACAATTATCAATAGGAGACACATCAGGAAATTCACGCTTTGATTTATTTATTGCTTTTCGTTTGCAGAAGGCTCGATGCCACAGGCTTACAACAACAGCAACGTTTTGGTTTCAAGCAGAGTCCTTTGGTTTTATTTTGTTGCAAGTTAAATGTTTACACAAGTTCCATGATTTCATGTTTTTAATACATTCCTTTCGTTGTAATTCAAAGTCAGTCCACTCCAAACTGCTTGATCGTTAATATCTCATCGAAGTTCCTCAACTTTGCGCAAAACATTCACGCCTCTTCAATGAGGAGTCTCATGCCCTTGATCGTTTTAAATTACATCGCATTTATATTATTATGGAGAAGTAAGACCTCATACAGTAATTTGATCTTCTATTCAAATCTTTTTTTGCTACATAAAATTCTGGAATACAATCAGACAAAAAATAAAAATTCAGACAAAATAAAATTTGAACTGAATTACAAAGTCATAAATGGCTCTATTAAAATTTCATAGTTGTTGATTATATCAATGCACAGCAATCTTGGCTCTCAATTTACATCAGCGAAACACAACAATCCACCGAAATTTGTAAATATGACAGTATTTACGACACCTTTATGTGGAACTACTTATGCTTTATGGCCGCAGTTACGATCCTCTCTGCGGTGTTGATTACTCGTAATCTATGAAGTCGATTGCAGAGCGTGCTGTTTTGATAGCCGAGACAAATCTGAAACATAACGTGAAACTAATTACTAGTTTACGACCGTAACAGAAAGATTTCCTTATTGCCAAAGTCCACATTCGGGATTTTCCCCCTCACTTCGACCTGAGACCACACCATAAGGCAACGCCACCACCCATTGACCGAATCTCGTCATGGGAGGAAGCTTTTTAGAAAATGAAAAGTGAATTGATTGTCGCGTGAGTTTGACCATAATCAGAGCTGACAATAGATGGAATTTTGCACAAGCTAGTCTGATTAATAAATCACATACATGTAGGCGGGGGAGAAGCTCAATTAAAAGGCACACCGTGGTCATTGCGTAGTCTGAACTAGTCGCGGTTTCTGCATCGCGGTCGGGAGAGAACCTAATTGGGACACGGTACAACGCCCGTGGTTTATTGATTGATGGAAATTAATTTCGAAAATTAAGTACAACCCCAAGTGCTGTAAAGGGTGGTATCTAGTTCACAATTACGGAAAATGTGATTAATGCGATGGCTGCAAAATTTGTCATGAATACACGTAACATAAGCGTGACTTAAGTTTGGTCGCATTCATTAAATTGTAATAAAAAAAATATAAATTCAAACTGATTGATGTCGATTGTACGCGAATTGTAAATACACTTTGCCCTTTAGTAATAAAAAAAATAGTAATAATAGTATGTAGCCATTGTAAATTAGCGGTTCACATTATCTTCTCCATCTTCTCTTCAAGCGTTATTTCTGGTAAGAATTTGACACATTCAAAATTAAAAGAGTTTTCCCTGCACCATTTTCTAATTGTCTTGCTATAAAAAGGCATATTGTTCAATAAAATGTAATGCTTTTATCACCTGCTGAGATTCTTATCTCCATTGCATTCCTGACAGCTTCTTAAAATGTTGCAAATTATCATTAATTCTTATTTATTTTGCAATAATCGCGTCCGATCCTTGAAAAATGACAACTGCCAACAGCATTTGAGAGAATTTGTCGGAAATCAAAGTGCAATTAGTATTTAATTTGGTAAAATTGTTTTTCCTTCAATAAACATAATCAATAAAACGGAAACCGTGCGAGCTCCCAATGCGGTCCAGCAACGATTTCATCAATTTTACGGTGCTTTCGAATCGAAACTGACACCCGAGGCGGTCCATGTGAGATACACGGCCGTAACTTACAAATTTGAGAGGCTCTGTGGCTCCTAGGAAAAGTGGACCTAACAGACCTAACATTATTATAAACAAATTTACATGCAGCGGCCGACAATCAAATCGTAATTGCAGCTAATTTAAAGCATATGTACGCCACGAAGTTGATCGGTTCGTGCCGGTGCTAATGAAACATTGCAGTTAACAAATTAAAACTTTGCATCGTAAACAGAATGTGTGCAGAAAATGTTGTACACTGCACAGTGACGTCTGTTGCGGGACGGGGTAGACTTAAATCAACAGAGGACAAACCCGAGAAGAGGGATCCGAAGATTGGGGCCATGTTTATTATTTTATTATTTTACGGATTGTGGTACATTCGCTGATCGTAATTACGGTATCTCGACTGAGAGCTTTTATCTGTCTCTGTTCCTCTTCCTCCCTGGTGATGTGTAAAACTTCCTTTCTCCATTGTGGATGCCAGAGAACCAGTGTTACGGCCGGTGTGTCCTAACGAGCATTTGCAAATGCGGCAATGTCCATGTACCTATAAAACAGCTGGACACCGGACATAAATCCGTTCCATTCATCCAATGTTGCATATCTCAGGAGTTCGAATTATGTTCAATAAAACAATTGACCTTATATGTAAATCGAGATAGAAAATAGCAATGTCCAGGGGCAGCTGCAGAACTGCACACACAATGCACATGTATCGTGTTGCCTACTGGATCCTGCTGAAAGCCCTCTTCGCTACCGATCGCTTTCCTTTTCCGGCGATCTATCCGAACAAATTGCAAAAATATGGTTTTTTTTGAAAGAGTAATCGGGTGTATGGTCCAATGAAATAAACATAAACAAATACGAAAATGAATGCGGACAACGTAAAACACGAATCTGGCAGTGAATTTATGACGGCCAATTAGAATTTCAATAATCGGTGACCAAAGTTTCGCTTGTCCAGATTCCCAATGGTCTTGAGATCACCATATAAGTGAGATCACTGATTTGAAGGAAAGTAGCCACCGTTGCTGCGATATCAAACTCCGGCGAGGAAGCGTATCCAATCACTGGACTTTGTGGGGGAAAGGGGCACTCTGCTGGGGCGACAGGTACAGCTCCTTTGTATAAATTGAATTAGGTTCGTTGCGAGCTGATCAATTTCCCGATTTGATCAGTTTGCGATCTCTGTGGCCCGGCGACATGCTTTATGGCCGGAGATCGTTCAGATTTTCATTGCAATCTAATGACCCGCTTTAGTGATGAACCATCGTATAGCTGATAGATCGCTTTTTAATGATTCCTTTTATGAGTTTTCTGGTAATGATATATCTTCTTTCCAGAATGGACTTGGACCAGACCCTCTGCCGGCAAAGGAGGTAAGTACCATAAAGTTTTTCGTTATATTTCAATTGCCATGTCATTCAAATGGCTTCTTACTCAACGAATCTAATTTCGCATGTGATTTATTTGGAACTGATTAGACAAACTAAACATATCCTCACTGAAATGTCTGCAACTGTAAACGATCATATTTCCACATACTAAATTCGTTTATCATTTTTAACTGCCATCAATGAGAAAAATTTGTAACTAAGTTGTTTAAGTACTTTTTAGTAAGCCAATCACAAGCGTTTTCTGAATGATTTGCAAACAAATCACAAATTACCCAATTTCCACTCAACGAATACCCTCAAAAAGTGGAAAGGAACGAATAAAAAACGAAAACAAAAAAATACATAAAAGCTAACCATAAAATCTGAAGTCAACAAACTGATTGAAATCAGTTCAATTCTTCAAACGTCGTCCAACCGATCGCGCGGTTCATTGATTGACAGATCGACAAAATGATCGTAATCAAGGCATACAACTTTTTTCTTCAGTCAGATCTCTCTGGTTTTCGTTTTTGTTTTATTGAAATATTTTGCAAAAAAGCACGAGATACTTTGCAATGATGGTAATGAATCTATTTCGTCCCGCAAATTATTATTAGAGTGAGATCATGAACACTTTCAGTTGATCTTCACGAACAGTCAGTTGCGATCGATGAATAAGAAAAAAACAACAACAAGAAATAGCGAAACATTTTCATTCAGCTACTTGACTTACATTTTTCACTTGTATACGATCTCATTACCGGCTGATCGAGCTGTAAATATCGAAATTATCTGATCATTAATTAATTGGAATTCTTTTCGCGTAGCAATTTAACTGCAATGCCTGACTGATTTGGGCATCTTTATTTACGTTTTTAAACGTGGCTTTTGCAGATATTTATCGCAACCGATCTAATGTAGTCGGCAGTCGTTCTGTGATTTCAATTACTCGGGTCAACATGTTTGGACAGGGTTAATGTATTGGCAGATAGAGATCGCGCAGCATGATTTCTGCCCTGTTGGGGAGTTTCAGTTTTTGATAGTTCGATTTTGGTAAATAGTTCAAATAAATACAATCCGATCTGATTGGTGTTTGATTTTGAAACAAAGTTCCCAGGACAAATATAACCGCACGACCACAAAAAGGACTGTTACACAATGCTGCCTTGACGTCAATCTGAGCACAATTTTCTAGAAAACTTTCACGACACGCACAATATTAATAGACCTAAAATTAATCATTGATTGTCATCGAAACTCTTAAAAAAAGTGATCGAGATAGGCAAATTCGATCACTTCTAGTGGTGAAAATTTAACGATCGAATTTGTGGTCTTATGACGATGACCTCGACCCACTCGACAGTTTTCCTATTAATTTCACGATTGAAAATGACAAAACCCGAAATTTATCGGAGGTACTCTCGTATGGGGGCCATAATCTACCGAAAAACCACTCCCAGCCTTTTAGCTCGAAGAGATTTTGGGACCATTACGGACTGCTCCACTGACTTCCCGGCAACAATCAATGTAAGATCATTAAAGCTGTTCCAGCTAATGATGGCTTTGAGCCAAGATCAACTCTAATGAGCCCCTCATGACCTCTCAACTAATTTCCTTTTTATGTTTGCAATTTTTTATTTTTTAGTTTTTTTTTAAATCGTGATTGCCTCAAAGTGGGTGAGGCTTTTCCTCGGGTCTATCATTTTTGCATGTTGGTTTTTGGCGGTAAGATATTTTTTTTTTCCTTTTATGCACATTGTTGCCGGCGAAGAAAGGGTTTCCTTTGGCGGATTGCTAATTGATTTCATTATTCAAGTTTTGCTGGGTATTCGGCATGTTTCAGATACAGTTTTTTTAGTCACTCAATGACTTTAGTACGATTTGTTCGATTTAATTCCCCCTGAAGCAATTTGCAACAATGCTTGCACTGATTTACACTTACCGCAAAACAAAGACTGTTTTTTGCACATGCTTCCAATAAAATCAAGTGTTTTTTGCCACTTGCAAAATTGAAATTCAATTTGTCTAATAAACGACTTTATCTGAAACCTTAATTGTATTGCTGTCAAAAAGTCTTTCTTCTTCACTTTTTTCATATTATTAACTGGTAAACCGTGGTCGATCATCAAAACTCGTAACAAGCTTTTCCACGTTTACCCCTTTATTTGACACGCGTCAAGAAATCAGTTGCCAAATTGCCACCTGTCAAGTGATGCGTGATTGTGAAGATACGATTTCAGCACTCGCATCCGTCGCGCATAGAGAGCGATATCCGTGACGAATACACGGACAGGTGCGCAATTGAATCGGCGGCTGCGTTGACTGACTGACGGCCGCACAAATTGCTTGGCCCTGTTCCGTCCAAAATGAAGCCATTAATTGCGCCATCGTGTCCCAGCCAAAGAGTAAGTCATAAGTCGTCGTCGTACGCCATCGCAGCCGAATGAACTGAACGTGCAATTGGCCAATTGGGCAATTGCCTAAACGAGATCATGCGCCAAAATCGGCTCACAGATTCGCAACGGAAACAAAATTACCGAAAAAGTTCACAAAGTCACGTAATTACGTTTTTGACGAGACGGAGCTCCGCTGCGGGGCCGCCGACGGGCGTTCCCATGGTTTCGCGACGGTTGCGCCGCCACTGCTGGCCTCTGGTGGTGGTAGTCTGCAAAAACGGTTGGCGATTGGAACGGGACGCTTCCTGATTTTGATTGGTTTTTAATTGCCGTGTATCATTGGCGCTTTCATTAGTCACCAAAATGTGTCGGCTCTCAAGGCTGTGGGAGCGTTATTCTTCGCCCGCGGTGGCATCGATTCATTTTCAGTCGAACAACACTCAGCATCCATTCAACATAGTTCAACGTTGGTGCAACAATGAACCACGGCCGCCTAATCGTTCCAAGTCAAGGTGCACATCGGGAAGGGGTCAGATTTGATAATAGCCCCCAGAAATCGGGAGGGTTTCGGTCGTACTGAGAGTGTTGAAAGAAGAATCAATCAAAAATCTGCACGGCTTCGTGTCGTTTTCTGCAGAGACCTTCACTTTTTGACCACCCAAAACGGTGATCCCGTTGACAATCTATCGTGGGAATATTTTTAGCTCTGTTATTATAATATGCTGTTGCTGTAAAAATGGATATAATTACCGCTTTTGTTGACGTGTTTAATTTCAGGGAGCAGTTTTGCGTTGAATTCTGCCTAGATTCGATGAAGATACAGTTAATCACTTTGCGAGCAAACAACTTCGACGAAAATCACTATTTCACTTGATTGTTTTTTATAATTGCGGCTCATTATCTGATTTCAACTTGTAATCGACTTGGAGCAAGAAATTCAACCGGATTCGAATGATCAAGTTCAGTTGCGTAAGGTTTTTTGGTGCACGCGCAAAGAATTTCGGGTGTTGTTGCAAGTTTTTAAATGAGACCAAAAAAAAAAATCCATTTGAAAAAATTGAATTCGTTACTTCCCACGATCGAGTTCAACCTTCATTTTGAACTGATCACGGAACGTTTGTATTGAACAACATCTCTGTTTTTATGAAGCATTTATTCAGTGCAATAACCGATCGCGATAAAATACTGACCTAACCACAATTGTCATGTCACTTATTTCATACTGATTGTGACTCTAAGTAGTTGTCCGTTGTCAAATTATCAGCAATTTATTAAATGCATTTGCTAAATTCATGATCTTGGCCATTGGAATTGAAATACTCCGCCCGTTCCAGGAGTATCGAATTACATCCCGAAGCAATCGATAAATCCGGCAAACAGAAGCGCAAAATTCCAGCCCACCAGTGCAGCCCACCACCCTACGCGAACATAATAAATTTCCAAGGAGCAGTAATTTTTTATTTACGATACGGCAAAACGGAATTTTTCATTTGCCTAAGTGAGTCTTTTTTGATCGTGACGCGGCATGATGTTATAAAACACTAGCGATTTTATGTGGTGCACATATTTTAATATTAAAATGTTGCAAAGTATCGATTCACGCCTATCCGCCCACGATGGCCTTTGAGAAGTGACCAGGTGCGCACGCGCTTCGTCGTACGACTTCAGCGCCAGCGCACTTGAAGTATTTAGACAAATTTGAAGTATGAAAAATTGTACTGTTATTCTTTTAGTTATTTTGGGAGAATCTTTTGTAAAGAATCTTTTGGTATTATAAAACATTTATTTTATAAAACCCAAAAGATGTCGCTAAACAATTTGTTTTTCATTGATTCGAATGGACATTACAGCTTTCTTTTATAACAGATTTTTTATTTCCAACGTTGTAAAATGTACAAATTGCAGTTTTCTTTAACTTAGAAACTATTCCTGGTGGATTCCTGATAAGTGATCGAATGCTTTTATCAAATGCGATCTAGCGCTATCACAAATTCAAGTGCAGTACCTCGGATGGATAACAAATTATCATTGGCAGAGACCACTTGATAGTTAAACTGCTCCCGGCAACACAATCCTTCGGAGTGGTCTTCGATTAATTTCTAGTCACCTCATGGATGTGCATGGATGGGACACCGTAAAAACGGGCGACGGCTGCAATTGCCTTCTTGTCATTACACTAACATTTCTGAAACAAGCAGAAATCGCCGCGTCATAAATAAAATATGTTACGGTAGTCTCATTTAGAAAGATGACGCTAATCCTCGACAGCGTTCCAATGTGTTCCAACTTCCAAGCCCGTGGTCCTGACCGGTGTGCGGGGGGAGAGTCTGCGTCGCCTGGCTCGTCGTTGTCGCTGTCGTCCGCGTCCACACAGTGGGCAAAAAAAGAGTGGGATCCATAGTGGCCGCTAATAGCATTTTAAGCTACAAATCGATGTGATGTTGCATAAATGAATAAGAAATGTATTTTCCAACAAAAATTATGGGACGCAAAGATCCATTGGTGAGATAAAAGGCAGTGCCGAGGGGATGGCATTCGCCAGTAGCGGAATTTCCGTCAACGGCACTAAGAAATGAGGAGCCGCAGAAAAACACAATTTCCGCGGAACGACCGCAAGGCGCCAATAACTCATAGTACATCATCCATGCCGCGATCCTATACAAACTTCGTCCGCTGTTCATCAGTAGTCACCTCATTGTTTGGTTACGGTGAGAAATAATTTAATTTCCAGCAATTGCAGTGCGGCCAGCAGCTGGTCCCGGGCTACTTAAAACGACAGACCGCGATCATGATTCACAGAAGGTGATCGAGCCAATCGATCGAATCTCATCTCGTGCACTGGAATTTTGTGTGTGCTCAGCCCAGTTGGCCATATTAATGAAGATCAGTGCGGCGATCTGTTAAAGGAAAGTTCTGTTGTATTTCGGTAATGGTGTACGATTGGACTCTTGTCGGCCCCCAGGCAATGATCACTGGATCACCAGCAGAAGTTACAACGGCTGCAACTGGAACTAATTCACCTTCAGGTGATCTGATGTGAAAATTTATCGATAATAACTTTATCGATTGGCAGCGGATTGGCGGGATTGATTTAACCAAATGCGACTACTGAGATTTAATTTGATAAGTCGATTGTGTTGATTGAGAAGTTAACGACACGGGTGGGAGGAAGCTGTGCAGGTTTATTATGTTGATTTCTCGAAAGGTTTGTTTTTATGTTGGGTTTAATATTGAACGGTGTAATTTTCCTTTACTAAAGTAATAACAGGTAATTTTCCATAGATTGCAATTGAATGCCTGTTGTGGAATTTTAGACCACCGCAATCGTTATTTTTTGCTGTAGCGTTGGCATGTGTTTTTCTGTTGGATGAAACCACGATAATTATATTAGACATAAAAGAAGGAAATGTTGCGTCTTAAAATACGTATATACGTTTTTTAATAATATTTCGTTTTCAGACAATTCAGTGTCAAACCTACAGCTTCTTCCAACGCCATTGTTTTTCAATGCCAATAAATTTGACAGACTAAAGTAAAAGTGCTGTTCGTTTTTCCAATCAAAATATCCGCATACCAATGTTCGATATCAGTGTACTAAAACTATTTACAACTAGTTACAAGCAATGAATTTTCAAGAACTTTTTCATTGTTACAACATTCATTTGAACAAAGGAATTTAGTTCCCATTAGGTGTATCTATATCGCGTCAACACCGCAGATCAGCAAAAGACAAAAAACCGTCCCCGGTCCCCAACCAAACACGAAATGGGTTTAGACAAAAAACAAGCCGGAGCAGCAGAATTCCGTTCACGAAATGAAATCAGAGAAAGGCCAAACCATTCGGAGACCCCCCTGAGGAGGACAGAAGCAGACTATCTCTCACCTTGCAAAACACAAAATCACGATTTTGGATGAAACATTCATTTGCTCACCTTTCCGTAACAGGCTCGAGAACATGAGACCATAACACCTTCGACATATTTTCGTTTTACAATATTTTGCGAAAAACAGTGGAATATTCGTACATACCCATACCAACTGGCCGCGGCTTGGCTACCAGATTTGGTTGCGAGGGATCGCAGAATTGAAGGAGGATCGGGACCAAAGTCGGTGGCAGTGCATACAACAGAGTTCGCAACTACTGGCTGGGGCCAGCTTATACAGAAGACTCGACTTAACATAAGTTTTGCATAAGTCCTCGAGCAAGCGCAACACACAGTATCGCACGCTATGCGCGATCCTCGGACAAGCGTTGAACACATGGGAAATATCGCGAAACAAACAGCTCACAACGGTCCAGCACCGACCCGAAGTCTTGTAACAAATTATGGAGCTGTCATGAGTTCTGTTGGGTACGGATGTTCTGGTGTTGCGAAGGGCGAACGGTCGGGCGAGGGGAGCACAAGACAAAAAGGACTATTCCAGGGGGTTTTTGCTATTTTCGATTTTTGACTTGTTTGGCAAACGAGCAGTCCGTTAGCCGGCACGCAAAAGTAGCCTCACAAAGAGCATTGCGCTGATGCAGTGCGCCAGTGCACCCCAGGAGATTTACAGTTCATTGATATCAACGGTGCTCGATCTTCAGATTGTTGTCGCAAACGTGATACTGCCACGTACAAGATAAACCGTGCGATATGGCCATTTTGTATCTTAATATCGAAACGCGGAATTTATTGGACCCCATGCGAGCTCTCCCGTTGTTATAGGCTATGATCTATGGTCGATTTGTCCGCGGATTTTCTGTAAATCAAATGAAAATCTCAGAACGGTTCGTACAGGCATAAAATGCTTACAACAATCCCTGATCGTATAATACGCAGGGTGAATGAGAATTTCCCCCAGCATTTTCATCTGATGATATGATGAAATGCATATTTACGGAAAAATTTCTTGATGCAAGATGCAGGATGCAAAAGAATCACCCAGATAGGAGGAAGACGATGGAAGTAGGTTGAACTATTGAGATAGATCAACACTCTCAACTGCAAACACTTCAGATGAGTTGCCCATAGTTATCCAGTATTTTACGGTCTAATTCCAGTGATTGAACTAATAAGCCAATGTTGATATCTTATTACACGCCCGGAGTGATATCTTCCCGTGATCCTTGCCAACGAAATTGATATGTTTTTTCCCATATATTAGCGTGATCCGAGTGTATGTAAATTGTACCAGAATTGCCGCGCAACCATCTTGCATTATAGGATGCATCCAAGTGGTGGAGACATCCAAATAGGAGTGCAATTTATGGCTTTTATCGGTAACCAGATCCATTTGATGGACTTCCATGACCACAGGCACTACTCCTCGGTAAGTGAATCCAAGGTGTGAAACCGCACGGCAAATTGATATTTCACTTTCTGTCTTTTGTTTTTTATATGTGACGTTAACTATCGAGAGCTTTTTCCCTTTGCTGTTTTTTTATCCTTGTAACCGCATATGATCGCGTATAGATGATAACGGCTTTTACATTTGCCTCGTGTCTAGAGTCTAGACTCTAGACGAATCTTTTTAGAAATTAAAGTCCACATGGAAGAGGAAAAAATCTAGTGCATTTTCATAATTGTTTTTTATCGCATGTTCATTTGTTTTTGCACAGCCCTAAGTAATCACATATGAAAAACGAGTTTCGTTGCATTGCATTCTTCTGATAAACCTGAAAGGCTGCTCTACGGGAACCAATTATTAATAGCACGCCTGTTGCACATAAAGAGATCAAAATTCCAGAGCTGTCAGGGCGTTCGTAATAGCGCTGCACCGAGATAATGTTCGGGTGTAGTCTAACAAAACTGAGTGTACTTAGTCTGATTTTTGAAGTTTTCGACATTTATATACCCACATAATTAACCACTATGAGATATGCACCAACATGGGTCAGTGCAGCACAGCCATCTGAGAGAATTATGTGTGTGCTCTTTTTTTCACGTTTGCCCAGTCTGCACTTGTCCAGCTGAGGTGATTTACGGGGAATGGGATCCAGGTATGCAGCTTTCGAAGGAATTTGCTAAGCGATCGGAATGCCCGGAATGATGTAGCGAAAGAGATCAATTTGACGGGTACATGCGGTTCGATACGAAAATTTTCAAAAAAACCCGAATGAGAATTATTGAGGCATGCTCCTGTGAATTGCATTTGCTTGCAATCACATTGCTCCTGAAGGGTTTCGACTTTTTGACACATCGGAATCCGAGAATTAGAAGTTATTTTTGAAATTCACATGGACATTTGAACGTAAATCTTTTATTGCTGTCATGTATTGGCATTGTATCCTTTTAGAATGAGCAGATCAGTTTAATCGTGTTAACGATCAAACGGCTTGCAACACAATCGGGAGTCAATAGGTATTGTCACCTGGATATAAGAACTAAACATTTTAGGGGATTGTCTTTATTATCAATAAAACTGAATGACTCTTTAGAAAACCGTTTATTAACATCAGCTTGGTTTAAACAATATTAGATTTAGGATGATATTTGATAAGCCCAGATTCCTTTTCAGGCACGATGAACTTGCCTTTTTCACACCTAAGGAAGAAGTGTCAATAGTTTTGTTCCACATCTTGCTGTCACGTGGCGTCTTTATCATAGAAGTTGGGATAGAGTCTCACGCCCTGACGACCAGCGGCATCTATGATGATCGCCACAGTCACGATACATATTTGTTGAGTTTTTTGGGAAACGGACGGTAAGACCAGCGCTTCATTTTGGTAGATGATCGAGTCCAGGTTATGTGCATTCTTCTCAACAGGCATCGGCAGAAGATCCAAGAGCCCATGGGCATCTCCATTCCATTTGGTTCCGAAAAAAGATGTTGGATAGCGACTTTCTTAGGATTATAGACAGACCGCTGAACAGTAGGATACTCCCAGATAATTACCCTCCACGAAATATTCAATATTATTTTCAGTGCACCATTGGAAATGAAACAATTTCTTGAAAATACTTTGACGCGCTCTGGGTTTTTGCCCTACATTTCCACTCCTCCTAATGATTTTGATCCAGAATAATTGCGTGCCGCAAAGAAGCCTTAAAATGGCATGTTTAATTTCTGCAATAAATTCAAATACAAGTAGAGCTTTAAATCCTCTCCTGCTGAGCAACAGTTTTAAATAATTCAACAAAAAATAGTTTTGTAAAAGAAAAAGCGTGCGGAATTGTCCAAGTTTTCTGCTACGCATCACTAATGCGCGACTAATTCACGCGTAAAAGTGAAGAAAGTCGCCGGCACAAAACGAAAAAAAAACTAAATAAAAATGCAACTTTCAGTAGGATCAATAGTTTTCTCCTAAATAGCTAAAGACTCACGTCTTCTGTCGAAGAATTTCCCATAATCAGCTTTGGTTCGCGGCTATTGTCACCTCACACAACTTGTGCCGGGTCTTCTTCATTGGTTTGCCTATAATCATTCTTAACTGATTGATCGGGTTGTGTGTTTTCCCGACAGTCCGAAATGGGGTCAGAAGGTGCCGGTGTCTCGGAATAGGCTAAGGAAGTGCTGCATTTTTAATCTGCAAACTTTTGCAAATGGAGAAAAATATATATACAAATGTATATACATGAAGCAACAACAAACAAATACCTGGCATTTGCAGACGTTCGGATTGGTATCCCCCAAAGAAGCCGTAGACGTCGACGTAGACACCGATGGTATTGTGCAGCGTCAGCAGCCGATGGACTCCTTTTACGGTAAGATGGGAAAGTGTAAAAGTTGCATTTCCGTAAAGCTGATTTCGTGTTATTACATCGGCATTTTACAGAGCTTACAACAAAAGCTGTGCCGGGATGGAATG
Source organism: Leptogaster cylindrica (assembly GCA_963082835.1). Lineage (NCBI taxonomy): Eukaryota > Metazoa > Arthropoda > Insecta > Diptera > Asilidae > Leptogaster > Leptogaster cylindrica. The sequence goes on from OY720105.1 coordinate 50,605,049, forward strand.
TACACCTGAAATGAGCTCAAATGCATCTCAAAATGCGTTTGAGCACTTCCGTACCGCAGCCCCATTCGATGCACAATAAAATGTGGGTGCAGCGCTTGCAACAGCTCCTTTCTCATTTCGAATGCGTTTTGTTGATGATTGATATCCAGTGACTTTCATCCGGCAATGTATCGAGGAGCATATAACAAGTAATTTTCGCCTACTCATTACCAGCCGACAGACACTGGGAGTTTTCTTTTAACCTGACACAAAAGATACACTTCGCCACGTTGCTCGCCCCTCCCTGTCTCTGTCGATCACTGTCGGTGTATGATTAATCAGAGGTGCACAATCGAAAGATTTTCTTATATCACCGATTGCACCCGCATAGACAAGCCCCGCGGCATGTGGTCGCTGCGAACTCCTCATGTTTCAGTTTTAATTGCCGATCGTCCGTTAGCGCCATATTGAAAATCAGTGATCTGTTTGGGCCGCATGTGGCTCATGAGCAAAGATGACTTCACTGCCAAGGAGCACTCAATTACCTGGTGGGCCTCAATTGGCAAATTGAAAAATGCTGAATGGACATGAAGACGTCCTGTGGAGGATCTCGTCGGTGACCAATGGAGGATCATAACGATCACCGATCTTATAACATTGCCTCCAATGGCGATGAGCGAATAATAATTAGGTATTAATTAAAAGTATCCCGAAATCATATTGGATTTACAGAATTTGGAATGCTCTCCATTACGGTGAGTTATTTATGAGGTTGTCAGATCATGATCATTGAACAGTAAGAGCTGCTTGACCATAAGACCTCCGACAGGATGGATTTTAGGCATTTTGATGACTTTTCAATTTTTTTTTCAAATTAAATTAGAATTGAATTTGTTGTTTTTTTTTCTTCGGACAATGAAAATTAGAGAAGCCACTACAGTGCACGATGTAATTCCAAAGTAATTACCTGTAGTGCACGGTGAGTTGTAATAAATTAATTACAGACGTTGACTGATTGATTAAAGTGGGAAGTTTCTGCGGGAAGCATGGTAGGTGTTCGCGGAACTTTCAAAAGAAAATTTAGATTAAAAAAACTAAAATTTTTAATGATTACATTTTGTTTTTTCCAGAGGTATTTGTATGTGGGTGATCTTAACAAGAAAGTACCCATGGAATGTATTAAACAATAGCAAATTATAATATTAAAACAATAACAACAAGCAAATTATGTTGGGAAAAATCTGTGGTATTTTCCATATAATCCCGCTGCTGTTGTACATTGCAGGAAAACGGAAAGTTGATCTCCATTGTTGCTATTAGTTTGATCAAGTGAATTGCATTAGGAATACATAAAACTACTCTTTTATTTATCGGAACCAATCTGTAAGCACCTCTTTTGGAATGGAAAAACGCTCTAAATTAATTGGTCTTCACATCGTAAAAACCGATAGCATGAAATGAATACAAATGATCAATGAATTGCACCGAGATCAATTGATTACGACGAATGACAGCCAATCACTGTCGATCTTGTGCAACGTGCAATTCTGAAGCTTCCTAAGCCCCTTGCATTAGCAACATCGCCACAGATCCCTTTCACTTCTCTCATCATTGCCACGATAACTCCCTCCGGATATCCTGATTTGTACACTTACCATAAGGGTTATGTTAATCTAATTGCTTAAATTGCTCCAAACGCGAAATAAAAAACAACAACCAATAACTTTTCTAACAAATTTCTCAATGTTTTTTTCCAGGCAGAGGGCCCTCCAGTTCAGGTGGAGCCAGTGGACCTTAGTCTACGATCCCCACGAGGTACGTAACTCATGTACTCATCCACTTAACGTAACATAGCACCGCCTTTGGTGCGCTAAAAAAGTAAATAAATCGGGAATGAAAAACAAAAAAAATCGAATTGTAATACAAGACGATACTGTGCCGCGAAAAAAGATACGTGAATATTATCGTCTTATCTAGCAATTACGGTCATTGCTCATTATTTACGAGCAATTGAAAGCCTTTAGCAGAGGAGTTTAACGATAGTATGCAGAGGGGGAACACTAAATGGTGCCAGACAAAAAGATACACACCGTTCCTAAGCCGCTTGCAGCGATCGGCTATCGTGAGAAAATTATATATACGTGTATGATCGCTTTAAGTAATGACATTAATTATTTTATAAATTACAGTGGTGGTCGCGGATTTGGATTTCACTTCATCTCTCTCTTGGTTCGGTGTGACTATGAATTTTTGTCGTCTGTTTTTCTTTTCTTTTTTATATATATATATTTATTTGTGTCCAATCACCTGCTCCTTTCGGGCTGGTAATTCCCGCGATCACTTGCGATTATTGACAGATCTGGCAGTCACATGTGTGTATCGCCGGCTGTGATCGTCGCCAGGAGATTTGGGTTAGTTACTGTATGAAAGTAACGTGCTACATTTAAATTACTTAGTTCGATTTGATCGCTGCCGGTTTCGATAGCCCGAGGTTTAATGTTTGATTAATCGCCGCGAAGGGATCACTGCAGGAAATGTGATCATGCCATTTTGCTTTTTTATATCTCTGTTATAGTCCCACAACCGAAAACTTCTGATCATCGATTATAAATATTCACCTTCGATTATAATTTTAAGAAAAACATAGATCGAGGCATCTGAAGTTCTCCTAAAGGTGACCAAAAATCTGCTGTTTGCGTCCGCGGGATGACTTTGACCCTATAACAGCGCCGCCTATAATCTTGAAATGAAAGACTTGCGTGACTTATGGTAATCAGCGAACCCATGTGACTCCGGGCATATTTCTTTTTTACCACCTGTTAATTAATTCAAATTGTCGTGCTCAACGCACGACGACGGCATGTCGAAATGAAATATCTCGGTTTTATGGCTTAATGGTTCCCGTCAATTCGCCCTTTTTATAAGCGACCATAACTCTTATAAGTTGGCGGCTGATTCTGCCCTACGGTCGCTCATTCGAACAATGCGGTCATGTTAATTGTGTGCGACTGTTATTATCCTTCCAATCACTGCGAACTGGTCATTTGATGAAATAAAAAAAACAACCTTAAAAATTTTAAATTATCTTGCTATTGGTAAAACTTTTTGTGTTTTACGTATAGGAAATGAGGAAATATTTTCATATTACAGCAACATAGAATACCAAAACATCCAGATTAATTTTGTTATTCAGAAGATTTTAATTGAATTGTATTCGCGACTTTTATGGCACTTTCAAGCAGCAGAAATCACTCGCAAGAAAATGGAAATCAGTTTATATTCGGTTGAAAAATGAATTCCAAAATCAGAATTGATATATTGACGTTAATTTAGGATACGTGTCAATTTAAATGGTTTGTTTTCTCTTACAACGATCAATTCATGATCGTGTACCTCTTATTTGCTGCTCGACCTCTCAGGATATAATCCAAAACATCATTATCGAAGCCCACCGTAAACCTATAAAGATAACTAAGTTGTAAATCGTTGTCACTGAAAAAGGACGAAAAACATAATATTTAAACTTGTGTATTTAATCCGCACAGATTGCCGCCGGTAAGGAGCCTATAAAATCAATTTAGCGAGCCTGGGCAAGAAAACAAAAGTAGGCGTTGAGGTATGTTATGCAAAAATAATTCAATTAAATTGAAAATCGAGCTCAGCCCAAGTGATATCATCGTTTCTATGCAAATGGCTAGGTTACGCTGACACGGCAGAAAATAATCGAAAACTCAGGAGTCTCATAAAATTGATTATACACGTCGGAGTCGGGCGGCCCCCGCCCCATACACATGCTGGTGGTACTGCAGTGGCTTGTGTAATGTGTACCACTTCAATAATACTGAAAGAGGTAGAGGAGCACAAAATTAACGACACCACTAGAAAGAGCCTCGATAAAATTTTATTTCTCTGCTTGTTTCTGGTAACCAGCCTCTGCCACTTAACATAATTTTTCCTTTTGCGCATGCGCAAGTAACTTATGGCGACCTCAATAATTGATCGTAGATGTCTTTGCTGACATCGTCAACCGGCAGTGTATGTACCTGGTGGCTTTTGTTCGCTCTGATTTCAATCTGAGCCTCAAAACAAAATCCACTTGCGCAAAATCGAAACGATGAAAAATTTCCCATTTGATTGATAGATTCCGATGGGAATGTGGCTGTGGCTGTGGTTGACAGATTGATACCACGGCAAGCACCTGAGCTTCCGAGAGCTCTCAAATGCCGGAGGTTTTCAAATGTTTGCGTTTTTCATATTACGATTTTGATTCAACCCCAGTAACCTTAGAAATCTTTCATTGGTCTCGATATCAAAACAAGCCTATCAAACGTCACTCAAATGTGAACCGGATTCAATTATATCAAGCATCTGTGTGCACAATCACTGTGCCAGCTGTTGCTGTATCGCTCAATCTAACCACGTTTACTTTAACCCTGCTACACCGAACATAACCTTTCTTCTGTTCAACAATACGCCCACCAGGTACAAAAGCCGCGATAACTGCATCGTTCTCAACCACCGCATAACATCTTCCGAAGGTAAACAAAAAGTTAGCGGAAGATCGGAAAGACGTCGCGGTTAATGGCTAAGCAAACAGAGTCCCGTGTGCACCCAAGATATCTAGGACTCCACGGCAACAAAGCCGAGACCTTTCGGAATCAGCATACATATAGTATAGAACCGCTCTCAGAACCTGCAGATATCCCAGTTGTCCGTCGGTTGCTTCACATCGGCCAAAGTCTGTCAAGCGACAAGCCTATACAGTATACACGTCCGCGATTCAGCATCATCCCTCCCCCGATCTACCCGATTCTACGGTACTGGAGTTTCGCAAATAATCACCTGAATGAAACACAATTTACGGGGAAAATTGCAATAATAAATGTGTCAATAAATAAAGTAGTCGCGGCAACAGACCTGGACCCGGGGCCCCACCGCATGAGCGATCTGGGGACACGAACCGCGAGATGAGCCATTGTAGGTGTGGGAATGACCGTGCTCAGGTGGATTTTATGTTTATTGTTAGACTTCATTCCTCCGCGGCGATGAACATTCGTGTCCACATAACATTTACTTTTTGTTTATTAATAACAAGACATCGGTGACAAGTGCAACGCATTCCTGCATTTCATTGAGGGGATACTTATTGATTATTGTTTTTTTGTTTCTTGCAAATTGTGATGCTGCTGCCGTTAGGAAGAGATTCCACACGACGACGACCACGTTTCTGTGGGTGCAGTTTTAAGATGTAATTTAAGTAATAATATATGCGTACGTTTTCTGTTGGGGTCGTCGATTTGGACTAGAAACATCGCACTTGCATGGGAGTGGATCAAACGAATCGGTTGAAAGTTGTTTCGATTTGCAGCAGAAAGATACATAGTTTTTTTGCAACACAAATTTAGTCATTTATTGCCAAGTTTTAGAGTGATGCAGAGATTCCGATAGGATAGATACATAGTTGTAATCAATTTAAGATGTTCTGATATTTGGTTATATTGCTTAATATCAGTCAATTTCCTCTTACTTTGCACAGTTTTATAGAGTTTTTATGGTGAGACATTTCCAAATGGCAATTCGTTCTCATTCGACTTCAAGGATGGCTAATAAAGATATCAAAGTAATACTTTGAAATTATGGGAAAAAGGTTGGGTACACTTCATATACCTATTCGAATGTATAAAAAAAAACACAGATTAAAAAAGAAATAAATTAAAATAAATTTCATTTTAAAAACGAAAGGGTTATGCAGATCAATATTATTAATTGAATCATTGAAGAACTTCATATTTGAATTGCCATAAATGGTATATTTTGATATCGCTTCTTGTTTTGAATTTAAATGTCCGATACTTAAATGATTCTCGTAAGTGATCGTCAAAGATCAAAATCAGATAAACAAGAGTGCTAAAAGATAATGAGCAGCGGTGAACCAATTTTTCTGATGGGAGAGAATGTCTTGCCCGAGTTTCTACGCTTGGGAACCAATAATACTTTCCCATGGAATATAAAATCGAATTCTACTGCCTGCATTTCTTGTGAAAATCACATTTTCGCCTTCATTTGTTAATAAACAAGATCATTATAACCAATAAGTTTGTAAAAATACTACGAATTTACAGGTTCAATAAAAATTTAAACATAAGTGGCTTACATAAAAAAAAATCACTGAAAAAATTGTCCCAAGAAGTAATTGAGATCATTTAACAGTTTATTAAGATCGACAAAATCGTTAAACGATCTCCGGCGTTGGCTTTTTATTTCGTCAAAAAAGAGGTGATGCCAAAACAGTCCGCGGCCGTTAAGCAGATTACGAAAGTATGTTGGATGCTGAATGTCAGTAATAATAATAAAAAAAGAGAAGCATTTCTCTTGGCGGTGTAAAGACCGCTCCCATTAAGCACCCTTTTTACGCACGACCACCTCCTTCCGATCAGTGAGTCCTGCTGCCGTTGTACTTTCAATGGATCAGTCTGCCGTAAAGTTTTGTAAAGTTTTCATGAAGTGTCTCACATTATGCCGGAGGCCAAAGAGGCGTTTAAATTTCACGAAAAAATTTAGCCACATTCACCTGGTTACCATAAACAAACACGACAACTTAATTATGAAGTATTTGAGCAAAAAACCCGTTGACTTGCACAAGTGCAGCGGCCGCGGAGCCGACATTTGCTGTCATCGGAATCTCGGACCGGGCCCACTTGAACCAAAAGCTTGGCAATTGTACAAAGCGTAATGAGGGAGCAGGGAAGTGTGTACAGCTTATCTGTGCCGGTCAAAACTTATTAAAATGCCACTTAGTGGTGATGTTAATTGAACGCACTGATAATTTGTAATCACCAACATTTACCACACCTGTCCGGATGCAATTGAATTCGATTACCGCCCGCAATAAGTGAACTTCTGTGTTTCGCATGCGCAACTCATTTACGCAGCTTTCCTGATCAAATCGCAATGGATTACGTTCAAATTTGTTAACTCACCGAGTTTGGTCAATATTAAACAAACACTTTACATTATTAATGCAGACTGAGTTAATGGTACTCGCGGTGCTCCAGTGGCCGAAGTCTGCAGAAACATGATTTGCGTATTTTCAAGCAGCCTCCAACGATCACTTTTTAGCCTGCGCATGTTTCTCAAAGTTTAAATTAATGAATTTGGCACAAGTGACTGTCTGCAGTTCAAGAAGATAAGGAGTAATGCTTCCTCTTTTTTCTGGCAGGTACAACATTTCAAGAGGTAATTTTATTTTTAACTAACACGCAAAAATTAAAATCGTATTAAGCAATTACAGCTTTGGAAAAAATTCCTGTATTCTAAGTAGCCACACTTGGGTTTTTTCTGCTATAATATAAGTACTAAAGTACCCACGTAAATCGTATATATGAATATTGGATAATGATAATAAAAGTTTTATAAAGATCATTTTGAGATCAGTTAAGCAAATATGGATCTGCAGTTTGTTTTAGTGACACTAAAATTTTTGCAAGGGTTAATTGATTCCATCCGAAGTGGCATTAAAAACGCGATGTACACGTCTTTTTAATGTATTAAAAGAAATAAGAGTTCATACTCATATAACGTCTTTTATTGCGAAACATGGGCATTCAATTTCAGTTTATCTATTAAAAATACATAAAAAGGCAAATTAAAAGCTTTTTTGTCAGCACTTAAATCAAAGTACCAAAACCAACAAAACCATAAACCCACAAATCATTGTAAATTGTCGAATAATGTTAAATTCCTTTTCGCTATATCAAACCGCCCGATCTGAAACACACTTTCATGTTTTGCAGTGATTACCGGAAAACTCTTATATCACGAAATTTTCCTGATATCTTCATTAAACTGTTATCATCAAAGTTATTTCAATTTAACTTTATTCTTACCGCACAGACGAAGGCGCGGTAGGGTATCCGTGGCCAGAGTCCGCGCATCAACAGCCTTCAACTCAATATATCAGCGGGGAGCATCTGGGACTTCCCCCTCGCGGTCAGTTTGGTGTGCTGGTTTTACCGGAGGAGCACCTGTCCGTGAAGCTAATTAAATTTCGAAATTTACACATTCAGCAGCTCTGGCCATCTTCTTATCAGTCAGAATTATCGCGAATTATATGCATTCGGCGCGGTGGAGTAGGCCGCGAGTGCAGCAGATGAGACCTCGCCTACTGCACGCATGCGTAAGTTGCTTTGTTTTATCGGCGTCTGTTGTTGTACTGTCTCGGCTCAAGCCGTTTCGTGGTGCAGTTGAACTTTCCGCTTTTCTCAGGCGTACTTGCAGCTCTTTAACGGATCTTGCACGTTACGATATAATCTTCCAATTCTCCGGATGGTTCTAGGTTGTCTGTTTGTTGTTGGGGTCTTCTGGCAAATGGTCGGAGCTGCGAACGTCGGTGCAGTGAATGTGATCGCACAACGTCTCTACAAACTACTCCTTTTTTCCCACAAAATTGGGTTCCCATGGGATTTAGCTGTTCATGAACTTTTTCCAAAGGAGCTCCATCGCATTAAAGTACACGAAAAACGCGAAGGAATGAAACGTTTCCAAAACGACAGGAGAAATGATCGCGCGATTAGCCAAAGATGGGCGAATAAATTTTCCGTTTTGTCTAAGTTTTATCTTGCGCCAGTCTCTGTAGAGGTAGACTCATCCGAGCCTCCTCGATATGTTCGGCTCGCCTGGATACATCGGTGGAGAGGCTCGCCCTCCGCTGGATGCTGTTTCGCTACTTTAACTAGGTATATGAGAAATTTATTGAGCGCCTTTGATTGCCGTCTTCTAGGTGAGGATGCGAGCGCAAATCTTCACAATTTTTTAAGCCTGCTTTGAGAATTACGTTGAGCCGTACAACATTTCTGTCCTATAAATGTGGAAGCCTTTTCCAAATGTTATTTCCAATAACTTTGCGAAATTATCAATCAGAACGTAAACCTCTGGAGATCGTTATCCATTTTATCAGGGATCTCTGAAGCGTGGCACTCAATTAAAGTGATGCTAGCTTCTTTTTACGCGTCCCAATCGTAAATCGGGGAACTTCACATAGTGATCCTCATGGGCCTAATTATGTAACTTCAACATCAATAAAGTGTTCTTAAGCCGTAAACGTCAACAAATGTAATTATCATGCGATAGACTCAAAGCACCCCATACAGTTCGCTATAAGTGTCAAAAGTCTACCACTAAAAGTAACAAATTATCTTCGGTGTGATGTAAATCCAGCAGCCGGTAATATTCCCCAGTAATTACTGCTCATTACTTGGCCCATTAGCGAGCTGGCAAAATGATTTTAATTGACTTCAAGTGGCTGCCGAGAAGGTTTATATTGGTGCGAGGCCGTAAAAACCAATCAACTGACAGAGAGTGTTTGTGGTGTACGAAACCGAACCCGGCGAACCCGAATCAACTCACTGGCGCACTCCGCCATCAAACAAGACACGGAAAAAGTTTGCCGCCAGTTGGTGGTAATCATCTCCCAATGGATTCCATCTAATCGATCGGTGTATTTTCTTTTGACGTAGTGTAAACATTGCCGCAAAGCGGTTAGAAACGCCAAAGGTTACAAAAGCGAACCCTGTGGCATCTCACTTCATGCCGCAATACCGCAAGCACCGTAGTTCGCTGTTCTTTGTAGTGCTTCTTATGTTAATCTGCGGAATGCTTCTCATAATTTTCTCTCACTTGCTAAATGATTTGTTTCTAAATAAACAAAAATTTATTAGTTCCGTGGTAATTACGATGGTTTTGTACAAGTGAAAATTAGTTGAGTCTCCATTCCATGCAAAAGTTATGTAAGTAATATTAAAACTTGGTGAAAGGTTCTCATACTTGAAGGCCGGATTTGTTGTACTCTTTTTTTGGTATCCGAAAAACAAAAACGAAAAATAGAAAGTAAAACGGTTTTTGTGTATTCTTTAGGATTACCGTTGCAAAATGTTATGGTAACGAGATCGTCCGACAACATCAGTACTAGCAAATAAGTATGATTACGAATCGGTAGTTAAAACATCCTCACAATGTGGACGTCCTTTCTCTTAAATGGCAGTCGTAATAAAAACAAAACTACTTTTCCAGAATAGTTAAAACGTTTATTTATTTCTTGAGAAACAGTTTACTTTTTCGTATTTTTTTTAAATAATTTTAACCAGTGCATTTAAGTTCGACTTTATTGCAGGCTTTCTGTATAACTTTTCGAATTTATTTATAGTAAGAAGGCTGTTTAAATAATTCAGACTTTGTCTTTTTATTATACTCAACTTAGACCATACATCCATACATCTTCATTCTGGAGGTTGTGAATGTTGTTTCTGATCAGATTAAATTTTATAGACGATTTTTTCTATTTGATATTATAAAAACCATGAGTTCTGCATACACATACGTCTGATAAAACTTTTTAATTGATCAGGTGATTCGATTTCTAGATTTCTTATGCTCGTTTTATGTATGATCAATTCGACTGTTTCCAATATTGTTAATTTTCGGAATAGGAAACTGATAACAAAAATATAATTCATACTGTTGTGCAAAATGTTGACTCTTTCGAATTCAATAAAGTGCCACATTCTGCAAATATAGATAAATGAAAATAATTAAAATTCGTCGAAATAAAATTCCATTCAATTAATTAAGTCAGTAATTAAAGCATTGTTTAGCGATCGTTCAGAAACTGGAGCAATCATCGGTCTGATGTGCTAGAAGTTGATAATTGGTAATCGTGCACAATTTCCAATTGAATTAGTTTCGTCGAAGATATGCGGCATCGGTATCGACTATCCTGTCGGATACTACTTAGGCAATTCTATGCTAAATGTCCCAAGATTAAAGAGAGGCAGCCGCACGATCAGTCAGTCAAAATACCGTATGTTGCGAAACTGTAACATGTGTCCTCTGAGACTAACTTAAACTCTTACTTGCTGGTGAACATTATGTGAGTTTTTCGAATTTTACAATTATCCGAATGCGTTTACTGTCACAGTGAGTAGTTTCTGATCGGTGGTGCTTAATGGTTGTGACATTTATTGACGTTTCACGATCATTGCGAAAATGCTAAATTGTCACACTTTCACATCTAGAATAATTTCATTCAAATCATTGATCATGTCTTGTCAACAGGCAGCTCTTTACTTTCAGAACTGCGGAAAAAATGATCAAGCACAATTTCAAATATTGATTGCGGTTTATCTCCTGTTTCCATTAAGTTCGACCAAAATAAATCGTCATCGATTTTAGATCGCTAAATACTGCCAGACATTGATTATTCTGTCTCATTTTGACACCTCCTTGGCCATCAACCGCACGCAACTTTCATCCTTCGTGAACAGAGCAAACTAATTAAACCGTCAAAACGTCTCCTCGAGCAGATAACGAATCCCCCATCGGTTGATGTATCGCACATCTAGGATACCTAACAATGTACTTTTCAGCAGTCTGTCGTAAACAACGACATAATCGCAAGTTAACTTTCCTAGAAGTCCCCCGGCATAAAATGTTTAAACGCACGCAATCTTGGTGTCAATTAATAAATTTACTCAACAAGAACACAAAAAAGCAAAGTGCGGTCGGTGGACCGCGGGACCAAACTACAAGTACCACATTTGCGTCCATTGAGTTCCAAACCAGCAAAATACCAGATGAAGCTGCTGGATGCACTGCGACGACAAATCCCGGGACGAGCCTGCGGATCATGCGCCATGTGAAAATGGTGCTCGAAATGTCGACGACGGTGATCCGGCAAAATCCCCGCCGTCTGGTGACAACAACGTGCGAATTCAGGAGATTAGAAATTTGCGCATGCGCAGCCGACTTTAAAGTGTTAATCACAAAATCGGCGGTCCGAGTAAATCTCCGATGGCGGCTTTAAACTCAATTAAAACATGAACACCGAACGGTGGTGATTATTTGTATACATTGTGGAGCCTGGTATGTTCCTGTTCAGCGAATGTTGGCGTTTGCTGCGCTTGCGGCTGAAATCGCGCAATTATTTTGCACACCGCTAAAAGTGTCACCTCAATGGGCAACTAAAGCCGACTAAAATCACAAATCAAATGCGCGCGCATTCAAATTGCATGCAATCGATGCACGCATAAATTTTTCACTCTAGGTTGTAGAATTTTTATTTGAATGTTTAGATACTTTTTTGGTGTTACTTTTTGCTTGATTTTTGTTTTGCTGCTGTGATTGATTTTATTTGCTCATTATTCGCTTGTGATTGGAACATTAAGGCACCTGCTTGCGAAATTTTCTAGTGTTTTAAAGTGAAATCGACAAGATTTTGCACCGATGGACTCTGATTGGTTCAGTGGATTTTCGCACGGTGTATGGCAGCGGCATCTGGTGCTGGTAGTGGCGTTCTCAAGTAGGTAAAGAGGTTAAAACTGTTAACGTTCTTCAGTCGATGTTTTTAATGATGGTTGCCATTTGATAAACTTGAAATTGTGTTGTGTGTAGGCTTATTTAAATTTTACGCTACACTTATTTGGTGAGGAGTTCAGGTATCCTCGAAGGAGATGGCTCGATTGATTGGAAATTGAGTACAAGCGAATGAATTTTACAATACCATTTTAGACACGAAATTTATTGGAAAATAATTTTGTATTTTCCATGCGTGTCTATCATATAAAATGGGATTAATTTATGCGTAATCAATTAATTTCGAAAAAATCAAGACTCGTTGCTTTTTCTGGCGTTTCAATGTTCGTTGTTTCTAGTCCCGTTATCATCTTTAAAGATGGTTGTTAATTATCCTTATGGTGGTTAGATGTTTTGTTAGATAGAAATGAGTTCTAATATTTAAAGTTTTTGACCACAAAAGTTAATGCTGCAGTCCTCTCTGTTATGGAAGTAATTTGGTTGCTTTTTTTAAGCGCAAACCATTCCTTCCGTTGAGCTATCTTTAAATGGAGTACATAATTAGGTATCTCAAAAGCAATTCCAATTTTGTTTTGTCAAATTATAAATTCGCTAGAGCCTTAAGCACCTGATTGTAAATCACATGCGTCGTCTTTTGAATTGTGGTCGACAAATGGTCACGTATTTCGGCAGTCCAATTAATCTTCCAAAGTTGTCAATAAAAAACTCGTTATATACCATCTTAATGTCTCACTGATCAGAATTAAGGTTGCTGGAAAAAAACACAAATACCAAACTAAAGGAGAAAATTCATAGAGTCCACCAACATGACCATATTCCACCCGAAGATAAAATCTTGATAGGTTTGTTTTGCTTCTGAAGTAGACAAGTCTATTCGGTGACAAAACTAAAATCACGAATTTATGCAAGAAGAATCTCTCATAAATCACGGAATTACGATTCTCTAGTTTAAAAAAATGACATTTAACCGAAAGCTTTTTGTCGAGTGCTTTTAAATACAAATTAGGGCACATATGCCTCCAAAATATACTCAGAAATGAATAAAAGATCAGGGACGACATTTTTGTTAATTTGCGTAAACTGTTCCTCATTTGCTTTTTTACAGATCGGTATGGGTCCATCTTCTGCAGATGTGCTACATTTTAAAGATTTGTAAAAACATATTTTCACATTGTCTTTGTGTTTTTCATATTTACTTAATTATATTCATTTTTTTTCAAAACAAACATCTAACATGTTTCGAGTTTGTCGAGGTTTTGGGGTATGGAGACAAAAAAACAACAAAGCAGGTTAATGCACGTCTATTAAAATATTATTCAAATTTATATAACACTTTTTTACAGAACGGCATAATGCAGAGAAACATGAGAAAAAGCTGTTTAAGTAACACTGTGCAAAAAATATTTTAGTAACAAAAAATATTTTTATTTTGTAATTTATCAATATTAACTTTCATTTAATTAAAATGTATTGATATCAACCAGTGGATTCCAAGGATTTTTCCTTGCATACATATTTCTCTTTGACATCTTACACGATCATTATCCGAAAAAAAAACAGTGCTCGATCTCTTCATGAGCAGAACCAAACACAAATGTTGCCTGCAAATGTTGAGATGCAAAATGTCAGTTATGAACAAAAAAGCTTAATTGATCATTCGCTGCACAAAAAGTCAGATCTCTCAGATCCTTTGATCAAAGTCCGAAAAAGCGGAAGACATTATTTCTTTACGCTTTGTAACCTGCATTTACAACAAAGAAACGAAAAAAAATATTTTGAAAATCAATACGTAAAACATTCGAGTCGGCACAAAATCACTTCACGCTCAATTGGCTCCAGCATACAAGACACCTTGCAGTTGACCGGCGATAAAAACACATTCGTATCAAAGAAAAACAACAATGTTTCGTTTTATTTACTCAAAATAAAAACAAAACGAGCATAATTGTTTTTTTATTCGAATAAATCTCTACTACTAATTCCTGTTGATTAGAGAGAAACTGTTTGGGGATGTTCGTCCCCACATTTTATCCGCATGTTCTGTGCCCACAAGAAACCGAAACCTACACGAATCCCCATTGACTTCCTGCTCCGAGTTTAACATCTGTTTACGGATTCAGATCACATGGCATGGCATGTACAACTTCACACAATTAATTAAGCCTTTCTCGTCTACAAAACGGTTGCGAGAGACGAGGACAGAATGAACGGGCCTCGTGTACACCCAATCTGGCTGCAATCGGACCGATCACATGGGGTTACAGTACAGAAAAAAGAAAGACAAATAACAAACAAAAAAACATAAATAAATAAAAATAAATAAATAAGTCTCCTGTAAGCACTCAGGGCTCCCAGTGTACGAGTATATCGCGGGCATGTCGAACAAATCGATATCAGACACTTAGATCAATGTTGTCGCTGTTGTTGTTGTTCCGCCTGTTCTGGATTGTCAGCTTCAGCGATCGATCTTTAGAAATAGGAACACTCAACCCGCATGTGATCCCATCCTTTGGCCGATCTGCGTGTTCCGATGCTCGCACTCGCGAACTAATTTGCAAAAATTTTCGTTTCGTTCATCGCGGCTTTTCCCACGGTGCTCACGAAAAATCCTAGAACTCAATATTAATATTGGCGCACCAGCGAAACAGCATGGGTCTTAGTGCACAGCACTGTGGAACATCATGTCGGTGAGCCAAATGTACCACCGATCTATGCCTAAATGAGACATTTTACGAATATCCCTGATTACGACGGTAATACTCAATTTTGCACCATGTCGAGTTGCAAATGAGTCAATGCTCAAAAAATCGATGGGTGTGGGGCAGGCGGGCTTGGGGGTCGCCAGGTTCCCAGAACCGATGATGGGGCTCCCTCAAAGTGGTGTACACGATGATCAATTTGACACGCCCAATTGGCAGATGTATTTTCAGCGAGATCCGACGGTTCTAGCCTCGGCTCAAGGTAAATTGTTTGTCGTGCTGAGAATCTGCTGCGATCGGCTGGATTGTCGCTGTGGCTACAACTGCAGAGGGGCGGCAACGGCGGCGGGTGTGCGACGGGCAATGGCAGGCGAGATCTATCGCAATAATTGGGATAAGTTTTGCTGTAACTGTTCATGTCGAATCTGTTGTTGCCAGCGATGGTAAATGTAGGTAAATTGATGGGTGGTTCGGACGTGATCGTGAGACGGCAAACCCGGATGTGAAGTAGTAACGAATGGAGCTAGATAGGGCAGGGTTGTTGTGGGAGATGTTGCTAAGTGGGTTAAACCGATTTAATGGCCATTGAAGGTAATGAACAATACTGCGATCAGTTCGTGGAGGGCAGCAAATGCATGGGCTTTTGCGAAATTCAAGGT
The DNA here is from genome assembly GCA_963082835.1 of Leptogaster cylindrica. NCBI lineage: Eukaryota > Metazoa > Arthropoda > Insecta > Diptera > Asilidae > Leptogaster > Leptogaster cylindrica. Next base: position 50,620,752 of record OY720105.1, read on the forward strand.
TCAACTAATTTTACCCATTATCAGAATTATTACTATGTGATATGATCGTTTTATTATGTGTTAAAGATCACTCGGTTAGGCGCGATCGAACCAAAGGGTATGTTCAAAACTAGTAATACTGGTTGCATTAAATTTATAAGTTTTTATAATATGCTTGTGATTTAAACCAAATTTATAGTAAACACTAATAGATTGTGCAGTGAAGAGTGATCTTCACCGCTTTCATCATGATACGCAGCATGGTAATAATTATGAGTTACTCATTCTTTCGAAACTAAGCAGATTTAATGTTGTAGATTAAAAGCGAAGTTTTACTGCTCTGAGTGGCATTAATCTTGCATAAACCGAATATGAAAAAACTCTTCATTCATAAAATCTCATAATAATTACCAGCGTTTTCCATAAAAAAAATGATCTGCTCATCTACTTTCCTTAATGTCATCACGGTTGAAGGCGTTTCAGAATATAAAACACTCTTAATAACCCTTTCTTTACCATCTTACTTTCATAATTACTTACAAATCTTCGAGCACGTTTCCTTTAAAATCGTAAATCTTTTAAATCGTCTTCATGACACTTTTTTCGACGGATACATCACAAAGTTTTCATTCGTCATCATCTCAACGAAATTTTCTAAGTTTGTTGAGCGTGTCAAGTTTCAAATTGTCCATCTTTATTTCCCCAAATTAACCTGAAACACAGACTCCTCACCTTAGGGCCTCTCTCCGTTTACACACAGCATCAGTTTGTTTTGTTTCCAATTATTTATGCCTGTAGATGGCGATTTTGCCGCCCGATTATCACGTTGACAATCTCGACAACATTAAATACAACGTGGCAGAACATGATGTCCACCAATGGAAGATATTTATTTAGCAGAGAAATTGCGGGAAAATTGCTGACATACTGAAAACCACAAGCGATGAAAAACGGGCGGCACTTTTTATGTCGCTGGTGGGGGAAAAAGTCTCATCAAAGGTGGCTGACTATGCATAACTCCTATTCCCCTAGCCTAGAGGGCTTGACATAAAAAACTGCCTGTTAATCGTTGAAAGATTTGTGAGACACTTTAAAGTCTAAAACCGAGTGACATTGACAATTAACTTCGGAGATGAAGATCAGATTATGCAACAGGTTGCTCCGTTTCTCTTTGAGAGCAAGGAGACGTATACCGCAAGGTACTATTATAAGACCTGCAGTGGTTATTTGATTTTCATCGCGATAATGTCAACAGTATTTATAGGGTAATAATAAATATCTGCTCACGAACGATAGACACCGACGAATGATGAAGGATATTTTTCAGAGATAGCCATTGAAATCACATAAATTGCTTTCTGTTTTACAATACTTTATCAGTTAATTTCAGTGTTTTGAATTGTGATCGAGCATTCGGTTTCCATTACAATTTGCAGAGCGACAGAAAATGAAATCAAACATAATTAACCGTCAACAATGCAACAATGCCCGATTTCTTACACCAATTCTCTTGACCATCTTTTAAATATTGCGATCGTTGGTCCGATCACCATCTCTTCTAGTGATATTCCCACGGCCTTCGAACGGATTTCAAAAATTCCCATGCAATGTTTTTAGATCGAATCGAACAATTACGTTTGAGCCGCATTATCCCAAAGATGGTTCCAAGTGCGCAAACTTGGCCGCAATAGATCAGTAATAATGGCCAGTTCACACATGGCTACACTCAATGGTGAATTTACACGATTTTTGCATATATGGTTTGTAATTAAAAACTCGGGCATACAATGGCGGAACATCGACTTGGCGAACGTGTTCGTTAGTCAAATAGGCCATGGTGCAGAGGCCACTTTGATCGGAGGAGGTGGAAAATGGTGGTATTACGGTTGATCTAGCAAAAACCGAAAAAAGAGAAAGGCTCCTTTGGTGCATTTGCCTCTTAGTTCCATGATCTCTGGTACATACATATTGTAGGCCTCCTTTGCTCATTGATTTGACAGGTATGCCACAATAATGTCCAAAACAAGACCCATATGTGGCGATAATGAAACTCCAAAGTGGAGCTGCTCTCGGTAGCCAGGTATTGTTTCGCGCTATTGAAATTGATACCGGAGCAAAAGTGCATGCGTTCACACTGTATCGAATGCTCCAGTTAACCACGTACCATGCGCTAATTAAATGGTGCGACTACACATACTAAAGTTCAGCCTGATTTTTCAAAGTATACGTTTCCCACTCTTTCGTTTGCCATTTTCATGATTTTTAATAAAATGTCTGATTTTCAAGGCGATCGGTGCGACTTCAAGAGTTTGTGTGGTGTAATAAAAAGTGTCGAATCATGACCAACATTAGAATGAATAGACATTTTTTTATTATTATTATTATTTTGCCGCAATCGCAAAGACTTGTGCAAGACAATGCTCTCGCACTCACTGTTTATGGATATATGGAATGATCGAAATGTTGTTAGTCTGTAATTAAGGAATTGTCCAACAAAATCCTCGTTGCATTGCTTGGTGTAATTGAAGCTGACATAAAACAATCGCTGCAGGAATTTTAGATATTTTAACAATTGCTGTATTCGTGAGTTTATTCGAAGTGCAGCGAGTTTATGGAAATTGCCCGAATTCAGTAGAAGATATGGCGACCTGAACTATACTAATTGTGGAACGTTTTAGCGAGCCATGCATTGCCAAAGGTTGTTGCAACAATCTGATATGAAAGAGGATTCTTTTAATGTTATCTGGAATGGAAATTCTATGGACCAGCTTCTAAGTGATCGTGATACTTTTAGCATACATATAGTAGTTGTTGCGATTTTAAAATGTTGAACTTCAATTTCCTTCCAATCTCCCACGTGAAAAATTAAGTTTCCAGTTAAAAAAACGTTAAAAATGGACAAGGTAAATCTTCAAATTTTACCTAATTATAGTCCAACCAATCTAGGAAAAAAACTTTCCCAAGTCTTGGCAGCCACAAATAACTGTGAACCAACATCTTAAGATCAGCCAAGCTATCGTCCCCTCGCAGGCAGTGCAGGGAATAATTTCAGTCCGTTGCATTTGCAGGTATGCATTCGCAGGCTTAATTAAATTTTGCCTGTACACAGTAAATAACCTCCCTAAGAGTCTGGCCATCTCAAAGTTAAGTGGTCATGCGTGTCCGCAGAGAAGATGAATCGCTAAGAATAGAAATGCAACGAAAAGTTACTCAACTCGTTTCCACTTGCCGTTATCTGAGTACTAAGCTATTAGCCAATGGTGGCCAGTGAGCCCAAAGCCTGTATAGTGCATAGGAATAGGAGATGGCCATGGTTTTAGGCTTGCTCACCACCCATTTCAACTAACTAGACTCGAATCACCCAAGAAAGCCTTCATTTTTTCCGAAGAAAAACAAATTAGTTTTTGTCTTATAGACATTAATTTACGATGGCATCGCAGATAGTGATCAGATCAACTGATTCTGGGCGATATGTGTGATCAGCATAAAGTTACTTAGACTGAGTTAACATCGTAGAAGAGTTTTGTTAAAAACGTGTTCAGTTTGTCATGATCATCACGAACATCGTCGCCAGAGGTCTCAGCAGCTGCGAGACTGCTTTATACAAATGACAGCAATTTCTAGCACGCGATCAGCAAGAACTTTGCTGACTTGAACGAGCTGCAACTGCAGCATGCGTAAAGAAGATTGAGTGATCTTGTCCTTTGCACCAAAATGGCAAACTCATTAACCTACCTGGAATGGATCGCGACATAAAGATTTGAACGATCATTGTGCCCCTGTTGCACTGAATTTCAAAATCCTGCTCCTCACCCTGCTCAACGACATCCACCCAAGGAGTTCAAAATCATCAACCATTCTCGACCTTATCAAGCCAATTGTCAACAATGCAACCGCACAGTGCGATTCAACGACACTCCCCGTGCCATTAAAGACCCATCCCAAGAACCGTCAAGCAATTTGAAGCAACCTGAAAACTGCAACTACACCTACTTGGCGGGGCAGAGGAGCTCATCTGCCTCGCTCTGGCCCACAATTATGCAAATGTCAGGCGCTGCTGTGCCGGAGGTGAGCTCTATCGCAAAATGTCATAAAATTGGTTACCCCGAGACTGTGCAGATCGCTTATCAGATAACACGAGAATGAAAAGAAGAAGCATTTGATGTCATCCTGGACAGAGGATTATTATCTCCGGGTCCTCAGGAGACGTGAATTGTGTGCCCGAGCCCCGAGGGTGGAACTTGAGGGACCCACAGACAAGGTGTCTCCTCTGTGTTACCTGAGATATCTCCTCATCGTCTTGAATGCGATCACGAACTTGACCTTTCACATAACCTTAAAAGAGCATAAAGTGAGAATCATGGAAAAAAGTCGTTTCTTCCTTCTCCCCCCTTTGAGTAAGTTCATCCCATTCTGGAGTATTGGTTCTGTGCTGAGCAAATCTCCTTGAAGAAACACCTCCGTCCCAAGGTGCTGCCTCAAACCAAATGCATACCTCAGAACCCAATCACATACCTATCATTGCATGACCTCACCTGATTTGGTTATTCTGAACTTCGACGAAATGAATCGAGGTATTTATTTGAAAAGAGGATCTCAGCGTGATTTTTTACGATTTGCATTCTGGTTGGTACCGAGTTCGAGGATTTGTATCCCGATTGTAGTCGACGAAGATCTGTGGATCTCTACTGAACAATCAAAGGGAAAATGAAGGCAATTGTAGGAGAACCCGATGAAAGGAATTACATAATTAAATCAATCCTTTTTCTTTCGTTTTTTGTGCAATTTTCAAACAATCTTGCAAAAATCGTGAAAATTTCTCTTCCATTTAATTAGGATCAAATTACAAAAATCTGTACCAGAAAAAACAACTTAAACACCGCCGACTTTTCCGTTTAACCGCCAACCGAAAATATAAATTTCAATATCAATGTTTGCATAATTTAATGTGCAAGAATTCATTTTTTTAAAAAATATTTTAATTTTTTTCACATTGTTTTAGCTGTAAATTGATTTTCAATCTTGCATGAAAAAAAAACCTTTGTTTCCATATTAACAGAAAATTTTATTGATTATGAAACATAAAACATTGAAAATTGCCTATTTTAAACATAAAAGTTAATTTTTTTTACTTTCCTTCAGCTCATTGTTTATTCAATTTCGCTGTTGTTGATTTCAATTAACATATTTGCTTTTGTGATCAAACATACCCGAAAAACTCTCTAAAGAAAATGGTGATCGTAAATACACTCTTCTAATGGTTTAGTATCGAATTTTACTGCACTATAAATCATAAGGTTTTTTAAATTTTTCATGCACAAAAAAAAATTAAAAAATGTTAATCCGCACCCGGATCTTGAGAGGTGTTAGATTTGCGGAATTTGCATTAATTCTAGATTAAAGGCGTTTTGAATTGATTTATTGTATAATTTTTATTAAGGGATTGTGGGAGGCAAGATTACATTGCAAGATCGTGATTAATGGGCATGTGTGTGTGTGTGTATTTAATTAGAAATGTCCCAAAAGTCCTTGCTACCGTTAGAAATATGACGAAAATTCACTCTAACAAGGCCTTCTAGTATCCGCTGTTAAATCGCTGCACAAAAGCCAATGGCAGATCTTCAAAATCTTAAATCTCTGCCGCTCGCCCTGGCACCCGACCGCGGAGGCATTTTATCTCGACTAATGCGCTAATTGTAATTTACAATCGCTCAATATTCCATCAATCGCTTTGTTTTTACATCCGTGGTGCACCTTTAATTCTTTTTATCTCTCGACAACAGAAATTTAATTGGGCTTGTTTTTTTCTTCGCCGTCTACTTTTCTCTTGAAATCAACCCGATCGTATTGTAGTTTTGCAGTGGACTACGATCGGAGGAAAGCCGGGTCGGAAATTGCCACCAACACCAACAACGGTTGCAGTAGTACACCTGTAGTGGCGGCAACTTCAGCCTGAATATCGCGCAGCCGCAGCTAAATCAGAAGCCGTAGATCTTAGCCAACAACTTCTTTGGGACTGCCGTGTGGTTCTTGATACCACCGATGTCATTCATTACTAATGTCATTAAGCGTTTACATAAAGCAATTACGTTTTGCTTAATGACCACTTTTGGAGTGAAAGGTCTGAAATGAGGAGAATTTATTAAAATCAATCGTTTTTACAGCTCGACGGTTATCTCTAGGTAAAGATACAATTTGCCACACTGAAACGGAAATGAATTGTGATAAATAAGGCAAGCTTCATCCGGTTGGCCAGGAAGTGGAAAAGGGATCGATTGGTTACCCTTTTCCTGAAGCTTAATGGGGAATTCAGCCAAACAATTGACACTACAATTTGGTTTATTGATACCTAAATTGGTGATAGAAGAAATCTATTTCACATTATTCGAAATAAAAGTTAAATTACTACAAAAAAAAATGTGTAGGTCAGTGTAATCTTTGGATGTAATACTATTGACCAGTGTCGATTTGATTGGAAAAGAAAAAAAGCGAAGCGCAACTGGTTGAAGGTGTCAGTATAACGATTCCCCGATTTGAAATTGCCGTGTGATAATTAAACTGTCACTTCATTTCTGTCCCATAAAAGGCATCCTTCCATACAAGGATGCCACAATTTGGCCACAGATCGCTGACGTCGAACAAATGCGCATAAAATTGTAACAAGTACTCACCGGAGAATTTCGCGACGTCCAAGAAAAACACTGATCTCAAAGATACTCGAAAGATACGGCCATAACGAGATCTAGCGATCACGTCAAATATCTTTTCACACCTTTGTCCGATCAGGGAGTGATCAGAGTTCTTGCGCGCCTGCGCACCATCAACTTAGTGGTCACCCCGAGAGCGTCAAGTGCGCTCTTATTACGCAATTGTCATGTTGTCCGGTCTTAAGATGTCAACCTGAATGTTTTCATTTCAGATTTATGTTAGCTACTGGTCCGTGGGTAAAAACAAATTGTCTCATGACATGGAATCACTGACTGCCCTATGTCCAGGCATCGTACTATTTTTGGGCGGGCAATTTGAATTGCCGGTGTTGTCGACTTCCATTTTCAGAGTGGTTGATGCACTGAAATGGCCGAAGGCAGAGAGTCACTCCAAGACTAGTGCGCAGGTGTAATTGATGCTATCACCGAGTTAATCGTGATGGCTTTGTTTTTGTGGTCTCCTTTTCAGGGAAAAAGGTTTCCAGGCCTCTGGTGGGAACTTACGCCAAGGTGACTAGATCAAATCAAGATTTTACTGTGGATCGTTTCACTTTAATGGAGTTAAGTTGGAATTTCTATTAAGACGCGCTGTCACTTATCTCTGTTGGTATAAGAAAAACACCTCGAGTAAATTTCGCACAACGAGAGTGCCACAATGTTAACTTGAAGTTTTTGGTTCTGTTATTAATTTTTACGTTTCATAAACATCAAGAAAAGCGAATACCCTCATTGCAAGCATTTACTTCGCTTGCGAAATTCTCCATTTCGGTATAAAATCTCAATTAGCATTCCTCTTCCAGTCTCCTTCATAAATCTGTCGTCATCTTTTTGTATTTTGTAGCTATATGTAACTATGTTGAATCCTCCATCACCATAAATTTTAAACTAGGTCGAAGCTTGTAGTGAGTTTGAAATCGCGTCAGCAATACCATTCAAGTCTTTCTAATCCTTCACAAAGAAAACTTAATCACCATAAATCATCCACTATACGGAATAAGAACTGGGCAATTGAGGACAAAACAAAAAATTAAATCACAGCATGTCACTTGCCGCCAACATTGACAAGATCACCTTTTACCTGATGAAGATCAAACGAATAAGACATCTCCTGATCTCGAATGCTATTGCAAATATATTTGCTGAGTGCAAATTATCATCATCTGTGGCGCATTAATTACGATAATGACGATCGTAGATCAAGATTCATCGTAGTCAGAATGTGACGCTAAGAAGATCAACGGTGACAAGTCAGGATACATCTGAATCAGAACCGAGAAAAACTGAACCAATGTTAAGTAATTGATTTGTAGTGGTCAAGATGTGAACACGAATTCCTTTGTTGATTTCTTTTCAATTGGCAATCTATTGATGTATAACGGTAGTCGATATTGACATTGATAAATACACAAAAACATTGCAAATTGATCTGAGGAATCGATAACTAGATTTATCTTAATGACTCCTGTCCAAATGACATGATCATTGCTGATCTTGCATTTCCATGTTCCGGGTGGTAGATACTACAAAAACTATTAGCCGCTTGAAATTGTCACATATCATTCATTTCGATTGAAGGCGAATCAGACGTTCAGAAATGAGATCTGCAAATCATTGCCATTGCGGCAGATTTGGGGGATGAGTTCGCCTCTGATCTTTTAGCTGGCATTTTAAACTGAAATGAATGTGATTAAAGGGTATTAGTCATAATTTTTTGCATTTTTTTGATCATATCTCGCCCTACTCTAAATGTACATATACTTGGCAAAGATCTACACGACAATGTAATGAATCTATATCGGAGGATCATCAGCCGATAGGCGAGGCCTTTGCACAGAATTGCAAATAAATATATTTTTTTACTTCGTTTCTTTGTTTCAAACAAAAATTAAATTAGAAAAATATAGAAGAATAAGTAAAAGGCTACGTTTGTTTGTTTTTATGAAGTGTCAAAGTGTCAAGTGTTGTTATAAGAAGAGAACTAAGTTTTTTTTTTTTTTTTTTGAATGTAACACACTTAGAACAATATTTTTCCCTATGTACGATTTCAAGATAACCTCTTATTCGATCTGAAGTTCATACAATATGTATGAAACTGCAGTTAGCGCATGTGCACGATGAAATTGTTGGTTCACACCTGTACCACATCAAACAACAGCGATCGAGGTGTCTGTCAATTCACAGGTTCTAAGATTTGAGGCCTGCAGAACGAAATCTTAAAAGCGCCACAATACTTGAGGAAGTGTCGGCGCAAGGAGATAATCTCTGTAATTTGTAGCGGCCATAGGCTTGGATCTGCGGCGCGAGTTGATCTAGCCTCCCACGGGTGTACCATGAACAGATCAGCCTCACTGATTGCTAGATACCGCGGCGAATTGTAGTGCCGGTGCGCTGCTGCTGGGCTGGCTGCGTTCCACTGGCAATTGTAGACTGTCCGCATCTAAGGTGCGCATGGTTTCAATTCAATTTGCATCTCGAACAAAGCGGTGCTATCGTCGCCCCAGCTTAAATCGCAATCAGAACTAATTTATGGTAGCTTACTTGATTCAGTGGACGATTATGGTTCACGGAAATTGCCCATGGGGACGAAGGAGCCCGCCAGTCACAATGTAGTTAGCACTTTGAACATTTTTGTACGTATCAATCATAGATTAATAAGGTGGACTGATTCAATTTTGTTGCTTGACTCACAGCAAAAATCAAGAGAACGATTCTCGGGTCAAGCTCTTCCGCCCCATAATCACAAATCTTAATTAGTTAAAATTCTTCAGCAAGCCGCGGCAAATGGTGGCCAAGGGAGAAAAACATCGACGCCACTCTTACAGTCTTACACCACTTCTGGTCTGTCTAGAATCCCAAGAATACCAGCTCGACGTGCCTGTCCATCATTAACAGCACGAGTTTCTCATTAGACGACTGCTAGTGTGCTATTCCCGTTCATTAAGATTCAGCCGATTCTAACAATACCTTCAGTGGTCATAACTCCCGGAGCTTGACCGGTGAATTGATGTCCTCCGCTCGGATAGTTTTTCCTGTACCTCATAAGGTTAAGCTAGCCACAGGCAATACATATACCTCTTCCGCTGAGGCGGTTGTCTTTCACCGTATTTACGATACCACGTTAGGAATTTGACAGCGGAGCCATTAATCAAAGAACGCAATTAAACCCGAAGAGAAAAATATGACCAAACTGCGTCCAACAATTACAACAATTCCAGTGCGTCAGATCAACACCATCGGGTAGCAGTAACGAAATACAGAATTGAGGTAGCCGATCGGTGACAAAGTAATTGCACAGCATACCGCGAATCGCTGACTGTCTCCGAGCAGTACCTACCGCAGTGTCCTGGGGCGACATCTATATCGGCAGATGCGGTTTCGGGAACTCCCCGGTCATTTTCGATTGCGTTATTGCAAATCTGCATCAGCTTACTGGGCAACGGTGCAGCTTGATTCATTCCCTGCTGTGGACCCTAATTCGAACCCGATTTGCAGACCAACTCGAGATCAGAGTCACATGCGTGGCCAAGGTCTTGCGTCCCCACCATCCTTGGCTGTGACCCAAGTGCGGAGTTTAAGTGCCGCCGACCATTAATCCTCATTCACGTCATACGCAGCAAATTGCCCTCTCGCGGAATGGCGTGCAGTGCACTGGGACCTCCGCGCAGTAGCCACTCGGAGACGATCGGTGGCGGCGAAAATATTTTGATTCTTGTGATTTGCCTAATTGCCGATGGTAATTATTGGGAAGCCAGGTCATCATTTTCAGTATTATGCGCGTGATTCGCCCTAAACTTGATTGGGTCGCCTCAATTTTTTAATGGAATCGCCACGAAGTCATTTTGATAAAATTCGAAGAGGATTTCGAGTTTACGACGAACTAAAAAAATATAGAATCCCGTTATCATTAATTTCAAAAGCACACCGGACACCGCACCGCAATTCAGGATTGTTTGGTCGCAATCGAAAGACTTTCGTCGCCGAAAAATTGTCATTAAATTCCTTTCCTCAAAGACTCGCAAAGTGTTTAATAAAAAAAACTAAAATGGAACGAAATGTTGATAATTGAATATGCATGCATTCGAACGTGTTGACAACGACAGCGATTACTGGTAACATTTAAATTAATCCTGAATGCATTAAACGCATAACCGATACAAAACGACACTGTGTACGGGAATTTAATGCAATAAAATTCGAATAAATATGTCCAGCTAATTCGAATTCCATCTCTGTCTCACTATACTAACATAGGTTTTGTAGTTATAATCTGAAAATCGGTTAAATAGAATTACAACGCCCCTTCGGGTGATATTTCTTAATTATTCGACAGACAAACACATCAGCATGAAAGCAAGAAACACTGTACGAAAGCAAATAAATCGAAATCTTGCCAGGAGTCATAAAAGAGCAGAAAGTAATTAGCATTTTACATCGGGAGCTACCCACACCTATCCTTGCAACAAGATCGATGCATTCCTGGACCGCAGCCACCGGTCACGTCAAACGACCGCTTCGAAGCGGGCAAATCACAGCCACGCAGCAAGAATCATTACCGCAAAACCTCGAGAATTTACAGCCATCGCGGTTGGGCATTAATTGAAATCGAATTTTAACACCTCAGTTTAGTTGGGTGCACGGCACTCGACCGCGACTCGCGAGTGCAATTGCGCATGCGCGATTCGCTTCGGAGTGCGGCACGCGTGCACTCCGCTCAAAATGCTTCAGCTGACGTTCACGCATTCACCTCTGGCAACTCCATGACGTTTTTCAGCTCATAATTAATGGGGCATGGCGGTTTATTGAAAAATAGCCCCACACCACACTAATGTCTTCATTCGAATGTGTCTCGAAGGGGGTGGCGCGGTCGCGTCTGTACCACGCAATCGTGAAAAGTCCAGTCAGCAGCCGATCGGTGGTTGTGGGCGGCGATCTCGCAAACCGATTGAAGGCCTGCTCGATCACAGGCTGTAGGAATTAGAACTGCAAGTGTGTCAAGCTAGCAGAACTAGATTGGGGGTACTGCAGTCGCGGTGGCGAAAAGCTATCGCACCCCAGACGCCATTCTGATTTCCGGGAAAGGTGCGCATGGGACGCCGCCGCATTGCTAAGGACACGCAGCTTTCACCGTAATTACACGACGGCGCATGTCCGTTTTGCAAATGTTTCTCTTAATGAGCGCACACGAAGATATACGTGACTTCCATTTGCAAGGTGAGATGCAATTATTCTACTGTTCAGCATATATTTTGCGCTAGTTGCAAGATTTACGACTCTGATCACCAACAGATATCACGAATCAAGCAAATTGCCTCCCTTAATAGATTGCCACTCGGATCGGCCTGCTGCCGACATAACTGGGGTCAGTTTGAATTTGCTAAATAACCATTGAAAATTAATTAATATGGATTTTAATAGGTACAAATTCCTCATATTTTGGTTTGTTAAGACGTAAAGGTGTACTTACCTGTGACCATGCACTGCAACTTGGATGGGAAAATTTTTGGACGTTGTCAACCAAGCAACAAAAACGGTTGAATTCTAATTTATACAATACGCAATAATAAGTTTTAACAATTTAACAAAAGATCACTTTCTAATGAGTTTTGCAGATCCATTAACCTGTCTTAACATTTTCAAGTTGGGGTAACCCCACGGCTATTAATACCATTGAACACGCCCGATGAACAGATTTATTAAATTTGATTTATGATGGATTACCAATCCACCTTAAAGTTTAAATGTTTCAACAATTAACTTGTCTCTTTTTAATGATCTGTGTTTGATCCACACACCCCAGTAGCGTAGTAATCGCGTAATTCCAGCGCTGAAGACATTAATGTCATCACTCATATTATTGATTGAAATCCTATTTATTCCCAATAATAAAATCGATCCAAGCTGAACTGATCCTCTTGATCTGATCTCACAATTAGACTTTAGGCAAGCAGGAGCGATAACAGTAAAAATGCTAATATTTCCTTATGATTCAGTTCGAAGTCACTGGGATGAATTACGATATTCCTTTCGATTAATCCGATTTGCATCACAACCATATTGAAATTTCATGGCTTACAAGAATGTAATAAAACTAAAATTGGTTTCAGATAATATTTATTAGAAAATGGAAAATACTATTTTGCAAGCCGTTACTCTGATGTCAGCCTCGATATCATCTGCTATTAATAAGGACCTGCGTCCTGGGGATGATTGTGATACTTAATCGATTTCCAAATAAATTCAATTCTTCAAACCAATTACATACCCAGTAGTAAAATCGAAAATTAGCCTCGCTAGTCTACCGTGAACTTGGATCGATTCGATAGCAAATCGTACGTAAAAGTACGATCCTCAATCTATTTTCATTCTTCCAGTAAATCAGCAATTGATTTTGTCCACTTAATAAATTTCTGATTGAAGCTCGTCACTGGATTAAACTGTCCAAAACGAAATCAAATTCAGATTTTTCGTCACACCGTGTTTCAGGTCATTACAGCAGAACGCGCCAGAATGAGTCAATATTTTACGTGACTGCGATCGGCTGTTCATAGATGGCAGGTGAAACCATGGCTACCTTTGGATGCTCGTTTAGAGGTAGTCAATTTGATTTGTACGGAAAGTTAATAAAAAAACAATATTCTCGCAAAGTAGGCGGGTGCATCTCTACTCCCCCACATGAATGCATTTCTCAAGGCTGGACAGAAGCCAGTTTGGGGAAACAGAGGGGGCGCCAATCTGTGCAATTTCTCACGAAACCAGACGGAACTGTTGTCGTGAAACTTTCACGGAAGCTGTGCACAAATCTCGCACATTCGACGGACTCCATCGCCAGTTCGCGGCGGTTTTTAGACACACTCGACACTCCTTGCCTACACGGCTGAGATATATTGCCACTATCGCATCAGATAAGCCTACATTTACCTAATATGCAATTACACGTTATTAGGAATCGATTATGCGAGCTAAACTCGACCGCTCAGTATAAATCAGTCGCAAATGAAACACTCCGAATCAATCTTTGTCCATGTACGTACATTTATTCAGTTCAGATCTGGTCGCAAAAATCCCAGCCACAAACGGTTCGACTGAATCTTATCATCGTGCACAAAGACTTTAAAAACAATTTCTCAAGACTTCCTCAAGTGCAATTAACACTTTTGATAACGTTAATAAATTCTTAATCGGTTGTCAGGAGTTCATGCAGCACACATAAATATGCGAAGCAAAAGGGGGAAAAAATCATATCAGTGGCCAGAGTGTGCACACTGCGCATATGTAAATCGATTAAGAGATGCAATTACAGACCAACAAAGTCTTGCACGGTTAATAATGCCCATTTATCTGTCTGCCGGAGGTTCTGCGCGCGCGTTCTCCATTTGTAGCTATTTAAACTCACAAAAGACCGATAAAAGCCCGAGGATATGTCCACTGCAGAGTGGATCGTCATTTACCACTTCGCGGATCGGTGTGTATCTTTGCTTTCCGATGAGGGAGAAATTTCGGATGGTTGATGACAACGAAAAATATCCTTGCTGTTTGGGATTTATTATGCTCAACTGACTTTGATCGATCTCCGCTTAGCGATAATTTTCCGGATTGTTAGTCTTACAAATGCATGTATACCTACTGGATACCATCTATTGCACTTTCCTCAGCAGTTGTTGGAGGCTGGTCGTCCCTTCCATTATTTTTAACATATTAATTTTTATTTGTGGCTTCAAAAATCGTGCTCACTGCATTCAATCACGTGATTTATCCAGGCTGTATAATTACCGCGATCGCAGTTCTCCTCAGTTGTAATTACCGATGAACCGCTTTCAAAACTGCAGTTCCTAATTGAACAGCAGATGTTCACCAAATCTCATATATACAATATACATATTCCTTCTTCTTACCATATCAACACCTAAGAGAAATGTGCAATTGGCACAAATGTGCAGTACCGCAATGCAAGTAAATTTGACTCGCGGTGCGTAAATGATAAAATTGGTGAACACAAAATAAAAACAAAAATAAAGATAAATAAACCTTACAAAACTTGCGAATCAAGTCTGAAGCTCGGGCTTCTTCCTTAATTGCAATCAGTTAAAAACGGCAAAATTGCAGAAAGAGACCTCATAAAAGGTGGAACTGCTAGTCAGGCAACATATTGCATCAGACACCATCTTCACATTAAAATTAATGAAAATGGAAAGGAGGAAAAATCTTCAACCAACGCCGCCGACATCGTCAACTATTTATCTCAATCGTGATCCACATCTCTTAGTGTTATTTGTCTTATGGTTTAAGGTGAGTAGTTCCAACACGTGAATGATGATCGTTCACCTAAGTACCTGAGATGGAGGCACATCACAAGATCATCATGTTTTCCATTCACCGATCGCGTATTATTCAGATATGCAAGATCTAGTGCACAGAGTCATGCTGTACACGCTTCCATGGATAAACCAGAACTTCGCGCTTGGTCGACCTCTACGCAAGCATTAAAAAGTGATTGGCGAACGACCAGGTGATGTTCCTCCAGCGGATCGTCAAGTGTTCACATATGTGCGGATCTGACGATCACAGGTACTTTTCGAACCTCGCTCATTGCAAATGATCTCTAGAAAAAGAGAATGTTGCTTTTAACGGCGTTACGGATCTAAATACCTTTTCCTTTCCTTCGAACTTAAAAGCGTTGCAGTTGCGCCTGATGGCAGAACGACCATTGCGAAATGATCTATTCAAACCGATCGTTGTCGCAACGAAAGTTCATAGCAGGCGATGAGACGGATCTCGGATTTGCGTCTATTAATAACCCTGGACCCGAGTCTTCTTATGTAAATCTCTCCGTCTGTATTCTTATGGGAGTGTTAATTTATTGATTCCCAATGATCGAGTGTGTATTATCGCGTGATCATGGTGCTGCTCTCGTCCACCTTCTTGGCCTTGTTGTTTCGTGTAGATACATGATAGAAATGCCCTAGAGGCTCCCAGACACTGATTGTTGATCATTTCGTTTAATTGTTGTTATTAATAATTTACATAAGGTACTTAGGACTGATGAAAAGCCTCCTGGTCTTTTATGTGCTAAACTGAATTTATTAGGCAAATTTGAAACTACCTTTGCGTAACTGGTTTGCATTGAGATATTATGGCAAATTGTTGTATCATGAAGACTGCTTTTAAAAAACGTCTGTTTGTTTTGCTAGTAAATGGTTGGTGAATTTATTATATTAAGGGAATATAGTGCTGTGTTATACACAATATTGGTGAATCAGAAAGAATGTTTGAAATTTTCCAGTTTTATTAACTTTGTATTCTTTTCAGGGATTCATCAAAAAACTTCAACACAATCGTCATCAACAACTTCAATAGCATCGTCACTTACGAAACGACCAATCCCGCCTTTACTAGCAGCGCCACCGTACCTCTTTACTTATCGTCGCTTCAAAGAAGAGGCCAACAACAACAGTACTAGTTTTAACAATAACAACAGTTCCAGTTATAACAGTAACAGCAATAACAATAACAACTCATATTCATCATTTAGTTCCAGTTACAATAATAATAATTACACGAACAGCAGTCATGCATTTAGTAACTACGATCGAAAGTTTAATTTGTTGAATCTATTCAAAAATCCGTACAAATATGGAAATGACAAAATATCAACTGTAAAACGTTCAACATCCACATCATCATCATCACCATCGTCAACAACATCTGCAATGTCGCCATCGGGTACATTATCGTCACATCCACACTTTCATTCACCAACAACGGGCTTTAGTTCCAGCAGCACAATGAACCGAATGTCGGGAAGCAATTCAACATCATCGTGGAAAAGTTCAACAACATCACATTCATTACCATCTTCCTTAAGTTTCTCCAGTAGCAGCAATAGCAACAGCTGCACTCGCAGCGGCATGTTCTCCAGCAGTATGAGCCGCACAGACGACAACTCGTATAGTGATCTCTCCAAGATTCGAAAAGTGCACAAGTGCGATGCCGAAGGTTGTGATAAAGTTTATACGAAGAGCTCTCATTTGAAGGCTCACAAAAGAACTCATACAGGTATGTTACTTTTAGGCTAGGTTACTTTTTTCACCAACATATTTTTGGATTCCACAATACTAATTCCAAAGATCCTGAAAAATTACATCTAAATCCCTCCATTTAGTCTTCTAATTAAAAAGTAGAGTACATTTAGCATTGGTGGAACAGTTGATAATCAATATAGAAACTCAAGTTAATCAATCGTAAGGATCTCTAGGTATTCATGCTACAAATGTAATGAAATGTGTTCCTTAATAGATCACCAATCTTATGCTTCAATTACGGCTAAACTTTTGGTTATTTCTCTCTTTTATAGGTGAAAAACCCTATGTGTGTACCTGGGAAGGATGTATATGGCGCTTTGCCCGATCGGATGAACTAACGCGCCATTTTCGCAAGCACACGGGCGTTAAACCCTTTCGATGTAAACTGTGCACGCGATCGTTTAGCAGATCCGATCATTTATCACTTCACATGAGGCGACATTGACGTTGGTGGATTCTTCAAAACCTTCGACATTATTTTTGCTTTATAGTTTAATTTATACAAGTTTTATTTTATTTTTTTATATACACATTCAATTTTCTGTTTATTTATTTTCTACAAATGTTTTTTTTTTATATATTATATATATTAGCCGAAATTGTTCTAGATAATTTTTAGATTAAGTAAACAAAAGGCACTCCAGAGGAACTTAAATGCCAGTATGCGATAGCCAGTTTTTTACTTGTATAGGTATTAAGGATGAACCGATTTTTTATACACTATTTGTAACATTAGTAAATTATTTATATTGAGATATTATCAATGCAATAAATCACTTCACCACGCGAACGAATTTATTCGTGTTCATAAATATAATATGTTATCGTGTAAGATTTATTCCGTTATATTTTCATTAACTGGAATCATAAGAAAATCATTTTAATAGCTGCTTAATTATGTTATATACGCCTGGAAAATTTATTTATACCTATTTAACATTTTGATTGTAAAGCAATGAAATACTTTCACAGTTCTTGTAACATTTAAAACACAACCTATGTTGTTGTTTGGTTTCGCATTTAATTTGTGTTTTAATAAAAATATTATATATGTTTTTTATGATTCCAGTGTATGTTTCTGGGTATTTTATTTTTTAATAGTTAGTTAAAAATGATCGTAATTCTCGCGTGATGAAGAGATGAGAATTTTAATGTAAGAATTAATTATTTTTTATTTACAGATAGCATTAAAGCGCAAATTAACGAACTGAAATTGGTAAAAGAAGAAACTTCTAAATCAAAAGTGCAGTGGTTCCCCGCAAATATGTGTTTTTCCTATGGCATTATTATGTAAAATTTTCATTTACTTATACAATATTATAAAACAATTATTGAAGTTAATAATCTTCTACATTATAATTTTTATGTTTTTATATTTTTGTCGCTATTTTAGTTTAATTTGCGCTTCACAATAAAATAGAGATTCCATTGTATCCCACTGATTATTGAGAATTGAACATTTTACAATTTTCATAAAAGAATAGATTGTTGCAAATGATTTATCTTTATTTTTCTGGCCAGTATATAATTTATTTAATTGATAGGATTCAATAGTTTTTAGATAGAAACCAGAAACTCATCACGAATGGCATTATTTAAACCAATTGCAACACAAAAATCCCAATTATTTACACATCGTTGTAACAGTGCTCTTGTAAGGCTACTTTGTTTTAGTACACTTGAATAGTGCTTATTGGTATTTATAGTAGATAGGTCCCGAATAGTTTTTTTGTAAATATATAATAATTATGTACAATTGTACAATACAATAAGTGTTTGTTTCAGAAACAAAGAAAAATGTTTAAAAAGAAGTTTAAGAGAAATTTAGTGATTCTATTTTTAAGTTTTGAAATTTCGAATAACATGAACAATTGAATAATGGTAAAGCTTTATCTATGTTAAAAATGGAAAGAAATTGTATAATATTTTATATTTTGGTGCTTTAGTATAAAATGTTGCTAAATTTTTTTTTTTTTTTGGAATATAATATTAATTGTATTTTCGACACGACACGGATTCCAACAAACATTCCATTAAACTTAATTTGCGTGGTTTGAAAAAGTATACGAAAATTAAAATACTCTTGCACCCAAAGTTGATCAATTATTTGAATACATTAAGAAATTAATGCAGTCATGTAGCCAGAGGTGTGCTTAGGGGTCTGTACTCTGTAGCCCCCAAATGAAAATCCTAGCTAGGTCCTTGAATTAATGTATATGATTTGGTACTGGTGACGTGTTTGTTATAAAACAAATTCATTAATAAATAATCATCCGAAAAGTTATCAATTCTTTAATAGAAAATTTGTTGCCTTCTCAGTAGAAAAATTTTAATAATTAACTTATGGAAAATTTATAAAGCGAATGCTTAAAGAGGCCTTAAAAATAATTCTATAATACCTAATAATTAAAGAACATTTTTATTATAAATTAAAAAGGAAGCTTTCGTCTCAAGCTGATCTAATTCAGTTTTATATAAGAACAAATTTGTAAAAAAATTTTACTGCTAAGCAGTGTCTGTTTTGTGATAAATTTTGTAGTTATCTGAAATTCTTAAAATTTCCAGTTAAATTTATGTTTAAGAAGAATTCTCAGAGTATTTATGATTGTTTTATAACGATGTTTTTTAAGTAGTTGCGTAAGTTGAATGTTAGCAATTTGGGGATTTTATATACGCGAATTGAATGTAAGTTATTTAATCGAAATAAAACTAAAAATGTTTTCCATAGTTTGAGGCTTTTATTTCAATTATTGTGTTTTATAGGAATGCCTTCGACAGGGTTTAAGTAACTCGTTGGGTAAGCATTTGTTGTTGCATGTGGAAGAAACTAAAACAATTTTTATGCATTTATAATTGCTGTACTACGTTAACACTTTATAACGATCTTCAAAGCCACTCGACGACAATCTCCGAGATCTTCACTTACGAATTACGAACATCCGCGCACGTTTTCAGGACATAAATCTGAATGTCTAACCGCATAAGACATTTTCTTTTCTGCTTAATCTAATTAAACAACCTGTGACCTCTGTTCGTGCAGAATTTATGGGACCTTTGCATTTTTCAGTGGTCTTCCCGAGGATGGGAGGTAAGTGCAGCAGGCGCATTTCCTGGATAGAATTGCTACCGAGGCTGGTTGGATGCCCGGGTGCGAATATCGCGGATCCATTAATATGGAATGTCAAGCCAGTTAGCGCTGGCAGAGCAGTAGCAAGGGCAGCAGCACCAATAAACAGAATAATTAATAAAATGATTAATGGCGTGAATTGCAAAGGTCTGCCTGGCAAATAAATTCTGGTGTGCAACCGGAGGGAAGATGTGAGCCTTTATGCAATACTCCTCTGGGTGTCTTCCGATCAACTTAATGCGAGGATCAAGTTTATTGGTGGTCACTGCAACCGCAGCAGCAGGTTGATAGCAGCTTAAGTGAAAAACTGCCCAGTAGCAAACCATTTGGGGACGCATGCGGGGAGGAAATTGACAACGCCAAGGTGCGCCACGCTCAGAATCCCAGTGACTACTTTACAGCAGACAAATTCAGATTCATCAGTTAATTTAGTTAATGCAGGCAGCAGCAATGTGGGCAATCGGATAATTTCCGTGGATGCGGGTCATAAATTTCCCCGGGACGCCAGCGAGTCGAAGATCGGAACCAGTTCGGGGGCGACAAATGGTCAGAATTAACGCTTGTGCAGCTCCGATATTTGTCAGCAACTAATATCCACGGCAAATTGAGGTCCAGGAGCCGCGCTATATTCATCCATCAAAAGTGCAATGTGCAACAATACAGCACACCCGCCATTGTTCACCGGCTGCGTCCGCACCGGTAGCCTGCTGGCGGGTCGCTCTCGCGAAACTCGCGTTTCGCACCGAATAAATCAATTGCGAACCAATACCAACCTCTCCTCGGTGATCGGTCCAAGTCCAAGCGATCATTAGTTCACGCACTTGTTACAATAAATTGCGTTTAGCGATCTCTGAGGTGAACAAGTGTTAAACAAAATGCAGTGCAGATTGGCGACCAGATTCTATGCGTGTAAATCAAACCGCTCCCGGGTATTGTGGCAATCGAACGCATGGGATTTGAATAAAACATTGGAGCACGCAGAATGCACTTAAATTGCTGCTGCTTGGCGCCTGCGCGAGTGGATGCTGGAAACAGGATTTCACGTGAAAGGGCTGTAATTTGTGACCGCGTCCGAATTAATTCAGTCCGCACCGGGTGAAAGGAATCCAGATCACTGCCAAAAATCAATGATGATTTGCACTTTGGTTGCTGTTTCGATTTCCCTTAAGGACAGAGACGCAAGTTCATTGGAAGTTTATTGCATCTGAAATGATATTGAGGGCTCTCGACAAATACTGGGTTCAGGTGGTTGATTCAATTAAAAATACAATTGCTGTCATAAATATAGCTTACAAGAACTCCGAGGCAAATTCAATTGAATTAGCGTGCTTTTTCGACATGCTGTAAATTTTGAATTGATGTTCGGCATGCAAAACAGTAACAGTTTGGATGCAATTAACAGTTAAGAGGTACTGAAAATATATGAGATTTGCTCTTTTAGAAGGGTAAAGAAAGTTTGTTATTGTTAAGTATTAAAGGAAAATGCGCAGGAAATTAAGAAATACTCTTCTTTTAATCACAACGAATCGGAAGGTGAAATTTATTTCGAACATATCAAATAATAGGACTGCCTTGCACCAATTTATTTTAGCGCACGTGATTTCCTGCCACAAGGACTTCGGCAAAACTTTTCCTGTTTAAAAATGCCTGTTTATAGTGATAATTTCCCATTTCCCAAACACTTTCTTGCAATAAACTTTTCAGCATCAGAAATGGGATCATTCAGTCTATATATTATTAATCTCTAGTGGTTTGTGAATAACAGCCCACACTGTAACCCAACTGTAACGGATTGAGGATATGATCAGTGAAGATCACAACCATGGCGACACAACGAAGAATTTTGTGCAGCTTTTCGGATAATTCAAATGAAAGTCGTTAACTGCTTCTGAAAACAAAACTTACATTATGCAGGGAATTCTTACTAATATTGAAAATGCGATAATGAGTTTGTTCGCTTATTCCGCTTTTGCGCATTAACGATATAATTTATTTCCTTATGGATAGGAAAAATCCGAATTTTTCTCAAGCCGAAATATACTTTTTGTTTTGTTTTGTTCCAAAATATCAATTGATAAATGAAAAACAAATTTTCCTTGAAAACGGAAAGCCATCTATGTAGTTGTAAATATTTATACATTAGCAACTAGTGGATCTTTGTGCTACAAAAAGCACTACAGAACAGGAGGTTGTCTATGAAACAAAGTGTATTCCTTGAATGAAATTCGCTGAACTCCTAAAATTATAAATTGATTTGACATACACTTATTTCTATTCTTAATTATGAGGAAAAACTGAATCGTTACAAATAGTTTCTTGAGTCGCTAGTGCAGTAGCGTTTCCTGCAAAGCGCAAGAGCGGAATTCATTCAAATAAAATTTTGCAAAAATAAGGAGAACTTAAGTGTGTGCTGACAGGAGGACCGGTGGCTGAATGTTTGCCAGATGTCGATCTGTCTCCAAATGCGAATTTCCTTGACTAGGGCGTATGTGAGGGCGATATCTATCCGTTCAAACGAAATTGCATTACATTGTGTCACAGTGTTTCAGAATGTCAGTGACTTCTACAGTTCGGCTGCGTCCAGCCTCCGTTCATAAACAGCTCGTTCACAGCCAGCGCGGTTCGACAAGCATGTGTGATCGCGGGAGATCTGCCTTGAATCGTCATTTATTTAACAATAATCAATATTTAATCAGCACAAACTAGGAAAATTTGCATACTGTGTACTAAATAAAATTAAGGATTCATATAAACCTAACAGCAGTTCAGCGTACTTTATTACTCGTCCAGGGAATCCCGTTGGTATTTCCTGGGTCTATTTCAAATTTCCAAAATGCCCGGAATATTTCTCCGAAAAGGATGAGTGGATGATTTTACAACCATTGAACGTAAAACTGAGAAAGAACATATAAATCCGGAGACAAAGAACATTTTCTCTGTGCAAATGGTAAATTATTGTCCATAAATTGCTTAAAGGACATGGACGGGAAGTACGGGTAATTCCCTAGCACCTTCCGTTTACTCAACACAAATAAAAACAAATTATATTCGAACAGAAAGTTTACCACAGTTTTCCAAATGGTAATTACAGTGTTTTATGGCGGTCTGAGATATGTTTGAGGATTTATGGAAAATCGGTTTTTAATTGGAGAGAAGCTTCAAAACGCTTATATACAGATTATGCAAACAGTTTACAATAATTTGGCATTAAAAGGGATCTTCCACAAGTTCTATTACGAAAAATCTCTTAAATCAACAAATTTTCCATTTTATGAGTTCTTGTAATTGCAATACTTTCAACTTTGTAAACATTGTAATGACGTAAACATTACACAAATACTTCAATTGAATTAAATTAAAAATATGTCTTTGTTTCGAGTATCCACAGCAGACAATTTAAATGCCATCCTCCCCCAGCAGCACTTTAAAATGTCAATCATTAGCGGTTTGCTAACTCTTTCAAGTTGAGTCCAATTAAAGAAGCAACTCGTCGTCCATTCAATTTGATCATAAATCTTTCGAATGTTGAATTGGCATGTGTGAAAAATGATCTGCCGCAAGAGTACGTCCTCAACCGTACCCCACTGAAGGATGGAAACTCGACCCGAACCCCAGAATTGAGAAAAGTTTTTCTAAAAATAGAACAATTTCTTAGTTTTTGAATTCTGTAAGAAAGTCCCCTTAAAAAGGAGCAAATCAAATTTCTTCAAGTGCTCGAATTCAACCGATCTCATTAAAATAAATGATTTTTTTAGCTGAATGCAGGTGTTCGCTGGAGGATGTTCCAGTAAAGGAGTCAGGAGCATTTGTTCCAACTTCCAGTAAAGGAGTCTACGAACATTTTCGGTATAGAAATGATGGAATTTGGTGGAATTTGAGCGCCAAAGTTGTCTTGTAGTGCCATGGCATAAATTTCTCATGGTTTCCATAAATTTCCGCCGTCTCGTGCAAGTAGACAAGATCAGTGATCGCCACTTGAGAGTTTTCCGAACGGGTGCACCGACGAAGACTACACTCCGCTGGGGTTACTTGTGACAAGAAGGGTCGAACTGCAACCGCCGCCGTGACTGATGCGGAGGAGATCAAGGAGCTGAGGATCGTCGGGGAATTCTTTGCTTGGGGTGGCATACTTTTATGTTATAAATCCGGAGAAGATGTAATGAGGATGATTCCTCTGCTCAGAAGAACATATATTATCATTTTTGTAAATGTCTTTCATCTCCAGATCACCTGTGCGATCCAGGAGAGGGAATTTGTTTTAAAATATTTAATTGCAGAATTTCCCCATTTAAAACTTACACCTCCATTAGAAATCCATTTAAACAAAATTCTTAACAAAATAAGTTGGCGACATCCTCAAAAGATTTCCCAATTTTAAAATTACAATGAAACATATTATATTTTCATATCCAAGGAAGGAACCCAAACAATTGATAATAAATCCTTTTGAAGGTCATGCAAATACGTAAACTATAAAATCTATCAAAACAATACAAAATTTGTTGTATTTGCAGATCCCAAAAATTCCAGAAGGCGTGTCTCAGCGAATGGTAGCTTCTAAATAATGCTCAGATTGACCAGAATTTTATTCGCGAGAAGGGGGTGGAATACTAACAATTCATATCCCAGAATATTGATGCTAATGTCTCATTGGTCAAGAGCTCAACAGCGAACAATATAATCATAAACAACGTCGAGTTAGGCCAGGACAAGCTGTGTGTATGAAAGAGGCACGAAAGGAGGTGTCACACATACTTGTCTCCTTCCATCCTCCGAGTGCGCATGGCTCTTGGGCTAATTTTAACCGCGAGCGTATTCAGTGTGATTTGAAAACCAATGAACAAATTCCGACTATTTTTGCATTCAGTTCGTTCTCGGTCTCGGAAGGAAGCGATGAAAACGCATCGAAAATGGATTGAAAATTCTACGTGATAATTTATTTTATTTTTTGCGAAACAATGTCCGGTCGATCTTTGTCACCAAAAGTGATTCTCGACATTAGTTACCAACAAATGGAAAGTTGCATGCGTCAAGTGAATAATAACAATAATAATAATAACAATAACAACGTGATGAAAGTGATAAAGTTGGAACGAAATTTCCCGGGAAATCCGAGCCTTGGTGAAGGTGTTAGTGGTAGATTGAATGTGTTTATGGACCACGATGAGGACTTCAACATCCCGAGTAATGAAATTCTGTACGCGTCTTCCATGAGTGGCGCAGGATTATTGAATACGAAGGAGAGTGTAAATAATAATAGTTATGACACCAAACGACGAACATTTGGTCTCAGTGATAGTGGTTTGCCGCAGGATCAAAGCATATCAGAAGACAATCAGTTTATACCGCAAAATATTAAATATTACCACGAGGAGCGTGGCGCTCCTGTGGACGATATCGTTCGAATGATTGGACCGGGCAATGCGGGTCCATCGCCGGACTTCCGATTCGCTGACGATGATAATGAGTTCTGTGACAGCAGCCAGGATCTATACCATTCCAACAATCACCACAACGGAGAAGCGCAACATGAAGATATCTCCAGCAGCTGTCGAGGGCCACAGTATTACGACTATGAGAGGAACAACTCCTTTGCAGGGAGCAGTTACTCCAGCTCGGAGCGGGATGAGGTGGAAGGTCTGCAGCAACATGGAGCAATGTTCAACAATGGCGTTGACATGGGTTCCGGAACGATAGACTCGAACAGACCTTGCAAGAATAAGGGTAAAACACGAAGAAAACACCCCAAGGAAGTCAGTATTCAGGATCTACAGTCCCAACGCGTTATGGCCAATGTCCGAGAACGACAAAGGACACAAAGTCTCAACGAAGCCTTCTCGTCCCTTCGTAAAATCATTCCAACTCTTCCGAGTGATAAATTAAGTAAAATTCAAACTCTGAAACTAGCAGCTAGGTAAGTAACTTAATTGAGCCACTATTTAGAGTACAACAATCATTTAAAAATATAGGAATTTAAGGCATATAAAGTATCCTTTTTCCAAGCTTATTTCAACAATGAAATTCAAATTTATTCAAAACAAAATCCCCCGACAAAATTTTTTCCAAAATTTATTGTATTTTGGTTTTTACATAAGTGTTAACTGTTTTAAAAACGGAAATAGCAAACTTTTGATTTCAGTAGTATTTTGGAAATAGGTGCCAAAAATTCGTGTACCAACATTTTAAATATAAATTTTAACTATTTAATTTGCACTGATTTTCATAGAGATGTATTAACAAAAAGAAGAATTGTTTAAAGTTAGTTTCAGTCATTGCAGCTTCCATCTTCCTGAGAACGTCCTTTGAGTTTTCGTCGTCCTTTCGCTCTGATTTCTAATAAGTTTTTCTCTTCTCTCTCAGGTATATTGACTTTTTAATGCAAATACTGCAGAACAATGAACAAACCCTTCTAAACCGACTAGAGCAGCGCGGAAACACGCCCCAAGGAATCAACGGAAACAACACCAACACGAACGGATCAATATCCTTCGGTGCTGGGCCGATCCCTCCCGAAAAGCTGAGTTACCTTTTTAGTGTGTGGAGAATGGAAGGAGACTGGAATAACGGAAAGACCTAGTATTAAGTGGCAGCTGTGAGATGAGAATCATTGAACATTTTTAAGTTTCTACTGTAATATATTTTTTATATAAATGGACACATTTGCTTTTTAGTTTAGAACAGATTTCCAAAAAACCCCAAATTACTAGAATTTGTACATTTCGTATTCAACATCCCCAAAAGGATTAGTTTTGTTTAAAGTTTTAAAGTAAGGAAGTAGAAGGATTGTTGGTTTGCTGGATTTCACGGAGGAATAACGGATAGCAACTTGCGCAAAGAACTGGGAATAAAATTTATAAAAAGTAAAGTCTAGAAAAACGATAATACATTTTGGTAATATTTCTGAAAATATAAATACAGTAGGTTCATCCACACAACAGTTTAAAATATGTGCCTTGTACGTTCACAAAAAACCGAACAAATTGGACCCGATTTCAACAGTGTGGTTTTTTGAATTTCTTTGCTTTCGAAACCCCTTCAGGAGGCTCCAATAAAAGACACATGTTTTCAGTGTTTTTACTGGTGGAAATCCTCCTCGAAAAAAATCCGCTGCATTGCGATATCCGGCCATTTTTAATTTTTATTGCGCAGCCAGCACTTCGAATCTCGCACGAAAAAGCAAGAGGATCGCGAAGATGCCATCCATCGCCATTAATCTCAAAAAATGTTCTGCCACCACCAACTGGGGAGATCTCCATTTTTGCTTTTGGTGGTTGTTTAGCGTTCCACTGTCGGCTACCACCATTATAGCTGCTTTATTGCTTTTTAATGCCCATTACTGTTTCCCTGGCCATGAAATCCAATACGGATCTGTTTTAAATTAGTGACGCCATGTTGGAGTTGGACACACAAGATCAGCTCGTCTTTCGGAGAAGGCGGGATTTTGAATCATTTTTCTAGAATTATGATAAATAACGCCTCTAATGTGGGAGATTATTTTTTCTTTTCCTTTTTTTTGTGTTGATGGTTTTTTTTAATTTATTCAGCGGATGACCTGTAATGGCCGTCTTCTTACTTGAAACGATCTGTTTTGAGTTTGTTGGAATGATTTTGCAAGATCCAAGCATTCAGCTGTTCGGAAAATAAATTTAAAATCACATTTCTCTTTCCTGTCATTTAAACGCTATAATATTTTGTTGTTTCTGTTATTTTATTTATTTTTTTCTTGCACTACAAAAAAATTGCAGCAAGCAATAAATCACGACCGGATGTTGGACTCGTTTGGCTCACGGTCTTATCCCCTTTGAGTGGGATTTTTCTCTTAAAAAACTCCACCGGGGTGCAGAGTGCACTCTTAATAAATATAGTATTCCTTTATGCAAAATGAAGAAGATCTCAACCTCGTTTTGCGATGCACACGAATGGGCACAATTGCCAAAGTTAAAACGCTTCACTTGTCATTTTGCACCGCAAGATGAATTAAGGCTAATTTAGTATCTCTTTTAGAGAAGCGCGTGTGTGGTCCTGGTCCGACCCGTTAAACCTGTCAGAGCTTCACGATCTTCACAACTTGCCCAATCAAACAGACTCGTGTAAAACACGAAAAAAATCCGACAATAGTATTTAAAATTATGCAAACATAAAAGACAAAGGATTTTTCAAGTGCATAAATTTTTCAGAAAATTGACAATCAAGTGGGAATTCAAAGAATTTTGGAGTAGAAACAAAGGATTTCACATCTAAAAATAATCCAAGACGGAAAAACATAAACTCATCAGAACTGTCGGACTGGCGGGAAAAGCAAGGGAACAAAAAGTGACCCCTGCGGAACCTTTTTGACTACGAACACTGAAATTCAATACTAACCAAAGCATGTCAGCGTCGGATGGAACGTCATAGGTGCATTTGTCTTCGGCGGGGATCTTCTCTAATGAGAATTCGTAACGCCGGATGTTTTCGCTAGTTTTGAAAAATATGTATATGAGAACATTCTGGAACTGAATCGAAAGATCAATCACCGAAAATCCGTGAAATTAATTTTCCCAAGAACAAAATGTTTTTAATATCACGCCTCGATGACAGCAAAAGTTCATCGTAAGTCCTGAAGTAATTCATCATCACGCCAATTATTTTCAAAAATAAAAAAATTAAAAACAAAATGCCTAAGATTTTCTTTTGCGCGCATGAACAGAATCGGTGAATTTGTACTTTCATATTTGAATTCAGGGTGGATGTATTTTACTTTATGCCACGGCCATTTACCGAAAACCAAAATAAACTCCTCCATTCAGGAGTGTATTCCAACGGAGTCACGACACGGCGATTGAAGACATTTTTCAGATCCAACGTCCCATGGACCATAAACAATTTTCATATGATGAATCTGAAATGAAAGGGGAAAATAAAACGTGTCATGGAAAAAAAAAAAAAACAAAATATTTTCCTTTTGAAAAATTAATCACTACTTTTAGAAGGAACGTGCTGACAAAGCATGGGAGTGGCGTCCGAAGATCTAATGGATTTAGGTACTGGAAAATTGATTTAAGGATTAATATTTGAATTTTATTTCTTCTATTTTGAGTGTTTTTAAAAATATGCGAGTACAAAAATAAAGTACCTATACGCAAGATTTGTAACCATAACTTGTCTATAATGGTCGAACGACGTCTTCCCTGCAGCCACACTGAATTTCCTCTTTTCTTAATTATCTCATATTTGAATAATTGGAAGCAAAACAATAACATCCTTCATCGGCCGACCAAATTGCGCTATATAACGTAATCCTGCCATGAAATCGCTCTATTTGTTCCCGTCCATCTGTCTGTCACTTTTGACACTAAAATATTTTTGAAATAAAATGTTTTAACGACTACAAGCCACATTTTCCCTTTTTCTTGTTAAACTCGTCCAGTTTTTGTACTTTTTCTGGCCGCAGCTTCCTCGCATCAATTTGTCAGTGAGTCAGGTTGATGGAAATCTTAAAAAAATAGAATCAAAAAGCCAAGAAAATATCCTCAATCATTCTCCTCATTGTCAGTGTGAAAATTTAAATCCGTGAATAATAAAGTGCAGAAAAAGGTGCTTTTCCTGTTCAAGGATAAATCGAGATATTTTCGAAATCGAGGACACGAGCGAACGAATTGCATTGGATGCAGGTATAATTTGTGCGAATATTCGAGTTCAGCAACGCAAGGATTAAGGAAAATAAAGGTGTGCAAATGTGAGAGGATAAAGCGGTCGTTTCCTTCATGAGCACAATTGAGGCCATGTGTAGGATATTACAAACTTCGTCATATGTTTGGAAAATCCTGAGGCATCCTAGCGCCTTTTTATGAGGCGCTTTCAAATTTTCCACACGGCCGGAGTCCAGACGTAATCCCACGTGTTTGAATTTACACTCCCGGTTCGGAATCATATACAAAAACACACGGTGATCCTTTGATTTCGAGCTGTTAGGAGACTTCTTGGTAAACAATCGTTTCAAAAGAGTTTCCCACAAATCTCTGGTAATAAAATAAAAAAAGAGACTTCGCTGCGCCAGAAGAACTCCTGGATGCATCTCATCAAAGTGTGTTTATTTTCTTCCAATGGCGGAGGAACTCATTTGGGATGATTATGACCACGGAGCAGCTCCTTAGGCTGATTCTAGCGCATACTGTCGATTTATATACACTAGCGTTTGTATCAAAAGTTGTTAAAGACAGCTATAAAACGACCCGAGCCCCAACGGCAAAAGGATTTTTTTCCAGTCAAGCATAACGCCTTCGGGAGGCGGCGGAGTGCTCCACTGACAACTATTCCAGCTCCGGCCCCTGAAGGCGCTTCCTCAAAAGTCAATTCGAAACACATGTGCAGTTTGCAGTCCGATGTTAGATGCACCGCGAACTGTCGCTGCCAATTGATGCAATTCGGTGGGAACAAGTTAAAATTAGAATATTCGCCCCTGATTTGCGCCGTGATCCTCGCCACGATCAGCAAGGCGACTTGTTGATGCGTATAAAGGATAGAGCACTTAGATAGGCGTTACGCGGTAATTATGCCAAATTATTTCTAATAAATTACAAACATTTCATAAATGTGCGATGTTTACAATGTAACTTTATGTGTTCTGTAGAAGTTTTGCGATTTATTTATTTAAATTCACTTTGATGGGGTTGTGAAGATCACCCAGTTTCTTCCTTGTGAGTGGATCACTAACCAATAAAATCCAGTGAATACCGTCAATACAGTGGATCGATATCTCTTGAAACGTTTGATGCTTGTTTGCTTTTCTGAAATTTGAAAAATCAAATGATCGTCAACGAATTCGGAATGAAAAATGCCGAGAATTTCCGCAAATGTTCCAGCTGCCCGAAACCGAAATGCAAGTGGCTTCTTCTGAATTCGACTGTGGGAAAATGCTGAAATTGAAGAGGATCTTATGAAAATCACTTCAACATCTCTGTTGGGCATATTACGTCCGTCATCACCTCCCACCGCCATCTGTCCCGGTCCCGATTCTCAAGATGAGGAATTTTCCGAACAGATGTTCCTGTATGTCCGCCTGTCGGGATTAATGAGCTTTTCATTTCCATTATGTCGCGCAACGTGATCAGAAAGTGAAATAAATGCGCAATACACTAACACCCAGCGGATAAGGACCCAATGGGTCACTTTCAACAGCCGCGCCATGATCGTTGAATCCATTAAAGGATTTTCAAAAAATACTTTCTTGGAATTGACTTGAACTTACTCGGGCGATGTGTCTCGAAAATTTCGGTCTCGACATTTTAAGGAAAATTTCAGTAAACGGCGGCAAACAAACACACTGCACACCAACAACCGAAAAACGCATTTTTAATTAACGGGTGCTCATCTCAGCTTTATGGGCGACTACCGAATAACCGAAGGATCCTCGAGGGATGGGGACGCGGGACTGAGTGCAGCAGCCCATTTTTCACAAGCCCTTTAATTGGAACGCTACCGACAGATGTAAATAAACAACCCATTGCGCCTGGGTGGCTGTTGATAGACACCCGGCCACTCCGTCGGGTTCCATCTCCGGCTTATCGCTTTTTCGATAGGTGAATTGAGAAGAGTCCATAAATTTCAGTGAATTGATTAATGGCGGCGAAAAGCAGGTGGAGACAGAAAGATTTTCATCAGGTGGATTGTCTTCTTTTTATTTTGGATGATGTAGTAGAAGTTTCTTAAGGACATTTCGACAGAGTTTCTACAACATTATAAGCTTCATTTCGTACTTGTGAAAAGATGAAGATTTAATGGATTTCTTTATTGTACTTGTACATCTAGAAAGCAAATCATCAGATAGAAGCCTAAAAATGTTCGGCCGAAAAGCCAACATCTTCGGTCATAAATCGTCCTTCTATACAATGTTTACGCAAGTTGTTCTGTATCAGCGACCGACATCTCGCCATTAAGTGATTAAACCGCCGTAAAACTCACTCGTTGGACATCCTGAAAAACAAACACGACATCACAAACTTCGTCCCAAACTCACTTAAAAATTCATCATTACCAAACTCCCATGTTTTTCGTTCTGCTGTGCTTCGTGGTCGCCAGCAGTTGCGCTTCTCATCATCACTCTTGGAGGTTTTTGCCGAAATATTTTCCAAATTTCAAACTGCTGATTTGTTTTTTATGCACTGCAGTGAGAAGACAGTCTAACATTGGTGTTGAATTTCTTCTGTGTCGAGGCCTATGATCTTGGAAGTCCCGGTCAAGGCTCGCACGAGTTAATTCCATCCCGTCGTCAGCCTCCTTCGAAAATAAGGCACCTCCTGAATGGCGGATACTTCCTTCGCCGTTCGCACCGACCATTTTGGTCTGAACCAGTAAAAATTTTTGAGTTATTGCACAACGATTGCTGGTCTACAAGAGTGCGTTAAAAAACAGGAAAATTATGAGACATTATAGTGGATTTGAATATAACGACACTGAATTGCTTGTTGTCGCAAACAGAAATTCGGAGCTCCTAAATTAGAATGTCGAGGAAGAGTTTCCTTGGACTCGACGATGCTGTCGCATTAATGGAAGTTTAATTGATTCTTTAGTTTTATATTTATGGCTTCTGTAGGCTTTATGTAATTGTTGTCTGTAGGGTTCGGTAATCGGTTGCTTCAACCATGAACACTTATTTTGAACTTTATCAATTATGAATCACAGCTTTACGTTCGCTTTTCCACAAAGCATCTTTTTAATTTTCTAAATCATAAATCAATGATGTTATTTTGTTCGCAAATTCGAAATAATCTTGATTATAAATATTTTTTAATTTGTTGCTTTTGTTTTTATTTTGATCAAACGCAATGTAAATACTTTTACAATATCCACAAATACATGGCGGCCTTAAGAGACTTTGTTTTAGCAAACTAGATAAGATGGGTGTCATGTCTTATCTATCCATCAGATAAGATAACAACCCGTGAAAATAAATTTCAAATCTCGCCAGTTGTGGCTAAAGTATTTCTCTGCCATTGATAAGTGAAGTATTTGCAGCGAAACACTTGCGGTCACTAGTTTTGGAAATAATTACTTCAAATTAAGTATTGTTGGTGCGAAATATAGAAAATCATTAGAAATCAGTGAAATTAAACAACAAAAGTGAGTTTAGAACAATTTATATTATTATTTTAGTTCGCAATGGCGGTTTCAAATTCGTTTACATGCTTGATTACATTATTTTAGATGGATTCAAAAATTGTGCTAATACAGGTTTTTCTTATACATAATATAAAACAATACAAGAACATCATCCATTTATTACATCTATTTTCGGGAATTATGGTCGCACAAAAAGTCCAGGAAACCATATCAGTCACCAATTAATAAATCGAGATAGAAGTATAAATGAAGAAGTGAGTCACAAGTGTACTTTTATTGATTAGAAGCATTTCGTGATTATCATGTAAATATGTACCTGTGCGAGAGATAATGTGGCGTTCACAAGTACAGGGTGACTAAACTGATTGGAACACCTTGTGTTTTGTATAAATGGGGATCAATATCTGACCAATAATTTTGTATATTTAGTCCGCATTTGCAATCGAACGTAGCAAAAACACATTT
Source organism: Leptogaster cylindrica (assembly GCA_963082835.1). Taxonomy (NCBI): domain Eukaryota; kingdom Metazoa; phylum Arthropoda; class Insecta; order Diptera; family Asilidae; genus Leptogaster; species Leptogaster cylindrica. The sequence goes on from OY720105.1 coordinate 50,654,210, forward strand.
TTCCCAAAGAAAAAAACACAATAATAAACAGACATCAAAAATTGAAATCCAAAAATCTAACTTTCTTGTTTTTCTACTTTACAGATGAATATAGTAATAACTATAGCAATAAGTGCACTTCTAGTAAATATAGTCATCGGAGCAAACACTACAACAAGTGATCCTATCAAGAACTCGCCAGCACAAAATGCCACAACAGAAAAGCAAACAGCACCAACGACAGTAATAATATTTACCTTTTTTTCAATATAAAGATCATTTTTTATCCGGGGAAATCACCCTGTAGAAACAAATTGCTGATTGCCTAAAGTTATGTTATTATTATATTTATAGACAGTCAGACCAAAAGTGCACATAGTGGACAGACCGATCTGCAAACGTTGTCACTGCGATGTCAACTCAAAAGTCTTGGATTGCTCCCACAAGAATTTCACAACAATTTTTGCCAAGGACGAAATGGACGACCTGATTAATTCCGATGCGGAATTCGAGACAATCCATTTGGACAATAACAATTTGCAATCACTACCAGTATTTGGATCACTACCAGTAAAAAAGTTGTATCTGAACAACAATTTTATTAAGAGCATTGAGAAGGCTGCATTCAAGGAATTGTCAAATCTGGAATTACTGGATTTGTCCAACAACAAATTAACATCGGAAGGACTTATGCCAGCGGTTTTCGAAGGGAAGTATGATCCGACACAATACGAGCCTTTGGGACATCTTAAAGAGTTGAATCTTGGCTACAATCAGCTGCATATGCTCAATGAAGATCTTTTCGAGCACTTTCCAGCTTTGGAGGTTCTCAACCTGGCTTCAAACCCTTTCCATATCATCAATCATCAAACGGAAGTCGCGTTGTCCGCTTTGCTGCACTTGAAGGCGAGTGATTTGGTATTGTCATTGAAGTCTAATTTAATTATTAATTTACAGAATTTGGATCTTTCCTATATGGAATTGTCCGAGCTTCCGCCACATATTTTCCATACTCCGAGAGAGCTGGAGAAATTGTCTCTGTGCGGAAATTTATTTTCGAAAGTTCCAGCAGCTCTGGAATTCGCGAAGAACTTAAAGTCTTTAAATCTTGATGAAAATTTATTCAAGGAACTAGATGACAAGAAGTAAGACAGCTTACAGGTGTAAAGTGATTATCCAATGGCAGTTAAATTGTTACATTTTCAGTGGGTTTCCGCAGCTAAAAGAGTTGGAAGTGCTCAGCATTTCTTATATGCCAGAATTGACCAAAATTGGAGCAGGAGCGTTAAGCCAACTTATAAGTAAGGGATTTTTTTTACTTCATGATTTGTAGGGAAACGGATTAGAAGAAAAGAAATATAACATTTTGTATTAATTTTTATAGAACTGAAGGAACTTTTTGCGTCGAACAACCCACTATTGAGCTCAATCCATTCCAGCGCCTTCAGCAGGCAACGTAAGAACACAACCGTTTTTGATTATCCTCCAGTTGAAAAAGTACGTAACGATTTTTTGAAATTACATATATTTGAAGTTAAAATGATTTTTCACTTCAGTTGTATATTCACAACAACAATTTAACAGTGTTGGAGAAAACCTTGCTAGGTACTTTTCTACATACACATTATTACTAATAATAGTTAATTTGTTTATTTAAACATAAAACACTGTAGAGCGTTGGGACTTAGTGAAGGTCGCTGACATTCGCTACAATCCTTGGAAATGTGACTGCGACAATAGTTGGCTGATCCACTCCCTGTTCCCCGATATAGTAGAAACCACGCCTGTCCTCTCGAACGACGTCCACTGCGCAACTCCGAAGGAGTGGAAGGATGTTCCCTTCAGCGAAATTCACAACAAGAAGAAGAATCTGCGTTGTTCAGATATTTATGGTAACAAACCGGCAAAGGACGGAGCTATCCTTCTGGGAATTTTAATTGGACTCTTAGTGGGTATCCCGATGACCCTGGCGGCTGTCATTTTGTACAAACGAGGATGCCTTGGTCTGCTCGGGAATACAGGTCCTGGGGCCTACAGCAGAGCCTTTTACAAACGAGCCAATTTTGGCGAAGAATTTTAAACGTATTTAGTTTATTTTTGTTTTATTCTTTTTTATTTATAAGTCATGACAAGGATCAATGTTCAGAATACGCCAAAAATACAATTTCAAAATGTAAGCTGTTAGTTATTTTTGGTCAGTCGGCAGGAATCAGAAACACTGAATCATTCGAGATTCGACTCATTAAAGAACTCTTCGGATGGAAGATCAAGTTTGCGATGGCAATCAACGACGCTGCACTTAAGAGAAGAAATGCTGTGAAAATCATTGTTATGAAAATGCCAGAAATCTGTTGATGAAATTGTGTTAACAAAGTAGATTATAGAGCGACATTTACTTTACTTTCATACCATCAAAACCATGGTTATGGTATCGAGATTCATAAGCTGATGAAGGGCCATTTTCTCAAAAAGTGATTTTCGGAGTGCATCAGGTTTTGAAGTATTTCTGAGCAGTTCTTCGTTCAATTCTTCTAAATCTTCAGCCATTTTTGTTGTATTTTAACAGACTTTTGCAAATTTGTAGTGTTATATTTAGCAATTTCGTTATTTTCAGAAATTGATGAGCATTGACTTCTATGGTCGAACTAACAAATTTAGGCAATATGTAGTCGGAAATGTCCAATTTATTATAACATTCTAATTAATTATAAGTTATAACATATTGCCCATTCCTGTGTGGTCTTTTGACAGTTTCGCCTACTTAAAAAATAAGGCAAATTAATTCAGTAGACTACTTTACTTGGTGTTTAAATGCTTTGATTTGAATGAAAAGAAAATATCTCAGAAGTTTCCCACTGGAAACCTTACGTGTTCGTAATTTGCACACAAATCAGTCTGCGAGCGATGCCGGCCCACTTTACACGATTCATCACCGACGACACAATTTATTTCAGGTACAGAGCACAAAGGCAGCAAGTTATTGCAACAAAACAAAAAACAATACTCCATGGTAAACTTTAAGACGACAGAGTTCGGAAGAAAACCGCGAAAACTGCGCAAAACCAAAAATTGAAAAATAAGATGCGCGCGCAGAAGAAATTCTCGCAGTGAAACGCGACCATAATACCATAATATATTGTACCTATAGGTATATTTATTGGGTGAGGTCATGGACAACTTACGAGAGAAATTCGTTCGTCAGAGCAATTGTCGAGGTTCAACAGATTCACGGATAAATAAAACTTTTGACCTTTCCACCTTTTATCAGTGGCTGTGGAAAATCCGAGAAATTAGTCAGTTACATCACTCTGAGATAAGTACCTTCTTTGTCTTTTAGCGATTTATCTCTGCAATTTATTTTGTCCTTTTTTGATTGTTTTTATTTTCTTTTTATTTAAACAATTAAAAAATGTGCATCTGCAAGACCGTGTCGCCTCGGTCTTCCGAAACTTGTTTCCCTCCAGAACTGGAGACTAGAATCTAGTTTTACCTCACTGAAATGAAATCACTCGCTGCAGAGTGCACTGACCGGCGCACAGTGGAGTATTTGACCCAAAAACATCCAAAAATCAACGAGTTACTTAATTGAAATGAAATTTTTTACTCGGGGATTTTCGGGGTTGCTGATTGATCAGAACTCCGAAATTCAATGTGGTTTTAAACATTTTTTATAAAAAGATGGTGGATCGGGGAAAAAATGTTTTTTCTACATTGATCCGTAACGCACGCTTTGCATGATAACATAAAATTCTTTGACCTAAAAAAAAACTTTTTTGTTAATTATTTTTACTGGGCTTTATGGCAACTTATTGGAACTATTATGATTGTGTTATGAATGTACACCTTCGAAACACTTGTACGAAATTTTTTATTAATCGGCCGAACCAATCACCCCAAAAATAGACCTCCATCTGAAAGCAACCTAAAGTTTCAACTAGAAAAAACACCGCAACGAAATATGAAACCTATATTTCAACATATACATAGTAGTTGTAACCGCATATAATTCATGCTGCCCAAATAGATGTTTTTCGTCGCATCTTGATTATACTAAAGATATTGGCATGATTGATTCCTTTTTTATTTGGAATATATCTGAAGGGTACATATTTTTTTAAAAAATATATCCCTCTCATGAAGGAAATTTTGAACGACGAAGTAAAAAACTGTATATTTTTAACCCAAAATTTTCAAAATTTGTTAGTTTGAACATTCATACTTGCCACATTTGCCAACGGATCGAGACATGTGAGACGCGGTTGGAAAGCTCATAATGCGTACTGTTTTCTGGCATCTTGTTCGTCCTTCTATCGTGTTCCAAACAGAAGTTATAAATTTTTTTGAGCTCACCTTCCTGCACAAACGAAAAATTTTCAACCCTTAAAAAAGGGGTGAAGGAATGGTATTACGACAAAATGATTAATCATAATAGTTGATCACAACACTTCAAGGAATCGATCGGTATATGTTGGAACACTTGCTAGTGAAACACCCTGTATATAGAAAAAGCTCCTAGTAAAAAAATTTCCCGTAAGGATCTATAAAAACAGTAAAACAAATCATTACGTTTATAATGCAAAGTTTCTCATTTTTCGAACGTAATTGAGAGTGAATTTCGTGATTACTAAATATCTCTCATACTATTTTTTGGACACAATCATTTTTGCATTTCCAAAACATTCGGAAACGTGTTAAATTATGTATATGTTCTCAAAAACATTATTTACTCATGCTAGCAGTTATTTAAATTAGTAAATTAATCAGTTCCTTTAAAGCACGTTCTTCAGTGGTTCTTGCGTCAGTCAAATAACAACTTTTTTGCTCGAGAATTTTTCTATTACTAGCAAGAAAAACGAGTTAATTTTTATTTTTTTAATAAACAAATTTTTTCTAATTTGCTTTGAAACCGCATTTCTAGAAGACGACACTGTTAATCCAGTCCCGCGCGGAACACTGTAGAGAAGTTTTGCGGAAATGATGTCCTACACCGTCATTATGCATATTGACAAGAAGTGCATAAAGAAAAAAATGAGGAAGTGGTGATCTCGCTTCTCGAGGGTCACGCTCTGGAAATTAGGAAATTATGAAATTAATTGATGAAGGATGTGAAAGGAGAATATTATGCTTTTGTTGGCCTAACTTGAATTATATTTGTTCTAACTTGACGAATTTAGCTAATTTCCGTTTTGGCGGCTTTACGCCAAAAATTCGATATGGATTGCTGATTAAAACTTTACTTAAATTTAAAGAATATTCTAAAATATTCATTTAAAAGGAATTCCGTCCTTTCTTTGAATCAAGTTCCAAACTTGAATATTCGCCATTTTGTAGCTTATTGTTAAATTTTCTAATAGGTAAAACAAAATTAAAACAGCCATTGAACAATAATGTAAATTCTTATTGCAAAACAGTTCTTTCATTCTCTCATTTTCTAAAGCAATTTCTTCACTTAGACTTAGTGAACGTACTTGACACGATTTGCTGCAACTGCAGCGGTAATGACAGCATACTTTCCAAGCAGAATCGCAGCATTGCACTGGAGACCAGTTGCGGAGACATGGAAAAAATCTTCTCTTAAAAAATGCATCTATTTCCAAAGCAATCATTTTACCAATTTCCAGTAAGTGATAGGAATGAAATGCAGTTGGATGTTCGCAGCTCTAATTAGCGGTCGGTACCGAATCCGCGGTTGTGGCCGAATGCACTGCAATGTGGTCAAAATGCACTCGGGGGGTTGCGCTGCATTTGCCGCGAGGTAACTTTTAGAAAAGGGAAAGTTTACCACAATTGGCGTTTGATTTTTCTCCGTAAATGTGTGGAACGTGTTTTAGAATTGAGAGTTTAATTAGTCTTGTCGTTGTTGTTGGAATATAGTACTTATTTAGTGGCGATTGCAGCAATTACCTGTTTTTCCCTCTTTCAAACATGACGCAGACGCGAACAAATTTGCTTTTTTTATAAGCTTACAAATTTGTAATGTATGATCAAACAGAATAGTTTTACTGGAAAATTTCAATTTAACACAGTAAGGGAAACCACATAACGATGACAGTACTGTGGATGTGTTTTCCTGGAGTTGAAGTCCATTTTTGCCTCTATTGGACTCAAACAAAGAGATTCTATACATGAAGATATTACTATATATTTTATACACAACAATAGACCGATTACAAGTTTTTATACACCTAATTTCTATGTTTGTTCCAGCAATTTGTTTATTTTCGTTATCAAAATGTTGAGTTGTTCTACAAAAAACAATCATTAAAAAGCGTTTTCTGATAACCAAGTTGAACTTGAAGTAACAATTTTTGAAAGGCTGGTGACAATTTTGTACTTGTAATTTTTATACCCACATATAAAACAGATATGGTTCATAATGGGTTAGTATTTTCATTTTGCAATTAATGTGTTTGCACCATGTTCTGTTCAACGGAGCAAGACTGCTGTTGGTTTTACCAGAAGGTGACAATTTTAATACATCTACGTGGGGTGTTGACTGTTGGTGTCGAACAACAAAGGGTGTGACTATCAATACCAAACAATCCCACTCTCAATACCTTTCGGTGGAAGCCGTCAGTCACCAGATGCCAACAGCATACCAATTCGAATCCCGAGTCAATAAACCTTCTGCGCAGACAGATTGACCCATGCATACGGATACGATCGGCTTGATGCTCTTACAAGCAAGCATCAAGCAATCGCCGTGCAAGAACGTGATCCATACCTCATACCTCAATACCGCGCCGGCAGCGGCTCGAGGAATACATGAGCTCTCAGTCAAAGTCCGCGATTGGTCTTCAGTTTTCATCAGTCGAGTCGCAGCAGTAACTTAGTCCATACTGCAGCTTGCGATCGGCAACTTTGGTCCGAAAGAGTAACAACAGATAAGCGACTGCGATTAGCCCAGATTGTGATTGATCCGCGTTAGGAGTTATTTGAGATAATTCGTGATTGTTTTTAAGAATCTGTAGTGTTGTGCGGTCTTCCTTCCCGTGAGGATAGAGCTGTTCCGATCAATGTTTAATCTGTGCGGATTTATAAGAAACCCCAAGGAATTTTAGCTGATCACTTTTCAATTGGAATATTCAACTGGTGAACAAAATGACAGAAGGTTGTGAAACGCAGGTAACGAGCCCTTGAGTTTTTTAAAGTTAACTGATTTCCTCAAGAATGGTGTCTTGGTAAGCGTAAGACAATTTATTGTGGTAATTTAATCGCTTATTAGCAAAACAAAACCTCTCCATTCTGAAAGTGTATGAAAAAATTGTTAAAATTACAAGGGCTTTATAATATACTGCCAGTGCAGTCCAGTTACAATGTCCGTGGGTTTTATAGACGTTTTTTTGTATACCAGTTATTATTAGTCATTCGTACCTGTTTTTTAACAGCCAGTATAATATATTCAACCTTAAGAAAGTTCTTATGGGATATAATATGTTCTTTAATGTACTTTTGTAGTTCCGTAATTTTAAATGCCATCGAAATCGAAAATTTATCATTCTGTAAAAATAAAAAAAATTGCTTTCGGTTCCATTTCTTTGAAAATTTCAACTTGTTATTCGCGCTATTTCCTATAAGGTCTTAAATATTATAAAACTTAAATGGTTTCTTCGATGTCATTTTGGTAGCCGTGACCAAGATTTCGGTCTGCAACAATCTAAATTAGTTACAATCATTTTATTTGAAAATATTTAAAATGACTGCAGACAATTCTGTTAATCTAATATGATTTTACTATACTTCGTTTGATTAATTATGACAACAAGTTCAACAATGTACTTAACTCTACAATTTGAATTTGAAATGCAACACCAATGCAATGTTTTTTTCTTTCAATTCACCGTGGAACTTCTCGAATTGACCATTGACATTTTTAATGCTTTCCTCACTGGGTGACGGACTGAATTTAAATTAACCCTTTCGTAGTAGGTGTATTGGAGTTGCACTCTAGTCCAAAGCCTCAGTTGTCGTGCTTGTAATTATCACGAAGTTAAGCCATGAACGGCGTCGAATATTCGAACTGAGCTGCACTTGCCCAGAAATCTGTGCCAGTTGGCACCGCGCAGAATGCTCTTGGCCTTGGCCGGTTACAAAACAAATAAATATCTTTGGAACGCTTTGCTAGGGTCAGTGTTGTGATTTCATGATATTTCGCCTCCAAACAATGTTATTTGTATTGCTTATTGTTATTCTGTATACACAAACGTTTTTCGCGCAATTTAAATGCGATTAAAACGTTTTGAACTGTAGCTTTTAAATAATTCAATTTCCAGTTCAATGAATTCGGCCGCCATTCATTGCGTGCTTTGCGTCAATCGTAAAAAAAACTATTTCATTGCAAATTGGTTATTTACTTTCGGTTTATACCTACTGCATTTATTTTATTGTGAATCAAGAGTTTTCCCTCTCAGGTGGGCTCTGAATTGAGTGCAGCCGACTTGAACCACACTGAATTCTAATTTTTTTCATATTCCTCGGCTGCACATCGAGTTTGCGCTATACATGGCTATGCCAAAATGACGCAACTGTTTTATTAATTGCAGTAGTAACTGTAATTAAAAGCAATTTTTATAGTACTTTTGGTTACAGTGTGCCATCCGCACGAACCTGTGTACCTCACACAAGGCGGTGATCGGCATGGAACATCGTTCAACCTCGGCGATTATCGAACTTTGAATATTTAAAAACTCAAATCGAAAATGGTGCGTTAATTGCACTGCGACTTGCGAGTGACCCAAAGGTGAACACGCACTTCGCCAACAGCCAGCCGCAAGCAGAATTGCACAAGCCAACCACAGCTCAGCAGCATTAATAAATTCGTTCGGTTTTTTCCTCTTCTAACGTTTCTGTTACTAAGTTAAGTCAATCAGGTACGCGAGGTCTTTTCGGTTCGGAAAATGGCGTTTACTGACCTCAGGAATGCCACGTTTTAGCGCATTTGTTGCAAAACTATTGAAAGTCGATGCAGCGAGCCGCGCACGCGCATGCACCACAGGAACGGGCGAGTTGAATGCACTCGGCGCAGTTACGTGAAAGTCGCTCGGCTAACCACAAATTGAAAATTGTTAGAAAATGGAAAAACTAAAGTCACTCGTTACCTATTTGCAGAATTTCTCCCCGTCAATTACATCCAGATAAGAAAACATATTTTCTTTCTGTTTCGGAGATCGGCTTTCACACACTTTTTTATTTATGTTTTTCTTTTGAGGTCGAACAAATTGCTGCAAACCAATCCTAATTTTTAGCACTCAGCGGGTAGGCCGTGAATTGACCCCGTTCCAGGAGGTAGCATAATTCAAAAACTAAATTATATTCAGGTTTTTATTGAGTATCAAGAATAGATTTTCGAAGGGCAGTGCCATGATGTCCCAACTAACAGTCTGGACATTGCAATTACTGGTTCCGTGGACCCGAAGTCTCAATATTGCGGTATCGATGGCTGCGAGAGCAATTTAGGGTATTCGATTTACGAAATCAAGGCGGACGAAATGGATGGAGGCGATGAGGACGAAATGGGTGATAACGACTTCGATCTGTCCTGATTCGCAGTGCTGATAGTGAAGTTGATTGTGATAGTCACCACGTTTCGGCTTAGAATCGTCCGTTTGCATTTCCATCGCGATGAATATTAGCAAAAGATGTGACGACTGGGTTTTTTACGACAGCTTCGAGATGGCGGCGCAAACGGTATATACCTCTACTCTATGCACATTTGTTTTGGTGTACTTCTTTCATAAACAATGAGTGTATACCTTGAAGCAAACTGCTGAGAGAATTTTCCAAAGTTATTGCAAAATTGTTTGTTTTTTGTATCTTTCAATTCTTGCAAAAGACTTCCTTCTACGTTAGAGAATGGAGGACAAGACCTTACATCAAGAATGCAAGTTGCAACATTAAGCCACTTGCATTGATTTGCACGAATAGACTAAAGACAATACTTAATGGGGTTTATGAACTCCTTTTATTTTAAATTCGTACATATTAAATGCAATTTTAATGTTATTATTTTCTTTCACTGGAAAACATTCAAAACAGTGAAATGCTAATGCAATTTGTTTATTTTTAACACCAGAATTTCTTTAAAAAATCTTCAATTAGACAACAGTGCAGTTTCGATGCCCAGAAAAATGAAAATTTGAACGAACTGCGAACGTGCTTGCTACAATAGAACTTTATCAAATTTAAAACTATCTCAAGATGAAAAGTTATTAAAGTCTTACATTAAATATATAAAAAACGATAATCAAAGCTGCACAAAGGAAACTCAATTCAGCTGATGGGTATCGAGCACGTACTGCAGAATTGTTCGGCGCGAGTATATAATTGAAAGTCCGTAGTTAACTAATTCAGAGTCCAAAATCGAACAGTTAAAAGTGCAGTGTAATTTTGCAGAGTGCAAGTGAAGTCGGAGTGCATTACGCAGTAAAGTCGGGCAGAGTTTGTTGTCTCGAATGTAAGTTCAATATGCATGAAATTAGAATTCACCAGGAACATTGTTAACACCGTTTGCAGCGACCTAATAATAATGTTCGAAATTTCGCGGTTAATTCAATGAGGTGTACGCGATTAGAAATCGAGTGTGGTCAATGTAATGATAAATAATTAAACGCATTAGTTCATTAACAAAATAGAATATTCACGGCTTAGGTTTTCCTAATTATAAACTTTTATTTAATATGCCTACCTAAGCTTAATTTGTGAAGTTTAAGAATAACATTTGAGTAATTATTAATTACTTGTACTTTGCGGGCGTGCTTTATTGGTAAATAGGTTTTACAAAGAGCTACTTGTCACCGTAATTTATTTTGCTGTATGACTTGCCATTTTGTGAACATTTCGAAAAGAGTTTTTTGCTAATTTTATAATTTTCACTTAAAAAATGCTTTGCAAACAGGAACGTAAATTGATTTGTGTGTAAACAAACTTGAAATTCCGCAGAAGTACTAATAATTCCTATCATCGCAAAAAATATTGCAAATAATTATTTTCCATGTTTCTCCAAAGTACAATATCAATGAATGTGTTTTTCTATTAGAGCAAGTCTTTCAAAAGTTGAATTTAAAAAAATCTCGTAATAATTGAAGCCAACAATCGCTGCTCAACAGATGTATTAGATAGCAACAATTGTCAATTACCTCGAAACTATCCGATAGTATTAATGATGTGTCGTCAGAGCGCTAATTGCATAAAACCTCCACACGGATTGCGGTTAAAAAGAGGCGGACCGAAATTGCTCTTTTGCCGCATGTAATATCCAATGCCCTTCGAGCCCACAGATACCGCACATAGATTTAGCAACAATTCAGTAACTAATTTATTGTTTTTATAGTTACTTTCACTGCGCAAACCTATGAAGATGGGGAAATTAAGTTTAATTATGCTGGTAGTTGCATGTTTTGCCAGCATTAATATAATCCACCTAAACCGAAATAAAAAACCATCTATTTAATAAGCCAATAAGTTTCAGTGTCTACACACTGTTTTTGTTTGTTTTGTGTTAATTGCCAAAAATTTCATAAATCATAACTGCTTAGTAACTGAACAATTTTAAAAGGTGCTTAACCCGCTCTGGGCACTATAACAAATAGCAATAAAAACACAGACAACATTTTCTCCAATAGAATTCAATCGATTTTGTTTTCATTATCTTCCGAGCTTTGAATCGTGGAATGGACGGACGCGCGTGTTCAGAGAGACGCAACACTTCATCTGTATCTTAAGATGCTAGCTGGACTTGTTATACAACAAAACTACGACGAAACACGCGCTCTTGACCTGCTGAAGTAATGCAAATTACAAAGTTCACAATGCTAATGGAAAAATTCAAGTAATTTCCTTTACATCAAGCAGCAAAATTAAAAAGTGAACATTGATGTTTAGGTTGGTGATTGGTGAATAACCGTTTTTTTATTCCGTGGGCAAAATATTGTTTTTGATGTTATGAAAAATCAGAAAAAATCGTTGAAAATAAGAACTCTTTGTAGCTGCTGTTCTCTTGCACTGCAGAAGGGTTAAGAACGCTTTTTGGAGAAGCTACTAAGTTCCCAGAGCGAATTTCGTGAATCTCTTCCGATTCAACTAATTCTTAAATTTTTTCTTGGAAAGTTGTTAATGAGGCGAAAACTAACAAGCCCTGAAGTACAGAAAAAGTGGTCAAACTCCATATGTATTATTAATAAATGCAAATTGCTGTTCGTTGTTTCCTCGTGTACAAATCGTTTCTGGTTTGCCACAAGCTCACAGAATGTTCAGCTTCGACCGAACTGCATATTTTCAGTTTCCTCCGCTCTCCTTCCTTTGGGATCCTCGGAAAATGTGATGTGGCCCGCAACAGACAGTCGTGACTCGTGACATCTCGCGTGGATTACACAACGCAGTGTTGATACTCTCGAATTCCATTAACATTGACCTTGTCCGCTCCGCACACGAATTTTTGCTGAATAAACAATTCGCACTTCATATATTTGTAAATATTTTCTCAAACTGCAAAAAACTGCGAGTGTTTTGTGTTCAAGATTTATACCAACTCTTTTGCAGTTGATCACCTTAGGAAATATTCCATTGGTGTTTTTGATGTTTTTAAATTGCAAATTGGCAAATAATAGTGCATTTTGAATGGTGTCCGTGATTTCATTTGCAGAATACCTTGAACTTCTGTAATAAAAATAGAAAAACAATTAACATATTTAAAGTCGAAGTTCATGGCTTCGAATGCAGATGAAGAGCAAAACTGTAGACTTTTGCGAAATTCCAAATACACAATTCAAATTCAAATTAAAGGAAAAAGCTTTCAAGTGAAGCTCGTTTTAACACTCGAATTCTGTATGTATGTTATATTGTTATTCGCTCTTTTTGATGAAAACTTTTTAGTGAAACAGCTTTAATTTCGTCTAATCTAAATATTTTATTAATGGCTTCTGGCAAATATTTAAAATCTACTCACACAGTTGTTGTTAAGGCAGGTTTTTTATCGGATATTTATAACTACTTATTTCATTACTAGCCATTTCGCAGAAACTGTTGCGTTATAATAGTGCAATTAAAATTCAATAAAAAAAAGAAGAATTAATTTGCATAAATTGCTACTTATTGTTAGCAAAATATCGAAAACGTAATTATTTAGTCAGCAAAGAATTGTTGTAAATTTTTCATTTCATTTGTTGGACACCGATCATTATAATATTACTAGCAGAAGTTAAGCTTACATGTTTCAAAAAACAATCAAGTCCGTAGATTTTTTTTTTTTTTTTTGACAGAAACATATTGGTTAAATTTTCTACACTAATCCAGTGGAACTTTTAATTTAATTTAACAAATATTTATTAGATTTTGATTCTTAAGTATTTATTTTATTTACGAACTACTAACAACCAAATATCTAAATAGTTTTGTGGAATAAACAAATGGTGTAGTTAAATTAAAACAAAATTTAAAAAATTTAATGCAGTTTGTCGTTTGGCCTTTACCGTTACAAAATCTCATGCCCGATTTCATTAATTTTACTCCTAAAAATATCTTACAAAAAATAAAGAATCCCTATAAAACGACAAAACACAAAACTCCAAAGATACGAATTAGTTTGGTCTAGTGTCCACTAGAGCGCAGTTAAGTGTACCAAGTAGAAATGTCACACATGTCAATACTGAATACGAAGTAAAAACATTTCCCATCCCCCACCGTTTTCTGGGATAAGTCCCCTCCCAACAGGGAAATTTCATTTAAATCAAATGTCAATTCAGTCACTTTACGGTTTTAGAAAATAAACGAAGTTAGAGCATCAAAATTTTATTTAATTCACATTTCGTTTAAATAATAAACATTTTCGAAAAATCAAAAGCATTTTAACGGTTAAAATCGCTCGGGAATATGTTAATACGAAACTTCTTGTTTCGAAGCAATCACTTGCCAATGAGATCGCCTGCGTTCATTTTATGACGAAATTTGCTTGCCAGACGATACTCTAAATATAAAAATCGAATTTTCTATTCTTCCAAACAGAACCCGCAGAGTGATTCGCAGGAAGCGACGTATCGTCTGCCATCAAACAACAACAACAACGATACTATCGACGTCGAGAAAGGTATTTATCAAGAGACCAACCATGGTCGTCTAAACAACGGACGATCGTCGTGGAGTAATGGGAAGTTGTCCCTCGTTAACGGAGAGTCCCCGCTCTCTGCTGCATCAGCACCTGCCCGCTCGGAGCCCGATCATCAGCAGCACAAGAAAACCGTACTACGGAAAGCAGCAGTCATCTGCCGTTTCGCACTTGTGTCGGTTGGACTAGCACTTCTAGCTGCAGCCGTTGCTCTTTTGTGGTACTACCTGGGCTGGATGTACGGAATTCCGGCGTTTTTCGTGGCCCTCGCGGCCATCGTCATCGGTAAAGTTGGATGGCGATGGTTCTACATCGCTGCCGTGACATCGCGAAGGGACCTCATGTGAGTTGTCATTATTTTTAATTAGTTCTCTCCAAGTAAAAAAGCAAAACCGTCTGGAGAAACAGTGGAACGGAAGCCGAGTGGCAAAATCCAAATTTTACAAGTGCGAGTGTGTGTGAATGCTGCGAGTTCCCATTGAGATGAGCGAAGACATGTGGCACTGGAAATTCATTCGGAGTACTTTCACCCGTGATGAAAAGCATTTGTTTTCCCGCGCTCTTTGTTCTGCAATTGCTGTTATTATGTCACTTCTCTGCCTGTTTGTTGTAATATATCGTTAATCGTCGCAAAATGCGCGATGTGCGCAGTCGGATTATTTGCAACATTGAGCAACTCAACCTTGAAAATGTGAACTTCGGAATTTCACTCACAAAGCAACTTGATGAGAGGAACCTTTTGAAGACATTTCGTTTATTTCCGCAAGCTTACAACTTGTATTTGTATTTCCAACCAGAGGACAATGCAGAGACTTCTTCCGCCTATAAAAACTAACGTGAAATGAATCGAGAATCGATTTGAATAATTTATAATTCTGCTATTACTACCGCTTCATTTTTGGTGAATTTTGCGCTTCTTAAGTAATCAAAACAGCAAAAACCACACAATTTGCTGCTTTGAAGACCTTTCACACTGTTGAATGGAGAATTAAAAGCCTTGAACTGATTCCATGTGAGTTTCTACCATAAATCAAGATCTCAAAGATGCGCAGCCTCCGTTTTCATAACTGAAATAAGTTAATGCACAAAGGTTTCAACTCGGGGATTCTTTCACCTTTCCAACCTACTTTTCAAATATCCTAAATTGTTATTTATTGACTTATAACATATACTTGCATATTTACGGAAACTGAATTGTGCTTGGTATCAATTCATAAAAATCTAGACGAGACAAATTATGTTCGAGTACGTCGCTCTACTTATCGCTGTTTGCATAATCCATAAAAATAAGGCAGTAAATATTTCAAATAAAGCTCCATTTTTTACCAAATTCTATCGAAAGATAGTACAATTCGTCGGCCCTGTGCGCTCATTTTTTATCTCCTGGAACAAAGTTCAAATCGTAATTAAACTTTTTCATTAATTTATAAACCGTCCTTCATTTGCACCAAACATTTAGTAAAAAATAGAACACAAAAAATTCGATGACTTTCATCATTTTCACGTCTTTATTAAGTTGAGTAAACTCGACGCGTCGAAGTGGCTTTCTTCTGCGCACAACCCATGAGTCGGCTATTTCGCCTGCTTCAGCTTATCAGTGGGTTCCAGATGTGACAAGTGGATTTCCTACATGCGTGAGTGAAAGGTCAGGAGTCCCCAGCCAATGAACTACTAAAAAAATGTATTTTAAAAATAAACAATCGAGCCGAATTTTCATAGTGATTCTGCAACCATTTTTCTTACTATATCTGAATTTCTTCCTCTCTAGTACAATTTCCGGCTGTAGTTCATGAGAAATAATAGATCATTCTAATTTCTCCCGGCCCCGAATTTGAAAATCCGCTGCCAACGGTGAGCGAAGTAATAGAATGCTAGAATAGAATAGAATTGAATGAAAAATTTACAAATTGGATACTTTGTTTAAAGATGTATGCAAAGGATATCAAGCAAAACAAATTTCATTTTATATTAATTTACAATATTCTGTTTTTATACAGACTACAGAGAGTGCACAAGAAAACAGAAATAATTACAAACTCTCCTTTTGGATTGGATTTTCTCTTTTTGCTATTTTCTAGAAAAAAATTTAAATCGATGAACTGAACTGACAATTTTGTCTCATTACAAAAGTAATATCGGGTGGAAATTGAAAGCAAATTTGAACATTTTGTTTATGAAGTTCTGTTAAAATGTTTCTATTTGTAACTATCAGTGTATTTTTAGTGATGATAAATTCAACATGGTTCTTATCTTTAACAAAAACATACTCCAGATGTTCAATTATGCAAAAGTTTCCCAATCTGAAGAGTTCCTGCAAAAGTGGAAACAGGAAATTAATTTTTGCTTTAAAAATTTTTCGAAATTGTTCAAGCTTCAGTGCTGGAAAGTTGCTTTTGTAGGCACGATAATTAACAAAACAGTTCAACAATTTCTAATGTGTAATATCAGCTTTTAATGCGCTCAAATTGGTTGCATTTTACACCCACAATTTTGCAATGTATTCCGCTGAACCGCGGCTAATTGCGTGAGTGCATGAAATCAAAGTTAGTGTTTAAGACCAGAAAATCGACTATCGAAAAACAATATTGATTTTTTGCAGCGCCGTCCTATCATACATAAAATTGCTGATAATAGTAAAAAGTTACGAGAGGAAAAATGCGACAATCGGAGATATATTCGAGAAGCACGTGGAAAAGCATCCTGACAAGGCGTGCATTCTATACGAAGACCAGTCTTGGTCGTTCCGGGAAGTGAACGAGTTCGCAAATCAAGTCGCCAATCTGTTTCACTCTCATGGGTACAAGCGAGGAGACGTGGTGTGCCTCCTACTGGAGAACAGGCCCGAATTCGTGGCTACTTGGCTGGGCCTTTCGAAGATCGGTGTTATAACTCCTCTGGTGAACACAAACCAGCGAGGACCCTCGCTCCTGCACAGCATCACAGTGGCAAACAGTACAGCATTAATTTATGGAGAAGGGTTCACGGATCTAATTGATGAAATCTCCAAGGATCTTCCCTCGTCCCTTGCCATGTATCAGCTCAACAACGAGCTTAGCAAACCAGTACAGGGTGCAGCCAAAGATTTAGTGACCCTGCTTCAGGTGATGCCGAAGGATAAGACACCTGTGAACGCAGAACGAGCAGATCACCATAGCAAATTGCTTTACATTTATACTTCCGGAACGACCGGACTTCCAAAGGCTGCTGTGATATCGCACTCAAGGTAAAGTAGTCTCAGGATTCTCTGTAAACCCTCAGATTGATCATCTTCGCAATTTTTAGGTACCTTTTCATCGCGGCTGCTATCAATTGCACTTTGAAGTTCAGAAGCGACGACATCTTCTATGATCCCCTGCCGCTCTACCATACCGCTGGAGGAGTCATGAGCATGGGGCAAGCTGTGATTTTTGGAGCCACTGTTGTAACGAGGAAAAAGTTCTCTGCGTCAGGATTTTTCGCAGACTGTAAAAAATATAATTGCACGGTGAGTGTTTGCGAGCAGAAATCTCGTGAATTAATTACTTATTTTATGTTCCCTGAAGAGCATGGAGGAACCATTTATTAGAAGATTTTCAATGGTGTATATGCATTTCGTTTTATGAAATATAAATTTGCATGCGTTCTTGAAAATAATAGTTCCTTAAAAAGTTGTGAATTACCCAATGTAGTCGCAAAATTAATCTAGTGTCTGACTAATTTGCCGAGCACTTCTTGTGTGTCGCAACATAATCAATTCAGATGAAATACAGCGTTCTTATGAAATATTTCCAGGTTGCCCAATACATCGGAGAAATGTGCCGTTACATCCTTGCAACTCCACCAGGGCCAAATGACAAAGCACACAACATTCGAATAATCTTTGGGAATGGACTTCGCCCCCAAATTTGGCCGCAATTCGTTGAACGCTTCAACATTCCCAAGGTTGGTGAGTTCTACGGCGCCACCGAAGGAAATGCGAACATTGTCAACACTGACAACACCCCAGGAGCCATCGGCTTCATATCCAGAATCATTCCCACTATATATCCAATCTCGATCATTAAGGCAGATCAAGATACAGGCGAACCCATTCGGGACAAGAACGGCCTATGCCAACTCTGTGAGCCGAACGAACCAGGAGTGTTCATTGGGAAAATCATCAAAGGCAATCCCTCGCGAGAATTCTTGGGATATGTCGATAAGAAAGCATCTGAGAAGAAAGTTGTGAAGGATGTCTTCAAGAAGGGGGACATGGCATTCTTGTCGGGTGATCTACTGTTGGCAGACGAACGAGGATATTTGTATTTCGTCGATAGAACTGGTGACACGTTCAGGTGGAAAGGAGAAAACGTGTCGACGAGCGAAGTCGAGGCGCAAGTAAGCAACGTAGCTGGTTATCGGGACTCGATCGTTTATGGAGTGGAAGTACCGAACTCTGAAGGACGAGCTGGAATGGCGGCCATATATGATCCGGAAAGAGTCGTCGATTTAGATAAGTTCGCGGTGGATATTAAGAAACTCCTGCCCGCCTACGCTAGACCGCTGTTTCTCAGGTTTTTGACTAAAATCGACCTGACGGGGACCTTCAAATTGCGCAAAGTCGACCTCCAAAAAGACGGCTTTGATCCAAATAAAATTAAGGATGTGCTATATTACCTGACAGCGAAGGGTAAATACGAACTCTTAACGGCCGACATTTACGAACAAATTAGACGCAATGAAATTAGATTCTGAATTGTCTTCCTGCACAAAAACCATAATTATTCCCTCTTGTTCCTTCAGGTTGAAAGGAAGCATAGTTTTCTGAATAGACTTATTATAGGCCCATTATACTTACTGTGAATAGAAAGAGTTTCCTTCGTTTTTTTTTTTTTTGCTAATTTTTAAGGCGTTATTTATGTATAAACAAATTATTTTCATGTAAGGTGAAGAGTTCTCATTAGTTAAGAATTTATCGATTGCATCGATTCTATAAGACTTAGTAGGGATTTTCATTGTTCCACATATTTTTATTGTGTTTTATACGAAAAATATTGCGACTGCGTTTTAGTGCAACAATTTTGTACATATTATTGAAATTGATCGATAAATGTTCAGTTAAATAAATTTAAAAATTATCTAATTTTGGAAGGAAATTGTTTCATTGAATCTGATTTTTCCGACTGGACAATTTGCGAAAGAGGTGAGTTATTTATTATATTACTTTACTCATGTAAATACGGAGTCGAGTTTGTTCCACCGATTCCCATGAATAAATGTAGCAGATATATAGGAATTCCAGCATCCTATAAGCAATTTCGAGAATCCTTGCAATTCTGTCCTTTTTCATCTTCACGAAACCTTGAAGAATTGATACCCTTGATCGGACATATTCAAGACTCAAGTTGCTTAAGTTCCTCTTCGTCACGAGCCGGACGAACCAGGAGAATTAGATTTCCGTTAGATTTTCAAAACAAGTGAAGAATCTGGATACAGAGGATTGGCTACGAATACAAACCTAAATAAACGACTTTTGAGGGTTTGTGATGAAGGGAAAGGGAAACTCACACTGAGAATGTTGAATGTATTCATTCTAGCTAAATGAAAATAATGCAATACAGCTGTTGGCCACTTAACTTCCTTTAGGAAAATTGATATAAATGTTAGGAAATCCAAATTTTTCTTCTACAACAATGGTTGTGCTTTTCACCGCTAGAGGCACTAGCGTTTCGATTTGAACGATTTTGACATATCGTAATTTTCAGCTGTTTTGTTCTTTCAGGGTTAAGTTTCGCACCTCGGTTCCGTAATATTTACTTACTAAAATGCCGTTTATGGTAGGTCGAGCTCCTGTAAGGAGAACCCTGAAATATCTCCAGTCAGGAAAATTAGTGCTAAAGGAACGAGTGAAGATTTTCAGTATAAACTACAACACATATGGAGATCACCACGCTGGAGCAAGGTATGAAGAAATTCGAAAGAAATAGTAGAAATGATAGTACATTTACTATTGCAGAGATTTTGTCTTTTGGAATTTACCGCAAATTCAATATAAAAACCCTGAAGTTCAAGTTGTCACATTAAAAAACATGACACCGTCCCCTTTCGTGCGGTGCTACTTCGACAATGGCAAGCAAATGCTCGTTGATATCGACAGCAGGAATAGAGAAGAAATCATAGAACATTTAATAAAAGTCGTTGGGAAAACCAAGTAATGAAATGATTGGATTCAAGGAGTAGTACTGAATGACATTTTATTTCTAGCGAGCAACTACAGGCAGAAGCACGTTTAGCCGAAAAGAAAGACAACCCAGCCAGCTTCGGTTATGGTTGCGACCGTCACTGTATCTGTGAAATTCCCGGACAATTGCCCTGCCCAGGTACGATTCCTGTGCCATTCCACATGCGTGGAAAATATAAAAGCAAGTTCGAAAAATAATGCAGTTGTAAAAGCATTTTAATTGTAAGTTAAAAATAAATCCCATTTATACAATAGTAGTTTATTTTCTTTATCTTGAAAGGAGCAAATAATTATAAATTCGCAAGTACATTGGACCTCTCCGAATACAACCGATAAATTACATTGACTACTTATTTTATATTTTAAAAATCGTTCTTATAAATTAGTTTTTCCAGAAAATAGAAAAGTCTCGAGTTTTAAATATTATTAACTAATTAAAATTTATTTAAAACGTCTCTACGACACTACAGTAGATGTGAAGATGGGGATCGCTTAAATATTTAATGAATGGGACTTAATCCGAGCATGGAAATTACGTCTTCATTAAGTTCTTGTATCACAAAATACCGCACAAAAGGGGTTGGTTGGCTTTATCGTCTAGTATGATGTCTTTGGTTTTTGTTGTACGGTGTATTCGTGTGACGATGTTTTGTGTAGTGATGTCGAGAGCCTGATTGAGTTTTTGTAGAGTCCGTGTTCTTGTTAAACTGATATTTTTGTATCAGTGGTGTTTCATCGGACAAAGTCTTATTTATCTCAAGATCGTCCTTTTTACTTTCTAGCAATTTCAGTTTGGCTTCGATGGCTTGAATTGCATGCTCCTTGCTTATCTTCCGCCCCTTCGAAGTACCGGCTGCTAAAACTGGAATTTCTATTTTTGGTTTTGGTTTCTCCAAGTCATCGTAGTTTATGTTTTTTGCCAGCCTCACAACAACGTTCTTTGTACCAACAAGTTTACCATTAATTTTGTCCAGTGCTATTGATGATTCTTTTGTCTAGAAATGAGAAGGATTTCGGTATTTGTGCAGAAATATACAACAACGGAAAATCAGAACGAATTCAAGCAAGGACTCCTGTTAATTAAAGCAGCAGGAATAATTAGACAAAGATATCTTTTATTCTTTAAACCCCAGCATCAGGAAATTCGAGAAATGGGTTGGAAGAAATTGAACTAGAATTTACAGTAAGAAATACGGGCATGCATCGATTTAAGTTAATTTACTATAACAAGATTATTGTTTATAGGGTTGGTTATATATGTAGCACAAGAAAGCGATGTGAACGATACTCACAGTTTTATATGTAACAAATGCGTAGCCTCTGGGCTGACCCGCCTGAGGTCCACTCTTATGGAAGAGCATATCAAACTTCTCGATTTTACCGCATTTTTGCAGAATTTTCAGGAGGTGAAACCAATAAGGGAATAAAAACACGACAATTAGTTTTATATAATATGTAGCAATATAATGAATAAAATAGCAAAAGAGAAAAAGGTATTTGCTGGCAAATTATTGTAAACAAAGACGAGATCTAAATCAATATTTTCCTTCTACTTACTCAGTTAGTCTGGTGTCTAGATTTCCAATCCATAGACGCCGCTCGTCCGTACTAGACATCTACGAAACTTCTCTGTTTTAACTAGAAAATCAATTTTTGTAAATAAAACACATTATTCTGACATATTTACCCAAATTTCACTGGAAAATGAAAATAGTCTCCCTAGTGAATGTGACGTCAAAGGGGTTTGAGGTTTGACTTTGACATTTGTTCTTGCGGCCGATTCTGCGAATCAAAACAAAAAGTCAACTCCCTTTTTTGGATTTCTCTGAGGGATCTGACTTTTTAGTGAATACACAAACCATACCAGGGTGGATCATAATGCTTTCCAATTAACTGTTTGTTGCAGAATTAATAATTTATACAACTTGTTTTATAAAATTTCTTCATGAAAGTATGCCAAGATGCATGCGCGACTTATTCAATAAATAATCACTATATTTTCCCCGAAAAGATTTAAAATATTTGAATTACAGAATACCGAATTTGTTGTAAACTCAAGACAGTTATACCAATAGCAGAAATCAAAATTTATACGAATCTAATTTGTGTCTTGTCATTTTTCCCTATCGCTGCTTTAGAAAGATTTCCATATCCCCCCACCGTTTTCTGTTTCTTTTCCCCTCCCAACAGGGAAATTTCACGGGAATTTGCTTGTCATTTATCTGATACATCGCCGCGCTTTAGAAAGAATCTTTTTTTTACAAACGATAAATTTTTGTCATTGAACAGAAAAATAAATATTAAAATGCCGCTTGGAGAAGTTGTAGTGCAAAAGGTGGTGGTGCACCCTTTGGTTCTTCTTAGTGTAGTCGATCACTTTAACAGGATGGGAAAAATAGGTAACCAAAAAAGAGTGGTTGGTGTGTTATTGGGCTGCTGGCGTTCGAAGGGAGTTCTAGATGTGTCCAACAGTTTTGCAGGTAATAATAAAATTTCTTTAAAAAATCTGGCTATAATTAGAATCTTGTCGTAGTTCCATTTGACGAGGACGATAAGGACAAATCTGTGTGGTTCCTTGACCACGATTACTTAGAAAACATGTATGGCATGTTTAAAAAGGTGAATGCCCGGGAGCGAGTTGTGGGCTGGTACCATACCGGTCCGAAATTGCATCAAAACGACATCGCTATTAATGAGCTGATTCGACGATATTGCCCCAATTCAGTCCTTGTTATTATCGATGCCAAGCCAAAAGACTTGGGATTGCCAACAGAAGCGTATTATGCTGTGGAGGAGGTTCATGATGATGGAACTCCCACGTCAAAGACTTTTGAACATGTTCCGAGTGAAATTGGAGCAGAAGAAGCCGAAGAAGTGGGAGTAGAGCATTTACTTCGTGACATTAAGGATACAACAGTTGGTAGCTTATCCCAAAAAATAACTAATCAATTGCAAGGATTGAAGGGGTTAAACGCTCAGTTAAAAGCCATCAAAAGTTATCTCGAAAACGTAGGCAATGGGCAATTGCCCCTGAATCATCAAATTGTCTACCAGCTTCAAGATATCTTTAATCTTCTGCCAGATATAACGCAAGAGAACTTCACGGACACAATGTACGTGAAAACCAACGATCAGATGTTGGTCGTCTACTTAGCATCAATGATTCGGTCCATTATTGCCCTGCACAACTTAATCAACAATAAATTAACAAATCGTGAATCTGAGGAGGGCAAGAAAGAGGATAAGGAGAAGAAAGATAAGGAAAACAAGGAAACGAAGGAAAAAGATGGCAAAAAGGATGATAAGGATGGAAAGAAGGAGGAAAAGTCTGATAAGGGCAAGGAAGAGAAATCCAAAAAGTAAAATGTGCTTTATTAATATCTTATAAATTCTTTTTTTGTATTAAAGACGCCAATACTAAGAACTCAAGTATATTTTCATTTTCCTGTGTAACTTTGTGTTGTTTTCTCGTTCATTTTAAGTTTGAAATTTATTTAATAAATTTTGCGAATTAATACTTATTGATTTTATTTTAAAAATACATAAATTAAAAGTAAGGTAAAATTGAAGTATCCGAGAATCGAACCCGGGCCTTCCGACACGATCTGCGAGAATCTAGAATACTAATTTTTCACAAGAATATAAAATGTAAAAATGGCATCCACAAATTCTGAAAAAAAAACGAATTGATACGTTATGTTTATTTTTATTAAGAACCAAAATAACAATTACAAAGTATCCTTAATAAATCTATCGATTAATTCCAAGCAGGCCTCGGGCTGGTCAGTTGGCACCATATGTCCTGAATTGAGGATAGCAACTTCAGCGAAATTATCTGCTTTAGTAACGTATCCCTTCAATTTGCCGCCAACGAGGAACGGTTTCCTTTGGGCCCTTCTGTACTTCCCTGCTCCAAACCACTTCATTTTTTGAAATGCATTTTCTGATAGCGGATAGGCCACAATAAAGTCCCAATTTCCGCTGTAGTACATAATCCGCATTCCCGCGTTCAGAAGTTTTTCTGTCCAATGAATAGCCGTTGTTAGAAAGTCTGGGATGAGGCTCGCGTAAACTTGGCCAGGATCTTTAAACGGCACTGATCCAACATGAAGTTCCTTGCGAATCTAATGAAAATATATAATTTATTAATAAGTATTTGTTATATTTTTATGAAGTCAATTCAAATTGAAGGTCCTACACACCTGAGGCTGTGTTACAAATTCCAAAAATACACTCAAATTCATTGACTCTGGTTGTTGGATGTTGTACAAATTGTCGTAGTTACTGTGTTGTAGGAAGGAAAATAATGCTCCATCCCAATACTATCAGAATAACGATTGTACTATATCGCACGATATTACGAAGTCTCTTGATCTTACCGATTTCGCTTGATTTGGTTTGTCAATGTTTGCCTTTAGCAAAGTCTCCAGGACTTTCATTTCCCTGTAGCCAGTCAACCCCACCAATCCCAGCTGATATGCGTACTCCGAGTAATCGATCATGTTGTAGGGATCTGAAAGAGCATTCCCTAAGGCCAAACCCTGCGAAATATATTCAAAAATACACAATCCACAATACACTTAGGTGCAAATTACAGTGATATTTACCTGAAGATTTATTTTAAAATAGTTGTTCTTATTTTGCTCGAAAATTTCATTGCCGATTGCAGGAATGTACTTTCCAGCGAAGGACTCTCCCGTTATGAAGAATTCGTTTGATTGCAGGAATGGGAACATGTGGAAGAATTGCCGTAGTCCGTTGTACAAATGCTTCGCCACTTGCGTCATGTTCTTGCAATAACCGTCCTTGTCCGTAAAACTGAATCCTGTCCCCACAGGATTATCAATAAACAGGATCGAGTAATTCTTATGCCAGGACCATGGATTGGCTTTCGAAATAAATCACATTTTATATTTTATTGAAATGAAAAGTATAAACTCGACAGATCACTTTCGATTATCAAGAACAATATGATTACGATTTTAAGATTTTCAAGTATTCCAGATGATATCGTTATTCTGGAGTCGTGTCAGTAGCTGTGCGATCATGACCTACCTTTAATAGACATTAAGTCGTCATTGATAAAAAAGGGCCCATTCTCGGTGAAGAGCCCAAAAAGTGAAGACACTCCCGGTCCGCCTTGCAACCAAAGCACAACAGGTTTGTCTTCATTCATTCGCGTCATGTCATTGACTTTCGGACGTTTGGCTAGTTTCTTCAGGAATGGATGATCATAGTCGGTGTCCTCCTCCTCTCCATCGTAGTCCTCCTCATAAAGGTGCTCAGTGCCTTCGGCGGGAAAGAACCAAAAAAACATGTTCGATTTGTGTTCCTCGTCCACAGTAAAGTATCCTAGTTACAGGAACCGTGCACCATTTGTTTAATTATCTAATATCTTATATACTGGAAGCGATTACCTGAATAACTAGTCACATTCAAAAAATGTTTTCCATCAACCGTCGCCAGCTTCCTAGCGAGCTCGTCGTTACCGGACTCAATCAACGGCGTAAGAATTAAAGGATCTGCATCGATTTTAAGAACTTGCTCCTTCTCGGTCCATTGTGGTATGTTGAAGGTGGTAAGCAATTGACCATAGATGACCAGCGGCGAAGTAATTAATATAATAAAACAACAATTCCTGAACATAGTCACGACGATATGCACCACGATGGTCACGACGACGACAAGGTTTTGACTGAAGAAGAATGCGGCAACGCCAAAACAAGTGAAGTCTGCAAACTCTGAAAAATAAAACAAAACCGCTCGAGTCCGACTCGATAAGCCACTCTAGGAGCCATGATCCCACTTAAACGTCGAGTACCTGCGGCTGCATTTGTTCTCCAGAATCTAGAAGCGATCAAGTGATTTCGCGTTACTTGTCCTACTTGTCGATAGTGCTAATCACTAAGAGTGCAAGTTTTACATTTTTCGTTTTCAATGCTTTAAAAATAATCCCAGTACCTACAGATTGGTTAACCGTGTTTTTCTTTGGTATTTTGTTTTCGGAACGAACGTTGACTTCGAATGCGATCAGATATGAAGAATTTCAAGCGACCAAGAAGTAGTACAAAGATAACAATTTGTTTTGGAAAACTGTACACGTTTGTGTGTTTATTGCTTTTTACAAAGACCGATAACGAATGCCGAAAAAAACATTTTGTAAACAAAAGTTCATAGGCGTTGTTTGGGCACTTGAAGGGATTAGAATATTCGGTACTCCATTTCAGCCGGAGCATTCCGAAACGCTTTTGTCACTTTTCCCGGATTCCCCTTTTTCAAAATTAAGTCTTAGGCCGGCCTCACACAGCTGGAATGGCCGAAACGAAATTCAGCATCTGAATTCAGAATGGTCTGAATTGTATATAATTTCATGTATGAGAGGGTTTCGTCCTCGAGGCAGCGATAATCAGTGCTGTTGCGCGTTGCTGTACTAATTATATCTCTGATTTGCCCAATTAGTAAAGCAAACACAAAAACTCCCATCAGCCACGCTGCAGTCATGAATACCAACTCGCCTTCTTTTTCTGGCTTCGGATTCTTTCCTGGATGCAGAATTTTAAAAAAAATAAATAAAAAACAAAATTAAAAAAATTCACGTTAAAAATAAACTCAAGCTCACACACGCCGGAATTCATATTCTGTTAGATTCTTATTTCAGTTGCACAAGGCGAGGTGGTGTGAATTCATATGCTGATTCCGTTTCTTTATTCAGAAAGACATTCCGGCTGTGTGAGGCCGGCCTTAGTCATCATGGATCACCCTGTGCTCGATTTGTCGATGTCTGGCGTTTTGGCATTTATGTAAAAAATAATATACAAAATTGTTTACCAACAATACCGGCTGTTTTTACATACATTCTCGAAAACCTCATAAGTACCTGTTGCTTGCTCAATTGAAAAAGCTTCTTCAGCACTTGCGCAAGAGTTCGGCAAGCAACTTTGAATGTCACGAAAAAGCTTCGGATCCTTTTCCTTCAGAAGTCGCCATCCGCGAAGATTATTCGATTCATTTTATATTATTCGATAATCATTAGTGTTATATATTTAAATAAATTATATCATATTATATTGTTTAGTAATTCAACATTTCAAGAGCTCAATTTACAAACGTGATGTAAGTTCTGAAAGGACAGTACGAAAAATTCATTCTGATTAATTATAAATAAACAGGACGATATATTTTTGTTTTCCAATTAGTAAGTTTACATTACTAATGCAGTTAAAATAAGTGCTCACCCATTTCCGTTTCTAGAATAATTAATAAATGGCGCAGTTAGCAGTTACGTGCTCATAATTGTTTTTATTGGAATTTATATTTGCATTTTCAGTGTCCGTGAAAGTTCTTAAATTGACATTGAGCTTTTTTCTAGTCGGTTCTTTTATGTTCTTAATATTTGTTTTAAAGATATGGAATATCGAAATATCTTGTTTTAAATAATAAATAATCTCTCTATTTTTACATTACTGAAATCAGAAATATTTTTTCTATTTACAGATACTCATGATGGAACGCATTGGAATAATTAGAAAAGTATGTATTTTATTAAGGACAATGTTTCTTTATTTGTAGGTTACTTAATTTAGCTGAACTTCAAAATTTGGGGCAGTAACCAATTTCGGGTTGTTTTTATTGATCTAATATAAATTTCACCAATTTATTGTGCGATTAAAATTGTTCCCAATCATACAACAAGTTTGAATATTGTTTTAAAACCGACCTCTGAAGAAATTGAACTTTCCAATATTTATTAGTGGAGTCAATTTCCAATGAAAATTTCCGAACGAAAATCGATAAAACAAATAAATAATTAGCATTAAACTCACGATGTCTAAGTTAATGGTTTTCGGTGCGGCATTCAACCGCGCAGTGGACAATCAAATAAATTTTATTACGACCTGATGACCACTTTCGCAGTAATTCAAAAGCAGTCGTCGAAGATGGTGCAGTATTATATTAAGTAAAATTTGTATTAATTTTGCAGTCCTCGTGTGATTCAGAATCGCTCCTGAAATCATCTCCCAATATTCTTGAAAATCTAACGTTTGAGGATTTCAAAGAACTCGGCTTAATGACATCGCCATCGACATTCAAGAACAGACGACGCTCAAAATCACCACAATTTTCGGAAACAATTGAGAAAAATTTATTTATGAGGAACGTAATTAAATCAGCTCAAGAAAGGAGTATTTCAAAGGATCAAGAATATTCTGTGCGTCGGAGTTTGGAGGAGATCTCAAAGGATATAAAAGAGATCGAAGATTTTCTTACAGTCACCGAAAATATTATACGACGCGAAAGCGAACGGGATAAGGATTTCTATGTGCGTGAAAAAAAACGAAAAAGTGATGATAAAAAACGAAAATCGACTGAATATCCTAACAAGGAAAATAAAACGCCGTCTCCAGTGAAGAAAAGTCCGAGCGGTTCTCGACGAAATTCTCAAAAATCTCCAACTTTTAAAATAAATTCATTTAAAATGAAAAAACCTAAAAGTGGAAGTCCAAAATTTTACAAATCGAAACTCTATTTTCGAAATGGAAAAATTGGATGCGTCGAAGCTGAGCAGAACTCTTCAAATATCGAAAGCACTCATGCTTTGGTGAAGCATATTCTAAAGTACGAGCATGAAAAGCCTTTGGTCAGTGCTGAAAACGTCCAGAAGGTCCTGAGTCAAAAGGACAAGCCGGACGAATCCATTGTTGAGACCGTTCCAGAGAAATCTGAAAATTGTGCTAAGGAGAGTGAGTCAACGAAAGAAGATGTGGAAGAGAAAGCTGTCGTCCCGGAAGTGTCCACAGGGTGCTCAAAAAAGCCCGCGGAAGCAGAAACTGAAAGTGTTAATGTGGAGAACGCTTCAGCGGTAAATGAAATGGGGACCACTGATGATCTGATGCCGCTTGAGTATCTTAAAGTCGAAGCAAGTAAAACGCAGCGCAGCAAATCAGAGCCTCTCTGGTGAGTGATTGTTAGTACTAGTAGGAAGCCTCCTTTTATAAAAAATTCAATATTTTTAGTCTCGACGCCGACGGTCAACAATTCGTCCGGGAACGGGTGCGTCATTTAGTCCGACGCTTTACGAATCGCACCAGAAACATGAGATCTCGGCTGGACCTTCCGCCTACTCCTTCCAGTAGTGTGAGTTCTCCATCTCCTCCCCCGACCTCCTTCACCAAGATTTCGTCGAAAAATGCCATAATAAAAGTTGCTCCTGTGAACAACAATGTTCCGCAGGATTTGTTTGTTGCCGATCAAAGTACCACCAACGGATCCTTGTTGCGCAGCAGCTTCTGCTGCAGTGGAAAGGACAGTGGTGTCCTGGATCCCCAGGGAAGGCTCTACATTTCCTGGCTGTGCATAGTCTCTATGACATTCTTGTACAACGCCTGGGTTATCCCGCTGCGGTCCGCGTTCCCCTTCCAAACCCCGGAGAACACCAACACTTGGCTAATGATCGATTTTTGCGCGGACCTTATTTACCTTTTGGACCTGGTTTTCTTCAAACATCGCGTAATGTATTTGTTCGAGGGCTTTTGGGTGAAAGATAAAAATTTAACAAGAAAAAATTACATGCGAAAATTGCAATTCAAGGTGGGTAAATATTTTTTATTCAATGAAGCCTTTTCTGTACCTGCTTTCTGCAGCTCGATATACTTTCACTGATACCGTTGGATCTTTTGTACTTTAAATATGGAACGGCGGCGGTTTTCTTACGATTTCCCAGATTATTTAAAATCCAAAGCTTCTGGGAGGTGTTCAAGCTGCTTGATCGGGTAATTTCCTCACCACATATTGTAAGTATTGTTCAAGTTTATCGAGTTACGTTGCAATCTCTTCTGAAAGCATCGCAAGCCGCAGCAAGTAATCGCACCCACGAGTGGCGGTTACCTAAATGGGCTTTCCTTTTTTCTCGCTTCAATGCTTGCCTGCTTTTCATGGATAGTTTCAATCCAATAATAATGAAAATGATCACGTTTTCGTTTCTCGCTTCAGGTGCGAGTGGCCAAGACCTTAACCTACATGCTGTACATGATCCATTTGACTGCGTGCGCCTATTATGCCTACAGTGCCCATCAAGGTGAGTAATCGGCGGAGCACCCACTCCGGGCAGCATAATCTTAATACTCAATCTCCCCTTAATCGCTCTCTAAGGAGATTATTTCCAGTTCGATGCAATTACGGTCATTTCACTGGCCTTTTACTACTTTTATTGCGTTATTAATTTTTTGTACCACAGGCCTGGGCTCTAATAGGTGGGTTTTCAGTGGCAAAGGTCATCCTTACGTCAGATGTTTTGCTTTTGCCACCAAAACAGCAACTTCTATTGGTGAGTAATTGAGCTGCACATTAGCAAATGAATAAAAGAAGTCATTAGAGATCATATTTCAATTAAATTTTCTTGAATTTTATTTATCGGAACTCATTGAATATTTGAAACAGGCTTTTAGGTGTCTGAGATATTTAATTGAAGACATGGTTTATTTTTAACGTGAATTTTTTTAATTTTGTTTTTTATTTATTTTTTTTAAAATTCTGCATCCAGGAAAGAATCCGAAGCCAGAAAAAGAAGGCGAGTTGGTATTCATGACTGCAGCGTGGCTGATGGGAGTTTTTGTGTTTGCTTTACTAATTGGGCAAATCAGAGATATAATTAGTACAGCAACGCGAAACACTAGTGAATATCGGCAGCTGGAGGACGAAACGCTCTCCTATATGCGTAATTTGAATTTGCCAAATGAAATTCAGAAACGAGTGAAAATGTGGTTTAAATTTACTTGGGATCAGCAAAGAACATTAGGTAAATTATTGGTTCAACGAAGAGGAAAAGGGTTAACTGAGAATTGTACAATTTCAGATGAAAGTCACATTTTGGATTCATTGCCTGCAAACCTAAAGACCGACATTGCAATATCCGTTCACATCCAAACCTTATCCAAAGTCCAACTCTTCGCGGATTGTGAAGAAGCCTTGCTACGTGAATTGGTGTTGAAACTCCGATCGGTGACATTTTTGCCTGGAGATTTTGTCTGTCGCAAAGGAGAAGTGGGTAAAGAAATGTATATTGTGAAATTGGGGCAAGTTCAGGTGATGGGGGGCATTAACAATGACGAAGTGCTGGCTACGTTATCGGAGGGATCCGTTTTCGGTGAGATAAGCCTCCTGGCAATGAATGGAGTGGAGGGTAATCGACGAACAGCTGATGTAAAGTCAAAGGGTTTTTCGAATTTGTTTGTGCTATCGAAATCAGATTTGAATGAGGCTATTGTTTACTATCCCCGTGCCCAAGCAATCCTCAAGAAAAGAGCCAGAAGTTTGATGCGTAAAAACGCGGCCAGGGAAAAGGAAGAAGCACGGAAATGTGCAATGCAAGCCGATGTCGTTATTGGAAATCCCACAACACCACAATCACCACCCAAATTGTTGAGCACTGTTATTCAGGCATTGCCAGAAAAATCCCCAGCTGTAATGCTCCTTACAAAAGGCTCCAAAAAACGAAGAAGAACACTGGCCGATGGAGGAGATCTCTACCAATATCAGAAGGATCATCAATTAACTGAAAAATCCCGGATGGAGGAACTTTTGAATGCTGGAGGAAAAAGACCAAGATCACCAGATCTACTGTCATCCATTGAGGATGAACTAAAAACCCAGAATAAGTTTATTAATTTAACCGATTCAGAAAAGGCTCTTATTATGTCCTCTTGTAGTTCTAATGATGAATGCGATGTTACTGTTCATAAGCAAATGTAAGTTATGTAATATTTATTGAGGGTTGGAAATTCTGGCAAATAAAGTTGCAGAAACAAATTCAACAAGAATATTTTGTTTTTGGTCCCACTGTATTCTAATTGTTTGCTCAATTTCCAGATTGTACTATCAAAAATTCGAATAGAACATGTTTTCCACAAAAATTCCTACAGCAATTATTAATAGTTATCAAAACAAGTTTTGTAATTACAAAATAAGCCACATATAATGAGATTCTTGATAAGCATAAAGGGCCAATGATCAGGAGAATTGTTATTTGTTGGTATAAAAGACGTCCAATTGGCAGGACATCCATCAATTTCCTCAAAATGTTCAAGCTCATCGTATTTGTTTGCGTTATTGCAGTTGTTTCTGCTGTGTTCCCAGTAAGTAACTAACATTTATTTTTGAAATATATCATTGTGTCCTTAATGTGTTACGTTATTATTTATATTTTGTTATGCCAATTTGTTTATATTATTTGTAGCTTATACCTCTGGTCAAAAGTTCAGGTACTGTTGTGTACAGCAATGGCGGCTCTTTTCCACTTCTGGTAAGTAAATTTTTTTTCTACGCATTAATTAAAGAAGATTTGTACAAAATATTATTAATTATATTTTCCTAGACACGTTATCCCTATCCATATGTTTATTATCCAACTGTTTTGCGTGACAGGCTTGATGAAGTGCGTATGAAAATACATAGATATTACTATAGATATTTAAAGTCCTTTTTTCAGACCCTGCACTCATTTCGCATTCCGGTTGCGTATGTAGAAAAGAAGGGCAAAGAGAAGCGTGAGGCTCACTTCTTCAGGAGACGATGCCGTTATTGTTATTAACAAATTGTCCATCATTGCTGCAAATGTACTTCTTTGACGACAACCTTAAACATTTTCCAACCATTTTATTGCGACAAAATTGGCAAATTGATTTTTTAACCAGTTCGTTTTGATAACAAATTCATATGCAAATAAAAATATGTATACCTAAGTCACAGATAGAAAATAATAAATTCAAATATTTCCTAGTTTAGTGGCAAAAACAAAACAAATTATAAACTTGAATTAACAAATAAAATCTTTACATTTAGAAAATCAAGACCCTCAAAGTCTGTAAATGGAAAATATAGAAATCAAAATTCATAAGTTATTTTATTTGTTCCAAGGCAGTTTCTAGGAAAAATCAAACCATTTACGCTAATTTGCACCCACAATATTTACATATACATTATACAATGCAAAATAAGTGAGTTTTATGCTAATTTATTGTTGACTATTTTAATCGGTAATTTTTTAACGGGCAGAAAGAAAAGAGTAATCTTAAATGGATGATCCAAGCTAGTTTTGCAGAATTGAGCAACTTGTGAATTTTCTCTCTGGAAATATTTGAAATTGCGTCGAATAATTCAAAGCGTTGCATTTGTTTAAGTAATGTGATTAAAAAATTACCACGTCTGACCTCTGACCTCTGAGATCAGAGAACGTGTTGGTTTCCGAAGTAATTTATCAATTTGATAAATTATGTAAATAAATTTTGTGAATAACAGTAATTTGTTGAAAGCCTCGGTGGAAAACGCCGCCGAATTTATTGCGATCTGTATAAAAATCATGTATATTAAAACAAAACAACAATCGCGACTAGGGGAATTCAGTTTTGTCCCCTGTCTCCGGGGATCGCTTAGTTAACTCGGAATCTCGGTAGTCTTCTTCAAGATCTCGATTACTCCACATCAGTTGTCTAAAGTTTCCGTGGAACATGGGTAAAGTGGAATTTTAATTGAATTTGATTGGAAAGATGTCGGTGAAAGCCGGTGAAAAGTAAACTGCACAAATTAAGAGTAATTTATTATTATTCAAAATTTAAACGTTGGTTGTTGGAAATTTTCTTGTGCTTATGAACAATGAGGAGAAACTGAAACGTAATTTGTAGAAGTGTAAAATGTAGATCAAGTGCAGCGATTGAACGGAAATATCAATCCGTGCGCGTTTTTACAACAATTAAGTGATAAGAAAGACTTTGAAACAAATCACTGGAAAAGCTGTGAACAAATGTTTTCATGTTCTGCTTGAAACACATTGAATTGTTTATTGTTTCAAAATAACTATCTAAATTTACTATTTAGCAAGCTAAAATCTGCACTTTTATAACTTTTAAACTCAACCAAAAAAATTTTTATTTCACTCAGGTAAATTAATTGTCCTCGTAGTCGTTGCACTTTTTGTATCAGGGATCTTCGCAGCTGGCGGTAAAAACTCCATTCAATTATTTATTTAACACATTTTACAAAAGCAAATAAATTTTAGATTGTCCTTCATACTCAAAGGTTACTTCGTGCTCACCGAAGTGCATTCAAGACAGCGAATGCAGCTCAATTGGGGGGAAATGCTGCCCCAATTTGTGTAACTACAAGTCTTGCGTTCAGTCGAATCAGTTGTCCAACTCAGGATCTGCCGGTTACAAAGGATGTAAGTATTGTGCAATTGTTTATTATCCAAGATCGAAGTAAGATGCTTATACTTTGTTTAAAGACGTTATAAAATAATCATTGCTATTGCACATAAAAACCTAATTACTGTAATTAATTATTTATGGGAAACATTAACGTTTTTTTGAAGCATCGTCGTCTGGGGCAACTGGAACTTATTGCGGAAACGTGAAATGCGGCTCTCATGAGAAATGCCAAACGGACAAATCAACAAGCCGTCCCAGGTGTGTTCGAGCGTAATCAACACACTTACAACATCACAACTAACACTACTCTTGAATATATTGCAGACGAATTTTTATTTTGTATTTTAAACGAAATGTGAATAAAATGTGCACAAATGTGAATTTCTTTAGCACCACTAATATTTTCTCCCGTTCACGTCGACATAATTGTGGTGATTGCATTCGTCATCGATGGCAATTGAGTACTTTCCAATGAGCGATCCCTGCACGTCAGCTCGTCCGCCAGAATTGAATACTGGACCATTTCCAATTTTTTTCACATCCTCCTTCACAACACGATACCCATTCTCGTCGGCGACGTACTGCACGGTCCTAAAATAGTATCCATCGCTGTAGGAGTACGTTCCTGTAACTTTGGTTCCGTCACGAGTCTCGCTTCTGGTGTGCGAATGATCATTGATCTCGTCCTTTACGGAGGCGTCGAAGGAGTAATGGGCTGATTGGGCTTGATGATTATCCAACTCAAAGTTCTGATTAACTGACTGGGGTATATCACCGCCATATTGTCCAGCGTGAACAACTGGATCTTGGGGGGCTTTGCGCACGTAAACTGTCTCGGGCAGATGAGGGGATGGACGATCCTCAACAATGCCTTTGGGGCCGAAATGTTTCTTTGTCTGTGGGTGGTTATAAATTTGAAGATTGTTTGCGATTTAAAACACTCAGATATGGAGATTTAATGAAACAAATAAAAATAATAACACTTAGTGCGAAATTGGCTACTCACAAACAGTGGACTTGGGGACACCGCCGATAAAAGCGCTCCTATCACCACAAATCTAATCATTTTTACTATGTTTAAATCTGTGCACGGTAAGTTTCTTGCAAATATATTTTATGTGTTTGAAATTTTCAGTGAAGATTGACGCCGTTTTATATTCTTCAACCACGAACATTCTGCAATACGAATTTTTGAGTCTTAATTACATTAGGTATTCCTGCAGAACTTGTTTCACATATTCGGAAAATACCTGAGGGAAAATATAATATTATGTACCTACTTAATGTATGGAAAAAAACAATATGGGGCATTTATGGAATTTTTACAAAATCTTAAGTGCTGTTTTTAGATATATAATTACGACTTCTAATTTTGTGATGATTCAGTGGCTTCAGCGAGCTCAGACGTGCAATAATGCCAAGAGGGTATTCTGTAATCACTAATCTGCACCTTATCAAGACAGACCTACCATTTTTTATATATATTTTTATATTTTCTTGTTGCACATAAAATACCTACTTAAATAAATATAGGTATTAAAGTCTGGTTTTTCCAATGTTTACACTTTACAGGCAGATAGAAATTAAATACGTTGAAATCAATTAACACTTTTGGCCACCACAATTATTTTTTAATTAAGTTGTAACGACGTTCAAATTACCGAACAAAGGGTAATGAATGAGTTCCACGTTCAGTTTTTGTGTTTCTTTTTTTTCTGTTACATAACATTTCCTGTAAATATTTGTAGATTCCGAGACGATGTGATATTGTGAGACCGAGCATATGCAAGCAGCCGAAGAGCGAATAAACACACAAGAAACTACAAGAAACATAACTGAAGATGAATCTTCCTTTCCCTCGCAGATCATCTTCATCCGAAAAATGTTAAGCGGGCGTATGCGCACTTTCGTACAAACTGTGCCCCACTAGAGTACCCCGGGGTAACGAGCCGTCTGTGGCTCGAAATCCATATAAATCTCGCAATCTGCGCCCCATCTTCTTTAGATCGAATCCGGGAAAGTGCGGTGTACTCAGTGCCGACGAAGAAATTAGGTGAACGATGAACAAAGTGTTGGCGATTTACCAGTTGACAATTAGCAGTCTTGTGCTAGGAGGTGTGTTAAGAAATTCCTTTGTGAAGTACAATTATTTCATATTTATATTTTTCGTTAATATGAATGGTTTCTCTTTCAGTTGTGTGTGATGTCTCTGAATTATATTCTGATAATGGTGTTAAAAAAGTATCTTCAGAAAGTTTAGAGCCATCATCTCTGGCCAACAAATTTTCGTTAAGCAATGGATTAAATGACGGGTCTCACGAAGAGGAGAATCACGTGGTGAATGACATCGCAAGTAATTACGGTGCTTTCAATGGATATTTTTATGAAAAACCACAAATACCTTTTGAGCCTGAGATTCCTCCACAAATTCCCCAGCAGCCCCCTCAATATCCCGAACAACCCCCCCAAATTCCTCAGCAGCCTCCACAAATACCTTTTGAGCCTGAGATTCCTCCACAAATTCCCCAGCAGCCCCCTCAATATCCCGAACAACCCCCTCAAATTCCTCAGCAGCCTCCACAAATTCCCCAGCAACCCCCTCAATATCCCGAACAACCCTCCCAAATTCCTCAGCAGCCACCACAAATTCCCCAGCAACCCCCTCAATATCCCGAACAACCCCCCCAAATTCCTCAGCAGCCACCACAAATTCCCCAGCAACCACCGGAATATCCAGAACAACCCCCCCAAATTCCTCAGCAACCCCCTCAATATCCCGAACAACCCCCCCAAATTCCTCAGCAGCCACCACAAATTCCCCAGCAACCCTCTCAATATCCCGAACAACCCCCCCAAATTCCTCAGCAGCCACCACAAATTCCCCAGCAACCACCGGAATATCCAGAACAACTCCCACAAATTCCAGAAGAGCCCGTCGAAAATTTAGGCGGATATTTTTATCCAAAGCCGCAGAACCCGATAACATATCCTCCGTCCTTCAGAGAATCACAATTTGAAGCCGAGGTTTTACAGTAAACATCCGCCAATTAGAATGTACAAAAAAAAATTAATTGCAAATAAAAATTAGTAGTACCTAGTTTCCTATACTTAATATTTTTTGATAAATTACCAAATCACGTAAGGCTTTATGTGATCATTTTATATTTCAATTATTGATTAAGTACCTACTTATTATTTTTTATAATGTAAATGTTTTTCTGTTTTCGTTTTTGTTTAGTGTAAAAATAAAAAGTAAAAATATTGTAACAATGTTATTTTTTTATATTTCCAAAAAAAAACAAAATATATGGGGCCTTCTCACAATCTGCCTGAAGAGAATGTGCATTTTGCATCTTGAAATACATTCTTTACAATGAGTTTCCTACTTCCTTCGACTGATATATGATTGCTTTAATACATGCATGATTTTATTTTAGAATTGCAATATTGTTAATTTTTTGGGATTCAAATGTAGATAAAAGGGTTTTTATGGCAATGTAAACTTTATTTCTAATTTGCAACACAAAATTATTTGTAGTCTTCTATTGTTATAAAAAAATAATTATTACGAAGTCATTCTAATGGCTTCCAGATTGTCTTCTATAATAGACTCGTCCGTACTTATCAATGTATCCTGAAGTAGTCTTGTATAAGGCTTTTGGCCGAGCACCGACTCTGGAAATTAAAAGTGAAAAGATAATAAAAATTATAATGTATGACGACACAGCACATTTGAATATATGGCGCGTTAATTTGTTTAGAAAAAGCGAACTGATGGTTTCTTGATTCTTACCCCGCCTTATGATATACGGAACCAGTTTGTTGGAAGAAGACTGGACCGCCGTTGCTAAAAGAACTGCTGCTCGATGACGAGGATGAGCTTACGAATGCCGGCGATCTCTTCTGTCTGTGATAAGTTGGTTCTTCCTGTATAAAATATTAATATATTCAAAATAGATTCTCCAGAGATTTGCTAATCACGTGAATTGTTCTTACATTATCTCCACTTATGAAAGCCATGGGCGATTGATTGCCATTTTCATCGATTGTGTAGAAGCCTTTCGGCACATATACTCCAGGTGCTGCAAACAATGGCATTCTTCAGTTTATATGTAATTATTAAACTTAAATTTGTTGACTAATTGTAATAAAAAACGATAATAAAATTCTCATTTAATGGCTAATTTAGTCGAGTGATAAAATCGATGACCTCATCAATTCCATTCGTCGACTATAGCAAGCAAACGTTTTGTGTTAAACAATGTTTTTATCAATCATCAATCAATCTGAAGACTTTGCTTTTCCGCTGAAATATACAAAATGTTGCATTATCCGGTTGAATTGTGGACAGTTGTGCAGTAATGCTAATTAATGCACAATGGCTATTCCCACGGAAAGAAGTTCTTCCGATTGATTGGCATTTCTGAAGTGGAGATGTCCGTGAATTTCATGTTTTTCTAAGTTTTATAGGTATTAGATATTTATCAGAGAACTAATGATATGCTGATTGTGAGACCAAGTGCAGCCAAGGTGCTTCTATCAAAGACTCATTAGGATTAGAAGGAAGAACGTGCGACTTCTCATTATATTCCTCTTATTGACGATTTTTAAATGTCGTTTCGTTGTCAAATGTTAAAAAAATCTCTTTGTTTGCTTAAATAGCTTTTGTACAATAGTCAAAAAATAGCCACTTCAATACCTGACGAGTTTCCAAAAAAATTCAGGATTGCTCAACAAATATGTCAGCTCAAAATAAGTTTCATGATTAATTTCCGCAATTTTGAGATTTACATTTGAATAACATAGAAAACTAACAATAAGTATGTATGTGGTACTCGGGTTTGAAATCGGAATTACGTCTGAAGAACACGCAATAGCGCAATTGTAACGGGTTCATCGTGGTTCTTGCAAAATGGTGCAAAAGAAAGTTAATGAAGACTGCTTTACATTCAATGCGCGGACTTCAAGTTTAAGTAGAAACCATTGTAAGAATATAACTGTACTTGAAATTCCTACAAAACAAGTTCAAATCTTTTTGCACTGTACAAATTTCCGTTATAAATCCGGCACTTTTTTTTAACATCGATCACAACTAATCGATAAACAAGTTTTTTTAAATTTTCACCAAAAATCCCCCACAGGGCCACAGTATTTCGGCTAGTGGTCCGGTAAAACCACCGAGATTATGTAACACAAATACACACACAGGAAGAGTTTAACTATAAATCCTGATTACCTGCATACACCACAGATAGGACGAAGAACAGCGCAATCGCGGCACTAATGAGCTTCATAATGATACACAGAAAACTTTTGAACTCAAACCGGAAATCCGTGAAATTTGTAGAAAGAATAAAAACCACTTCAAGTCAATCGATTCTGTCGGTATCTCGCAATCAAATGTTACCTTGGGAAAGAGGTCTTTGTCTTTTATACGCAAGGAATTCGTTACCTCCAGGTGCCCCTTGCGGCAGGTGATGTTCTTAGACTTGGCAAAGAAGAACAGAAAACAGACGAAAGAGCAACTGTTACAAGTGTTCGGTTCTTCTCTGGCATTCAAGATCCACTCAGTCTTAAGAATCTATTCTCTATAGCTAGACGAAGTCGGCACACAAACGTAAAGATACATTTCCAATGGAATGGTGGCATTGATAGTGTAAGGCCTTTCTTTGCTTTACTATTATTCCTACATAAATTGTTTCTGTTTTTGGGTAGATTTAATGGCTGGATTGTGCGAAGTTACATAATTGTTTACCGCAAAATGGAAGTAACTTCCCAACTTCCCTATTAAAACTATTGAAGCATGCAAACCGCAAAACTAACACCATTATATTATATAGACCGGAAATAAAAACTACTTCTACATTATTAGAAAAAGAAATTACTAACACTGATTTCTGTTATCACTTTCTAGTTTCCCCTTATATGTATATATGATCAATTTTTATAAAGGCTTTTTATGCTAAGTAATGCCAGGATATTTTAAAAAGAAAAATCATGTTTAAAAACTTTCTCTTTCTTTCACTTTAATTTTATAAAAAATCTCATTTGTACAAAAACTTTGTGAAATTTATCTTAAATATATTTGACATAAAATTTGCTTAAAACATCGGAAAATAAATGTGAAAACTGAGATATCAGTAAGATATTGGTCAAAAATATCCATTTAATGGAAGAAAGATATAAACAAAAAAAATTTAAAAAAGAATTTTTGACGTTATTTTTAAATGATTCTTTTAAAAGTCTAAAAAATTAAAACTCCTTCCAAATAGAGTTTATTTAGCCTTGACTTTTCCTTGGTGGTGTGGTCGGTTGGGGGATTGATCAGCCTCGGGTAAGTCGCTCTCCTTCTTCCTCTTTATTTTGTCGATTTTGGATGCTTTGGCCTTCTTACTTGCCAGCTTAGCTTCGCGCTGCCTTTCACGTTTAGTCCGCAAGTGGTCAGTGATAAATGAAAAGATCAAGTAGCCCTGGAAGAAAGTCAGTGCTCCCAAGGCCAACAGAGCTCGACTGACGTCGGCAGTGTTTCCTATTCCATAGTACAATGTTAGTACTGCGATGACCATTGTAGCGAATCGAATAAGAACGAAGATGACGCTGTTGATGAATCGCAAACTTGCGTATTTCTCATCCCGATCAAAAACGCTTACCAACTGGAATGTATGGGCAACTATTTCGCTCAAGTAGTGCAATGTAAGCAGCACAAGAGCTATCCTCTGGAAGCTGAAAGCGTAAGGTGTTGGTTCCATTAGAAAATATATCAGCAATGCCTATTGTTTATAATTTTTTTCTTACTTTAAGAAATATGCTAAAGCAATTATCGAAAATCCAGAAATAGCGTGAATGATTTTTGGCTGCTGGTCTTCTTTCTTAATCTTTTGGAAGTACAGCTCTGGCAGCATGTGAAGATAGTACGAGAGTTGAACTATGAAGAACAGCTTGTGGAGGAAAATCATTGGATGACTCGGAAAACCTTCCCACAACTGGGAGAACTGGGTGAAATACCCTTCCCGGATGATAACATCAAGTCCCCAGAAGAAAGATACGATGTAGAACACAACCAATTGTCCAGACTCATTAAACAGAGACAATTTGAATTTCGATAAATGAAGTTTCTTAGAAATTTTCTGAAAAAAAATGTACATTAACATGTTATTTAATGCAGAATTAATGGACTCTTACATCAAGAACGTACTCCTGCAGTATCGCATGCATTATGATGCAAATAAGGGTGTAAAAGAATATAGCACAATAGTCCTTAACGCCAGATTCGTAGTGAAGTAGTTTTCCCCTGGAATAAAATTGATTTTAATCTTAGCTGCAAGTGGCATTGAGAGGTGAATACTTACAATGAATTCTCCTGGTTTGTATCCGCACCACCCACACTGTGGTGCAGTGATATGAAAATGCTTGCAATTGAATTTGTTGCCTGTAATGAAGCAACAGTTTGAAATTCTGTAACCATTTTCGGTACATGCGATTTAGAGGTTAAGGGGAAATATGTACGTGGCATATTCCAATTAAAGCATATTTTAAACTTTTCCGGCAATCCACCCCTCCACGCCACCCACGCACACCCAAAGGGATTTGCATTTCCCTGAAACCACTTCAATATCCTCACTCACCTGTATCATCAGCCCAACTACAAATACCATGGCAACGCAGGAAATAATATCTGCATGGTTTTGTATCATAAATTCATGACTGAAAATTGGCGGATTTTTGCTTGAAGATTTCCGACCCATTCCGGGTTTGATTGCCATTGTACACCGCTTGATAGAATTCCCACTTTCACTGAAGACTGATCAACGGATGCTCCTCTTTGGAACCTTTTTATTTGAGTGATGTAAAAAATACAGTAATTGCCACAACTAAACTCCACCTGTAAGGCGTAAATTCATAATATTAACTGTTAATTGAGCGAAATTCTTTAAGGTAGAACGTACTGAAACCGACCTTCCCACCACCGCAAATCTAAAAACAAATTGTTTGCGTTAACGGTTGACGTTGCAAGTTTTCACTGACATGTACAAGTACATGATTCTTACTACTACATTGGTATATCAATGACAATTGTCCACGAATCAATTCAGCAGAGTTTTTGAAAGATAACTATGAAGTTGTTACCAATTGTCACAAATCGTACACTTATATCCTTTTCTGACAGAAAAACGACAACTCAGTAGACGACAGCGTTGCCAAGCTTTAGAAAACTTCTATCAATGACAATGGGGAATGGGAATCTTGGCGAATTACACTATTGAATGCATTTCAAATAATAAATCTTACGTCTTTAGTTTTCTCTTACAAATTGAATACAATTCACATTTCACATTCACATTGAAATCTAATATCCAATAACCAAACCAATGGAAGATTCTACTCCAAAATTTGCTGCTAATAGATGTAATAGATGTTAAAACGCTCGCAGCGCCAAGATAACAGAAATTAGAACTATATAAATTTATTTCCAAAAAAGTTTTTTGATTTTTGCCTGAAAATTATCTAAGGTAAACCACATGAGTTAATAATACGTTTAAGTGTATTGTTAATTATACAGGATTTATGTATAATATACATAATATAGTAGGTAATAAAAGTAATTGACGTCTTTATCGGTTTTAGTAGGTAGGTAGACATTATTAATAATTTTTTCTTTTAAATATAACAGAATACATACAATATATGATAGCAGAATCTTAATATCCAAAATAAAATTGCTGAAGCCGCCTCTGGTTGATATTATTTTGTTAGCGCTATTTTTCAGTGGACGGCTTTCTTTGCTGGTTCGTTTCCGCCATCCGCGTCAGTACTGTTCATGTCTAATTAAATGCATACAATCCATTTTGTAGGTATCCACTATTACCGAATATTTTGAATAGAAAAATCCCGCAGTGGAACTGTTTCCAAAACTAATTCCAGCGCGGTTGCTTCCTAATTACTTCAGAACAAAGTTACAAAACATTGTTGTTGAACTGGAAGAGCAGAGTTCTTTGGCTCTCCGAAAGGACCGAAACTGTGACCTTATTACAATGGAAATGCTCCTCGGAATACTCCCCAAACTTCAGTAGCACTAGACCTCGGGACCTTCGAGCATTCTTTAAAAGTTTAAAAAAGGCGTGGGCGGAATCCTTGTACAGTTGAAAGTTGTTGCTATTTGCTGGAAGCCACGCTGGGCTTGACCGGAAACACACCTCTTGTCAAAGTAAGTTAATTAGCATTTCCGCAACATTTCACGAATGAATCAAGTCGCATTCATTGGTCGATCTAGAAATAGCAATTCTTTCTTGCAGCTACAGGAGGAAATAATCGATTTTTCTTCTCGTATGACCTCCATTTGCGCTCCACAACCCGTAACGGTTCTATGATGGCATTGATTGAAGCGTTTTCATCTGTAGAAAGTTATCCAGGGACGTGTTTCCGGATTGAAATGGCTTTAAGGACACTGGCTGCCGTAGAAGAAATATTTCACCAGCTGATGAATAATTGCAGGTGCATTTGCAAGCCGAAGGGATCGCTGCAGGTTTCGCCCTCAAATGCTGGCAAAATTGCAAAAATATCGAAATTTTTGAAGCTACCGTGAAATTTCTTAGCCAGAATTCCCACCCGCCATCTACCCTCACTGCTCACTCCCCACACCGTATTCAAACAAATTCAATTTTAAAATTGCTTGTTGCTGCCTGTTGTGCACAACTCACAGTTGTTTATTGCTCTGAAATATGAGTCCTGCCTGGCTCGTACATATTTACCAGCCAGGATATTACCGCTTTCCTATTTTTCGTCTTTTTCAGATATTTTCCGTTTTTTATTTTTTATTTCGCCTAGGCTTCACCCTGTTCTCTTTTGAACCGTGGCAAGGACCCTCTTTTTCCAGTTTGCATTTTATTTGCCGAATTTCACTTATTAACGGATTGTTTGGTGCGAATTGTAAAAATATTTGCAAATGCCTAACTTGAGTCCTATTATATTTGCTCATCGGAGGAATTTGTGGGTACGTGAAATATCTTCAGTTGCGAAAGGAGGCTGGGGAGGGGAGAAGGTAAAGAATCCTGGGGGAAGGTGAAAGTCGAATATGCGCTTCTCATTTTGAACTTGAATTTCGTGGTTCACATGAAGGCGAATGCCTTCTTGTTGGTTGTTTTGTGTTGTGGCTATTCCAAATACAAAACTTTTTTTTATTACGGACAGAATATTTACGAAGTAGTTTTTCATTAACGAACAAATTTTCCGCCGACTTTTCGATCGACCTGACGTGTTTATGAGTTTGGTCGGGAATTAAGTTCGTTTTGTGG
This sequence comes from Leptogaster cylindrica, assembly GCA_963082835.1. Lineage (NCBI taxonomy): Eukaryota > Metazoa > Arthropoda > Insecta > Diptera > Asilidae > Leptogaster > Leptogaster cylindrica. The sequence continues at coordinate 50,698,976 of OY720105.1, forward strand.
TTTGCCAAGAATCTTAAGTAGCAAAGAAAGCTTCTCAGCACAGACCATAAATTATCGATGAAAAATTACAAAATGCCGGAATACAGTTATTTTAGCTTTACCAAGAGAATCACTAGAAATTGTGAAAGTATACTACAATTTCTTGTTGAGTTTCAATCTCAGCCGTCATTCCCTTAATACAACAGTGCAAAACTTCCTTTTCCCATTTGAATGAATTCCTTTTCATTGCCATGTTATTTTTCATCCTTTCATTGCCTTCACATATCACATATCGTCTCGAGTCCTTGGCACCAACGAGTGGATCAAGTTCGAATAGAAACCGTTTTCTAGTTGCCATTACTTACGAGTAACTGCTTCTGTTTTTAAATTATGTTGAATGTCTGTAGTTTTTCCATAAGCGGTTTTTCTTTATTCTCTTAAAAATTAATTTTACTATCCGCAGCGGACATTACAAACTAATTTAAAACAAATTTGCCTGATTTAATGGCTTAACCATAAAGTTCAACTGCAGTTTGCATTTCTCAGTCGGGTTTAATTAGTTTGCATGGAAATTTTGACTACACGAATTCTGAGTGAAGCTTTGGGAAACATCTGATAACGGCAATTGACCGCAAAGCTCCGATTTCAAATGCAATATGTTCAGGAGTTCAGGAGTCCTGCTTGAACGTTGAACCGGCTTTAATTAATTATTAACGGTCTATTAGATGGTCCCATTTAATGAGCAGATTTGATTTCGTAGTGAATTACTCTAAAGCTCAACTGTTGTGGTAAAGGGGAATTCAATCAAATGGTTCTCCTCAAATTTTAATTATTATGTTCGGGACTTTGTTAAGTAATTTATTAACAAAAGCTAATTTAAATCCAACGACGACGGCAGTCATCAAATTTAAAAACTGCGGAAAGTAATCCGCACCATAAAGCTGTCGTTTAAATAAGTTTGCATATAAACAGTTCTTGATGTTAGTGCACTTTCTCAACTCCTTCGCTTTGAAAGAGACTTTTGATATTTAACTGAAACTATCTTGAAATAAACAGTCAGCATCCGCGATTTTCCTCTGGCAAGAAGCGAGAAGTCCTTGGGATCTAGTTTGATGCGAGGAGCCTCAGTTCACATCTGTTCTTCTTCACCATCGTCCTGTCCTACATCCTACAACGAAAAAACAACAACTACGGTTTACCAGTGCTTCCGGATAAAATGATATCGAGGACAAAATGCTGCCAGTTTGGAAAAACTATTTCCTAGAAGTGAAAATTGCCACCAATTGGGAACCAACAACACACTATACCACCATTTTCCTGGATTCAACAAAACGTCGCATGGAGGAAAATTCTCCAATATCCTTCCTTGTAAAATTGTTTGAAAATTTGTTTTGTAATTTTTGTTCGAGTTTTCGAAACAGTGGAAAATTTTTGAAATGAAATTTCTGAACAAATAACGTTTCGTGGTCGACGGCAGCTGTTCTGGCAACGGGCGCAGCTTTTCGAGAAATCTCGATCGAATAAAATCTTACATAAGAATCCGTTGACGCAGACACTAAAACAACACCCCGTCAGCTGGCAAATTAAAACGAATTTACTTTAAATTATAATTATTATCGTGCCGTGACAAACTGCTCCCCAAACTTCACTAGTTGAACGTCCTGAAAACATAACCGACCCAGATTATCCTTCCTCGTCACAAAATTCAAGGAAATTTTTCCCCGCGGCCGTTGTTCCTGCTCCACCGATTGCAAACGAGTCAACTTCCGGGGGAAGTTTGCACGTCCCTCTTTTATTTACGCGTTTTTTGCACTTGGAAATAAGGAGTTTGGACAGAAGTTGTGATAAGCTAAAATAATGGCGATCCGTCTGGTTTCGTTGCAATTACTTATCTGCCGTGGTTAGTCTGGTTAGTAGGCGTATTAGAAGTTCCGTGGATCCCTCCGCAGTCCGCCACAGGGGGCATATGTCGGTAGAGGAATCCACCGCCCACTTTGCCACATTTTAAGCTGTTCAGGGAATAGTTGTGCAGGATTTGAAAACTTGGGTCTCACTGAAGGCACGTATTAAAAAATCAATGAATTCGGATAACGGAAATGCGCTCTCATGCCGTGAATTAATGCGCTTTGAGTTATCGAGGGTATTCTCGGGATTTGCGGTGAAAACTCCCACACACATACACAAAACCCATGTGTTTTTTACTACATTTTTCACCATGCTTTGCAAATTAATTATCTTCTACCTTTAGTTTAATATAATTGCAAAAGCTGCATACCAGAAGTCGCAGCGAAAACGTTGGTACGGTACAGAGGCAAAAAGGAGCACGGAATCCTGAACGTGGTGAAAAGAAATTAGCAGGATTTAGTGACTGTTTCAGACATTCTAGGAATTAGCTAGGAAAACTTTAAAGAAATTAATGCTTTCGCTCAGTACGAAGTAAATTAGGTCGTTGTAAGCCTTTGAGAGGTTGTTTAAGTTCGCGTTTTTCTTTCCGATTAATGTGAAAAAGCTGAATTCCGGAAATCTCTTGACTTAAAATGCTTTTAACTTAATTGCAGCTGGCTAAACGGATTTAATTGGAACTTTAAAATGTGAATTTCACGCTGAAAGCCTAATTTACATAACGCAAGAAATACTTTTAACGCATAATTTCACTTAGAATCCCAGTCTCAAGAATGCGAGCGAAATATTTTTCGTTGAAGGGAAAAAAGGACTAAAAAACAGTTAATGACTATTACTGGATCGTTGAGTTTTTCTCCAAAATTTTTTGTGCCGCTCAACAGCAAGGCCATTAAAATTCTTCCCCTTTTGAAATTTAAGAAAAGGACTCTGGTCGTTCGGGGGGCAAAATGGTTAAAGCAAATAGGACTTACAGGTGGGGACGGGCACAAGCAGCCTTTCCTGTGGTCACAATACAGAAAACAAAAACCAGAACTTGACATCGCAAAAACGAAAAATTTCCATCGTGATCGTAATTAGGAAGGATGCGATGCCTTCCTATTAAGTCCGGAATTACCACTTGCCACTTGGTCCAGTTGTGAAGGGTTTTGCTGCGGAAATCAGCGATATTGGTCAATGCGGGGAGGAGTGGGTGGAGAGTTATATTTAACGCATGACAAGCCATCGTTGACTGAGATTAATTCCAGTAATGGCATGACAATTTGAAAAAGTGTTCTACAAATCCATCACTACGCCCGAAAGTTGTTCACTGAAGTTTTTGTTTTTACGTAAAGCCGTAAAGGATCGCTTGAACCACAGGAAAACGAGTTCTTTTTACTTGCCTTTCTCGAGGCGATATAATTAATTTTAAAGCAATGGAAAATCTAAGCCGACACGAAGCTTGAAATAAAAATTGCTTGAGAACTGCTCGTGAAGAAATGCAAACGGGGGTGCACCTATTTATCTTGACAGAGTGTACAAGAAGTGCGGGGAGTGTGGAAGAATTTTCAATAAATTTCAGTTCACACTACTCGCAAGGGTACGTGCTTTGCGGAATTGAGGGTTGGGAAAGTTGCAAAATGGACTTGGAAACAGCATTATACCGTCTACACAGGATCCAGAAATAAATTGTAATTGAGTTGTACGGAAAAGGAGAAATAGTGGACAGTGGAAAATCTATTTCCAGATGTAACATTAGTAACTAGTATTGACAGGATGCAGGAGAATTGAATAGCAATGCAATACAAGGACGAATGGTTGCTGATTGTAGTCAAGGAACCTATTATTCTAAACGAAAAAATGATCGTTGATAAAGCAGAAGACTTTACCGCAATAAATTTCGTTGTTAACTTCTTATCCGGAAGGGAATTTGTTTGCTTCACTTAGCGCGAATCCACTTCCAGTTCAAGTACGTTTCTTATTCAATGCAAGCAATTTGTTAATGTTTTTTATTTACCCTATTCATTTTCATGCTTAAAGCATTGAATTGTTTATAAAAAAAAAAACATAAATCCTTTCTATCCTCTTCTAAGTCTTTCAACAAACATTTTTTCATGTTTTGTTTGTCAAGCATCCATTTTCCATGTTTGTCAAATTAACTTGTATTTGTCCCCCGCAGAATGTACAAAAACCGAAATCCATTATGTGACAACGTTTTAAACTAATTAAATTAAAATCTGGAGCATCCTTCACAGCCTGAGATGATATGTCATCCACAGGATTAGTCACTTGGTGCCGACTTCATGATTTGCATTCAGTAGCGAAACTTCGTTACAGTTTGCAGAAAGGACTTATTTCGTACTTTTTAAAAATACTGTTTTATTAATTCCTTTCACCTGTAGGCAACACGTTCAAGGAGCGTGACGATCAACTTCCTTGGAGTCTCTGCAAGAGGAACGTGCTCATAATTATATGAGCCTTAATTAATGAATATCTTACGTGATAAAGCACATATGTGCTCCGCTCTGCCTCTTATCCTGGATTATCAGGAAATATAGCAACAGTAGGGAGTCACGTCTATTACAGTGTGCACTTGTTTGGATTTTAATTCTTATCTAAGGACCTTCAGGTACAGAGTTTTACCACCATACTTGAAAAATTGTTTGTGGAAATTTTGATGACTTCAGCAATTAAGTGGGAATCCTTGCAAGTTTTCTGATATCAGTCGATTACTTACACAAATCTATGCTAAACCAATAAACATGAAATCGATTGTAAAATATTCAAGAAAACATATTTATTTTTGCCACACGAAAACAAAATCATATTTCAAAATTGAAATTCAAATATCACAAACAGAATGGATTACCAATTTTGGAGGATGTTATCACTTCTCAGCAGGATGTTAGCCAAGCCATAGGAATTGGTGCCATTAGTTTAACCCTTTCGAAACCATTTTCCCAGGGACCGCCTGGCATTGGCAATCTGGCTGGCATTAGGCACTAATGGCGCTGGCTTTAAGGCTGTAATCTATAACTCTTTGAAAGAGTCAATTTTGTCGATAGAGGCATTTTCTTGGATTTAAGTATATGTTTTTTCTCCGTTGGCAGAACTTCATGGAATATCCTTTTTCCAGGACGAAATCTACATAATTCGATTGAAATGGCATTTTCCACTCGGCAACCCCCAAACAGGCCGCAACTAAATAGGCATGGAAACTCGCTTCCTGTGCAGTGTCGTTTCGGAGGAAATTGCCCAAAAATTGAAGTACCGTTACAACCAGCTACTAAATTTATTGGTCGCCTCCATACTCCTTTTCCGGGTGTTGCCACCTCAAAAAGTCAATCCCAGACCGCGCTGAAGCTGTATTCAGAAGTCAGCAGCTTACTGTTTACAATTGGTCTTCAGATTTGTTAAATTTCTCGGAAGTGGAATGGATTCCCGTAAACTAGAACTGTAGGAGTAGGAACAGTTTTCATTAAGCCCCACCAGGGATCAGTATTTTTGCACGAGTGTCGTTATTCGTCCATCTTCTTGAAGAGTGGTGTGCTGCCATGAGGCCCGAGGGCGGAGATTTGATCTAACGGAACAGGATCCCAACAATGCTTCCGTTACGACCAGACCTATAAAACGATACACACAAAAGGGTTGCTGGACTAACAATCGTTTTGGAGTATTTCACGTCACTGAGATCATTGGGAGAAGAATGTTTTGAAAGTGGCAGGATTCACGATTTGAAAGAAAGGATTCGCACACCGAGCAGAAAGTAGGTATGTGGCAAAAGCCAACATGGGAGACATCAATCGGGCTCCACGTCCTTTGCCAAGCGCAGTTCGGTCCTTATGGCTTTATGTGACTTTCGGGTATGTTTTGCCGAACTCGTGAATGTTTATTATTGTCCTGAAAGCCTGGTGCTTTCCTAGACGTTGTTCTTGCTGGAAAATACCATTCGCAAAAGTTTTAATGACCATTTGTGAAATTCAGCAGCATATGATCATTTTTGCCGACTTACAACAACTGACGAATCTGTAAAATTATATTTTTTATTTTGGCATTTTCTATTTTCCGAACACAAATTCTTCCAAAAGTTTCTATGTCTTTGACGTGCACGTGATAGACCGATTTTAATGAGTTAGTCCTGACCCTGAAACTAAATTTTAATTTTTTATATCATAAAAACTTTCTCCTTTGATTGTATACATTTTTATAATTTTGCTAAGGACTTTCCATTGCAATGGCAACACAATTAGGTACATCTACAAATTTACAATTACATTACAATGCCTTCTGCAACTCGAGAAAAATTTACGTTTCTTGCCACGTAGAACGAAGCCGTGATCCTTCAATCCCAATTTAAATTTTCAACATACACACACAAAAAATATATGTATTTCAAAAGTTCAATTGAAAAGTTCTCCTTCGAAAAGAATATGCTTTTCAGTTCTTGTTAAACTGTAAATACAAATTTCATATTCTTGTGCATGAAAGTTTCCCCATTGTATTTATTTAATGCAAACTTTTTTATTCCTGCAAGGGAAAAGGACGACTGCCTTGAACGAAATTGAATGGTGTGCAGACAGGTGAAATTTCAATACTTCTCTGCAAATAGAAACCTTCAAAATCAACGGCTCTTTTCACTACGGGAAATAATTGAAATATCTTGGTTAAATATTTGCGCGGACTTTTGTTCAACTTTTCGGAAAAGGACTGAAGGGATCAACATTAAAACTCGACACTTGTACAATGTACATTGCTGTGAAATTATTATATTTTATATTTGTTGGAAGTCATTTTGACAGGTGATCTGTTTTAATTAATAGATTTCATGAAATAAACTGCTCATCAAGGGCCGAAAGGGGGTAAAATTGGAAAACCCGTCCTTGCTGATTGCAGAACATCGACCTGTGCCTGTTGAGGTTTTCCTTCCCTACTGCCATTTCCTCGTGGTTTTAATTATATCAAAGCATACGATAACCAATGTTCGGGGTGTCGGTTTTAATGAGCCACCCGCATATGGTCGTTTTGAACGGGCATCCTCCTTCACTCCTCCTCCTCCTCCCCCATTCACCTGTCCATTCCTGAAATTCCGCCAGGGTGCTCAAATTTCACGCATGAAAACTTTATTAATGCGAAATCGAACATTCATAGCATTTAATTAAAAACTGCCGATTTTTTCCGAATGTTGCCGCAAAATTCGAATACATTTTTAATTTGTAAGTATTGAAAAATATTGCATTAGTTCAACGAAGGATGGCTTAATTGTTTGTTTTTTTCAAAACAGTTTTGAAAATATTTTTGAATTTCATAGCGTAAAATGTACAAATTTTGCATTGGGCTTAAAGCAAATTAATTTTCCAAGTTTGCACAAAGCCGGAGGAAGTTACTTTTCACTTGCTGGGAAAATTTCTGTTATTCGCCATAATTAAAATACTCCAATGTCAAAAGAAGCCAAGAGAACTGTGTGGAACCTCCTTGTACAAAACTTCCTTTTTTATTTGTAGTTAACCGGAAGCTGTTTATGCTTTATCAAATTTCTGGCGGACTTTTTAATTCTGCAAAACGCGGTTGCTACAAGTCCCCCAACCCCACTCCCACCCCCATCCGCAAGCAATACGATGAAAAATTACTGAGACCCAAAGGAATGAATTAATGCAAGTAAAAGCTTTCAGGATATTTATGGAAACGTTCCTGGGAGCTTTCCTGCATTTCTAAAGTGTTACGTAATTAAATTGCCGCAAACTAAGTTAAGCAACAAGTGAAGTGAAGGAAGGGGGCGACGAGATGAAGTGGAGTATTCTCAACAACCCTCATGCACAACACACGAAATTCTAATGATTGCCATCTATTTAACTACTCCACTTTGAGCACAATTAAATGATGCAATATTGATTCCTTCCTTTCGATCTGGAGGGAATTAATAAAGATCTCGAAAAGCAATCGAAGAACCCCAATACGAGTTTCAAGGAGGCTTTGATGTCGTTATTATGCGATGTTCACTTTGCTTGTGACGGCAATGGAGTAATTCAATTTCCAGCATCTTAGCATCCATGGAGATGTAGTGTACACAGGAAATTGGCATTATCGTAGGCGTCTTACTTCTAGGTACCCTTTACCATTGCTGTACTTTTCATTTTCATATTAGTGTTTTTAAGAGTTCAGCCAAAAATACTTGCGAATTAATGCCAGCGACATCAGGTGACTGGAAGTGGAAGTAATTAAATTCATTCTTTTGTTGAAAGTTGAAGTCCTGACCCGATTATCACTAATTAAAGAAACTTTAGAAAATGAACACCGCCACCGAGATTGGTTTCAAATATCCTAAAATCCTTAAAGAACATTTATGCTCGAGTCACCTAACTAGCTAGACTAGCAAGGACCACCGTATTCTAGTCAACCAGGACTGGAGACCGCCGTTAAAGTTGCATAAGTCCAAATTAACTTTCCATTTGAATTCTGTGAAAGTTTTCTCCTAATGGAAGGAAGTCCAGGCCAGATCGAATGAAGAAACTTTCATCCAATGAGAGTAGATCGAAGTTCAGGCGCCATTCACAAATGGGAGGAGGTTTGCAATATGCGGGTGGAGGCAGACATTGCACTTACATACGAGCATTGAACTTGTCGTATGTTTTCCTCGTTCCATTCGGACCCAGTGGAGTGTGCAGGATAATGTGACTTCAGATCCAGATTGAGCATATAAACCACGACTGGATCCTGCCTCTTGTAACATTTGCGCTTCACCAGTTAGCTTGAATGCGGAAAAACGAAAGGATTTCGAGTTGAACTCAACAATAGGGACTCTATGTCCTATTCAGAGGGATGAGGAGTGAATGAAAAAAAACAGCAGAAGCGAGGAGGAAAAGTTCAGTTTTTACGCCTTTGCAGTATTCACAGCAAATATCACAGGACAATGAAAAGAGCTGAAACAAAGCCATGTCAGGATGGAAATAATGCTAGGGTTTTGACAGGCTTAACAATATTTTTACAGCATTCCCGCCAGAGCGAATGTGCCGGCGATAAATCCTGCGGATTAATTTCTGTTGGATTCGAGAAGTTAAAGAGGTCCTTGTGGAGCAAGGTCCTTAATTACCAGACGAAGTGGAGAAGGTGGCCTCATCGCATACCTTCAGGATATACAGCCACAGCTTTATTACCTGCCGCAGAAGCAAATCCTTGACTCCAATATTGTGCGGTTAGCGAATAACATGTCTCCAAGGAAAGAGGGGAGTAGTGGGATGAGTTAATCAATATTTGATCGCAGCACGAGATCGATGTTGCCGGAGCCAATATTTGCGGGCTAATGATGGGTTCGGCTGGAGTGTTGTCAAGGGATTGCCCTCCTGTGCACTTGCAGCCTCCATATCTTAACTTTGAGGTGGAAATTTGAAACTCGTACCTGGCAATGAGTCTATAGCCTGTTTACGCTAATGTAAATCTTATCCCTCCCCCCAAAACACTTAGGCTGCCTAGACACTGCCAAAACATCCCGTTTTAAGTAGCTGTCGTCTAGATTTAGTGGGTGGCACTTGGCACGGATTCATGCCCATGCAAAAGGGAAATTGATCTGATTATTATTATCGCACCTGAGAACCTCCTAACGTTACGTTTGACTATAACGGTACCACAGTTGAGATATGTGTGTGTGTGAGTACCAACTCATTTTGGCGAGGGAAGCAGAGGGTGTCAGGGTGGCCATCTAGTGTTTGCATATTGATTTTCCTGGGAACGGTTTTTTCGTGTCACACTAAATTACAAATGGATTCGAGTGGGAACAGGAGGCATTTATCCGACGAAGGTGGATTTTTTATTTATGAAATTCTCTTCTAATGTTATGCAAACATTTCGAAAAGAAATGACAAATTTTTGTTTATCTTAAAATCATGCCATTTTAGATTTCTACAAGCCATGAAGAAAGCCAATCAGTCAAAATTGCATTGACACTTCGAATTTAAAAAACAAAAAAAAAAACATTAACCAAGGCGGGTCTGATATTGAATGAAATAAAACTAAAAGCAACTCAATTGCCAAAAACATTTCCACTTTGCATTGGCAGCACAATCATACAAATTTCATTTCGAAAACAATAAAACCAAATTGAATTGTCCTGGAGTCCATTTATGAAAATCGTGGTTCAGGCACATCCTGTCCACTCCTGCAATTCGCTTGAAGATGATAGCGACAATCATTGAGTAGAGAATCGTATAATCGATATTCAATCCGTTTGTGTTTCTCTAAAGTCAATTCGCGTAATCCTTAAAGTTTAGAGAGTCCTGATGGGCCCATTCATCGACGGGAGTAATATCCTCGGGAATTCATTGGGGCGAGCTCTTTAAATCCCGATTTGCAGTATTTGACTGAATGCACAGCCATTCAACTTTTCCATCCATTGAGACGGTACAGAAAGAGGCAGAACAGGGAGATAAGGTCTTAATGGCGATAAAAAGGACCATATATCCTGGCTGTGGCTTTATTCGCAAGCACTGTTATCGTTCGAAGGGGGTTACTTTCATGTGTATTCAGGGAGCATTCTGCTTGAGTGAGCCCAGTAACATGATGCTGATTACATTCCAGCCAGGACGAAGCCAATCGCCACTCAATGCTTTCGTCTCCCATGCCCCGCGGGGATGCGAACTGTTTTATTGGCTTTTGGATGGTAGTCTCCATCCTAAACTGCTTTAGGCCGTTATTAGTTTTCAACGGACAATGTAACTTCTCACCTCACGCCGCTCACATATTGGTAATTTGCTCTGGCAAACGCATGACCCGAATGTGCGTGCTCCGCTTGAAGCAAATCCTGATGCTGCTCCTTGGCCCCGAAATGGAAAGATTTCGACATGATGATCGCCACAATTATTGGGGAATACCCTTCAGAGACTGTGGCAAGGATTCAGGGGATTTGGCAATCCGCAGTGGAAACGTTTCCAATATTTTGAGCACGTACAAATCGGAATTCTCCCATTTACATGTATCGGAAATTGATGTTTTTAGGGGTTGCGAGGCAAGGATAATACCTTTCGGGGATGATATCCACCGGTTTTGCATGCCAAATCGAAACGTGGTGAAGTACATATAGATGAACAGTTTCACGTGAGCACCATTTAAGACCTGGTGGTGGCTTCTCCGTGCTCTAAGATGAGGGAATTGTGTAGTTGGAGGGAGTGCGGAACGATACTATACGAGTATCCGTATACGGTAAACGAAATGCACTGATTCCTGGCAATTGTGGAGCATTTTGAATTTTTAAATTTGCTCATGTGCTGTCGAATCGGATTTCACCCTACGTGGTGGGACTCTCTAAGATCGTTTAGCTCACCGAAACAGGTGGATCTTTGGGTGAAGTTGGATTTATGCTTCTTCAGCCCGCACCCACTTTACGTGCACGATTATGGCCCAATTTCTGATAGTTTCATTTTAAGTCGAATTGTGAAATGCTTACAAATGGAGTTTTTTTGGGAATTTTTCTTCTAATGGAAATAGTGGGTGTTCGGTCACGAAATTCTCAGTTATTTTATATATGTAATAGGTAATAGCTAAAGAAGGTAGGTGCAAACGGGATCCACCTGATAATGTCTTTCTCAAAGGATGCAATGCCGAAAAACCTTCTATTTTCAGTTTAGTTGAGTGGTTTTATAAGAAATTAAATTCCAGAACAATATTACTACATATAACAGGAGAAAAAAAGGGTTTCTGAATAACAACCAGTAGAACTTCTTGCAAGTTTCCAGGAGCACGACTGCACCTGCACGAGACATTCTACCACCCACAAATAAGAAGGTGGGTTGCAAAGCGAGAGTTCGACAGAATTTTTATAGCAAATTGTCTTCAAATGGCTTTATTAATTTAACATTTTAAACAACGCGAATTAATGAAACATAACAATTTAGTCAGGACGAACTAAAATGCAACAAAAGGTAATACAATAAGTTTTAAAAGTAAAACTCACAGGATAAGTATTGAGAGGCCAACGATTTTTTCACATTCCAGATGTTAAATTCTTTCTTTGTGGAATATTTGAGATTTCTTTTTTGAAAACCTTTTTGTAAATGCTCCTCAGGATGTGAGCAAACAGTTATATGTTACAGTAAATATTTATTAAAGCAAAACACGTTTCCTCCTCACATTGCTTCACATTGAAATTTATTGGAATGGAGTTATCCTTTTATTTCTTTCACCTTGTCTCAAATATTTTAGATACATTGGAGTTGAAATAACATGATTTTGTTCCTTTTCTTTTTAAAGTTAAATTATTTGATTTCTTGAGTGTACTTTCTGACGTTGCCAATTTGGCAATTTATTGCCAAGAATCTTTTATTTTTAGGGTAGAACTTTGAAATTCTGCTGTGTAATTTTCCACTTACCACACGATAAACAGAAATTGTCTGTAAATTAGCAATACCAGATGCTGTTGTGGGCGGACTGCAATCTGTAGATTATGGAATGTGGATATTGTACAGCCAGCAATTCCTTTATAACACGTGTTACGTTAAATTTCCGGCATATAGCTAGGTAGGTACATAAGGATTAACTTGCAATCTGGTGATATTGTTCAATAATATTGTCCTATTCTGTTCCTGGAAGTCAAAACGCTACTCCACGAAATCCTAGATAAACTGGAGAAGGCTCATTCAGGCGATACTAAAACCAGCGAAATCCAATTACCTTAATGAGTGCTGCAAAAGCAGACTATCATCTGTGACGCTCCTGGATACAGGACATAATATGCAAATCTACATGGAGCGCCACCATTCTAACTTTGCGCCACAAACAAACAAACAAACAAACTGTCGTATTGTATTTCTCCAAGTGTTTGGAGGTTTGCAATTTCAATAAGGTAAATCTGGTAGTTAGTCTGGGCATTCATATGGAACAGGGCCATATCCGGATAAGGATGCTGTTGTGCCACATGCAAACACAAGTCATCAGGCCGTGGAACATAAACCAAAACACAGCAGACGAAATCGTCCTGGACGGGACCAAAGAGACACAGCCTTACGATATAAAACACTTCGATTCTGACCAGATTTATATCCCCCAACATGGGAGGAATACATTGCTCCGGCAAAGTGATACCGTTTATCATGCTCCAAGCTGCATGAGCCCACCGTCATAAATCCTATTTCGATATCGAAAGGATTCACTTCAGTACCACCCTTTGGAACTGTTAGTCTCCGGCTTGCTTGGGGGTCGCACAATTGTTTCCCCAGAACATTCCACAGTGATGGGTCGCAGCAATCACTGCCACTGATCTGGAAGAAGTTTTGTCCCCCCTTCAGAGATAAGTGGGTGCTCCGAGTTGGCGATGGCTGGAATCGATTGTCCTCGTAAGGCCACTGAAACGGTAACATGATAAGGGACAGATGGAGTGCCTTAAGTGGATGCTGCCTTCGAACGGGGTATGATGGACTCATACAGCGAGCACTTTGGCTTTTGTACATCAACCGAAGTGGAGTATGGATACACCATTACTTATTCACGTGCTTACAGGAATTTCGTACTTTGAGATGTAATCGACTACTGCAATATCTTCTTTTGCCATCAGTACGCAATTCAGAAGCTTTGAAGAAGTCATGTGAGGTTGAACCCTCATGGTAAGAGTGATTCATGAACCCAAAGAAACTGTCTTTGTGTTGATATCATATACACTCTAAAAGTGAAATCAAATTGAGAATAGTAAACCTGGAAGTCGAAGGACAAATTCAATTCTAGTTGCTAAACTGCACTTCATTTAAACTTGTAGGATAGTTAAGATTAAACAGCTCTATAGGTACTCTATATTTATTAAATTCTAATTTTTGGTATAACACGGGGAAGTCTAACCACGAGGAAAAATACAAGTGACAAGTCCGAGGTCGTATCTGCTCCCGCCTCTAGACGTGGCGCCGCGCCGTGCCGGTCGTTCCAAAGTTATAGTCCTTGGCTTTCCGATGCTGCCACATATGTCGCTGCGAACACTAATGACCAAGAGTTGTGAATGAATATTCGCCACAAGCTAAATCAAACAATATAAGTTCAATTTTCAAAGTTAAAATATTATTTGTCCCTCACCACGATCATAAGACCAACGCAAATCTGCTTCCCGCATTAAAAAAACAATCTCTGTAGACAGTTTGCAGTTGCACAAGCAATTATCCTAATTGCAATTCAACTAATTCTCCATTAGCAACGTTCCGTGAAAATGTATTCATCAGTTCAAAAATTGCCGTCATTGTTCTTTTGATGGGAGCATTAACAGTATCCATCCAGACCACGTACAATGTGTCCTGCAGGACAATTTTGTATTCAATGAAACCACAAAAACACATGTACAAATTGTACATACTGATTGTGGTGAACGTGAACAAGGACAATGTCCGAGATGTCGAAAATCTTGATGTTGATGAAACCGCAAAGGATTCATAGCTGGTCACTCAGTCTCCTTTAGTCGGAGGAATCCTTTAAGGCTGCATGCCTAAGGATACTCAATATTCCTCACTGGAATTGCACCAGTTCGTGTTCTTCCCCTAAAACCTTCAGGATGAGTTCATACATGACTAAACGCTTATTGTGCACAAAACCGAAAACTGCCCTGAAGCCAGGAAAATCTCAGTCTGGAAAATTTATTCAAATTGTTTACATTGGACCCCCTGAGTGTTTTTTGTTTTTCTCACGAGAAGGGAGAGGGAGGACGGATAGACGGTATTTTATTAATTTATGGCGGTGATTTGTTTTGTCAGCCAATGCAAGTGAACACCTCCACCATGTGTACATCGGCACGGGACAGGAGTCTCCGAGAGTCTGAGGAACAGACGACGAGAACGGGGGGTGGGAGAGTTAATCCAAAGAACTTAAATTCCAGCTGAAATTGAACTGCAGCCAACGATTTATGGTCATGCATCCGGATAGCCGTAAGTTAAAGGATCACGGAGCTTCATGAACCATTTTTCCATGTCATGCGATGCATTTTCTAATTTCGATGCAAGAATGCTGTTAATGAATTACATATGGAGTTGCCAGTTAATGATTACGGGAATTCACTCTGTAGTCTGTACTCTAGGATATTGACGTAAAGGAGCAGTCATTTTGCATTTTTAGTGACAGTAATCGATGAAATGTATGTTTCAAGGTTGCAACATTTATCTTCTTAAACTGACAAGTGAAACTTGAAAGAGTTTTACTGAATAAGATTAAACATTTGTCCCAATTTATCTGCATAACTCTTAAGTTTCATAAGTAAAATCCAGCCCAACAAGGACGAATTTCATTTGTTATAGAAAACTGCCAATATTGATTAAATCGTAAATGCGCTCTTATAATAATTGACAATAAACAAACGCCAACTCGCACTATACTCTTCTATTTTTTTACTTTTCATACAATTTTTTTTCATTTCTGTGTTTTTGCAAGCAAAAGTGCATCAAGCTTGTCCTTCATTTCCGCGAAAAAACTTTTGCAAAAGGATGGCTCGGAGGTGATTCGGCCAGAAGTCCACAGAACAACAATGGCGCCCGTTAATGAACGCAAATGTTGGCCACCCAGAGATGGACTTGCTATATTATGGGTATAAAAGAATTTTAGTTGAGGATTCATTTTAGTTTTTTTTTTTTGGAGCCGCAAATTAAAAGTGTAATTCCGGAAGTGTACTTCTCCATTAAAAACCCCCATCTCCATCCAGGTCCCCCTGGTCCTTCTCCTCCATTCCGTTCGCCCATTTCCAACTCGTGCTGTTTCAATTTAAATTAGACACAATTTTTCTTCGTGGAAAATTTAATAAAACTTGAAAAACGACGACACTGTTCACTGCCGTGTGCAAGCAAAGGGAAGGAAGGATTCGCCGCTAATGACAGTGCTCATTACAGTCTCACTGATGGTTGTAGAAAAATGATTTTTTTTATTAATAAATTTGAAAGGGTGTACCAAGCTAAGGATGCAACGATGGCAATGATTATCCTGGAAATTTGCATAAACATATATCGAACGCGGATTCAGGGAATCTGACAAATTTGCATACGTCAGGACCACCGAAATCACCACCTGCCGGATGATCCTCGTCCATGTTTACTGAATTAATAAACGATGATTCTATCCCAACCAAATTGATTGGCTCCTCCAACAGCCGTAATTTATGAATTTATCGCGAGACTAATTTATATGGCCCAAAGCGAGCTGGACATTTGCCATTAGTTAGTGGTCAGCAAATTCGCATAGACATTTGAGCACATTTCCACACAGCACGGAATGCGTGTTTGTGTTGGCAGGACATCATTACTTTGTAATAAGATAAAAAAAACAATTGCCAAATTAAGCACTTTCACTACCTGAAATGCTTTCCAGACCAGTAACTGAACCTAAATCGTCTATCCAGCTACAAGAAGTAGTTAATTGAATCGTCGTCAGGGTCCTTTTTCGGTGCTCCTTAGTGGCATTTCCTTCGAATTCTCGTCGCCACATTCCAAGTGATAAATCCTCGACAGCTGGAGCAGTGGAGCACTGTTACAATCAAACTGTTACCTTTTCCGTTGCTTTCTCTCACGGTGTCCTTATGTTGAGGTTTTCTCCATAAAAAGTACGCAAGGATCCTGGAGATTTGGGATAAGAACAGTTTATTTGGAACATTCTTTATATCAATTTACTGACCTAATGAACTTCCGAAGTTCAACTCAACACAGACGCAAAATGGGGAACAGCATTTAGCGAAAAGATTTGTGTAATTGAATAAATTTGGGAGCATCATTGGAATTTCAGCGAGATGTGAATCAAATTGATTCTGTTCAGAAGCGGTCTGATCACAATGATGAATGACTTCCGGCATTCATAATCGAAATTACTTTTGTGTAACAGATGCATTCCACAAACGTACGATTCCACTTGATTCAGTACTCTCCCCAACCAGAGACATGACAAGAGACATTTTGCGAAACACAGTTTCTTATCATTAAACATCGGTTAATAATGTTTCATTAGAATTAAGAACATTTTTTACAAAATTCCCATTTTTGGCGATCAACAAATGAATGAATGAATTGCTGCGCTGCAATTAGGTTGGCTTGACTAACTATGATAAATACAACACCAATCTCAATTTATTATAAACTTTCGAAAGCTTTCACTGTCCGCCAAAATAATTTATTCCAGCCCTCTTCGTCCTTGCCTCTCTCTCCCAACAAGCAAGAGATAAGACTATCTGAAACTTCCATTTTCCGTGTCTGCGTTCAACAGTAAAGAACTCCTTTACGATGATTTACCACAATCTCATCTTCAAACTCTTTCGCTCTATTTTTTCTCGGCAAGTCCTCCAGTCTTCCACAGATGGAAACTGCTAAAATGTCCTTCGCCTCATAATTCAGATGCGTCCATAGAAGCAGATTCCCTTTATAGTCGTTCGGCTTAATTAATGCCAGCAGCATCAGTGCGAGACGAGCGAAATTACTGAAGGGCTCCTTCCGCGTAATTTATGAAACATCGGGGAACTCTTTCAGCTCATGAAAGAACAACATTGTCAGATAAGGACCTGAATAATTGCACAATATGAAACAGAAGGAGATTTTTGTTTTATTTAATGACACAATAATGTAATAATTTTTTAATCTACGTTTAGTTCATTGTTTTATGTTTTAGTACAGAGCGTGATCTGAGAGCAGAATAGAAAATTTCTTTTTTTTTTAAAGAAAATTCTTTTGTAGAATTACTGTGTATTAAACACGAAGCAAACATTTTCATAAAATTAGCTATATTTGAAAATATCTGTAAACGTGTCAGGTCGCGCTTCACCCCGCGTGTCAATCATGTTTCGAGAATGGATATACCGAACATATTAAAACAATATTCTTTTATGATATAAAATTGCAACAATTTACAGAAGAACTTTTCAACACAATAATACAAAACGGATGCCATCCGAATAAAATTCTGGAACGTGTTCAAGTATCTTCAAAATTGTAAACGACTGAGCAATTAAACATTAGGAATTTTCAGGATAAACAACGTTAATGACTCCTGACGGGAAATATGTAATTGTGTACATTTTAAAAACACAAACTTTTGCAAGCATTACATCTTCGCATTTCGTGAGAGCTCTCCACTTCACAAGGAATGTCCTCGTACACTTGTTACTCCTAGCAAAATGTATGCTATTTTAAGTGCTTTCACAACACAAGAATAACAACAGCAGAAAATATGTACTTGAAGAAAACAGTTAATGTTACATACATGCAAACTTTTAATGAAGTTTATAACTCGCAAATCCTGGGAATGTATCACGAGTGTTCATTTAAAACGTCCCAACTTCATCCATTTTCAATGGAGGCAATCTTTTCGAAAGGATTTCAAAAGCAGACCTTCGTTTCCGCCTTAATTTACTTCTATGCTATTCTAATTGGAGTATTCTTAATGTTTTCTCCATTCAAATATCAACGAAAAACATTTTTGTTATTGAAAATCTGAATCCTTTTTCCACGATTTGATTTCTTTGAAACCCCTTCAAAAAGTTTTTAAATAAATTTTTGGGTAAAAAGTGTTCTCAATGTCCATTCAAACACGGTTTGCTCAGGTTCTATGGTTTTATAATGGCCAATTCAAAGCACCTATTTTCCAGTCAAATATACCTCGCATTGCCCACCTAATTTCGCTATCGCAAAATCCTTTTTCAAACGACTAACTTCGAATGAAAACTAATTCATTTTCCTCCTCATTCCCTGCAGATTCCTTTGATCTGTTGCATCCGATCGATTTTTTTTGATCCAGTTAATTAAATTCTAAAAGGAAATCAAGGGTTACAAATGTAAATCTTTTACGATTTCTGGAAATCATTTGAATGATTTTAAAATAAACGCAGGTTTTTCGTCTCTATAGAACAGACATTCTTCAGTTAACGGAATTTATGTGCAAATATCTTTCCATGAAAAATTTCCCACAGCTAGAGGATCCAGGACTCGCTGTGCTAAGCTCGTATCTCGACTGTTCAGAATGCAGTTGCATAAATTCTATCCTGCGGGAATTTTAATTAAACTCTCAACACCAGGAAGTGTTCACCTTCAAAGAGTAGACGCCCAGATTGCACAGCAGACACCGAAGAGGACGAAGCTCCAGTATGCGTTCTAGACCAGCGGGTGACTCTGAACACTATCAATTTGCCATAGAGTGTCGTACTTTTCAACTATCTTGTGTAATCCTTTTTAAAATTACTGTACTCTGTTTTTGTACTGAATTATGTGGCACTTTTTTTTGTTATTGTAGAAAATTGCACCATATTAAAGAAAAGATTTAATCATTTCCTGGCACAGATTTCCCAAAGGTTTTCCAAGCGAAAAGGAAAACGCTGCAATTCCCAAGGACTATCTGTCATCTTTGCACGATAATTGAAACTTGGTTGTTATCCCGTGGTGAGTTGTTCTCTACAGTGTTTTAATTCTTGCACCCAATCCTGCCAAGCATGAACATCTATAATAATTAATTATAATTCAAATAGCAAAAGTCGTCTCAAACGATTTGAAATTTGAAGAACTTCGAGAAGAAGTGAAGTTTCAGTTATCCTGAAAGTGCGTTTATTTTAATCCTTTTCCTTAGGGCAACGGCAACTCATCAACCATCTTCCTTTGCTCCCGATGGCTGGATGAGGAACATGCTGTGGCACTTTTGCTGACATGATTTCTGGAATAATTAAAATGCTAATTGGCTGGCTCAATTAAGTATTTGCACAAGGGCCGCTGTGTTTAGCTGCTCGGCTGTGTGTATCCCGAGCTTTGGGGCAGTTCGTCCTTCTTTCGATAAGTGAACTCCAGTCGCCAAATCGCCCCCCAACTCGATCTGAAGATATTCAGGGCACGTTTCCTTCGCTCCTCGTCCTCATTGTAAACTACCGGTGATGATTATTGCTTGCTGATGGAACCGGAAGGAGGAGCAAGGGACAAGAAAAAGTATTGGGTGTAAAAAAATAGCATTCGAAAGTTTCTGGGGTTGTGGGGCTTTCTGAGATTAACGTTGGTGAAGGTCTTTACGTGCCCCTGTGAATTGGACCAACATCCTCGCTGGAATGAAGTCTTGGCAAGGATGCAGACATCCACTGTTTGACTGTTCAGTCGACTTCCGGATCACTTCAAAATGCTCCTTGTACCCAAAGGATGCTGAAAGGGGGTAGGAAACATCCGCTGATGATATAAAGTGCGTTGTATATGTCAAGTAAGAATTCCAGGATATTACAGCAGGATAAACGACCGCCCTCAACTTACTACGCGAATATTTTAGTTTCTACACATGCTCTTATTTATTTATGTATATTGTACAGCCTCCAGTTACTCTCGTTTCGGTGGGTCATTTATGTTTTATAGTCCTTTGTGAACATATAGATGTAATGAATTCCAGCTGCTGTACCATCTCCATTTAAAGTCTCTTATTTCGCTATGAAGCCCCTGGCTGTGTGCCCTTTGTTCCTTTGGGCGGGGAGGCGAGAAACGGAACAGTCAAGGGCCGCGTGTGTGTTCTTTGGCGGAATTCGTAACTGAGATCGAATGAATGAAGACATTTTACTGGCGGGAGGAAGCCTTGCTGTAGGAAAACTGAAACGAGAAAGAAAAGGATTCTGCATGGAAGTCTAACTATGTGGTTCCCCTGAGATCAGTATTAGACTTACTGGGACTTCCACTGGATTCAATTCTGTGCGAGTGTATTAATTTTTTAGAGTGCATGTGTGTGCTTTAGGCGATGTAATGATGTAAATCAACTTCATTTGAGTTTCTCGTTGCAGAAGGAAACAACAAATATTTTAGTATAAATTACCTCCATAAAAGATAAAATTTAAAACGAATTTTTGAAATTATCTTGGAGATATTAGGAGTACAACATCATATTATATAAACCATGGCAAGCATTCATTAATATTAATTTTCTTACAAATCAAACAACAAATTAACTTAAAATAATGAAATTTGAAATGGCACGTGTTAGTTTAAATTTCTGTCTGTTGAAAAAATATAAATGTTCAAGTATCAGCTTCAAAATGATTTATTAGATATTATATTGTTTATAATACCAAATATTTAAATAATTTTACTCACTAATTTCACTCAAGATCGAGCGAGACAACCATATGTGCCGGCTTGTTTCTCTAATACTCCGATTAAGTACTAGACCTATTCAGCTGTTGAAACGCGTGCATTACGCGTGGTTTGAGAACCGGCAACCTTCTAGATCCGATATTCGTTATTTACTTCCATCGACGGACGGTACGCAATTATGAAGCTTTTCAGTTAGTACAGTTGGTAGTAACATAATAAAGTACAATTTTGTACAGAACTTTATGCTATTTTTATATAAATATGAGCACAGTTTTATTTTAAATTTGTTGTGAATTGAACTAGGACATATTCAGCACACCCACAGTGTGGAACTCATGGAAAGTTTAAGTAATAGATCAGAACACCTGCATTGAGATTATGTTGTGGAACTCAGTGGAAGTCAGTGGGGTTCAGGACTTAATACCGATAAGAAGTCTAGAAGAAATAAATCTAAAAGATAGAAATTTTAAGTCCTTTCATGTTATTTTTAGTTCTTAATTAACCGTGATAAGGATTGTTTTTTCTCTTATTTGTGAAGAGGAAATGTGCTCTCAATTCTGTATGAAATTCACTGCAGTTATTCAAAGTAGGCGCGGTGCTGTGGTAATTATTGTGCACAAAAGTTTACTCGCAGAAGAAATGTCACGAGTGACAGATGGCGGTTGACGTTAAAGTCACGAAAAAAATGTATTTTGTTATTGAAGGAATGATGAAATAAAATTCGCTAATTATCGGTCGACAGTGGCTAGTTTTAATATAGTGTTTCTGTGCAATCACGAAAAATTGATTTATTGATCGTCTAGTGAAGAAAAAATATTATAATAATAAAAATAAAATGACGGTGAAAATGTGAAAGTACGAAGTGATTTTGCAAAGGATAAATATTTTGCCGGGATTATTGTCGTCGGCCAAATGAATTTATTTGCGAATTATGCAGGCTAAAAAGCGTTACATTTTAGTATTTGTGTCCTGTGCATTTCTTGCCTATTGCTACTTTGGCGGGTATCGTCTGAAAGGTGCACCAAAGTCGTCTGCTCGTAGTCCACGGGAGTTGCCCGCGTATCTTGACCTAAAATATCGTAACCGTGATAACTTGCTCCAGGTGTCCGAAGATGTTGTGGAAAAGCTCAGCGCCAGACGAACCAGATTCAGGGCATGCCGAATGGAAACTTGCTTTGATTACACAAAATGCTTTGACCAGTTCCTGGTGTACGTCTACCCACCGGAACCAGTCAACTCGCTTGGGGCTTCGCCACCGATTAGCTCCAATTATCAGAAGATCATCACAGCGATCCGTGAGAGTCGCTATTACACCGCGGATCCAGAGAAGGCATGCCTTTTTGTCCTGGGTATCGACACCTTGGATCGTGACTCGTTGTCGGAGGACTACGTCCGGAACGTGCCCTCACGTCTCGCTCGGCTGCCGCACTGGAACAACGGCAGAAATCACATAATATTTAATTTGTATTCGGGTACTTGGCCGGATTACGTGGAAAACGCTCTCGGCTTCGACCCTGGTGAAGCAATCCTGGCCAAGGCTAGCATGAGCATCCAACAAATGCGTTCGGCATTCGATGTTAGCATTCCACTTTTTCACAAACAATTCCCTTTACGAGCTGGCAATACAGGATTCGTCCAGAGCAACAATTTTCCGGCCAACAAAAAATATTTGCTCGCATTCAAAGGCAAACGGTAAGCAAACCCTTTTCATGTTCCGTTCGGTTTTTGTTTTCTTTTCATAATACCTTCTATATGGGAAAAATCTAGTCCGGTAGCACGTGCAAAGGTTCTTGTCAAACTGAAATAATAGCCCCAAATTAATGTAGCGCTGCCGCAGCCGTGTTTCCCGAACCCTTGTCATGCTAAAATGGGACCGATTGTGGGCGATGTTGGAACCCCTTCCTTGTGTCGTTAGATGGGCATTCATTTAAACTCGCAGATGGTGGCGGGACGGAAGTAATCCGCTTTCTAAAATAAAGACCATTAAACTGTCGATGAAATTGATGTGTGAAGTCATATGAGGTAATAAAATCAGACTAACCCCTTCTATCGATACAGGTCAAGTATGCTATAAAAAGCGCGATGCTAACCTCGTTTGCGACTATCGGCTTTTGCAATCAACGCACGCAAGTTTGGTGTCACGCAGGACATCTCATTCTCTTGTTGCATTACCCAAAGCACTGGCATTGTTTAAACTCCTTGAGAAAGGACCTTCGGGAAAAAATGACCTCCGATATTATCTCACAATTTATATAGAAGATGTCTAATGTCTTTTGCAGGAATTCAACCAATTTTCAGTTATTTTATCACAATTCTATTAGAAAACGTTCAGAAATTATTTCTTTTGCTAATTGAAAAGGTAAAAGTGAATTTAAAATTAAGCACTGAATTCGTAAATTAAATTTTTCCGAGCCTTCTTACTTAATAGTTGATGAACAGCGGCACGTAAGAAGAAATCGTAAGACAAACACCTGCCAATGAACGCTGCAATCAGTTTTCAATATTACATCCCTCAATTGCAGACTAATGTGGAACAACTCCAACAATTTCAATTGCTCCTCTCACTTAAGCTAAAATATTTTCATTAAACTCGGTTAACCAAATTCAATTTCAATTGAAATGAAACCAACAATTTCAATTTCAGAAATAATATTGCAAATTGAATCGTGAAACGAGGCCAAACAATGCACACATCAAATATTAATTAAGTTGTTATTTAAATTACGCCATCATTGAAGTATAATTATCTCCTAAAAAACGGAGTCGGTTTAGTTGGAGGATTTCTTTCTCTCTCGCAATTGGGCCTCTTTATAATTACTTTGGGTGTTCGAAGAGGAGAAATTCCTGCATTCCTGAATTTGCTTGGTCTTCACAGTTCAGTTTAATAATAATGTTCGCAATTGTAAGTTTTGCACAAGTTCCCAATGAGTGTTGCTCGTGAAGAAACTTTACCTGAGCGAGCACGCACACACACACACAGATTCCTCTAATGCACTTGAAGAAATTGAATTTTGAGTTTATCTCTGGAGGAATAAATGGGTGTGCGGTAAGTGGCTCATCTGGGGATGACAAGATGAATGTCCTTAATTTCCACTTAAATTACAAAAGCTGCAGATTATAAACTTCTCAGCAAACCAAATTATAAAGGACTCGAGGTCACTTTATATGTGTGGGAGGTGAGTTGACGCCTTATGGATCTTTCTGGAGACTCGGAAAGATCTTCAAAGAGCAAGGTATTGTAATTAAAATATAGTGGACCATGTATGGATTTCAATGGGTATCGATTTAAGGCGCTCCTTGTTCTAAGGATGGATTTTCAGATTTTCTAAAGGTAATTCCAACTTTCAAAAGGTGCGTTTCTTTCGTCTATACCTAAAGGGTTATTATTTACGTGAAATCAGGAATCAATTACTAGCTATAGGATGTATGTATGTAAATGGAATTTCTATAGCAATTCTGAGGTCATCAATTTTTTTGTTGTTGGCTTTCGCTTATTTTGGCTGAAAATTTTATCCGGATCATATCAGGCAATCGAAGTGCACCCAAAATAGCCCTCAATTCAGTATCCCCAGCCACAGAACTCCCTCTCAAATGTGACGTTGGCCGATGTAAGTGTCCTCATGGCGACATTGCGGTGGACTGGGGCCAAACTGCTTATCTTAAAATCCTCCCAACATTTAATGTTCTGCATTCACTGCGCCCAAATCAAATCATTTCCGCAATTCTGCTCACAAATCTTGTGTAATGTTAGTGATGTGATCGAAATTAAAATGCAATTTTACAATTCTATTTGTTTGTCCTTCAGTTGAAGAGACAGGACAAAAAGGACACATTGATCTTTTGCGGTAATTTCACGAACAAAATCAACATTTGACCATCGAATTCAACAAGCAATCAATTGGATATTTACAATTTTCTAAAATTGTTATACATTGGCATTAATTGGGCAACTTTTATGCCATTCAATTAAGCATTCACAGGATATTGGACTTGGTTTGTTTATATTATTATCCTTCAAGATTTGGAAAAACAATTCGTTGGCATTCGATTGGGTTTTGTCATGTGCCGAATTCAATTTTCTTCTGGAGACAATTTCGTCAAATTGAATCAAATCGACCATGAATTTTTGATTGCGTCCCACAATCCGCCCATTCCGCCCACTCGGTTGCATTTCCTTTCATATTTGCTTTATTATATCAAACGCCTCCAGAGTTTTATCATGAAACTATCTAATTTATTATTTATTTTTACTATCTCAGTTATCCTTGTCGTGTCCCTGTTCAATAAAAAATTTTCTCACACACATTTAGAATTTTTGTGGTTATATAAACACAATTTTATGATTAAGTCCTTTGGAACAAATTTCTATAAAACGGGTTGGGGGAGACGGAGAATAAGCGATATTTCGAAAGTTTTGTTGACCTTTTGGACAAATTTATTTTTGTATTACTTCAATAAACATTTTGTACCTTTAGGCTTCTTTTGGATTTTTAAGTAACGTTTTTTCCGTGAAATTCAATGAATTGTACATAAGACCATATATGCTGTGCTCCATCTAAGGTATTTCATAACTGGCCCGAACCAATTATGCTTTCCTTTCTAGTTGAAATAACAAACAGAAACAGTTAGATATTTCATTCTGTGAAAAATCCAAGAAGTTTAAAAGTTAAATTGTTCTGACGAAAAAAAAGTCGTAATTATTATAGTTCAAATGGTAATCAATAAAATGTTATATAATTAGAACTTCTATATAAAAAAAAAAAATACACCAATTACAATCTCTGTATAAAAAACGTCTTTTCAACTTTTCGATAATAAAAAAGTAGCAATTTACGCACGCAATTTCCACGCTCCACTCTTTTCAGTGATAATGGAATTCTGGGGACGATCTGGGAAGTCCGACAAGAAGGCTCATATTGACTTTTTATCTTCCATTTTATTTGCACGCTGTCTTATCTGTGCGTAGAAGGAACACGTCCCACCCCTGCTCATTGCCTGATCCGAAGACAGCGCAATTAAGCTGGTAATTACAGTAATTATCACGAACAAGCATCAGCGCTGAGGATGCTGTTTCGGAACACTTAAAATAAACACGGGGACAGAGATGCTTGAACTTCCGATATTTCCAAGAAGTTAATTCCACGAAGGAGTCGTGTCGTGATTTTACAGCGATTTGGGTCCCGTTCACCTTATCGAGTTGCGAATTGCGTGGAGTCCCCTTGTCTTGAGGGTTTTCACCTCTTGATTGGAATTTGTCTTGAGTTTCCAATGACTTAATTTAGAGCGAAGATTAAACACTGTTTTACTGCTGGAAAGAGGGAAGAAAACAATTTTTGGAAATTTTCCTAAAACGATAACAAGCAATTGACACTTGACTGCCCTGGAGCTGCGGTGTCGTGTGTCCTGGGACTAAAAGTCTACATTTAAATTTCCGCTTTTACATTCAAAGAATATTGTGGAAGTGAATGAATAATTTAATGTTCTGATGTCGTAATTTTCACGATTATGTTATCTATTTTTTGCAATTCTATGCAGGAAAAGTCTTTAAAAACTGACATTGACCGCTTTCCCTCGTTACCGCAAATTCTATTATTAAAACATTTTGCGCCATGATCTGGGGCTTACCTCTTTACCATCTCAAGTTTCATCACTGTATTTAATAGCTACCATGCGACACCGTCAAGTTGGTACTTTACCTTCAGTAGCTTTTCCTTTCCCTGGATTCAAATGATGAGATCCTCCTGGCTCCCTGCCCCTGCCTCTTCCGCCAGGTCGCTTTGATGCACTTAAACATTTTCATAGACGGCAGGAGGTAATTTTTCAATTTTTTTCTCTCGCCCTGTGTAAAAAATACACATACACAGGATACAATCGTCCTTTGAGTTACATTTCGAAGTGATGGATTCCCTTAACTGAAGTGTGCTCATCGTATTTTTGAATAATTTGTGTAAAACCTTAAGACTAGGAAATGCAGTTGCATGAACCTGCATTGCAATGAATTTGTAAATAAGGATAACAGCAAGTCCTTGGTTAGAAAATAAAAAATAGACGAACAAGTTGTACGAAGGTTAATGTCAATTAATTGTTCAAGATGATGAATTTTTAGTTTTTAGTGTACCTACGTGAATTTTTTGATATTAGAATTTATGGAAATTCAAGTAAAGTCTTGGAGAATAGGGACGAAAATTCGTTCCAGTTTTCAACAAAGTTTAACACTATAAGAAACACATTTATAATATGTATAATAATTTTATAATATGGATTTTCACAAGAAATATTAATTGCAGAAAGAAAATAGGTACGTCAAATAAAGTTTTTTAAGCAGATTCAATTTCGTTGAAACACTTCAGTTAGATAAAAATGATATAAAATCATTTTGTTGTGTGTGTAATGGCTGCTCTCGTTCAGAAGAATCCTTCTTGGACATGAATTCAGTGATAAGAACGCTTTTCTTTCTGATTCGCAGGATATTCAACTCTGAGAAGTGGTTGCGTGGATTTATTTCATTACCGAATTATGTAAATGGCAAGAAGTCTATGTTTCGTTGACTTAAAAACATTAAAATAAAGAGAAAAAACATTTTATTGTCGTGAAAATATAAAATGGAAATTACGCTTTTGTGTGGTATTCAAATGGTCAGGTAAATGGTACCAGAAGAAGTTGGTGAAGTGGCCATTAAAAACGAGTACTCGCAGTTTCGGGGATTACCTCGATAACCAGCGAATAATGGATCTTAATTTAAAACTGGCGAAAAACCACGAAAATTTCTCAAATTTTATATTGAAGGTTTTGTTTTTGGTTCTTCACCATGAAAATTTTCACAAAATTCTTGCTCAATGCATTTTAATTGGCTTAAAAATATATTAAAATTTTCTAAAATATAATGAAAACTGATTAGGAAATATGTTTTGTTAGTACCATTCATTATTTTATGTATTCCATTTTGTTTTCCGTTGACCTTCAAAGGGGAAATAATGCAGACGTTCAATTGTTCAAGCTGCATGAGGGTTGAAAAGTTTCTTCAACAGTCATTGGAAATAATTATTATCACGTAGCAAAAATTGTAGCCTCTGATATGTTTAAATATTTCCGTTAAAAAAAAAAATAAATCAAAATTCGCCCGAAAATGCACAAAGTTCTTCTATCAAAACAGCAGACCTTGGTGAAATAACATGAAATTTTCCTACAGATTGATTATCCTTAATTAAAACTGTTTCTCTTTTGTTTAACAATTTCCCCCTTCCCCCAATGCCGGAAAGCAGGAGCACTCTGTCGACCTCCGAAACCATCCATTTTGGTATTGTAACATGCAAATAATAACCGTCAGTGCCAACCTGCACCTATTTTCGTTTGTGTGCACATCATGCAAACATCCGCGCTTAATTATGCCTTTGATTTTTCTCGAAATTCATTAATATCAGGTCGATGCATGCGATGGAAGTTTAGTCATTCTCTGGCCTTTCCTGTGGGAATTTATATTGTATTGTATAAAAAAGGAAATTATTTAACTTAAACATTATTGGATGTGGTTTTCTTTCAACGACATTTTTAATTAAATTTTATTGAATAACATTTCACAATTATTTTCATCGCATGTCAGAGAAAATGACGAACTCTTGCCAAACATGCTTTCGATAAATCGGGAATAATGGAATATTGATAAAATTCTCTTCACCCTCCGAAATTCCGTTTCAAAAAAGGGGGCGGTTAAACATTTGCAGAAAAATAATTTAAATCACAAACACATAAATAAAGCATTTAGTAGATTTTTGGATGATCTCTTGTCATGCTGGAAAATTCAAGCAAATTATGTCAAAATAATTAAAAAATATTAATTGTGTGATTATAAAAAATCATTTTTTGAACATATTTAGCAACAACAAAAATGGATGTTGTAAATAATAATTATTTTAATAAAATGAATATCGCTCAGAGCAATTCGCACCGCGGTATTTAGATTGGGTTTTCTGTAATCCGGTGGAAATGGAATAAAAAGGTTTTTAAACAAAGGTTTTTTTTTTACTGAATGGTGTATGCTGTATAAGCGCTTTATTTCCACCGTACTTGTTTATATATTTTTTCGATCATTTATTGAAGTGTGTGCTTGATTAAGTTATGGTATGAAATAATGAAACAGCACATGAAATGTAATTACAATTAGATTCATTCTCATCACAAGTTTGTTTTTTTGTTTTGTGAATTAGCTTCAAGCAATTGGCGTTGAGCAGCTTTTTTAAAATTTATTGTTCACATGTTTTTGTCATACATCCACATAAGAATTACAATTTAATGATCTGAACAAATATCCAGAAATTTAACGAGGTTTTTTTCCTTCAATTTTTTCATCAAGTTGTCTTGAATACAATGTTAATTTTATGCAACAAGCTTTGGTGAAATATAATCTTTACAATGTGCGGACATTACTGTGTCACGCAAATCTGGCTTAGCTTCAAACTAATGCTGGTTCTTAGAAGAATATTCATTTAGATAAAAAATACAATACCAAATATTTGCAAAATTCCAGCATCTAATAAATTTTTGACTTGTTCAAACCGTCAATCACCTAATTCATTTAATTTCGGATAAATCCTCTTTTAACAGTCAATATTAAAATAGAATGCCTTGCCTTTGTATTAAAAAATCGACCTCCAGGCTCCAATGTGCTCTGGTTTCCGTAAAAACTGTCAGAAAAAAAAAACAAACTTGGAATCCGTCAATATTGAAAAATTCTTCAGTAAATTCAGTTTTTCTCGCCGTTGTCGCGAGTGAATTTTATATTATTTTTTGCTCGCTTCACACGAGCTTTGGTTTTTTGTTTTGCAATCTTCAGACGTGCAAAATGACAAAGATCAAATTACTTTTGGAGCAAACACATAATAGGGTAATTATTTTATGTAGTTCAACGCTTAAGTCATATCAAACGGAATTCACTGCCACGGACGAAAGAATCATGTCAGCAGAGTGGACGAATAATCTCTCGTGTGATCAGTTGCCATCCCGTAAATAAATGGATCACCAGACTGAATCAGAGCTCGTCTCCTTTTGCTGTTCATACCCCATAAATGTGTTATCGGCTCCAGATTATTACGGCGAAAAAACAAAAGGCAACTGTGGGGAGTCACATAAAATTGGCTCCATTGAATTTTATTTATTTATTTATGAAGAATTGCAAACATAAACATTTTTCTGTGAACTCTCAGAAAGACCAGAGCGGAATGTTAACGCCCTTAAATAATGGTGTACCATTTTCCGCCCCCTGAAAATCTGATATTTTTTTGTTTGGGCTTGTAGGCATTTGTTTCCAGTTTTTAGTCATCCCCAATTGATAGTGCTCTTATGGAAATGGGGCGCAATACAATCAGTAACCGCAGGCTGGTGTCAATCTACGAAATTCAATGAACTTCTTAACGTAACTCTGGCATCTTTTCGGGTGTGTTTGGCAATGTTTTATATAGACTATCTTTTTTTTTTTGGTTGTAGGGTTTGGGATTGAGGGTTGGGGCATCTTCCAAAAGATACGCAAAATGTTTTCCAGGGATTGTGACCTAATCTGCTAAGATTCAACTTATCCGGCTGCCAGTGACAGGGGACAAATGGTCTGTGGAAGCCTGAGTTAAGTTTACATGCTCAACATTTTGCTTGATGGGGGCAAACACGTCGTCCTGTACACACAGCCTCCCCCACTCCACCGGTTTTAATGCAAATACAAGCCTGTCTGCTAAAGAAATTGAGTCCATCCAGGGGATGGACGTGAGTAGCTGGCATCAGTGAAGTGCTCATGTGATTGAAATAAGACCGTGATTGACTACATGCTATGTGATTCCAGGGGATTTCAGGGGAGTGGGAGGGAATCACTTAGAACATGCTCAGTCTTCGACTTTCTTTTTTTGGACATATCCAAAAACCCCTGCAAGCAAGAGTGTTCCTGAAAATGGGATGACTGATGACGAACCCATCCGTGGTTCATGGTGCTCCTTTCGTCATTCTCAATTTAGTTGATGACCACATAACTCCATTAATATACGATCAACTGCGAGAACTATAAATAAAAGTGGTGCCAATAGCAAAGAAAGAGTTTTTGGAGCGAAGCAGAGGCCGGTGATGAATTGGGGTAACGTGGTTTCTTAACACTTAACTGCGGATGACAGCACAACTGTGTTTCTGGACCCCATCTGATTGGAATGTGGACACCTCGGCATATGATCCCGATCGCGGGGCCTCGATTTAATATGTGTACACAATGCACTCCAGTGAGTTGATAAGCCGTCAAATCTGGCGGCTCGTTAGTTCACTTGATCCGAGAATTAATGTCTTGGGATGACATCTTTCGCCTTTCCAAGCCTCCACGGCCTCTGCATCCCGCAGAATCTACATTGGTCCACGACTGGAGCCCCTTTCAATAAGATTTCTCAAACCGGCAGCTGCTCACCAGCACAGTCCATCATATGGCCTGATTCTTTTCAATTGAATTCAGACCATAAGACAAATTAGACGAAATTGGCGGAAGAGTTGAAACTATTTATTTGGACGTTTCCCCTCGACATAGCGGAGATTTCTTCTAGTTGGGTGTTATGTGCGGCTGAGACGGAAACGCGAATGCCATCATGGAGCAGCAATCTATACAACTTACTCGAGTTCAGGTCGACTCCATTAAAACTTTTTGAGCACTGTTCCTGTTTAATTTGCCATTTTCTCCACCACTTCTTATGGAGCACTTGATGGGAGCGCAACGACACGGGACTGACGGACAGCTACCAACTTGGTCACCCACAAATGGGGACGCTTCGAATGGGAGCAGTCATTGTGCAGCGCTTATCCACCATTGAGCAGGTTCCGTTCACATCGACTTGTTTACCTATCTTCCAGAGTGCAATTGTGCAAATTGTCGGAAAACAGAAAACGCGAAATATATGAGCAGCTTGGCTGCTGCAATTCAAACCCTTTCGACATGGAATATATTCGAGGCCGCGGGAACTGAGCTCTGTCCGGCTACCACCGCTGTTCAGGGGTTTCCTATTCAATTTTCATCGCATTTTCCTCCCGTCTGAGGGCCACCACAGACTCCCTTCTTGAATGGTGCCGACTGTAGAATTATTTTACACCCCACCGCGACGTCCTTCTTAACCCCCCACATAAAACTGTCATGGATGCATGACACATTCAACAAGGAAATGAGAAAACTCCAGCAGCTTTGTTGATTCAGCTGAATGAAATGCAAATAAAGATAAATATCTATCCCCAACACCATGCCTTCACCCACATCCATTGGATACTTCTGCATCCTTCTGCTTGGCTTAGGGAGACTTTTTAATCGTTCAGGCTTAGTTGGTTTTGTGTGTAACACTGTACAGTGTACACCAAGGAAGCTATTTAAAATTGCAGCAGAGCAATGCGACTTTGAAGGAGGACACACTTTTATCCAGAACTAAAAATATCTATCACTTTGTTGTTTGTTTTTGTTCTTCACGTTTGACCTAAAAGTGTTTGTTGTCGTCATAAAATTTATAATTCTTAAAAGGGCATAAGGACTTTATTCAACTTAAAACATGATGTTTCTGCAACTCAACAACTAACTTATAAATATTTTCAAAAATGTTATGAAGTTATCCTTTTCATATTGACTTCTATTCATAAACTGGAATTAGTTTTCAGAACACAATTTTCACTTTATTTTTCGTTTTTAAATTCCCTACCGCTTTTTCAAATTGAAGATCGTTTTTCCAGAACAGTGGAACAATTTTGTATGTCATGAAGAAACTAATCTTGGAATTCTGTGCGAGTTAATTAAGATGGTGCAACGGTTGGCCATTGGGCCAACAGTTTTTCATTTTGACAGAAAATATAATCAAGCCTTTCACTGCATTTTCCAGGAGTACACTTTAGTCGGGCCATTCTATTGAAACGTTCGTACAGAAATGGAATTCACAGTTTTATTTCCTTTGGCACGTTAGTCCACTAATTGAAGCTTCTCCACTCCTCGAACACAAGAGAATTTTCCGGATAAAGTTCATTTCAACCTCGTAAATTATTTGTGAAAACCACTAAATTTAATTATAAGAAAAAATCATTGGAGACGATAGAAAAGTTTCCAACTAAAACCAATACCAAGAGCTGTTTGAGTTTTTGAAAATAGTTCGGCACCTTTTCAGTGTGTCCTTCCGGGGTCCAGCGGTTACACGCCCGCTTCTGTGTACCACTAGAGGAAAATTCATCAATTGCGAAGTAAATTACAACTTCAGGAGCAGAATGGAGTGCCTGCTCCGAGCAATCGTGGCGATTCCAGCGTCCAGCCCCATCCAAGTCACCGGAGAACATGCACAGCACAGGGCTGCAAAGGGTTCGGGCGGCAATCAGGCTCGACATGGAGCTTAATTGGATGACACTGTGATCTGCTGGCTTTTAAGGCAACAGCACATGTTGCAGGCTGCGAAATAAAGTGTCGTGACATTATCGTCTCCTTTCTTTGGATTTATGCCTGACGCTCCAGGCTACGGAGATTGCAGGACACCTCTACGTCCTTTGCATTTGCTCCAAGAGAATTCTACTTGATTGATAGAGTCAACAATTCCTATTTATTCGTCCTTTGCCGAACTCTGTTCATTCTCATTGGTTATTTTATTATTTGCCACTCACCGACAGAACTGTTGGTAGCTAAATATCCCTCTTTTAATGGTTGAGGATGTGTCTTGTTGTTTTTTTATGATTTGCTCTTTACATTTTTGCATGGGAGCGTCTACACCTGAGAGGATATCATCCTTTTCCATCCAGACGCTGAATCAATTCTTCTCGACTGCTTTATATGACAGCCAATCAATTTTCCGATGTTTTAATATCGCTCGGAAACCAAAATTGATGCGATTTTCTAGAAAATGTCGATATAAAATTGTAATTTTCTGCGACGATGGCGAAGGGGAGATTGCAACGTATATTTCTCATTTATCGACTACAAGCATCAAATAAATTTGTTTGTGTAATCAATTTGATTAAATTACATAAAATTTCAGATCCATAAAAGGAGGGAGAAAATTACATTCGAAAAATAACCTAGTGATGATGTTAAACGGGCAAACAATTTGATTAGTTAAATAATGTTAACATTTTTATTATATTATTGTAACATAAAAATCAAAATGACAAAGTTTTGTAAAAAATTGAAACACAATAACATTAGACGTCATACAATTAATTTTTTCGGTTCCTGCTTTACATTAAGATGGGATGAATCAAGGGCAGAACACCTCCAGGAAATATGCTTCCAATAAATGCATCCAATTCTTCATCACCACGGATGACAACTTGTAAAAGTCTCAGTGTAATTCGCCTCATTTTTAGCTTTTCCATAACAGTTCCCTTACGTCCAGGATTTCGCATTTGGCTACTTTACTGGCAGCTAGTGAAGTATCGGCTACTAAATAGCCAATGTTTAACTTTTCGAGCTACTCTCATGCGCTACTAAGTATCGGCTAGTAAGTAGCCAACTGTGACATAGCCATTACGTCCAGGATTTCGCATGTTAGATACTCCAATATCGCTGCCATTGCCACAGCCGCCGCAGTTGCAATTTTTTTTCTTGTTATCCTTTTTTTGAAGAGTCTGAATCCTTCCGACAGGAAAATATAATCCTGCCAGCTTGCTTTTACATATTCTAGCTCTTTTCTTATTATATTCATTTGAAGCCATTTTTACGACAGTCGTTGATGGATTGATTTTACTTTTTAAATAGGCAATTTTTTTTTTTCATGGCTGTTTTAAAACAAAATTTTTACTGTGTGCAGTAGATGGGAAAAATAAATCGTTTAGCAAACAACGTGAAAAACTACATCAGAATTTTATTCTAAACATTAAGTTAAATTGGATTAATTAGTTCAGATGCAATCTGAAACATGAAAAAAAAGAAATTAATGATTGTTGTTGTTATCCCTGAAAATATTTATGAAGTAATCTAAGGGCTGAAAGGTTGAATTACGGAAAAGAAATTTCCGGTGAAAATGGAAGAAAACCCAAAACACTTTACCCTTGCTTGAACAGTTTCCGCAACTCGAACAAACCACATCGATTCGCGTACGCAAATAAAAGGTATGTCACCCTTCTTCCTTGTACAAGGCCCCGAATCGCTTGGCCCCGTTTCCAAACAGAGTAGGAAAAAACAATGAAGAACATGAACTTGAGTCAGTCTTGAAAAAAGAACAACAACGATTGGAGGTGGTTGTTTGAGAAAAAAGGATCCATGGTGACCGTGAAAGCAATCGCGAATCCTTACGTTGGCAAATTCCATTTCCAGCGAAACCACATGGCAACGAAACAAACCCTCAAAAAATTCAAATACGTATCCTTTGTTATGTACACGCGGCTTTTTTGAAAAATTATGACAAACAGCATATTAGTCATTCACGAATTACGAGAAGATGCCAGAAAAAAATCACATTTTAGAGAAAATATTTCATGTTGTAAAATAAAGCAAAATTTTTTTCGGTTGCGTAAATTTAATTTGCCCACACCAGACAACTAAAATATCGGGATTTTAAATATTCCAGTCTCGGTGGCTAGCATCCTTTATCAGAGTGACTTTCCAGAAGGGTAAGAAGTTGCGGGTTGCTATATTAACTTCCACCATGTTTTAGCACACAGAAACCCTCCGTCATCAATTTCCAATGCTTTACGAGAAGACGTGAGATTTCTTTGACTGTATCCTTCAAGGATGCCACAGAAGACGGCTGAAACGGACGAGAGCAGGAGATGGAGTCTATAGGAGTTTTTTTTTGTGCTTTTTGAAAATTTCATTAGATGATTTTGAATCGCTGGAGGAATTGATTCAAAAGTCCTTTTACGCGCTATTTAATCTCTGAGATTTCTAATTTATTGACAAAGTTGATTTCAAGTGATTGCAATAAGTACCAAATATCATTTGGGGGATTTTATCCTAATTGATACTCCTGGAAAGCGAAAAGAGAAACCAGGGAGAACGTGTACAGAAACTTTTATTGGAACTCTCATTTACAGAACCCTTATTTTTTTGCAATTACTTGTCCCTCGTTTTGTGAATTCACAATTCAATTTGGAACATTGCCACAAAAAATTGTTGTCTTCGCTACAATTTGATCGATAAGAACTAAAAATTTTATTTCTAATTTGAAATTTAAATTAATCTGTTAAAAAGAGGAAATATCACAAGTCAGGGTTTGTGACATTTTCTTGGCTGAACTATCCTGACCAAAGGTATTCTTATCCTTGGTGCGAACAATTTTCGTAGGCTTCCAAATTTTTGTGAGTAGGAGTGGACAGGGTAGGGGGTACTAAATAGAGTTTTTACTAAACCTTAAATGACAAGTGATGGACTCTAAAAATATCAGCCGACCAAGGATAAAAGAAGGTATTAGCAAAAAGATACACCTTGAGTGGAAGGTTGGGGGAGTTGGGCTGAGGCGATATTTTAGAGCTGATAAAGGGCACAAATGTCCTAATTTGAAACCCATACAGACGTAAATAATTGAATCCGACTTGGAAATTTGTATAAATAAAATCGAGCTGATATGATAGCAGCACTTATAGCAACGACGACTTGCAGAAGGGTTGGGAGCAGAAGGAAGATGTCCTACAGAAAAGTGAATTCTTAATCCGAATATCTTACCAACAATCGTGTGGTACGCAAGACCATAATGCATTTGTTAAATTTTAAATCCCTGACACTGATGACTATGTCAAAACTCCAACTTGTCCGTTAACGTTATTACGCTCAAAACTTAAATAAATTATCCTTCATCTAACTTTGCTAATAAAACAATTTCTTGTCCACTCAAAAATTCGCTCCAACAAAATAAAATAAAAAAAAATCCATGAATTTCATTAGCATCCCTTAATAGGGTGAAAGTTTTCAACATTTCATGGGCGGAGAAATTTCTGAGACAGCAACCCCATGAAAATTACTTTTCAGAAGCAAACTCCATGAAGGATAATTAACACATCAAAAGTCGATTTACGTTTACAAAAAATTAAAAACAATAATAAAAAAACATCCGACAACAGATGTTTCTCCTGTAATTAATGCTTTACTCTTGCTGTCGGGCTGATGAAATTGCGAATATCCTCGGGAATTGTGAATAAAAACAAGGAAGATTACTTGGTACCAAATTTTAACCACTGAAGAGTTTTCTATTTGCCAGTAAACGCATTTTACAAAAGGATGTGTTTGGCCTGTAAACCTTTCATGGTCAGGTTAAATAAATGAATTTGCGTTAGAAAAGGGTTTTCATCACAAAATTATGTTTCCAACAAAATTTATTGCTTTGAACAAGTTTTTTAAGTTGCTAATAGAATTTTGATTATCAAAACGACAAAGTGGTCGAGTGTTGAAAAGAACATGAGCAAATCATATTGAAGCATAACTCTTTAGATTTACTTTTTTCGCTTTGAGTAGGTACTTAACATAAAGCAACAATGCAAATTGTCGTCTTTTTATTTTTTATTGTGATCCCACCGTCGTGGTTCCCTGCTGTTTCTCCCTAATCGCAAGACCGTTAGTATCGATCCAGAAAAGCTTTCGTTTAAATCACTTAAATCTGTTCTTTTGTTTGGCCAATCCTTTGATACAACCTCTGCCATTTTCGTGTATCTTTCGTGTATCTTTTCATAAAATTTAAAATACGAAACTCAACCACTTTTTACAATATAAATCCTGCAATAACACTTAATAATTTATTATCTGTTGCTACTAGAGCAAACCTCGGAAAATTCATGATTGGAGGCAGGAGTAAATTACTCACAATATCCCACAGAATGCACAATAAAAGTTTATTATTGAATAAACACGGAAATGAAGGTGGGGATGTTCTAAAATGTAACACTTATTGTTATGTCTCATATCCAGTAACTGCTTAAAATTCATTCGTCATTTTGTGCGTTTTTTAGGAAAACATTTATTTTATGGCAACACAATCATTTTGAGGTTAAGGCAAATCTTTAAGGATGCACAATAGTATTCGGTGGGATGAAAAATGGGCAAAGGCAGATTGGTGGGAAAAATTTGAAATCTTTTGAAATTATGTCTTTTCACCGGTTTTCTTCATTTCCAGAAGAACTTACGTTAGTATAAATTTCAAAAGAGTTCGTTACAATATTCTGTCGTTGTTGCATGTTCTGCAGGAAGCAGATTCTGGGCATTGCAAGGAAATCCATAGTATATCTCTTGTTGTTGCTGTGCTTCCTTTGCAAACATTCAGTGGTCTTCTATTTGCTTTGTACTTTCTTATCGGATGACATTCGCTGAAATAACTCAATTATTTTGCCTCTATTATGAATGAAAAGTGCTTTGCCGAGACTAAATTCCGCCCCAAGAACGAGACAGACCAGCTCCTTTAGCTTCCGTTTATTAAATTTCATGCAACAGAACATGGATTAGAAGGACTGTCGTTGAAGGACTTTTAGAGTGGAAATTTTATTTGAAACCATTCTTTTTCCTTCAACTTAAATTATTAGATTTAATGTGATTAGTCTTCAATTAAAAATTCATCAAACATTTTGATTGAGAATAACTTTAATGGTAGACAACAATTTGGTGAAAATTATTGCTGATTGTTGTTTTCGTTCGTTTTCGGAACATTTAAATTTAGTATTAATCCAGCAATAAATTCTGCACGTTCCCAATTTTAAATTCATCTATATTAACTTCGCGGACACTTGCTTGTTTGTGGAATTGTGGATTGTGTCATTTCATGTCAAATCACCCAAAGCTATGTGCCATCACACCTCGGAAATTTTTCAAATTTTTTTTATGAATAGATAATATGTAGGTATAAAATAAACTCAAATTATTTTTTTCAGAGTTTTTGGTCAAAAATTGAATCTGATTGAATTTTTTGAAAATTTGGTTTTTTGCGCGATTTCGGCTATGGTATTATTTGAGTTTATTTTATACATATCTAATCATAAAAAAAATTTTAAAAATATCTGAGATGTGTTGGCCGAATATTAAAATTCGGTGTTTTGATGTGAAACGACCCTTGTGTATTTGTGCCGTTTTAAGGAAAACCTTTCGATGGCTAATTAACACACTTCCCGTCATCCAATCGAGCTAAAACTTTACAAATAGGTTCGTTGTTGATGACCGTTGTCAGAGAAGGACCGGATAAAATCATTAATAATAATGCAAACAAAAAAGACACTGGCACTGCGCGCATAAAAAAAATTATCATAAAATCAAGTCATTTTTTCGTTTTTTTAATCAATTTTAATTGTCACCATTTTCAAAATACCTACTATGTATAGATGAATTATTGTAAAAAACACTGTTTTTACGGGTTAGTTTTTTTTGTCATATTTCTATGACCCCGTTTCGAAATGTCAGACCCAAAATATGTACGTATTATGCTGTATTTTAAAATGGCAACAATATAATCGTTCTAAGGATAATATTCAATTTCAGTCCTTCGCATTATACCCTTTGAAGAGGTCATTTTCTCCTCTGATAATTTCTGCTTGCAACCCTGTTCCTCCCCAATCAATTTAATAATTTCAATCACATTGAAATCGTCATCCTACCTGTCCTGGATGTGTTTTAATGCTGCCCATAATCATTTCCTCAATTACGGTCCTTGGCCTGAGGTTTAATTAAAATGATGAAAGCTGTCCAGATTTATGTATGTGTAGGTGTACCTTGAGCAGTACATTTGGTCCTTTGGATGCACAGTTCACCTCATTGCACTTTCTGAATCCATTACTCTAATTCGGTGTGCTTAACATCCAAGTGCCCGCAATGCATTCTACAAGTACAAAGGAAGACATCTGCGGACACACCGTGCCCGAGATGGAGTCTGGGAAATGGAGCCATGCCGCAAGGTGTGGGCAGCGATGAATGGACCCACGAATGTTGCACAATTAATGATCTGCGAAGTCCGCCTCTGGAGTGTGGGATGAGCGATTCAGTGTCGGAAATAATGGGTGTTGACCGGAGCTCGGTTCGATGTGAAGCTAATTGGTTCGTGTTAATCAACCCGGAGGTTATAATACTTTGCTCGTTTGCTCACCTCGTTTACGAAAAATCTTAAAGTCCAGGAGGAGCGATCATTCTTCTCCGATAGCACCCATCGATCCTCAGTAGCTTTGCACGGCATCCTTCGACAACCCTAATACATTCTTGTCCATTTTTGGGAGGTAGCTTCATGCTTCATTCGATGGAAGGAATCCAGGAAAATGCTTGAGGCTCTCCATCCCAGGATTATTCGCCTCACTAGCAGCTTTTGTGAGTAATGGATAAAGGACACATTTCAGTCGCATTACGAAGTCATTTCGTGATTGAATTAGTAGAGATCCCTGCTCCAAGTATGAGCAATTCCTGTTGTGGATTGGGGATGTCGGTAAAACGCGAACGACATATGAAAAATATTCATAAGAAAAGCCACTAAGCCCGGTTAAAAGAAATAAATGTGCGTCTGAAATGACATTTCGTCCTCGAGTAGAGCTCCTCGGTCAGGTTCGTTGCTCGGTCCCAGGATGACCAATTTATCTTGCAGGCATTAGAGGCCATTTGCAAGATAAACACTGCTTGAATGAAGATAAATAAAACGTTCCATAAGA
The DNA here is from genome assembly GCA_963082835.1 of Leptogaster cylindrica. Classification (NCBI taxonomy): domain Eukaryota; kingdom Metazoa; phylum Arthropoda; class Insecta; order Diptera; family Asilidae; genus Leptogaster; species Leptogaster cylindrica. Next base: position 50,739,427 of record OY720105.1, read on the forward strand.
CAAGAGCATTAAAGGGGGCTGGGGAATCGACGAGAGGATTTCAGCGGTATTCACGTTGGAACTGCAAAATAAATAAATAAATAAAAATCCTGCGAAGTTTTCAGCAGTACTTAAATGGAGTTCCACATTCCACATCCTTATTCACTTTTCAATTCGTCCTTAGCCCTAAGCCGGAATTAGTTCCTCTATTAGAAAAATGTTTCCTTGCAAGCAGTATTTTTGCCTCAAATTAGCAAATTACGAACGCATGTTTAAACTATCTTCAATGGACGATGTACATTTAGAAATTAGTTCCTCAAGGAAAACTTCGAGAAGATAAGTCGCACGCCTAATCGCTAACAGAATTTTCGTTTTGTTTTTCTAAATTCCTCATTCCAAGGATTCGGATTATATAAGATTAAATTTTAATGAGGCTCCAAGAAATTCCCCAACTTTGGGAGAGCTCTGAAAATTTTTCCATGATATTTACACGCCTTAAACTGGCACGTGATGAAAACAAACCATGAGCAAAATTAGCCCTAGAGGGGAGGATTTTAATATCCAAATAAAAAAAAATTACACAATTGTTTTCGTAGAGTTTAATGAATATGAACGGAAGCATGTTCTACGTTTCAAAAATTACCCGGAAGCCTTGGAGAGAAATTTCTTATTTCTCATATTTTTTCTTAAAATTTGTTCATGTATTTTATTTTTCCTTAAATGGATTTTCCTCAAACAGTAAAAATACCAATTTGACAATTTATGATATGAAATTTTTATAAACATTTAAAGAAAATGTTCACGAAAACAATAAAAAAACAGAAATTGAAGTATTGGGTTAAATTCAGACGTGCAAAAAGCGTTCAACTGTAAAATGGAAAATGCGATCTAACAATAAGTTTTTAAAGGGTACCTATATGAAAAAGGAAGAAAGTGCATTTATGCCTGTTTAAAAATTATCATTCAGTCCTATATGGCAACACTACGAATAAGCGTTTCCTGACAGACTCACATCCATAAAACAGATTCTTTTCTCCTACTCTAATAATAATTGAGATATACAGACATCGAACTCTTTTTTCTACTCGAATTTCTGAAGAACGTATCTACCGTGTAAAACCAGAGTTGGGTGTAATTCATTTTTTATCACATGTAATTTATTTTTTAAGGCTTTGCAAACCTTCGCTCGAACTTAATACATATATACCTACACCTACCCCACAACTAAGGTATAGAACGGCTTGCAATTTTTAAAGATGAGCTTCACGCAATATTAGATTTTAAAATTCAACTAAAATCCTTCTTGAAAAATGGAGACATAAAAAGGCTATTTTATGCTGATAGAATTGTTTACTTCCTCTTGTCTTATTTTCCGCCATTATCCTGACGTGAATACTAATTGGTCACGAAGAGGAAGGTCAATCTGCCGTGAAATGGAACATTTTTATCCGAGTTTTCGATTTATTCAAAGTTTCCCCATTGGGGTAAGTTTTCCCCAGTTCTATTAAAATTCTTGATGGCATGTTAATATTTATCCGCGTAATCGATATCGATTCGATTTGAAAATCTTGATATTATTAAATTTTTACCTAATTAAGAAACCTTTCGAATGTATGCATGATTTAGTGAAAAATAATTTAATGTGGGAGGAGATGTGTGCGCGTGGAGGTGACTCTGAAGAAGTCAAGCACCACTGAATCTGGGAAAAGTTGAACGTTTTTTCCTTGGGCTTTTTTGTTTTTGTTGCTGACTAACCAACCGCAAACAATTAAGGACTGAATCGTGCATGGAACCCAGCCTCATTATGAGCTGATGTGGAAATTTTTTGTTTTTTCTACTGGAAATTATGAGAAAACATTGCATTTACAAGATTTGAAACAAGGACGAGAATTACTGTGCTTCGAATGCCAGATATTACATTTCTGTAGACATGTAGAACAGTCCTTGTGAGCAACAGAATACACATAGGTAAATGTTGCTGCATAAAATCAACGTATTTTTTTGCCTCTAAGCCAACTTGTGACTTCATTGCGGAGTGGATGCCCGGAGAAAAGCCGAGCTCCGACCTCAACTTGCAGCGCATCGACGTTAAAGTGACTAACAGTGGAGCATTCCTGGGGTTGTTCAAACCAATCTCTTTTCCCGCTAGATCCTTGTCGTCCTGTCCATCCCTCCACACAGCCACAGGACGATGGTTCTTCGATTTGCAGTCAAAAGTCAGTCTTTGTGTTGGCGCTAAATAATCGACAACGATTAGTCGAACGCTTCAGGAAATTTTCCTGTTGATTAAATTTAAAATTGTAGCCAGACCACCGCGGGTCGATTCACAAAACGCTACCCATGTCGACAGCTATATTATGACCCGTTCGGATTCTTAACTTTTTTTTTATATAGGCAGGCAATAATCACGCAAGACTCCTGGCTAAATCTGTCAGTCAGTTGATTGCCAAATGTGGATTACACTTGGACTCTCGCTTGGTCTTGTCCTGAAGGCCAGAACGCTTTCCATTTAATTCCTCGGCTGACGTTTATTGGAATTTATCATTGGTCGGCGGATCCTAGGCCGAGGTTCACTCTGATAACATTAGTGCAGGATTTATGTGCGAATGGAAATGCTAACCTGAGATCGGTTGACGAATTGTGGCCTCTCAATTGCTTTCGAGCATAAAATTTCCCAATGATAAGCTTTGGCAAAATTGATTTTTCAACAGAACCCGTCTGGCAGAAGGGAAGGGCGGGTAGCCGGGTATACATCTCTTAACGATCAAAAACTTAACAGACTTGAATCAGGATGTACGGATATTGATACCAGAAGAAGGACACACATTTTATGAAATGTGATTGCTAGGAGAGTGGGTTTTAAGTTGGTTTTTTTTTTAATAAGTTCGCTTAAAAAAGAATTAGGTATCAGTTAAATTAATTCCTTTTCAAAAAGATTATAGAAAAATATCATGCGTCATTTAAAACTTAAAGACTCGCTTTGATTTATAGTATTTCTTTTATTATGTTGAGCTTATAAGTATGGTATGTTTAAAGAACTTTGTTTTAATGAAATTACCTATGTGAGCAATAAAAATATTAACCTTCCTTTTTGCCTCGTTGACATTTTGCCAATTATTATTATTTGACCGTAAAAAGGGGATAATTTATTTAAATTCCATATGATGAATTTTTGTCTCTCTAAATATTTCAAAATTTGCAGTGTTCATTTAAATCGAATTCCAATCAAATCGGAAACGGATCCGCAATTTCCTCAACTAATTTCATAAATTTCATTGCATCAGGATGTGCTGCACTGTGGCTGTTTAGTTTGTGTGCCTTTATTGGAATATCAGTTGTGCGGAAAAACCGCCAACCTGGTTGTGGTATTTTTTGAGTGAATTATTGTTTTAGCAATATTAGTAATACTAAAAGGATTTAGGATTCATTTGCTTGAACTGCAAATTTCATTAACTGACTTTTAGTTCATGATGTCCAATATTTTTCCCTAAAAATGTTATTCAAGCTGCACTAATCTTGTTTTGTCTGCAAAACTTTGAACCGGACTCACCGCAGACGGAAAAGAATTTTATTGGTTCCACTTGCGCGGAATTGAATTGAACGATTCATCGAAAAAAAACTCACGATTGCAAACAAACAGATTTCTTTGGCTGTCAAATATTCATTCCAGTCACGTCGACAATAGATTTAAGACAAAAATTCATCACTTGTTAAAAATAAATGTCGGCGCCTTCGGCTAAATTGCCAGCAACACGACGGGGCCGAGTCAATTCGCCCAGACGGAGTCCGGAGCGAACAGATAAATCCGGTTCAATAAATCTCATATTAAGTCGACATCTATTAGTGGCAAAGTGAATCACGAAACCTTAACAACCTGTGCCTGGACGGCCTGGTAAATGTGGTTCTACATCAACGGTCGTCCTTTCCACTACTATCATCGCCGAGTTTTCCTGATAACTAAAATGAGAAAAATCACTACTTTGCTGGTTATGCAAGAGTAAGATTGTGGGTGGGGGAAGACGAGGGGTAGGGGCAAAGTGGTAAAGAAGTGCGACTTGTTTGGAATAGTCTATGCTCGGTGGTAGAATAATGGCGAAAGTAGCGATCCCAATAAAACGAAATGGGCGCAAGATTAATGCATGTCCGTTAAAAGAGATTCCGCTAGAAGAATATCTGGAACATCGTGAACAGTCCTTTTAGATCTTAGCTGGAACGTCGAGGAGACATTTACCCCCACTCCAAAACAAAGTAACCATTCATTTTACTTAATAAAACACGAGATAGCACTACTGCCACCTTTGAACATTCTTCCCTTGTACGCTGGTAACACTGTCAAAGTAACGACTTTTGAAATTGCTTTATTTATGTACACTGTACCGTATACTTGAGGTTGGATTGTTATCCTGCAAAAAGGCACAAATTCAATGATTTCAAAACGAAGTTAATAAAGGCCATTTTAATTGAAAGCATTAATTTGGGACCCAGAATTCCATCGGCAACTGAATTAATTCCGGACAAATTCAGGAGATCGAGTCCTCAAAAGGAAATGCTATACTTGAATTCTTTAATTTGTTAATGAGTCAAATTTAACAATACCCGACGGACGTCATTTTTAAGCCTATCTAATGAAAATTAGAACATGAGTAACCCGCAAGGCGCGCAATTCACCCTTTTCTAATGGTCGTGTCGTCTACCGTGTTATAATAAACCCCTTAAACCATGGCGAGAATTAATTTTGGGTTGTTAAGCAGATTTCAAAGTTCGGGACACAACTTCCTTAATTGGTATGCAATAACATTTGTGGAGACTAGTGTAGTTTGAAACTAACAGGCAAAGGGTGCTCTTATTCGTAAGGAGCCTCGTTGCTGGGTCCTTGAATATCACTTAATTACAGAAGAGGTATTCGGTTATTGTCCTGGAAGGAATTAAGTTGCGATGAGATTGTTTTCGTATTACGGCGATAAGTAACCCTCCTTGAGACAAGTACAAGATTAGATTCAGCTTTGCAGTCATTTGCGAATTCCTGTTGCTTTTTCCATTGAGCTTAATTTCTGCTACGAGGATTGCATTAGGAATTTTGTTTCTGACTTTGAAGATGCTTTCGATTGGACAGTTTTAATTTTGTTGTATAATATTTTAAGTTGTTGTTATTGTCAAACAACAAGTTCCCCTTCATTAAACGCAAAACAAGAAACCATGATTCCGGAAAGCGCATCCAAATCAGTTCACATATGAATTATTGTCAAAAAACACCGAAACGAAACCAAAAGTTTCTATTTCAATTCCCCAAATGTAAACATCTTCAATTCTAGTTGAATCCACAAACTACCTCAGGCCAAGTATCGAATGATTTCGGTTTGCAGGGTCCGACGTTGTGTTATGGACGAATTCCATCACAGTTTGGCTTTTCTCGACGTGGATTACGTGGTTTTGATTTCTCCTCTTCCATTGCTCGCCACATCTCAAGTTTCTGGTACGTCAGCCCATTACATTTGCAATCAACTGAAAAATCCGAGCTATGAAAACTGAAGAGTTCACATTGCCCTCAGATGCCCAATAAATCTGAACTTCAACGGGTTGGCCGGAAGTTTAGTTTTCTCTAACGTTTTCAAAGTCGGTATTGTTTCTGGTTGGCTTCACCAAAATCGTCTCACGTCCATTTTGTAATAATACTTTTTCAATGTAAACTTAAAATCTCCATTTCGTCTTTCTGGTATTGAATCTCCCGAGGACGCGGCGAGAAACGTTTGTTGAAGTAGCAAATTGTGCTGGGAGAACAACGAAAGCTTGCAACTGGCATTGAGGAAAGGAATACTTATCCGGGGATTCCCTGTCTTTAAATAGGAATCGAAGCTGTATTGGATGTACATACTTTGACCGAACCGAAAGATTTGTATGAACTTTTTCCAACCCCGGGAGATTCTAAAGAGTATCATTTCCGATTGTCAATTTGGATATCAAACAAAATGAATGATTGTATTTTTTCGTAATTTCAGACTGATCCTGCACTGCTTGTTCAACGTCCTTGTGAAATTTTGTTTACTTCTCAATTGCATCGATTCGAGTAATTCAGCGGTCTTTTCCGTTTGAATTTTGTAATAACTGAGCTCTGTGGATGACGTTGAATTGAAAGTACCGGATTCAGTTCAAGAATCATGTCCATATGGTTGAACTCGAAATTGATCCGACCCACTGAATCCTGTCATAAAGCTAAGCATACCCGCTGCACTTCCGTTTCATCGGCTCCCAAATGGTCGCTATCTGTCAGTTCTGCTGCACACGGAATAGATTTTCCTTCCAATTTCACTTGATTAACTCCATCATATGCCTTGCAAGTGCAGTCCTGCTTCAGTTAGGCGGTGGCTCATTCTCGTAAATCATTGTAAGTCACTATCTTTGCTAGAGAGTGGCTATTTCTCGACCATCTGCTGCGGGATTAAATAAAAGTAACCAAATCAACTGGCAAATTCAGTTCCAATCAAATCTAAATCAAATCAAATGAAAATTCGATTAATTGGCTCAACTTTCTCTTCACTCTTCCCTCTTGCAGATACGTCCATGGCATTGGATCCGAGACCAGGAACTCGCTCTTTCACTTGCACAATGGACGGGACCTGGTTCTAGTTACGACATGCCGACATGGTAAAAATTGGAGGGAATTGCAGGATGCCAGATGTGATGAGGATAATAGGGAATATGACAGGTAAGTGGAAATTGAAACTATATTTCTCCGTTTGTCGGACGATACCGCAAAATTCCCTGCATTCCAGTTTCGGAAGAACCGAAGGAAAAACGATTTATTTGAATCAAGAAACAACAGAATATAAGTGGTGCTCCAATGTTGAATATTTTGTTGCTGGAGTTCTTCATTTCGCCTGCAATAATTCATTGAACAAATATTGATGTTGAAATTGCTGAACAAATTGAAAGTTTTCTAATAAAAAATTTTGATTGAGTTTTCAATGGTAAAATGGTTCAGTAAAGTTTAGGATCCTTCGGAGGAAATCGAATTGTAAATGCCGTTGAGGTATGTGATACTCTACAGTTGGAAAAAGCTTTTTTTATAAGCTTGTATGTTCTACTTTTGTTGGTTACGTACAAATTGCGTAATCACAAGGAATTATGTATGAAAACACGCAGAACGGCTCTTCTGTTTTTTATTGAAACTTGTTTATGTAAAATGAGACTTTAAGTTACAATTGGGGACCTAACCTAATAGTTCAGTGATATACAAGCTACCTGCCTCGGGCTAAATAGAAGTGCACTATTCTGACTAGCGTTAGATGGTAGTCCCATCAAGCTCCTGGCTAATCACCTGAATAACAATAACAATAGCTAATAACATGACACATCCTCTCGAATGTGATGTGGGAGTGAAGAAAATTCTACAAAAATTTTATGTGCTAGTGTACCTAAATTGGGATATAACCGTCTTGCTATTTTTGTTAAAATATAATTAATAATAAAATATAGCTAGTACGATATGTCATTAGTGAAAAAAAATATGGAGGTTTGTGTTCCTCTTAAGATTAGAGGTCGTAGACCGTAATTATTTGGTGCTGGAGCAATTGCACAACACAACACAACAAGAGTGCAACAAAAAAGCACTTGTGAATCTTGTGTGTTTGCATTTTCGTTCAGTCAGCTAATTTCGTCCTTTTATTACAACCCACAACACAAAATTGTTCGAGAGAGTCGGTGGCTGCTAAAAAGGGTTAATTAACCGGAACAACATACTTCAACTAGTGCCGCATTGGTTGCGCTTAATATTTAATTTCCAATTTACTGTTATTAGAAGAATGCACAACGATGCAACGATGAAGAGAGTTCTTGTGTTTCAAGCATGCTTAACATACGCAACGTAAAAAATTCGCAAAAGAAATGCAATTAGAAATTGAATAAAGGGGGAGGAAAATAAATACCCTAAGAAACTTGCATTCTTAGAATAGATTTTATGACAAAAACACAGCCAAGTGCATCACGTGTATGTGGAAAATGCATTCAAAAAAGGTGCAAGGATGCAAGCTAGACATAACAGACTGAGGTGTCCTGAATCGCAATGTAAATACCTTCTAATGGAAAAGGGTTTTTTGGATGCTGGTAACGAACAAAACGGAGCAGGGTAGGAATAAAAAGAAAATATCCGTCGGATAAATTAGAGTAATTTTAAAAACTCTTGCTCGAGTCTGGGTGGGGGAGAAAGTCGTGTGCTCGTTGAGTTGCCGTTGTGTTTTATTTACTATTATTAAACATATTACTTTTTCGGTTCTTTGCCTCGCAATTCTTGTGGAAGTCCTTAGACGTTTCCAGGATTATGAAATTTGCTGCAACTTCACAGAACCAAAGTAAACTACTTGGACGCAGTCTTTACATAGATCACGCCAGTCACCAATGTGAGTGTGAGGCAAGTTTGGACTGCTCCAAAAGAGCTCCATTTATTCCTTTAATTTTTTTTTGAATAACCAGACTGTAGAATTGCGTTACTGTCACCTGGGAGCCCCCTCCTCACTCCTCAACCACCTCGGATAATATCCAAGCACACGAAATTTCTTATACAAAAAGGTTTTGTTGTACTTGGAAGTGCAGGAAACTCGAATGGCGAGTGGAAGGGGGGGATCCTTTAATAACAAAACTTTTCTCATTTTGTTGGAGAACTTGGAACAGAAAATAACCATCAACTCAGAAGTAACAGCCGAGTATGAGTCCTTTGCACACGTATTCAAATCTTGAACTCCTTTTTCCACGGTATCGTTTTGTTCGCCCTGCGTGTTCATATTTAAGCTGGACCACGACCCCGCTAACAGTCACCACCCCTTCTTCATACTAAAAACCAGATGCTTTTAATAGACGTTTAGCAAGAAATTGCGGTTGTAAATACTTGGAAAAAGTTGAACACTAGATGGTTCACATATGCCGACTGCTCCAGATGACTTCTTGTGAAGGGCTGCAGCAGATGGAAAAAGTTTCCGAGTAATTCCTTCAAATATGCCGTATTCATCGCGGCAAAGAATAAAAAGTTATAAACCTTCAAGTGATTGGCAGGATCCTGTCTGAGTGCCTAAACAGGAGAGCAGTGTCTCAAGTTGTCTCTGTTAATAATTATTATCGATAAAAGGAGGTGTGTTGAGGCGGCTGCAGTGGTTGTGCCATTACAACCCTCGCAAGGAAATATAATACTGTTACTTCATTCGAAAGGCAAATTCACTTTCAAGGGGTTTCGATTAATTTCAGAGACATCAAGGACCTTCAACGGAAGAGTGTGGATGGTTCTCCATTCGTTACACCTGAATTTCGAAGGAAACAATAAATAAATCCTTGTTAATCTTTTGTCATACCATTTATATCACTGACTACTGTATGATTTTCTCCCCCGTTAAGAACAACTTTCTTCTCTTCTAAGCATTTTTGGAGCATTTGTTGTTTTATCTCTATTATGACAACCAAATTTCAAACATTGCCACAAAATATGATACTTTTTAGTAGGAATTTGCATGTTATCGGTAGAAATACGGCATCCAACAAAGAGGCGGAAGTACAAGGATAAATATTAAGGGAGCATAGTGTCGGGATGCACATTAATTAGAAACTTGTACAGACAAGGAAAACTTTCAGGCAAATTACATTTATTTTCTAAAGAAAGTGTTTTATTGCTGGCAGTGTTTTTTTCATGCGATAAAAATTATTCTTCAGCTTAAGTGAAGTGTCAGATTGTGATAAATGAACAGCGGTCCTGTGACAGGTGAATTAATGGGTATTTACAGGTGGGGCACAAGGGACCATTTAATAGTTGAAAAGAACAACCATGAATGGATGTCCTGCGGGGAAATGAGGTTTTTGCAAATAATCCAGAGAAGCATGAAATTTCAACAGGGCCAGGAAGAATGAGCTTTATTGAACATCTTTATTGTGTTTATTACCCTCCTAATCGATGGGGGATGAACTGATTGTGAGTCAATAATGATGGAAGCATTTTCAAAGTTTGCAATTTTTGTTTTTTTTTCACTAAGCTTTATGCGTACTCGGTGTTGTGTGCTATTTCACAAAAATACTATTTGATAGGCTTTCTTTAAAGCAACGATTTCTTCATGTGCGGAATAAATTTCAGCCCGTCATTGCGGAGGTGCATACAGCAAAATTTGTTCTGCTGTGATTCCGCAATCGATAACCGCTTTTATTGGTTGGCTGTTGTGCCTCAAAATGGGTACTACACGTAAAACGTTTTAAGACAAAAATAACAAAACCAAAAGTAAAAGTCAACGAGCAACAAAAAATTCTGCGCCTGCCTCCCACGGACCGCTGCAAACTTCAGCAAAACAAAAGAAACAAACACGAATAAAGCTTAAGAATCATTTTGTTTAGCAACTGCACGAACATTTCTTGGAACTGATGCCACATAAATCCTTTTTAAGTTCATTAAACCGTGGTTTATATAAAGAGTTCCAGAAGTTTGTTATCATTATTTGTTTGTTGAAACTCACATTTAACCGCCGGAGGAGGAACATTCGGAATGGTTTAGGTTTTTGGCAGAACAAATCTATCGATCGATTGTGGGAAGTATTTTGTTGCTTTCCTCCGCAAAGTCAAGTCTTATGATTATTGGTCCCAGATAAGAAAGAATCTGAAATCTTCCGTCATGGATTTCCTCAGCTGTGTTTTGCTTGATTTTCATAACAATGATAATCTGGAATTTAATAACAAATGAAAAGCCTTTATTTGCAAACTCCCTGACTTGGTGATGAATCGAAATTATTAAACTTCTACTTTTATCCAATCGATCAATATCTCTCATTCTCCTGTCTCCATTCCTTATCCATCAGCAGTTCGACTCTAATCCCAAACGAAGACAATTTCTAAAAAATTGTTGGCACAAGCACAAACGACCTTCAGAAGCGTCATGAATATCTGAAATGGAAAAGATGAATTTTTCATGAGTGGGGTGGGAAATTTAATTGTAACACTGAAATCTTCGTGATAATAATAATGAGAGCAAAAGAAGCTGACGGAGTTTTCGGGACACTAGCATCACGTTTCTCAGCAAATAGGAGGTTACAATGGGGTAGTTTAGGAGTCGCCAAGTAATCACGTCTAATCAGCCAGTCGACACGTTCCTCTCGGTGGGTCCTTGCGACACCTCTCTCTGTCCCTAGCCCTCTGTGAACTACGCTATGGCAAGCTGAAATAAGTGTTGTCGGCAAGTTTCTTTTGTACAAATTAAAACTTAACGCAGACTCGTTAAGATGTCATTGACTCGTGGTCGCTGTTCCCGCAGCAAGAATCTGCGGATGAGGGTCATTAGTGGGTCTACATTGCAGCGCGTTTCCTCTAATGAATTTGTACGGTCGTGGAACGTGCCTTCTGCATAGTCAGGAAAGATTCTTCACTGGAGCAGTTGTGCAAAGGACATCTAGGGCAATAGGGAAATGGTTGCATAAAGAAGGATACAGCGCGATTCCCGGAAACTGAAGTAGGACACATATGCGAATTAATTAACAAAACTCGTGTGCGAAATATTTTCATTTAATTAAATGATGTGACTGAGGACTTCCAGGACATTGCTGCATTCCTGTAAAATTTCATGTTTCCATTATACTCTTGGTCGCTGTTAAATCCCCACAGTGTATGCATAACTAACATTCCAGTCAAAGCTGCTGCAGTGCTGTTGTCCAATGACAAAAAGGACCGAGTTACCAGCCAAATTGAGCGCTCCGTTGCTACAAGTAGTTTTGTGCTAATCTTCACTAACAACAGAAGTTAAGCTATTCGCATTCAGAAGCGGGCGAAGGAAGGAGACAGGATGTGGTCGTTCCTGAAGGACGGATCATAATACTTGCACTAAATTATAGTCGTTGCTGTAGAACATCATCGAAGCTCGTCTCACAAAAGGATCAAATGTTATACTTCAGCTGGGGCAGATATTCGAGCAGTGTCACTTCGTCCTGATACATAAAATTTTCCTGCTGTGCAACATAAAGCAAAAATGTTGGAGTTGTTTCGCATAATTAGTTAACTAAATGTGTGATTCATTCCGTTTAAGTAGAGTATTTGTGGCACTCTCCTCGCATTGTGCGTAATGTCCTTGAATCGGAGAGCAGCTCAGACACATTTCCCTTTAGGAATTTATTTCTAAAATACTTGAACTGTTTTTCATTTAATGGAAAACTCAACCAAATCTCATTGCATTTAGGATAAAGGAAACAAGGATACACAAGTGAGAGATTCTTAGCTGAAACAAGCTCGTTAAAAGTATATCATTGCTGCGTAATTTTTGTATACATTTCCTCAATTGCGCTTGCAAAGACATGCTTTAACGAGAGTATATAGTAGAATGTGCAGGGCGAACCAGCGAGAGCCAGCACTGCCAGTTATTTCGTCCGCAATTTTCCAGACGACTAACTTTCAAGTTTTAAAAGCTTTCGGAACGCTGCCTCTATTTAATGGTATTAAATTTCCCAGTATCCCTTACAAAAGTACAAGTTGATATTCGCTCTTCGGGTACTCTTAAAAAAAGCACAAAAAAAGAAAAGGAAGTATTTGAAGAAACTTCTTTTCCGTTTTTTCTTCTTTATCTGCTTCTCTATGCAATTTTTTTTCGTTTTTAGTTCTACTGACAAAGTTTTAAGCAATTAAATTTAAGTTTTGTGCAATTTTTTCATCGTTCCAGATACGACTACGAGACTTTGTTGCAGAATTCAACGTTCTGTTTGGTTCCACGCGGCCGACGACTAGGATCCTTTCGGTAAGTTGCTTAGGGATTCTATATGCTTACTCAGTTCTAGTGTCCAGCTCGTTTTTTTCCTTCTTTATTTCTTTTTACATTTCTTTTATGGATCCAACTTAGAAAACTTATCGCGCTAACACTAATCAAATCTATCTTTGTTTCCTGTCATTAAAAGATTCCTGGAAGCTCTTCAAGCGGGCTGTATCCCGGTGCTACTATCAAACGCGTGGGTGTTACCATTCAAATCGAAAATCGATTGGAAACAGGCGGCCATTTGGGCTGATGAGAGACTTCTCCTGCAGGTAAGGACGACACAAAGAAAAATTCTTCTACTAACCGACGAGCAATTATGAAGTTCCTTCGTTTTCTATTCTTTCAATATTTTTTTTTCTCCAGGTTCCAGAAGTAGTTCGATCGATACCTGTCAATCGCATCCTGGCCCTCCGTCAGCAGACGCAAATTCTCTGGGAACGATATTTCGGATCGATCGAAAAAATCGTGTTCACTACTTTCGAGGTAAGTGAGCTTGAATAATTCAGTTAAATTTTGTACATGATTCCTGCTATGCATTCCTTCTCGTCCTTGCAGTGAGGGAAACGAATTTGTCCCGTATTGAAACTTCATTTTTCAAGGTTTTCCGTCATTTCAGAAATATTTCTGAATCGTAGTTTTTGGAACAGCACTTCAAGACCGTATAGTCTTCAATTCGGTGTCCTCAATTTTCTAGCTTTCGTCCTGTACAGTATCTCTGTCTTGTCAGCTGAAATGCAATTTCCATCTACCATGGGAATTTTTGAAATGTTCCAACGGGATCCCTTCATGTCTGACAGTGATTCGGGTTTACCAGGTGCAAAATGTTTCCCATGAAATTGCATACGACCATGTACACATCCAACCTGAAAGATCTCCTGGACTTTCTTTGCTCAAAAACCCGTACAAAATTTCACGAGGGGATTGCAAAAGTTCGGAGGAATTTATCACCTTACAGCCATAAGAAAAGCAAAGAAGCTTCATTTTCCACCTTTAAATGGATTTTCCCGATCGAGAGACATTTTGGCGTTTAAGCTTGGAATTCTTTATTACAGATTGCTCATGTTCCAATTAAAGGAAATCGGTAAATAATATCGTATGAAATGAAACATGAAACTTTTTAAAACTATCTCCGTAAAACTTTTATTTTTAAGCCGTTAAATGTCAGTGCTTTTATTGGATCACACCAAATTGCTCTTATCCTTTCTATTTTTATATGCGATTCAGAATACCGCTATCTGCTAATAATCCCACTACTGCTGGAATATGAAAATTGATTCTATTTTTAAAATTGACATATCCTTTGTTGTCCCTTCTCGATATTCAGCCTTAGTAGCTTTTAATAGCATGGGATAGATTTGAAACACATTTACAGTAGAATAAAATATATTTTCACAACCTTTCCCATGGAGCATTTGATATTAATATGAATATTGGAAAACATCGTGAAGTGGGCTCATGTAAAATGACTTTTTACATAGTTTAATAGATTGGTTTTCGTTCTTACAATATAAGTTTAAAGGAGTGCCTGCTTTAATGCAATATGTATTTTATTTAACGACAACAAATGCGCAAAGAAAATGCTGTCATAATTCTATTTCATGCATCATTTCATTCAGCGTTCGTCATTTCTATCATAAATGTACATTTCCCTTGAAAAACTAGCATATCTGTAGGCATTTTTGTTAATTTAATCTTCGCAATGAATTGCAATTTGAACAGAGAAATTGAAACCTTTTGAAATGGAACCATAAATGTGAACAAAGATAATTGATTCGGCGAATTGAAAAAAATACGTTCGCAGTCAATTTGATGAAAATATATTATTTGGTTAGGATGAAATTTTTTCTAGGTATTTAAAGCGTGGAAATATTATTTTGGACTTTCGAAACAGCCCCTGTGTAAATGTTTTCGTTAGTTTTTGATTTTTAACCAAACTTTTACTTCCTTTCAGTTTATACACTGTTTAAAGCTGTTCATATTTCCGTTAAATGTGATGATTCTGAGCACATAAATAATTGCAACTCATTAAAATTTCCTGTCAAATTTGTGTGCAAAATCATGGCGTAGATGTAATTCTTCAGGTTCGTGAAGCTCGTAAACTCTCAAGAACCATTTTCAGAGTTCAGCACCAGATGAATGGCAGTCATACAAACCCAAAACGTCAGGTTGTAATCAGGTTAACTAGCGTAGTGGAAGCATCGTGGCTCCTTGTTTGAGTACAACTTTCTTCACCTGACCCCGTGAAGGGGAAGAATTTCAGCTGCATTTGGCTCAAGAAGTGTTTTGTTTTGGAGGAGTTCATCAACTCAGGCAGTTTGCACTGAGCATAAATGTAAAGCACTGAATGAATCTAACCAAAAAAGGATCCACGGATGCACAAACAAAACAAAATTAGTATAAACTTTTTTGCTCGACATGAGCACTAGTGATGGGGTAGAGGATTCCGGGAGCAAAGGTCTGGTGAGAAAACGAATTTATGTACATTATGGAGCGAATTGCTCTGCATGTAATTGAAATATGAATTAATGCACGTAAACAAGAAGATTAAAGATGAAAATGTCTTGAGAACGTCGACTTCCAAGTTAAGTATGCTCCTTCCTCATTTGCGAGAAGCCCCGAGGAAGAGTTCCCCTTGCAGCAAATGCTCGTAATGGGAAAAACGGATTCTCCCGGAAGGCTCCTTATTCCAGTAAGTGTAGCTTGTCATTCTCCTCCATGGCGAAACTATCGTACACTTCAACGTCTTACGTTTTCGAGTTTTTGCTGGAAATTTTCTTATGCTCCAGTGTTAAACTATCATCGTCCTACCGCTCTGGGGGACAGCTATAAGATGACATTGTTTGTGGGCACGTACCAAACCCCTTGACTCTTGTGTTGGTGGGGATGATTTTCCTGTGCCGTCACGCCGCCAGAACACTCATCTCCAGGTCGGACAAAAATAATCTCATGCGGAAAAATTTGTCTGAAAAGTTTTCCTTGGAACCCTTTCATGGATGTCCCTTGAGGGGTTCGGTTCCTTCTACCCTACCCTTGAGTAATCGAAGGCGGCTCAGGAGCACTATGGTTAACCAATGACAACGTCTTTGCGTACAAGTAAAACAAAAGAAAATTAGATTTCACCATTTTATTTACATCGCTCGTGAGCAGCTGCTTTGACTCTGGATATCGAGCCTCTTGACAAGCCACAGTAAATGAAACCGTTGGTCCTGGAGTGGCAATATCTGGAGGAGGGTCCTGATGAACCAGTCTTTGTCTTTTGATGAGTTTTATTGAAACCTCTAATGTCACATTAAGCGACTTCGTGATGTAACAACGAGCGAACTACTGGGAAACTCCTTTGGGGAGCAGATCACATGAAACTTACTAAAAAAGGAACCTTCAAGGAGTCAAAAGGTACTTTGGTGGCAGGTCGATAAGGGCAGATGATTAAGGACTTTGTGGGTTTCAGTGCAGAGGTCGATGACTTCTTCACTTCTCAAGGAAATTTGCTCCTAAGTTATTTAACGATGTAAAAATATAAAAATATTAATATTGAACCGATCTATTGTGAGACCGTTACTTCAAGAGATTCAAATATTTTCATGATAATTAAATATATAGTAGTAGGCACATATTGCAAAAGCTGTTCGTCATTTCAACTAATAACATCCTGTTTGACACAAGAATAACTTCCAGCCAAAATAATGTAAAGGAACCTCTTTACCAACCATACTAGAACCTCTTTCCAAAGTTTATTCCCAGCTCGCAAAAGTTCACATCCTGCAAGTAAATTATCGTCCCTCCGAAATATTATCGTGCTAATGGATTCAAAAATTGGCATATTTTCAAAGATTTTTCAGCAGCATGAAGCAATGAAATGCACATTTCAGCAATGAGTTGGTGTGTTTTAAATACTCCAAGAAAATTAGTAGGTCAAACTGAGCCTTCGAGTCCTGCCAAGTGCCAAGTTACCGCACATGTTGTCGCTGGTGTTTTGCTAGCGTCCTCCTTCTCTACCTCTTAATAATCAATAAGTACAGTGGGCAGCATTACGAGTTGCTTCCTTTCAAGTGCCTTATATATTTTTTAACTGCCAATTAGGGCATGATTAAATCCATGAAAAATATTATTTAATCACTTTGAACCCCTAATTCGCTGCTCGTTCCAAATGACCTATCAAAAGTTGGCCATTTCGAGCCTCATTTTCAGACCAATCTTCCGAACGCCAGAGCGAATTACTACCCGCCCTCAGAACTTGTAGAATTATGTGAACCCCCTTTCCGCCCTGGCCTTACTGCCACGTTTGCATGACTGTTGAATAATATGGAAAAACTGGAAACAGAGTTACTAGCAGCAATCCGCAATCCTTCGATGATTGATTCTGCATGAATGTATTTTGTTTTCATTTCTAAATTAGAAAAGTCCCTAATTTTCCTTTAACATTTAATTCACGATTCTATTTTACTTCATTATTTGAATTTTCACATTCCTGACAGTGTTCCTTCGAATTAAATTTCATAGTATCCTTTTCGTAGCAGCGTAAAACGTGGACGGCATTCTTGTAAACGTTTTCAATGCTCTAGATATTTTTCGAAGGTCGTTCTTATCTGAAGTGAAAACCCTCTTCAAGTTTAATGTCGCTTGTTGCTACCGATTTTTATCACAATGAAAACGTTTCTCCAGGGAAATCCTATTTCGAAAAAAGAAATCATAATGATAATTGTTTTCTAGTTCAATCGAAGTTTATTGAATGGCTTTATCCTGATCAATCCCTAATAATTCAATTTATTCCCATCGAGTACATGTTGTGGTTGAAACAACAATTTGAAGTCCAGTCCTTTTCACGTCGTTCTATTCATATTCACGGATGCTATAACTCAACTAGGAGATCGTCCGCCACTGTAATAACCCCAACCAATAACTCCACTTAAATTGAGCCGGGAAAAGGTTTGTTGGGTGAACCCCGTTCCACCGCACAGGGTTACCTCATCTCCCAATTTATATTATGTCCACTTTTCATATGTATACTTCGGAAAATTTTCATTATTTCCCAGACAAGTTTTATTCGCGGCTCTAGGGAGATTCGGCCGCCGCCGTATTCAACGTTGACGTTTGACAATGAATTTGTCCAGGGTGTGGTCGATGTAGTCCGACATTTTGCTGAAAGGACTTCTGTTGTCCGTGTTGAAATTTATTCAAATAAAATAGTTACTTTAATCCGCAATATATATTTTATGTAAGTACTTTCAGTGTTGGGCAAATGTAACTACACAGATTTTTTCTGCTTTATATAATATATATATTCATAAAAAGTTATGTTTTGTCTATTTCGTCGAAAACAAATTTCCAATAAATAATCTCTGTTAAATGATCACTAAAAAATTCACAGTTCGCATTAAACTTGAATAAAACATAAAAGGCAATTACTTGTCTTCAGACATTGCAACAACTTCTTCATAAATGGCCATAAAAGTCCACATAAAACTGTATTAAAATTCATTTTACTCCGATATCCTTAACTGGAGAATAATAAAAAAAAAATTGTTAAGTACAATCGTTGCCAGGGCAAAGGCCGTCAAAGTTTCGAAGGGTTCGTCCATAAAAAGTTTCTTGCCGTATATATTCATTTGAATTGCCCCCACTAAAGAGAAAAAAGAAAAGAACAAAAATCATTCATCCCCTGCATTGGAGCATATTTCCCTAGAGTGCTGAAAAACTCTATGCAAATCATTTGCAACTAAAAGTTTACGACCATTTTTTTAAAAAACACTCCCCCAGTTTATACCCAAGTCATAACCCGTTTGTTCTTGGAATCGTTTTCTGATTTTGATAGAGATGTTGAATTTTCAGATCATCCGAGAACGTTTGCCAGACTACCCCCTTCGTAACAGTTTGGTGTGGAACTCATCCCCTGGTGCTCTATTAACACTTCCTACATTCTCTGATTCCTCTAGGTGAGTGCGTTTTTATAGTTAAATTATAGTTACTACATAAAGTTGTTCTTTAGGTTTATGCCATTTCTATTAGACTCACTGGGCGCAGCGCCCAGACATAATTACACAGCCGTGATATATGTGCAAATTGGGGCTCTTCTCACCCCGAATGTAGCCCTCTATAAACTAGTCAAGAGTATAACTAAGAGTCAATTTGTAGATAGGGTAAGTGTTGCCTCAACCAAGTGTTTGTTTGTTGGTTTTCTGTGAGTGGGTTTTGTTTAAACTGTTTTTTTACAGATAATAGTATTATGGGCAGCGGATCGACCCATCCCTTCAAGGAAGCGATGGCCCAGCACGGGCAGAATTCCGCTTAATGTGATAACAGGCATAACGACTGAAGAACGGCCTAGCATATCCCAAAGATTTTTTCCTTATGCGCAAATCAAAACAGATGCTGTCCTTTCTCTGGACGAGGACGCCATTCTCAACACAGATGAACTAGACTTCGCTTATACTGTGTGGCGAGATTTTCCAGATCGTATTGTAGGTTACCCTGCAAGAGCACATTTCTGGGATGACGCGAAAGTAATTAAATCTTATAAACCGATTTTTATCAAAATATAATTTTCTTGTTGACTTCAGAACGCCTGGGGCTACACCTCCAAGTGGACCAACTATTATTCAATCGTTTTGACTGGTGCTGCATTCTATCATCGTTACTATAATTATCTGTATACAAATTGGCTATCATTGCTTTTATTAAAGACTGTTCAACAATCTTCCAATTGTGAAGATATTCTAATGAATCTCCTTGTGTCACATGTGACAAGGAAACCTCCGATTAAAGTGACACAACGTAAGGGTTACAAGGATCGCGAAGGCGGCCGCTCTCCGTGGAATGACCCTGATCATTTCATACAGCGGCAAAGTTGTCTTAACACGTTTGCCGCTGTTTTTGGGTAAGTTAAAAATAACCTGTCGTAAGTCTGTTTTTAGGAAACCTTAATTTCTTTTTTGTGAAAGTTTTATGCAGCACAAACGAAAGTTAGCTCCGTCTATTAACTTGATAAACTATTTTTAAACTCCCGCCGTAATTACTTTATTGCTAGAATTTAACTGTCGATTTCGCCCAAGCAATTACGCGTTTAATTACGTTTTCCAGATTTCGCGATATCACCTCTTTGTATGGCAGCCGTGCTTGTGGGCCTGCATTAGAAGTGTGCATTGTGCATGCACCCTTAATTGGTGTTAGTTGCTATTGATTCCAGTTTATATTGAATTAGAAATAGGCTTTTATTAAACACTGGAATTTGTTTTAATCTATTTACTGTTGTTTGATTAGAAACTAAGGATATTTTGGATATTTTACAATTTAAAATTCAATTATGTTTATCTATCTGCTACAGATACATGCCACTGATGCGTTCCAACTTGCGCCTGGACCCAGTCCTGTATCGTGACCCCGTATCCAATCTGAGAAAAAAGTATCGGCAGATAGAACTCGTGGGTAGCTAGCGATTTATGTACCTCACCTACAGATAAGTTGACTTGTTTTATATACGTAAGACAGTGTTATATTATATGTTCGATGTGTGATTTATTGCCACTTTTCTGTTGTAATTTTCTTAGGTTTATACATGTGAATTTTTTACGCGAATATATAAAAGAAAATGATTAAATTTAAAACAGTAAAGTATAAAAACAGACATCAAAAACTATAAAATGATATTGCAAAACGGCTAAGTTCAAGTTGTAAATGTTGCATAGGTTAAGTAGATGAATTATTATGTAGCAATTGTACATAACTCATACGATGATAGGCAGGATCTCTGTAAAAAATGCATTTTATAGGTAGTTAACTATTTTTTAAGACCGCATTTGTTGTATAAGTCCAGACGAGCTTAATTATTGCGATGAAGTATTTTATTGCACGTGAGCAATTTTCTTTTAATAATTTGCCTTGACTTTACAGAAGAAGGAAACTAACAATTAACAAAAGCAAAACATTGCCAATTCACAATTGCGAATAATCATTAATCGTTATTGATATTTAATATTGTTGATTGTGTTTTATACAAATGTTTTATAGATGATGACTCTACTAAACCTTTCTAAGAATTTTTACAAATCTTTTTATTATAAGGTAATTAGACAAACAACAAGGCTTTTAACAATACAGTGGTTAGCAAAATTCTAATTGTTGAAGTCTTCGAAGCTGCTTAAAGTTCTATCGTGATATCTATTTTGCAATAATTAATTACGGTAACTTGAATTTTTGTTGATGAAATTTCACAGCTGTGCTTTCTATTGTTAAGTTTTATGATTGTAAATTTTGCAAAGCGTTGTTTATACTACGCACGAATCCTTTCCTGCACTGTTGCATAGCAAGTGCTTTCCTTGGATTATTCAAACAGAAATACTGATGATCTGCAAATATGTTACCACGTTGCTAGTCAAACGGTATTTCAGGAGCTTGTAAACATTTACTGCTATAAATTTTCCTTGTTTCCAGAAATATAAGGTCTACTAATTAACCTGCCTCTCACAATCAGCGTTAAAAAATGATATTTAAAAGAACTGTATGTTTGTTTTCGGTGGTTTACACTTTACAAGCTTTCCGAAATAAATTCCGGGACCTTTCGTCATATTTAATGTGGAATGTGATGTTATATAAAGATCTTTCCTCACAAAACATTATCCAGTTTGAAGAGTAAAAGCACTTGGAATTTGGAGTACAACGGCAAATGATTTCTGTATGCATCCTTTTAGTCCTTTCCCCCAGCAGTATTAAAGTCAAGGGATTTAAAAAAAAAACATTCTGTAGAGGCAGATTTTGTGATTGGCATCTTGCATTAAATCCCTGAAATTCCTCAGAGGAGTGAAAATGTTTTTGACAGGAACAACTTTAGATCCTTTTTACAGCTTTTCTCTACAAGTTTTAATTTTATGTAAATATGTTTTATGATTTTTCGAATGGAGATGAAAATAATTTTCACACCGATAATAATTTGATCCTTTGCTCATGAATGTCCAAAATATGCTCTATATGAGTCCTTGAATGCCTTTAATTCTTTTTAATATGATGTCTCATTTTGGAAAAAGCAACCTTGTTCGTTTTCTCGTTCACTGTGCTTCCACAGTCCACAAAGGATCAAAAGTAGAGAGGAAAACGAAAACTAATTGCATTTAACACCAGTAATCCCTAATCATTTGTGGCACGTAAAGCTTCTGTTAACATTTTATAAAATGTGTTTGATAAATCCCTGTGGACAACATAACACCTCCCTGATGCCAAACTAAACCGATGTCGGAGCTCGTAAATGTTTTTCTCAAACCGATATCCAATTATTTACAATTGATTGTTGCCATTGAATGTTTTCGAAACAAAATCGATTTCCAGCTGGCAGTCATTATTCCAATTTCAGCCTGCGCCTCGCGACAACAAGTGCAGTTAGTATGTAATTTGTTTTGCATTTACTTTAAAATGAAATTAAACAGAGAAATTTAATGCACATGACCAATGCTGCAATTTTCCACGTAATTAAGTTATTTGAACGCGTTTCGAGTTACGTCGAAACATTTTTTAGCAGGTGAAATAAAGTTGCAGCCTCGGTTCGGTCAGGGATTCTCGCCTTTACTATTTAAATCCGATTTGTTTCCTTGTAATTATACTCAAACCGTATTACGGCCATCCCAACCACAAGGTTTCTTGCTAACGAGCCACTAAAGAAATGGCAACAGGTTGTTCCCCTCATTAAATATATTTCTGGGTTTCCATTCCTCTTGGAATTGAATTAAAAATTATGATGCTTCACAGCCTTAAAATTCACTTGAATACATCAACGAAATACTTTAAAAACGCCACACCTTTTCAATATTAGGATTTTCTTTTCTATTCGGGAAAAACGGTAAACACTCACAATAATTTTTAATTGAAAAACATTTTTTTTTTTTGTGAATACAAAGAGCTCTCTTTTGGTACTATACCATGTAGAAGTTGCACGGACTGTACTTTCCGATTTTGTTCACAATTGCGGACTTGACGTTAAGCAAAATTACAGGAAAGGGGTTCTACGCAGTGCAGGCACCACAAAAAATAAGAAAACGCAGAGCACCGACGACGTTGAAATGTGTTTAAATAGATCTCTGAAATGAAAGTATTTAACTTATAACGTAAGCAAGTCTTATTCGTTTTATTAGTTTTATTTGTTATAAGATTGTTATTGTTTCTCTTGAGCTTAAGAATAAATTTCCCTTGCTAGATGAAAAACTGTGGAAAAGTCCTTGCAAAAATGGAAGCATCAATATTTTCCTTAATGTGAGTGCAAAACTCTATTCGGAGGCTTTACTTAGCAACATCAGTTGCGGCATACTTCTAGGAGTTTATAATCGGGAATTTCCCTCATTCACGGTTAGTGGCATTTATACAGTTAGCCAGTTTCGAGTTGATTTTGAAATTAAGGATAACCCGTCCAAAGCATTATTCACTCTAGCATTTGATTACACTCGCAGTTATGAAAGTTTTTGGAAAATACATTGTAGTTGTTCTGTATTAGTCCCTGGGGGCCTGTGTGGATGGTCAACCGTCCGAAATTGACTTTACAGGCTTACTGCCCAAATTTATACGATTTTCATCAAAATTAAACTGGACTGATGCCATGTAATTGGCTGCCATTGTACTCACGGTCCGTCCCACCTCATTACCAGGGCAACAAAAGTCCCCATAAGTGCCAGAGCACTCATGTTGTAAATAAGCCCTCGTTAAAACGTTCAATTTTTAGCGGTGATAATCGGCTTTGGCGCTACCATATTTGCTAACCACTGTGCAGAATTAAAACATGGCTAAACAACTTCACAGTAATTAATTGGACGAGTGACTGTACACAAAACGGAGCACTTTGTCCCATGCTTATTTAAAGCAAATATTTATGTGTCAGTTGTATTTTTTTGTTTTTAAATCTCGTGCTGAAAAAAATAATATGTACATTATGGAGTTATACCATTTTGGGGTAAATTCTCGAGAGGATATTGTTAGTGTAAATAATTCTGAATAATTGTTTGTTGGATTTCTAGAAAAAATCAATTGAATTTTTAAAAAAAAATGTTAAGGAAGAAATGAAAGATCTTTCAGTCTGGCATCGCTACCATTTATATTTATTCTATTCGTTATTGTAAACGAATTAAAAAGTGGATGTTGGCGAAAGTATTATTGTAAATAGTTGTCAAAAAATTAACTTAACACTGTAAAGAACACAGAGATTCAAGCAATTCTTAAATTGCTGTATAATAAATATGTGTAATTGTATAAAAGACGCGTTCGGTTATCGAACGGGAATGACTAAAATTTGGATTATTTTGCAGGCAACGAGACTGTTCTTTTTTAAGTTTTGCAACTAGGATAAATAGGCATAAAGTAAAAAATGAAAAAGTTATTAAAGTAACCATTTAACACAACCCGTTATTTTGTGCCGTATGCGACCAAAACGAAAACATTAAGCAAAGTTATTGAACATATCAAAAACTAATCAAGAGTAGACCTTTATTGGTTTTTTAATGTATCTGTGAATGTATTGATTTGTTTATGTACTAATCTTGTTTAACATAATCTAACTTTAATAAGCAAAGTTTTTTGAAATCAGGTTTTAACAATTTTTATTAAAATTGTACAATTTTCCAAAAGTTTTTCTACTATCGGTAATATTTTTATACACCCTAGATGTGGGGTCTACTTAGTTTGAGCAGACGTTTCCAACGCCTTAAAGGGGTGGTCATAAGAAAGCAATGAATTATAAATCCTATGTTGAGGAGCGAAAAGAAACATATTTGTGGGTGTCCGACTGACTGTCCAGACAATAACTCGAGACCGCTTGTAGTAGAGCAATGAGATTTATTGCGATGAACTTCTTTTAGATAGAAGGAGATGAGGAAAATCGGGCAACTCATTCGAATGTGTGAAATTCACAGTTTAATGTATTATATGCTTCAAAAGAAATCGACCGAACTACATCTAGGGTATTTCATATTGTGAACCAATTTGTAGTTTCAATTTTCTTTGAAGGTAAAATAAATGTGTGTGAAATAAATACCTATATGCAGAAAAAATAAGTATAGAAATCATATTAAAAACTGACTTAAATACAATAGTTTAAAACAAATAATATTATCAACATATCGAAACCGTTAAACTCTGATTTAAGGAAACTTTCAATTCCCTAGAGAATATATCCTTCCAGCTAGAGTATTTTTGGTAGCTATTATTTCAAAGTCAATTTAAATCTGTTTCGAAATAGAAATTTAGGTAGCTTCATTTTTTTTATATTAACTAAAACCAGCTAAACAAAATTACCGTTACATTGTTGTGTACAGTTAAATTTTGATGTGGAAAACGCCCTACTAGATGTATGTAAATGTACAGTAAGAAACGAAACTGAACATGAGAATAAAAAACCGAACAAAATATATTAACAACCATTATGTAAAATTATTTAGAACAAATATGTATATGATAACATTAGGAGGACATAATTTAAAAGTCAGGAGATGTTGTTAGTTATGATTTTTTTATAAAAAGAATGTAAGTAATACACTTAAAGCAACATTTAATTGTAAATTTTTGTACACCATTTTATTACAAAAAAAAACAAGAACAAAAATATTTCGTTACGGTTATTCTATGATTCAAAAAGAAAAGGATGGACAAGATTGACTGTAAGATGATTTTTAAATAAATGAAAAAAATAAAAGTATATATGTATGTATTTTTTTGAGTTTAATTATTTGGATTTATTTGATTAATTATAATTTAAAATTGCATAAATAATGTTCGATGAAGTCTCACGTGTTGGTAATTTGAAATCCTGCCACAAATTACCATTTATTTATAGCTGTGGATAATTATTCGTTTGTTCTTAACGAGCATCGCTGCCTTGTTAGCCCTTTGTTATTTATGGTGTTCACCCATGCTGTGTGCCCGCCGGATACACGGTTCGGCTTTTAATTTGAAACTAGCTCAATTTTATTTACGACGCAATTAGGAAACATTTTCTACAGGTGAATTCAGAGGCAAGATCCTTTGGTTGAGTAGACTTTTAAATGGGAACCATTCATTTTCAACGTCGCTCCTTAATTTAATCCAAATGTATCAAGTAAAAGGAGCTCATTCATCGAATTCATTAACGAGGCTTATTAACAGGATCGAATGGAGCAGTATTCAATGCAATTCAAGTTTTGGGTGTGTTGTTCAAACCCTGGGGTTCTCGGTGAAATTTTAGATTTTCTTCAAGGATGTCTACATATCTCCATACTTGGTTTTAGTGTATGTACATCAGCAGTATTTTCTTACAATGTTATTGTTCTGCTAATTAGGAATACATGTTTACGGCTTCTTTCAGAGTGAACTGTAAGCAGTCAACAGACGATGTTTGCTCATTTGCATCCTATTCATTTAAATTCCTCTCATTGTATTCGGGATAAACTGTAAAGCTCATTAAGTTTTGAACGTGTTATAAGTAAATACGTACTTAACTGTAAAGCAAACTTATCCTTCGTCTGAAAGCGTACATCTTCAAAATAACGTGATAACAAAAGAAATACTCCCTCTATAAACTGCACAAAGATAGAAAGGGATTTTGAACAGTTTATGAATCAATATTGCACTTCACTTGGCTTGGATTAAGTTGGGATAGAAAAATTTATAGTTTAGAATCTTAAGCAATGCGCTTTTCATGCATCAAAGCAAAAGAACTCAACTTTACACACTTTGAATTGACTCAACAACATAGAAAGAGGGAAGTTTTCCTTGCATCTGTAGCACACCCGGCGATCATCTTCCTTCACATCAAAATAGTTATCCTGGAAATAAAGAAGCAATCCATAACCCGCAAAAATTCCAGTTATTCACCCGCTAGCTAACCCGAAATTCCTTATGAGGCACTGTCGCGTCGTTACACCAGGTGAACATTTTTCCACATGTAATTTGACATTTTTCCGGAGCAAATATTTCGTCCTTGCTCCACCTCTGCAGGGCCAACACATCAAAAGGGCAGAGTTTCATAATTTTTGCCCAAGTTGTTGCAAAATATTTTATGCGGCTTCTGGTAACCGTAACCCTCGAAGGCTCGAGCTAAAACAGCAGGCGGAAATCGGAGCCTAGCGAAAGGTGGGAATGCGAGGGTGAAACGTGCAGCTGCCCGGGGCGCATGACTTTATATTCCTGAGATACTTTGAGACCACATGAAAGACTCCGTTTCGTAAAACAAAGGTTCACATTTCTTGGAACAAAAAACCACGACAAAGTGTCCTTACGGCATAAAATTCAGCAACGACTGAGCTTTTTTAGTGTCAGTGGGTGGGAGGGGGTGAGTAACTCTGCCGTTTTCAAATGGCCGAGGGCTTTTTTTAAGTGTCGTCGATAACCTGTTGGCATACTGCATTTTGTCCGTTCTTTGGGTAGTCAAACTGAATCAGTGTCCACCCTTCTTTTTGAAGATGAATAAAACCTTTTTCCAGCCAATTCTCATCTTCTTTAAGAACCTCGCATGCCAACAGAAATGTCCTTCCTGAAATGTTTTGCACGCGTTCGAAGGTTACCCATCCAGAGCCCGTAGTTCCTGGCAAAAGAAATCTCTTAATAGGATTAAACATTGTCGATATTTAGGCCGCAGAGTTCTATTATTTCGTTTAATGAGACCACTGAGGTTGAAGTCCTCCGTCCGGGACTGACTCCACTTAAGCGGTCGTTCGCATCCTGGAGCGTTTCCATCGTTGAAACAACGTTTGTGGCCAGGCATTTTGTATTTTCTGCTGCTTCAGGTTTTATTTACTGGAGCAGAATTGCCAGAATGAATTATCACGTGAGGGCATAAGGGTTTCATCGGGGTTTGTGAGTGGATATGGGGAAACCAGAAGGGCAGCCAGGACATGTTCATCCAGTGAACAAAGAGGTCCCCACGGGAGGGCTGCGGTGCGGTTTGTTAGGACACTCAGACACTTTCCCTGACAGAATGACAGGCAGAAACTAGAAATTCACAGCTGGAACACTGGACTCTGTTGACATATGTATGAAATGGGTTTTCTCTATGATCCTTTGACAGGAAAAATTAATCCTTTTTGCACGATGTCACGCTTTAATGGAGTTGAGCGGTATGTTATCTTTCGCACAGCATTCGCAAGCATTACAGACAAACTCCTGTCCATAAGTTTTGCCAACACCAAGGATAATGTCAGTACTCTAACACTAGGACCTGGGTAGTTTGTTTGCGAATATGTTTCAACAAATTGGTCCTGTTTGCGTTGCTTTCACATTCAAGAGAAATTCATTAAGTTAATTTTCAATTAGGACATTGAATAAAATCCTCTTGAATAATTTTGAATATGAATAATTGAACACCAAGTATTTTCCACTCAGGTTAATGGAAAGTATATTTGAATAGAAAACCAATTTTTTCCACCTTGTGGAACTAGAAAGAGTTTTTTTTTAAAAATGTGCTGGTTATAAAAATGTCAATCCTTTTAAGTGGAGCTCTCCAAAAAAAATTTCATCGTTGGCACAATAAAGAAGAGTAGGTCACCGTTGCGAAGGTTGGAACAGCGGAATTCCCAAAAGCATTTTGAAAGGAATCAATGATAACCGACAGGAGAATGCAATTCGAAGATTTCGATCAAGAAATATAAAAGAAAATCAACTGCGAACATCAGGACTTCAGGAGTCACATTAATGTCGCTCTTCCTTCGCCTCACCTGACGAAGGTGACAAGGACTTTTGACTAATAAAAAGATATTCTCTCCGAAAAGAAATTGTCAGGAATTACGGGAACTTAAAATCGAAAGGATGCAATTTGATCGCATCCATCTTGAGATGGGTGTCGACTGTCGCCCTCCCCCTCCCTGCTGATTCAACTTCGGTGTCCCTGAACGAATTCCCCGGAGATTGTGCTTCTGCGACCAGCTATTTACGAGATCCCTTTAACCGTGGAAAGTTATAATGACCGTCAGCGCGCTTAAAAGCGAATACGTTGACAACCATACTAAAAACGAATGTCCTTAAGCACGTAATGACGTGGGGCAGATGCATTCCCCCAGCCATGTGGACGATGTGGGAGATGATTTGGTCCTGTTCGAGCATCCTTAAAACTCTTCGCCGATTTAACTTTCGAGTGCTTGCAGTTGGAAATGTGCAATTTTCACAAGTGTGAGAGATTTTTTTTCTTTATTAAATTTTCCGCAGATTTGCACAATAGAGAATGTTTGCTGCGGAAAAAAAACTCAAACGCACAGCCCTTCATGTAGAGTGCTGTTGTTCTTCAGTTTCAAGTCCTTTAAAGCTGTTGTAACTTGTAAAATAACATCGAGATTCGACTCGCCGCGTTTTTGTGGAGTTGCTATCAAGGTGAAGGAGAATTTGCTCAGTTTGCACAATTTTGTTGCTTTGTAAGAAGAACTTCAGCAGCTGCTCCAATCCTTTGTTGCCAGTCGTTTTGGTAAACTTTAGAAGTTCTGGCGTTGGTAGAAGCTCCGTCATGGACCATCGCCGCTTGGAATTGAATTCACCGGTTCTTATTTTAATTTTCGAAATGCTTGTGCCTTGGTTTCCTTAATAAATCTGTTTACGTTTGCTTTCTCAATTCCATTTCACCTGAAATTATGGAAAACTTTCCTTCGCAAAAAATAATAAAAAAAGAAATTAGAAAGAAAATTAAATCTCTGCATAAGAGATTCTGTCAGTGAGAAGTAGAAAAGTTTTTAATGAGCTCCACTGCACAATTACGATCATTAGCCAGAAAATTAACTCGGGAAATGACGAAAGGAAATTCGGCAAGAGTCTGAAAATAAGAGGAGCAAGGATAATTTGGTGCAAAATTTGGTGTTACCAAATAAAATAAAATTACAAAAATTATTTAATTGAATATAATTATTTTTACACCGAATGTGTCTGATTAACTTCTAAATATCATTCTTTAATCATCACTTCCTTTTAATTTTTTATCGCAAACTCTTCTTCTTACTTATTGCAATATTTCGCTGAGATAAAAAGAAAAAAAACAAAGGAAATTTGTGTCCACTTGCCGCCAAATTATTATTATTCTCCCAAAAGCGGAAAACTTCTAAAAAATCTGGTCGAAGAAACTGCTGACAACAAACAGATCCTAAGTGCTCTCGACTGTTCAAAGAATAATGAAAATCGTGTCCTTTTCACCCGAAACCCATTTTCCACCTGTCGACCGTAAATGACTGCTCAATTTCGATTCAAAGGCATCGTTCTGCATATAAAAATAAAACAAAACATCCTTTCTGCGGTTATCATGAAATGGGAAGCAATCAATTCGGTTCCTGCCATGAAATCCTTTCCAAACAAAAACACCAACAAAGGAACCACCAAAAAACAACGGAACTCCTTCTTGGCTCCTGGCTGCGCTAATCAACGAATTCCCACTCCCAGAAGTTCCTGTGAGGAGACTCAGCGAAAGGTCTTGCGATTTGCCACTTAGGAAAACGACAACCTAACTGAAAGGACCAAAAGCTAGAGGAATTGGAAACGGAGCTCATCTAAACAGCGAATCTGATGGGGAACGCCAGCAGGCAATTAATCCTCATCAACTATTCATTCCAAGGACCTCTTACACAACGCAGCGAACAGCAGTACTGTCAGCTCAAGACTCCTTCACTTCCGCCAATTCCATAATTAAGCCCCTTCTCATCGTTGCACTGCATCAAGGACTCCGTTCTTCCGGGACAGGAGGCGTCCCAATTTCATCCTTTAAAGACCACTTGCCGTACACTGTGCAGTCCTGGTGAATGTATTCGTTCTGAAAACTGAGTTATGTAACCAAAAATTGAATGACATTTTTGTGAGCTGAGGTCCTTTGATTACGTCCAGAGTTCGTCGGTCATTGGGATTGGTTCATTGGATGCCGTAAATCACGGAAATTGGTTTAATTTCCCTGTTTAATCATCTAATCCTAGGGATTTCTCGAACAATGAAAAAAAAATCAATGACATGTACTCGATATTGTAACAGGACGTTCAGTTCGAGAATCAAAGGAAAAATGCAGCAGGATCCTCTTAATCAAACAGTTACCTGCAATCATTGGAGTGCATACTGCATATGTTACCAGGATATTTGTTTTAAACAGGTCAACGTGAAAAAGGACTTTCATTCGGATGTGCAATTTTTGTTGGACAATGATTTTGACTTTACTGACACTGCATGAAATTACATTTTGATGAAAAGGACCAAATGATGCGTTTTCCATTTATAAAACTAAACATTATCATAAAAATCTGTGGAAACTGAGAATGACCTGACAACGAGTAAAATGGCGAACATCGAAAAATATGTGAAAATTTTTGTTCATTAATTTTACCAAGAAAATTGATGCTATTTTAGCACATCCAGCAGCGACACCAGAAGGGGTCGTCGGAGGTTGTTTCATAAATCATAATTGCAATAACTTCGTGTAGGACAACGAGGGAGCAGGGAAGAGGTGTGATTATGACAAATTATTGTCTTGAGGATATGTTGGGCACGAGTTTACCCGAAAAATAAAAAACAAAAAACTCAATGAACAAAATAAAAACTCAATTCGCTGGCCACGCTCAAGGATCTCACAACGCTTGTTCTTTGGGAAGGATAAAGCGCTTCAGCTGAACCACCCTTTCGACGATAGAAATTTTCTACCACATCAAATCTTTTTCCGTGGTTATTTTTTTTTTCACCTTTGGTTGAACACACGAGCATGTGTGCGAGTTTAGAGTTGCATACTGCAAATAAATAACCCAATTCTGGTGGCTCTACTAAACCCTTGCCACGATGTTTTCAGAGGAAATGTGATAAATGCACTCGTTATCCTGCATTTCACCCCGTTGAACATTGAATTTATTGGAAATGACGTCTAGTACTGGGCGCTCTCACAATTCCAACCAAAAAGGACCTTTGACGATGATGCTTAGATCGTCATGTAAAGGACTTAAAGGAGAGAAGAAATTCGGTCTGATTGCAACGGAGATTGGAGACCAATTGTCACTTATGCTCCCCTTAACATTGCTCCACTATCAAGCTGCAATTTGAAAACACAAAGAACTGGAAATTTGGAAGTTAAGGAATCCGAATGTGGTTCCATAATACTGATTCCTTTTTTATCGAATTTATCTACCGATAACCTCTGCACCAAAAATTCCATTACGAATTCTAGATTGTAGTGAATTTTATTATTCCATGCACCGATGAAAGATACTGTATTCGTGGAATTGGATGACTCCGCTCACCCCAGACAACGGGGTGTGGTTTAATATGCTTCATTCTGGAAGATCTAATCGAAATTTAATATGCTTCTGCCATTCTCAACTCGTAGTTCGTACACACTTTGTTTTATTCAATCCAGTGCAAATGTCCGTGGAAAATGTCTCGTAATAACATAAGGAATAAATATTAACGAAACGGAAAGCAAATGGATGCAAGAAACAACCAAAAAAATGCACCGAAAAAAAACCCAAAACATGTAAGCAAACTGCATTTCCCAATTTATTCAACGACTTGTAACCTTGCCGCCACTTAAAATTCACCGGCACTTGTTTATCTGAGGAACAACGTTCTAGGACTCAAAGATAAATCCCATCACGTTGCATCCTCCCGTTACCACCCCCTATATCCAAAAGATAAATTCGAAATTTTTATAACATCGTCAACGGAGGCACTAGCAATAATCCTGCTGCACATCTTTATGTGAAGAACATCGGGGGAATCCCCAACGTCGTCGTTGTCGTCCCCCATGCAGTTTGAGTGTTTGCACGGGTAGACGTTAATTAACATTTTATAAGCCCGTAACATTTAAATTACAACAGCCAAAGCGAGAGGTTGCATACATCTGCATTCAGGGATTACCATGGCGTGCAGAATTATGCAGACGAGATAACATGAAGAAGTGCCGTTAGGTTCAAGCTGTACAAAATTTGTCGTTGTCCTTCTACAAAACGACAGGGCAAATTGGCTTTTTGTAAAGTTCTCCCAGAAAATTGTGTTTCACTATCTTATACGAGTGCAAACCAGAAAACTCATTACTTTAGATTACTGGAGCCCATTAATGAGGCCATTCTGCCAGGAGTGCCGCGAAAGAAATACACTTTGCGTAATGTTATACAAAATGTACTTCCCCAGTTTTTAGAGTTTACAATTTATTCTGGAGGTATTCAAGTGTATTTTGGAGCTTAACAACGAATATTCAAAACAGAACACATTAACTCATCAAAACTTTTTCTGTGCTCAAAATTATTCTTGATTTCTTTCATTGCCGTTGCCGTTGTGACACGATACTAGAAGGACGCAGGACGCTCAAGGCTCTTCCCTTCCAATGCACTCTGCTCTCCTTAAAGTCGTTTCACTCGCTTTATCATTGAAACTGTTAAAAGCCAGGAGCCAATACCAGAAATGACTGAAATCTTTTCTATATGGAGCGATAAACTCAGCTTGAATGGAGTGGCACGACCTGCCCGAACAGCCAGGATGCTCCTGACTACATCCTCCATTAGACACCAGCGGAACAGGAGTCATCTCACAGATGATGTCTTCCATGTCTGACGATGTGACCCGGATATTATCACTGAGATAAGGTACTACACGATTTGTAAATTTTCTTACCTCCTTGGGGAGTTTTTGTACCAGCGGCAACTGAATTAATGTCGTCCTTTTGCCATGTGCTCTATCTGGAATGGCATTATCCGTTTTCTCAAACGTTCAAATTTCAATTCATTGATAGTTACCGTACGAAGTGATGTATGTGCCCGTACTTCATTCTTCGCCATTGAGTTAAAATTCATTTAAATTTTTCGGTCAGGACATTTAAAAACATTATTCTGAACATTTTTATTCAAATTGCATGTTCGAAAAAATCGTTTCCGTATAAAAAAATTCAACTGAATTACTGGAAAGTAGATTTTTGTATATTCGTCTTTAAATTTTTACAGTTTTCTCAGCTTATATTATTGAAAAGGATAACAAGTCAATGTTTTCATTTCCTTAGAATTTATAAGTATTTTATATTTGCACAAATACGAAGATGATCAAACATTGCAAAATGATATTACAGAATATTATAAACATCACAAACTCGCTTCATATCTTTTATATTTTCCAAAAACTCCTTTTTAGTCATTAAAATCTTTGAAACTTGAAAGTCATCCTAGGAAAAAGTATTTATGTGTTATGCACCCTTCTAAGGATCCCTGATTAATTTTAAATGATTCCGAACATTAGATTCCTTTTCACGCCTCCGGACGACTGCAATGAACAAGTCTAGTTGGTCCACAAAGTGCGATATCGGGAACTGCACACCTTCAAAGGATTCATCATCAACCCCTACAGAGGCGTGATTTGATTGCATTAGCCTAATGATGTGTAACAAATTCTCTTATCACCACGTTTTTCTGTCCCGAACTAGTTGGGCCATAGCAATTGATTAAAAATCAATAATTTGGCTCAACACCCCCCTTTCCTCGCCTCCCACAGTTTTCTGGTCAAGACGATTCAATCGAGCTGAGCTGAAACACAAAACGACAAATCAGTGATATGATGTGTTTAGTATTGGATCGGTTCATCCAAAATACGAGATCAGACAAAAAATTAAACCAAGAACTCCTTCCCACAGACAATGTTGACACTCCTCTTTTTCGTCATGAGCCTGGAATGTAAACGCAATGTCCAGTCTGTACAGAAAAATGATAAAAGCTATTCATAATAACATTTCAACAATATGATTTCGTTCGCCGTTGTTGATCTGCACAGTTGAAATTCGACATTAAATTCGGCGGTGGTCGTCCATCGAGCTGGAAACCTGGATGCAATCATTCATGCATTAAGTCGATAATTGAAACCGGCTTCCAGGCGACAAGTTCCGGTTTTCCAGGATGTGCAGAAATGCAGTGGCAATGGCCGCCAAAACGCGAACGATTTGGAAACATTTTTCAGCAAATGTTAATAATAATAGGCACTGCACTGGCGAAATTTCTTGTTCATTTGATTTTAGACAGAATACGGCCTGAAGGGGTTTTTGATTGAGTAGAAATAGCCGAGCGATTGTCGCAGATTATGTGCATTTAACACACATCATAGCCACATGAAAAAGGGTTAGCTGGTCGAAAGTGGATACCGATTTCAATTAAGAGAAATGACATACTTGTAGTGAGGACACAGTCTGGTGAAAATTTTGTTTTAAATATATAAATAGTATTAAAATTCTTTTAAATCACTAATGAATAATATCCTTGGACAGTAAATATAGCACATAAAATGAACAGCATTAATTATATGCCGTGATAAATGATTTCAAGGCGTTGAGACTTCTGAACATATTCATTTCTATCCTTTATTTTGTTCTAATTTTCCGTAAGTGACTTCACTGGTGCCTATGAAATTTCTGGAATTCAACACCCCGCCATCTGTCAAAGATTGACTTTGATCTATTATTAAATTAAAGGAGCTTCGTCTAATAAATTGCCACTCACCCTTAATGCATGACTCTAGAGTCTAGATCCATCTGGCGTTTCATCTCAATCTGGCTTCGAGTATTGTTCACCTTCCCGTTACTCTTCCCGGTATCCCAATTGCAAATATGATAAATATCCTTTATACTTAATTAGCGTATATCTTTTGGCATCAAACAATGTTGTAGAGCTTCTTGAAAATGTTAGGGAGAGTTAGACAGTACCATAAAAGGATACAACACAAGTAATACTATTTTCACTGACAATTTGAATCCCAATTACGGTAAGAAAATTAAGAAATTGAAAATCTCAAGACTGGATCCAACCACAAGTTAAATTGCCAGTGGGAATTGATTTGTACTTGTATCAATGTTGAATTCGATTCAATAAAATGCTCCCATTCTACAAAACGGAAAATTCATCTTCGTACTCGCAACCCATGTTCAAAGTTCCTTCCAATATTCACAAACCACGCCATCCGGATCTCCTTTTCCATGTGAACCACATATGCATGAGACCGGCAAGCTGCATCTCCTGACTCCTGATGTTTCGAATCCTTCATCGTCAAACTTTTTTAACTTCATGCGGCATCAAATGCAGTCCGCTTCCAATATTTGCGCCGGATTGTGGAGTGTGGACCACCCTCGAAAAGGTTCAGATTTGAATAAAATTGAACCCGAAGGGTGAAAAAGGACACGTTTAGTGTGAAGCTACCAGTTTTACGTCCTAGGGAATGTACACAGCTTATGTTACGGGTTGAGGGAAGGGGGTTTGTGTGGGCGGTGATGCGACTTAAGCTTACACTTCCTAACAAAGTTTTAGTCAAATTTCCAGAGATTTGAGTTGTCGGTCTGGTTTCAGTTCACGTTGAAGGGATTTCCCGGGATCTGGGTCTTCGACTTTTTCCTTCTACGTCTGTTTCTTGTGGAATCGTGCTCCCTTGTCAGAAATTTCTTTTGACAAGTCAAGAGATTTAATGCAATTTCGAAAGACGCTAAAAAACGGATGAATAGGATTGATCCTTATGGCGCCCCGAATCCACTGATGGAGCAGAAACTAAATCCCAGAATTAAAGTTTCTATCCTTGTTTGCATTGGGTTTTAGTCCTAGAACAGAAATAGCTCAGGGCATGTGGCTTTCGTTATTTTACCGGCAACTTCTCTTAAAACAACATTTTGATCCAGCAAATGCGGGCACTGGTTTCCATTCCAACAAATACTCACGGGACTTGGATCTTGGAGAAGGGCATTGGAGTCATCCAGAAACGAGGTCAGGTACATTTTCCTTCGACCAGGACAAAGCTAGGGACGCTTCTGATAGAGGCGAACAGATATTGTGTCTAATTATATAAATATAATCGATATGTGCGTTGTGTTAATTCCTTCCACATATCACATAGGTACCTGTGTTCAATTAATTAAGGGCTCTACAATTTAGTTTGAGTAGTTATGATAGCTTCTGGCTAGATAGAACATCATCAAATTGCTCCTTGAATAGATTGTCAAACATGTACTAGATATTGTAAACGCAGTTCAATCATAAGTTGTTCACTTTGCGGTAATTTCTGTAAAAAATTAAACCCCTTCCAAGACTTTTACTTATGTGTTTGTATTGCAAGCTGGTCCAGCTGAAGGATCCCATTAAGGAACTCCTTACCAGCTTTACGATTGCACTCGCTAAATAAACTCCAAAACATTGGCATGGAATCCACCGACTAACACTAAGTGTCTTCCTAGAGGAGCTATGAGCTATGATGCTATTTACTCCAAAGTTAATTTCTGCCGCCGGTTTCTTGTTTCACCGAAAAGCATAATTTTTTCAATCCACCTACCCCCTGCTTTTGCTCTCTGCAAACCCAACTCTTCCACTCAATTTGGCAAAAATGCAAATTTTGCAGTAACTCAACCGCAACCGGAAGTCCAGGCAACAGGAGCGCCCCCCATTAAAATCGTTTTTAGGGAAAACTTTCTGAAACCGGCTGCCACTCCAGCTCCATGCCAGGCGCAGTTTTAGTTGCTCAATCCATGGACCAGAGAGAAGCTCAGGATCTCGGATCGGTCTAGTGAATTTGAATGCATGGAAAGTGGTCTTGCGCTGAAGCCCTGGAGCACTTTGAGGTTTATACTGTATAATAAGCATTCGTCTGCCAGGACCAAGGAAACCGATCCAGCGTCGTCTTATCATCTCCGTTGCCATCGCATTGGCTGGACATTTGACGTATCGCATCCAAAATTATATTACAAGAAAATAGTTGAATTTTGAGATGGGAGGCGCTGGGGTAAGGACTAAAGAACGCAAAATAGAGAAAAAACGGCTACCAAAAGCTCATCTCGAACCCGGAAGTACATTCGCCAGAAAAAAAGCAAAAAATCCTTCAGCAATATGTTGTGCTTTATAGAATTATTTATGGCGCCATTAGTTATAAAATGCAACCTGGCTGCTTTCGCCCCGCTCCATCAACACTACCTTACCTACTCACTATTCGGGCAGGCTCTGTGCTCCTTTGTATGCGCTAGTTCGAAAAAGGCTGCCTCTCGCCATTTTCCATTTTCAGTGCTCTTGAATTGGCACACAATGAATTCTGGCGCTAGATAGGAATCCTCCCCCTGATGGCAAGCCCCAGTTATCAAGTGATTCTAAGTAATTACCCCTTGGGTTGGATTTCTCCACTTCATCAACAAAGCCGAATTTGGTCTAGGGGGGGGGGGGGGGGGGGGGGGGGGTGGACACATCGTACAATTGAATGGAGCCTGAAGTCGAGCTCACTTCGAGCGTCAGCAGCTGCTGCTGATTGTTCCCGAATTACGATCCAATTCGAATCACCAAGATGTATGAAAGGGTTGCTGGGCCGCTGGGATCGTTTGGCACACTTCCTGGACTTGTGGAAAGCTTTTCCAACCAATCAATAAGTGATCGTAAAAAGTTTCATGATACCTGAACATAATCAATTCAAACTTCCGCTCAGTTCCGGACTGGATTACTCCCTCGCTGTAATGTTCAGCTCCGCGGGGTTGAAGGTGTTATGTGCGCTCCAATCCACGCGGTTGGTCGACAACTGCTGGAGCTAATCACTTGCAATTATGTTGGCCCTAATCAGTAGATCTGGCATAATTGAGATGAACACCGTTTTCCGTTAGTGCTATCCTAATTAAGTGGCATTTCGCTTCATCCTGCACCAACCGCCCTCGGTCGAAACAATGGCGAACTTTACTACCAACGGTAAACGTTCCCAAATTTGCACCAATTAAATTTTCGGGTGAGAGTCATAAACGTGGCAATGATGATAATCAATTGTGGAGAAGGATGCATTTACCTGCTCTGCAATATGCATCTGTGTCCAAGGAAAGGGTGAAGAAGTTCTTCCGCAATTTTGGCGTCTTCTGAAATGGGGATAACTTACTGTTCTTGAAGAAACTGATTTTGTTTTATACTCATACCAGCTGAATGTTGATGGTATAACGAAGATGGCGGTAAAAAAACATTTGATTCGATGTGGCGAGTTAATTAAATATATCGCCAGTGGCGGAACATGTTCTTACGCTTTAGTAAAACTCAAAGTGAGACCCGTTCTCCGCGGATTACACTCCAATTCGCACCCCATTCTGGTGTTCCGAGAATCTATGGAATATTCACAAGGGTCTTCAGGTAAATCGGTTAGGTACATGGGTTTTTTCACACTTTCCCGGAGGAATAAAAAAGCGAAAATTTAAAATGTCTACATTTTTCAAAAATTATCCTGTCAAGTTGCTATAGAGAAGAATGTGTATCTGTAAGCCTGAAACGACATATCTGAGTTGATATAAATTTTATCGGCAAAATTTACCATTCGGGTGTCACTGTGGGAATAAAAATAATCCCTGATACAACATAATCCGAATATTTTTATTTTATTTTCCTAAACTCTGCTGTGTCGACTGTCGTAAAGTGGATGAGAGCCCTTGATATTTAGTAAATATGCTAGCAGAAATCATGGTATTTTAAATTACCAAAATATTTTTTGCTAAGCTAGCTTTAAATTGTAAATCTTAGGTTGAAATTGACTCATAATTTAGGAGCATTTGGCTCCAGTCCAGGAAAATCTTAAGAACAACCAAATACCGTCGAAAATATGAATAATTTAAGACAAGTACAGTTGAACTCACTTCAAAAATGTTCAATAAAAATCTTCGCACTTACCTTATGACTAAATTTCCAAAAGCATCTTCTGGGTCAATTGTAAACACTAATTTTCTCGGAGCCTTGGAAGAGATTCTACAGATTTTTCAATAATCTTTTCCGCTTTCCATTCAAAGTAATTGGAATGTCAAAGGATCTGCATAAATTTTCCAAGGGCCTCTTTTGATGCAATGACAAAGACCTAAGGGTGCAAATGCAAGGATGTTGAGTTTTATTCAGAATCGTACAAAAGTTCAATAAATCCTTTGACTGTGTTGAGGAAGCTTAAAAGCCTGTGGGATTTCACCTGGTAATTAGAAGGAGGCCGTGTTAAACTTATTTATCTACATTCTTGATTCTTCCATGTTCCTTTTTTTTGCCCTCATCCCAAGCATGAACCTGTGTCCAAATTTCTCAAATTGATTGATTCCTTCGCACCCTACTTTGGACACAATCTCACTAAAGAGGCTTTATTGAAGGTGCAGCCGGTGTGTTGTAAATTTTATGACAGGTCCAGAGCCCGTCCATTTGTGTCCTTACCAAATGGGACAACCCAACTCAAATTTAGCTGACCCAGGCAGCATTAAGGCTCCCGCATGTCTTAAAGCTATTGTATGAAAACCGTTATTTTGTCGAGTTAGACAGTCGAGTAAATATTGCGTTAGACCACTATTGACCCGTGGCCCCTAACAGGATGAACTCATACCTGCTCTAATAACCCTTCAAAGGTCTTGTTTTTCTGGCAAACAATAAACCCAAATGCCTTGGAAGGACCAACGACTACAGCAGAGTCCACGAATTTAATATCCGCTTTTTCTTAGCGCGTCTGTTTCAATTTTAGTTTGGCTCAACTTAAGCAAGGACTAGAAATTGGGAACGAGAAAGGAACAATGCTATAATAAAAATTTTTGTTGCAAAATGCTTCACATTTTATAGTAACTGTCGTTTTTCTCCTACTAAAGTTTCTAAATAGGTCCGAAGGTTTGAAGACCCAAACAAGAGAAAGGTCAACGAAATCATATCCAAAAGGCAACCATGCTTGCATTATATACACGATGATATTTATATAGTTGTAAGAAATTGCAATGTTATAAGTATAACCCTTCCATTTTTATTTATACATACAGGATCAGTTTCACAAGGAAGACTTCAGTTTAAGTTAGATAAGCTCATCTAGTAGTACACCAGAACAAAATTCAAAATTGCCTAGGACAATTCGTTATCTGTAACTTCAACTATATCCCTGGAGAATTGGGGAACTATAAATTTTTATTTTGATAGTAACAGAAGTTTTATTATATTAAATGTATTTATTGAAAAATGGTAAGTTGCAGTCCTTCCATCAAGACGCTGTCCATGAAACCAGAAACAATGAAAGTTAATGAATTGGCGATTTTCCAACGGTAGAAGCAAATTCAAATGACGCTAAATGCCGCGTAAATTTCTTCAAGAAGTTCAGTGATCCAAGTGCATTTTTATGCTGTTGTCGCCGCTCTGGTGTAAAGTGTTATTAACACCTCATTCGAAAACAATGTCCAAACTTACCACTGTAAATTGTATTCGCGGCTGTTAAAATGACATTAATGATTTTGTAATGAAATATGGTAATCCTGGGAATGAAACGAAAACCGTCATTAAGCATTCCTCATTAAGCTCTGGTTCATGCACCTAATTACAAAGATTGAAAACTTCTTTCATCTTAGAAAAGCATCACCGTTAATTGGGACATTGTGAGTCAACCCTTTGTCACACTATCCACCAAAAGCAGAAAGTCCATTTCCACCGCCAGTGATCGACGGTTAAAAGAAATTCGCCATCTTTCTTGTCTTGTCTTTCTGAAGGACCCAGTACCCAACCTCCCCACCGCATCCTCAATGCATCCTTCCTTTAATCGGAATGCGAGTACACCGAGTCAATAGAAAAACAAATTCCTTCCGCAGACACTATCAATGAATGGCATTTCTGGTCCTGTTCACTTTATTGAATTTTTCGAGAAATCGAAATTCGTGGAAGGAATTCACCATTTCCGTTCATGAATCCTGGACATTCAACGTTGTTCGAACTGAAGGACGGAGGACTTGGTCGTTTAAGAAAAACTTATAAACGAATAGAGTCATTGAGGAACCGCTCTGAATAGCATTACATTGGAAAGGAGTCCTGCGAAATGGTGTCGATTGTAGAATGCATTTCATCTCAGTCAGGTTTTCCACAAAAAAAGGAGCTTTTTAAAATTAACTGTTGAATGAACAATTGAAATGGATTTTTTTATAAGTATTATTTTCTGCTTCCCACATATTTAAAGTAAAACAGCGTGCATTGGTATTAATAAAATAAATTCTTTTAAGAAAAGTGCAAAGCATTGCTACTCATGCATGTAAACTTTTACAAAAAATACGCGCCGCGTCGTAACTATGTAATTAAAGTCCTTGAATTTATTCTTCATGTCAGTGGCATTAGCAGCCATTCATTCGAGCATATAAATATTTTTCCAAAATTGCAACATAAAAAATAAAGTGTTCCCAATAAAGTGTAACTGCAAAATTCAGGTAACTTAAATCTTTGCAAAACACTTAAATTAGGTACATTTTAGTAACAACTTTAAGAACAGCTGGTTCAGATCGTTTAAAACTGTTCCACATGAATGCTTAACTCTTTCACAAAGTGATAAAATTTAATGATATAAAAGAGCTTGAAACACAAAACTTTTCTACAGCGCAACTATTACTCACGGCGCTAGTATGGAAAGTGCGTTAAAGGCAAATGATTTACTTATTTGTTTTAGGATCCCTCATAATCTCCACTCCTTCTGGCAGGCTTGGCGTATTTCAAACAGGAATAGTAGATATAAATCAAAAAAGCGCAAGGAATCAGGTCTAATTAAAAATTCAATCAGTACAAACATCCTGCAGCCGCCACCCCTCGTTGTATGTCCCGTTCGCGTTTCTTCATCACCCCCCTGCGCCCAGCCATCCAACGACGGCGGATGACTTCATAACAATAAAGTATGAACTCATTCCGCTGAGTAAAGAAAAATTGCAGCGCGTCTCCTTCCTTTCCATCCGTACCCAGTATTTTCCACCATTAATTTGCATATGCCGTAAATTTCAGAACTAATTTCAACTTTCTCCCCCAATTAAACGACCTCGTGATAAGGGGAGCGGATGGTGCCAGGAAGGCCGTACTCTGTTCTGCCACAGGCCAGAAAAATTCTGTTTCTCCACCTGTTCCTATCGGAGAGGGTGTGTACGGGCTGTGTCTTGCAAAAATTTTCTTCTATGATTTATGAGATAAAAACCGGTAAATTATGAAAAATTTTTCACCGAGATATAAAATCGTACAAAAGACAACGAATGCACCGTTGTTGGAGCAAAAAGACAAAAGGAGCAGATTTAGTGCACAAAACTTACGGCATCGTGACTGAGTAGAGTGCGAGAATGACAAGAATTCTAATGACGCCATATTTTTATGTCGATTAGAGAGCATCCCTAAGTGCCTCGTAATATCCGCTCGTTCCTGCGTCTACTTTTTATCAACTAAACAGATTTTTCGCAACAAGGAACGCTTACGTTACATTTTTCATAGTCGCGGGGGAAGAAATGAGGCTATGAGGACCATGTCAGTTCGTCCAGATATTCAAAATCTGGAGCCATCAATTGTAGTTATCTTTACGACTGCAAAAGTGAGTGATACCCAAAACTCCAAACAGAGAATGGCACTGGAAGGTGCACATGAATATCGTATATTTTCCGGAAAAGAGTATATAAAGAAATTATGAATTTTTTTCGGGAATCAAAATTCAAATGATCATTGAAATCACTTGAAATGAATGAAATTATAATTTCTGCAGCACT
Organism: Leptogaster cylindrica; assembly: GCA_963082835.1. Classification (NCBI taxonomy): domain Eukaryota; kingdom Metazoa; phylum Arthropoda; class Insecta; order Diptera; family Asilidae; genus Leptogaster; species Leptogaster cylindrica. Next base: position 50,782,551 of record OY720105.1, read on the forward strand.
TTGTCAAACAATTAATTTAATGACTTGGAAAATTTATGCTAATAAACAACAAATAAAAGTGTTGCACCAGTCCTTATAAATTACAGTTTAAAAAAAAAAAAAAAAAAAATTATTTAACCCTTTAGCTCGCGTGAGTTTTTCATTTCGTGTCACAATACAGTAGAAGTCGTTCTAGAATTTCACTACTCGCTCCAAAAAGGAAGCCTAAAAGTTAAATAAAAATGGAAATTGTTTGTCCTTCTGGTCACCACATTTCCACATATCGAGGCTGCAAATTTCTCAGATTTAATCCTTTAAAGATGTATGCGTAATTAAAACTGACTCCTTGCGCTCCAGGCTTAATGAAGTCCTTCAACTGTTAAGCTATTGCCACCCATGAAACGGGCGGATGCAGATGCATGAATGTATTTATTTGACGACGACAGCGTCGACAGCGCCAGATGGCAGCGTGTGTGCCTCGGGACAGATGATTTCTTTTCCTTCTGCAACGAAATGATAAATATTTGCAGAACATTGCATCTCGGTGCTTTTGTGCTGAGAGACAAGAGGTCGCATCCACTAAAAATGTTTGCTTAAATTTGTTATGAGAAAGGAGCTGCACCAACCCTTAATCCCCAGGATCAAGAGAGTGACAGAAATGGTTTGGCTCACGCGTTCTTTTCTCATCCTAACTAGCGTTGCATCAAATTTTTTCCTGCATTTTAACAAATGTTAATCTCATACCTCAACCCACTATACCAGCGTAATAGGTCAGAATTATGTTCTTAATGGGATTAATGCGATCCTTGTCAGGATTCAATCATTTTCGAACGCCCAAAATGCACACGAATCCATCCAGGATTCGATACGATTTGACCTTTTTAAACCGAACTGGAAACGTTTCCTGCACGTAATCCTCTGGGTCCTTCCATTCACAGAGCTGCCATACAATCACGGAAATTTAGGTGGAGCACTAATGCGTTATAGATGGGATTTTAATATTCAGGGTGTCCTGGCGCTCCGAGGGCAGGCATCTAACGATTAAGATCGGAACCAATTTCGAACGAAAGTGTCAATCGAATTCTGAGTGCATTTAGTGTGCCGCCTCCCCCTGCCCTGTCACCCTCCGATAGATTTACACATGTTGCATCGATCCTAATTACCACTCGCAACTCTTGCACATGTAAATCTGTTAATTAAGTCGGGTACAACCCCATTCCACCCCACCCCTGCTCATCCTTCTCCTCCCAAACAGGTTTGAATTTATCGCAGCAAGTTCGTTCCGGAACTCCATCAGACTCCTTCTCCCCCCACCAGGGTGGTGGTGCTAATTGTCAGTGATGACCTGTGGGGCGTCGTTAAATATTCAAATGGCATTATACGAAGGGTACGTGTTCAGAGGGCGATGTACTGTAATGGAGGAGACCAGGGACGCCGAGCACGGGCTCATTAAAAATTCGTGCTGGCTCCGGCAACTTTTCATTAATTCGGACGGAATGGTAGGAGCGAAGGGAAAGAAAACAGCATCCGGGACTGCATCCGAAAGTTAGAGCAACAATAAATTGCATTCGCTGTAACAAGAATTGAATTAGTCATAAGCTCCTTGACGGCGAATGGAGTGAAAAGGGGGGGTTGACTACCAGGTACTGAATTGCATCCTGTCGCCCCAACGAGAAGACTGCTCAAAGCAATTCGTCCTCTTGCACAATGTCCTTTGTTTCGAAATAGTTGAATTTTGCGTTTTCAAGATAACATTTTAGTTTGAACTCTTTGAGTTTGATGCAATGTCCTTCAATTATAAGTTTATTCCTTTTACACCGAGTTAAGGATGGACGAGAATACCGTGAATTTAATTTTTGTTGCAACCGAGGGTTATAACTATTTTATTTACGACTACGTTTAATTTTAGATAAACGACAGCTTTTAATTGTCTAAATTAAATGAGACAACAGAGTCTACTATTCTATATATGTATACTATAATACTATATCTACAATCACAAAAGTCAAGGGTGCTCCATTTTCCATATAAAATAACGGTCTGGCAAAATGAAACGAAATTCATATTCTACTTCGTGCTCCTGTCTACACTTGTATTTGTTCTTTTACCAATGCGTAAAGAACCTATACAAAGGTACCTATACAAATTATAAAATATATTATTACTAATACAAAATTCAATGAGATTTCGAAATAGAACAAAAATTAAGGTTATTTAAGAGTGTTGCGAAAAATGTTGCGCCATGTCAAGAGTCACCAACAGGATACGTTAAAAGAGCAATCACAACTCAAGGAGGCAACATTGTGTAAAACTGTAACCACTAAAATAATACTGCGAAAATAAAAGCGTTCAAAAAGAATGCATTTTTCAGCCAATATCACGAATGCTGGAAATCCACTTTCTGCCATTAATCTTTTGCTCCCTTCCAAGATGCACTTTCAGATGAGGACCCCTAATGCGTTCTTTTTGAAATTCGAGCACCAACGACGATAAAGTTTTATCGAAGCATCCCCCCCCCCCCTCACACATATCTAATATGTATATGTAAATGCAAATGTATGTTTTTGTTTCGTATTGAACTTATCGCACCACTACTTCGAGGTCACCGGTAACCATGCGTCAAAGCTGTTCCACTCCGCATGGTGTTGCTCGGGTAAACACCACTCTATCCGCCAGTTGCCACGTATTGTGGATGGTAATAGTGCAGTTTACAATTTGCAAAATGGTTGCGATATTTTATGAAATGAATAAATGGGGAGTACTAGGTAACCTTGGCATGGGAAACTTTTGAAAAGTTGATTCGTTGGTTGCATGAAAGAAAAACTCAACGTAATGCACACTTTGTTAAAGTTACTTTGAATACAAGGGAATGCGACTTTACAGCGAGGTATTGTTCGATTTGCGAGCCTGGAAATGGATCAACTCTCCTGAGGCATCCTTAAGAAGCCATTTGGAGTTCTTGAACTGTTTTCCAACATCTTATAACCGCTGATTTTCAAACGGTGTAGTCAGCCGATTTCAATCATTGGGATCACCTCATTTTGGATATTAAAAAGGACAACAACAACTAGGACAACCTATTTGGGAAAATAGTTTTGTGGAACATCCTCTGCACTATCGCTAAAGGACACCATGCAAAACATTCACTATTTTCAGATGTGCACATTCGAGGGGAGACTAGAGTAAACAGCTCTTGGATGTGAAAATGCCTGGAAAATGTTTTGCATATACACATGAAATTCAGATGTTGCCGCTTTGTTATCCTCTCCATTCCGAGTTGCATCGGTTGCTACCGCATTGAGTGGAAGTTGAAATCCCATATCAGATCTCGACCACTTCGTCGTTACCGTACGACCGCCCCGAAACATCATCGTCTGAATAGAGCGCAAAGGCAAAAGAAGTTTCCAGCAACCTTGCATTTACCATCATTTCAAACACCTAATCCTGACTTCCATAGCCTGTGCCCACGCAGCTCATCCCAACTGTAGGATTCCCCTCATACATTTATGCATGGCGGATTTCTGTTTGTGCTGCGAATTCCTTCACTGCGTCCACTGACTTTTGTTGGTTCTACTTCTACCCAGTCGAATTCAACTCACTTACGCTTACCGCCCACCCTGCCCCTTTATTCGAATTTATTTAAATTCAACTCCATTTGATATTGCCACCATCCGCGCTCCGTAGTCCTTCGGAATTCGTTTATTCGACTGTGTTTGAAGTGAAAACTCAACAACTGCATCAGAACTGCAAAATGTCGATTACTTTTCATATTTTCTCACATTTCCGGTGCAAAAATTTTTATTTTCTTAAGCCCGAGCCTTTTCAATTCAATAAAGTCACTTTTCTGTCTGGGTAAACGGAAGAAAGGATATTTCAAGTGGATGTAAAATAGAAAACGAAAAAACACAACAAACTCACGTCACATTAGACACTTGAAGAATATTATAGAACTTAAGGAGGCAATTGTTGACTGCAGCCAGATTCCGTCAGAAACGACAAAAGTAAACTTTAATTTGCTGCTTTTTAGTTGAAATGGAAATGAGCAAAATGTCTGGCTGTTGTTTGCATGCAAATTCGTTCAGCCAATAAAGGACATTCGTTTCAAAAAGCTGAAAGTCGCCATCTTTTTTCCGGTGTAAAATTGTACAAATTGAGAACTTAAAGAACTCCAAAGAGGCATCAGTTTTGTGTTTTTAGAAAACGTAGGTGTGCTAGAATAGGATCCAAGAAAAAATACAACAAAATATGTACAAAAATGTTAAATGATACTTTAAGTAGGTATAAAAGAACTCTTCCGACCAAAATTATGCAATGGCTTGTAAGAATATTTTCCTCTTAAATAATCTCGCTGAAGCCATTTGTAATAAACATTCAGTGAACTTTCCTCGATCCCATAACCATTCAAAGCTTGTAACTTCCTCAAGGATCACGAAAGTCATCGAATTATGAAAAGCTTAAGGTATGATGGTTAGACACCTCCGTCCTCCGCACAGGATTAGCGATACGAAATTGTTTGCAGGAACATGGCATCTGTGCATAGATGCCACAAAAAGCACTTTTAGTCTTCTCCCTCCCCCACACTTTACATATCACCACCCTTAACCGGCGATCGATTCATCTGAAAAATTCAAATTCACATTCACCTGAAATACCAACGCATCTTTCTATTTCCAAAAATAGCAGAAGTTGCGAGACTTCTCTGTCAAGGATGTGCTCCTTCTTGCAGGAGGGTTTCATAGAAATCGTAACTGTGTGCTTTCTCTTGTCTGCGGCTTAGCTTATCTATATATCATAAGTATCTTACAAGACTTGAGACTTTTTCAACTGAAAATCCTGCTCGCGTCATCCTGCCATCGAGCTGATTTGAAATTTTAATAAGAGAAATTCCTTTTACCGCACGTACATCCCAGGAGGATGTGGATGGCATTCGCACTGTATTGAAGCAATTTGCAACTTCTTGGTGTCACCCCCCTACCTCAAATCAGCCCTTTAGTAATGTTGATCGGGAGAATGATTCTGTTACAAACTTATTTCTCCACAGTTACCTGTTACGGGTTAATAAAGTCGCCACAGACAAGTACAGCATTTGTGCGATTTGGTCCTCATAAGCCCTTTAAGTCCTAAAACTGCACATCATAAGCTTTTCAACGTTGACCACAATTACGAGATCTAGTTAAAAATGCTGGTTGCCGGTGTGCCATTGAAATTTTCCAGGATCGTCCGAGTTTGGAGGGAATTTTCCTCACGTCTCGCGTCTGTACTCTGTTTTCCTCGCTGATTTTTTCCACCGCATTCCTGTTATCTACAAAACCTACATGACCATTTTTTGTTTTGTTCCATTAAGGAAGAAAAGGAAGTAGAAAAGGGAAATTAACAAAGGCATTCCACAGGACGTCATGGTTTGGGAAACTTCAACTGCCCCAGTGCAGCGACCGGCCGTCCTTCCCTTTCGTTGCTCCCTAAACGATCACAATTTTGCCCTCTGTTCCTTGTTCCTTGTTTACCAGGGTGTGTACCGATAATTCTCGGTCTCCCAAGCAACACAGTAAATTACCACCAAAAAGTTTTTCTGTTCAAGGAAACGGAAAACTGGGTGAATTCGTGTTACCCATTTTTCTAAATTCCCATCGGAGTTCTGTGTCTGCTCTGCCTCTCAAGGAATTCCTTAAGTAGTCTCCGGTTGAGCTTTTGCAAAAACGAGACGATACTCTAATATGAAAGCGTTAAAAAAGGGGGAAACAGCTATGATGGAGGTATTTTTGCAGGACTCACATTTGTTTTCCTTGGAAAGTATGCTCCGCTCCTACAGTTTTTCCGGAAATTGTTCAGCTTTACAGACATCTTTAAGCAAAGCAAACACTGCGACAGCCGACAGGCGTGCTGTGCTGCCGTTGCCAGGAATTAATTTGAGATAAATGGAGAGAACAAAAGGAAAATGTCCCGGATGAGTTATGAGATAAGTTCTTTGATATAAAATGCAATTCTATGATGCGAATTGCTCGTGCTAATAAGGACGAGGATGTCAAGATGGTTCAAAGTCGCAGTTTTACATAATCCATGCCGAGTTGCGAACATGTGTGAGAAGTTATAGCAATTAAAGTTTTCCTGAACTCATTTTCTCAGTGTTTACGGTCCACTATTGGTTGGATTTATTCTAACTTGTCATCTTCGTAATCCTCCCTGGAGGACTTAAAATTAGTATTTCCCATTTAAATTACTCTAAATCCTTCTCAACTAATTACACTTAAAATTCCTATCGCTCTCCCTGACTCCTGTTTGATGGCTTGACAAATGAAGTTAGACGACGAAAATGACGAATACATAATTAATTTGATTGGTGAGCGAACACAAGAAATTAGGGAAAGTTTTCCCGTGACAGACACCGTCAGATAAAATGATATGGCGTCCACAAAAACCACCGTTCAACCCCAATCGAAGTGTGACAGTAAAAAACAATTCCGCCTTGCTGCGAGTAGATTGGAACAACAACAACCAGTGGCAAAAACATTGGAAATAACTGCCAGAAAAAATGTCTATAAAATTTAAAAAACAATGTTCGATTAGCTCCTTCCGCATTTGATATAGATTGGCACGATTTTACGTCCCACCATTGTGACGGCTGTGCGATAGAACTCAACTCAAGCTATGTTAGGCATGGGTTAGGCGCAAGGACGAAGAACCTTCAAAACTACGAGAATAAAGTCTCGGATGCAGATTTGATTAGCTTCCTCTTAGATCGGAATGTAGAATGAATATCAGTTTTGAATTGAATTTTGATTGGAACTAAACGCCCCATCCTTGGTATGAAGAAATATAAAAAATTGCACCACACCGGGCAACGGGAAGAACTTCTTGAGTAGAAACGTCCAAGAATGGTGGCGCGGGGGGATGTATTTTGCTGCTCGGCAATGATGTCGAAATTGAAATTCTTCTTTCCAAGCAAATTTTTTCCTTTACGTTTTTTTTGCTTTTTCGATTTTTTATTAAGAAATCCCAACCAGGATGCATTCAGCGAAGGAGGAAATCCTTAACGTTGCTTCCGTGCCATTTGTAAACGTCAGAAAAGGAGCTGCAGAATGTAGATCAAGACTGGAACCTAATAGAGTGGGGAAGGGCACAAAACTTATCGTGCAGAAAAACAAATTGGGAATGAATACTTTTCAGGAGTCGCTAATACAAATTCGTGTATTGAAAATATTCCTCAATTGATTGCAGTACAGTGCAGGATGCTGGTGCATCGCCGGTATCACAAATAAATTAAAGCAGCGAAAGGGAAGAAGAACATGGAAACATTTTTCACATTGGGATATGTCGATATGGGAATCGAAAATGAAGTTAAGATAGCGCACGAATCGACATTGTTTATGTTTATATATTTTTTCTGCTCTTCCTTCGCATCTTTCATTTTGCATGATGTGCCTTTTGTAAGCGTTCCATGACTTCCAGCTGCGATGTGAAGATTTCTAAGGCAAACCCATTGCAAATCTGAGTCTGGAATGATTTACCCTTTGGGGAGTCTTTCCTGCAGCAAGAACTATCAAACGTGAATTCAAAAAGCGCGGAAATGTTTATTTGCTCCTGATTTACAGAATCAAGTATCTACCTATTGAGTTTTGTGAATTCTGAAAATCTGAACAGAATTGTTTTGGGAATGGTTTTCATCCATACCAAAATGAATAAGAACTAAGAGAATTTTGTATGTCTGGCTATTCAAATTTTGATTATGAAATATTGTATTTGAAGAAATACAGTTCGCACTACTGTAATTTTACAATGAAGCCTTTCAACCTTTAATCTTTAATGAAGGCCCCAGAACACCGCAGCTGACAATTCTCCCTTTAGTGTAAACGAGCGGTTTTAAGTCGCCATCTTGAAGCATGACAATGGACACGCTTTAAAACTTTTTTATATCCCAAGCGAAATCGGCTTTACATTTAAATTCCGACAATTGAATTTGAAAATTCAGCCTCTCCTGTTTCGAATAGAGCCGCTCCGAAGTTTGGCCACAAGGTAAACTCAAGGCATCCTTTCAACTTATCAGTTTCAATATTGCGTCTTCCCCGCTCCTCTCCAGGTGATTTTTCGGAGTCAAATTCAAAAACTGCTGGCATCCAGTACTCCAAGGCACATCGAGGCGATTGTGGAAACTGAAAATTTCATTTGCATATTTATGGCATGTTTTATTAACCAAACGAATGCCGTTTACTCTTTCAGTGACTGGATACAAAGCGAAAAATGCATTGGGATAGGGGATGATCGTCCAGAGTTGTACGGGAATCACGGAATATATTCTGTTCCATAGGCGCCGCTGCCGTACTCTGGTGGTCCTTTAAGTTGTTTCATATACCTCGTCAGAGTTTCACTCAAAAAGCCATCGAAAGGACTCGTAAAAAGCTTGGCGAGTGGAGTCTGGGGGCGGGCGGATTGTTAACAGCTGCCTGTGGTCACTTAAGGGCATAAAATTCAATTTACTCCAAATTGGATTTGAATCAGTTAATGTGCAGATCTCGGCAGGGAATGGGAAAAAGGACATACATGCATTTATTTTGCATAACAGACAGTGACAACAATTTTCCAGATAAATGAATTAACATTTAAAAAAAATCGTATTGTTTTTTTTATTTTCCCCCAAAAAGTTAAAGGGAGTAAATTGATTAATTATTGGACACATGCGACAACCCGGTAATTCGTATTAATTATTTATTTTGTCAATTATCAAGAGAATGACTGCATCAATTATTGTCCCGTTGTCCTTGTACAATGTGGGTACATGTTCGTTCCACCGTTGGCGGTTGGGTCGCATAACGGGATTCAGTTAACTGAAATGGAGGCGTAGCGTTTTGGCCTCAAAATGGCGCCTGTCATCGGTTTCTTTCAGTAAAAAATATATTCCAAATCACTGCAAGAATTCAGGTAACTGACTAACTGAGCGATTTATGTGCATTCATTTTTGGCGATTCAGGAAAATCAATGCTACTTTGTGGAAATTAATTAAAATAAAAAAAATCTTCAACAGAAAAAACAACCGAAAACAGTTTCCATAGTTCCATACATATATTATATCCTTTCTCAATCACAACGCTTGAATGCTCTAACATACATAGCCAGGACCAGTGCCAGTACGCCAGAATATAGCGTATCCTCGGGCGATGCAAAACATTTGCCAGGATATGCACAACAACGGCTCCCGGACCGGAAGCTGCAAGGCAAAACTGCACTTTGGGTCTTTGCGTTTCCCGACGCTGTTAGTGTTATCTGAAACTGTCAGCCCTCGTGACTCTCTCATTAATCTACGCCACTGTCTCACGTAATTTTGCAGTTTCTCTTAGCATTCAACTGAATTTGTATGTTTCATTTAGTGTTCGTTTGTTTGTTGTATTTTTGTCTTTTACCACATGGCAAAGCACTCTCCACATTCTGCCAGGAGCAAAAACGTTTTCATCCCTTTTACCATATTCAAACAAGCTGCAGTTTGTGATGTTTTTGTTTAAGAAAAATACTTTTGATGTTTCAAGCCAATTGCAGTTCGTCTGTAATGTGACCTCAACAGAACAGAGTTTAGTTGCTTCTTGAAGATAAAAGAAAAATGGTACGAATAAAGCAAAAAAACAAAAAATCTATCTCTTGGGGTAATTTTTAAGATGCCTGATGTTAGAACCCCACGCAAGGACCGACAGCAATTCTGTGTATTGCTTTCAGATTTTGGAACCGATAACTTCAAATTGGGAAAAACTTTAACAAAAAATTAAATCCGCTCCAAAATGCTTGCCGCTGATGCTAAGCTAGACAACGCCATGGACAGGAATAAACACTCTTGACATGCAGCAATTTAGCAAAATTGCTGAAGATTGTTAAAGTTGAAAAGTTACCACAAAGCAGACTCCAAACTAAGTTAAAAGCCATACTAGCTGGCAAAGAGCACTCTGGCTCCCTTCGTAATTGCCATTGACAGGCCCCGACAACTCCTGGAGTACTTCTCGGATCCTGCCTTTATTCGGCCTCGCTATCTCGTCCCACCCCAACAACAGCAGAAGTAAACCACATCTCTAACAGATGGGGTCGAAGAACATAACTTAAAAGTGACATCAAACTTCGGCGTCGGGACTCTGTTCTCCCACTCCGATTCAACTCCTCTCCGAAGTTTTCTCCGCATGAATGTTGCTACATAGGGTGATCCTAAAGGTTTCTCTACACAGTGGCATGGCAGCGATTCAGCCAAAACTACCTATACCGCCAAAGTTATAGGTTGACAAGGTTCTTCATAACGGAATTCAGAGTGGTACTCGAAAAATGAAATGATAAACGGATGAAAGTAATTATCTGAACTCCCTAAATTCTAATCCATTGCGGGTAACTCGCAGCCGCTAGGCAAATGGAGGAAATTCAAGAGCTCTGGACGAATATCTGTTAACGAATTTCCTACCCTCGGAACAGGATGGATGTACTGTGTTGGAACTATCGATAATGTATTTGAAAAATTCAATTTCACAATTGAATTCCACAAATCTAGCTTACAAATTCAGGTAGATGCCATGTGCCTTCATTTTATCAATCAAATATTCATAACTTTTCAAGTTTTGACTCTTTCTTTATGTCACAAGGATTTTCCTGTATAAGGAAGGAGTGCAACGAATCAAAGTCCCTCGTCAAAAGAGCGACTGCATTCGAGAGCGATTGATTTCTACGTGACATTGCAAAATGGAAGCGACGAGAAAGTTACGGCAAAAAAAGATAATATATTATGTATTTCCCATGTTATTTTTTTTAATGATAAAGCTAATCTATAGCAAAAAATTTCGCGTGATTTTATTTTGCATTAGAAACCTTACTTGCAATTGTGAGATTAAGTGGATAAGAATTCTTTTCTGTGTAGGCAAACCTCATGTCCATTTTTCTCAAAAAATTATGGAGTTATATGTAAAAGATTTTAATGCATGTACTTAAATGACCTAATTTTGAGTGCATTTTCCTAAATTTTACATCGTTCAACTATGGTCGGGAAACTGTTACCAAAAAAAGCTGAAATTTCAAAATGAAATTACGATTTTTCAACAGTCCACTTATTTCATGCATCGCGAATAATTTTGTGATGCTGTAACTTCTAAAAGTTGAGAATCGGATGCAAAGAGGTGCGCAAATTATTATGGGCAACCTTTGGCTGAGCTTTTATTGATAATCCCATATTTCTTGTGTTATTGCGGATGGTGTCGAGTGATTATTAATTCTTAAACGACCCACGGCTGACTGCACAGTCACCCACTTCGAAATTCTCCGGTGTTCCCGACTGGGACAATGTGTGCCCTTGCCGGGGTGCTGCCATAATTCACCATGGGTCAACGCAAAAACAAAGCTAATAATCGCGGTACGCAGCGGCAATAGGGAGGATTCGAGAAAGAACCGGAACCACGGTCCGAGCGCTGACGTTCTACCGTGTCGACACGATTTCGATTCCCATGAATTTGGTTACAATTCGTAAGTGACCCGCGGACATCAGTGAAGTCCGGAAATTCTCCATCGAAAGGTATATCGGTTGTGCGGGCGTCACTAAAATCACTCGGCTACGATTTATGTCCGCGAATTAAATTCCATTGATATTGAAATACATTCGCAATTATCCCTAAAGGATCATTTCATATCCAGTGCGCTTTCGAAACGTTTTGGTCTGCGAACTGTGGGCACCCGTAGGCAAAGCGAAACTCTATTTGCGTATACACTATACAGTACATTAAAGGCTTTACAGGAGACAACAAACGCGAATCAGTGCGGACGTCCTTTTCCAAAGAATCTAAAACCGACTGCAAGAACAAAGGTGATATGTTTGTGATTGCGTAATTACGGTTTGTTTCCTTGTGCATTGGTGTCAGAGGATTCTATTGTTTTAAACTCTTATTGGTGGTTCGTATGCCCTAAACTGTTGCAGCTGCCATCCCGTGCGCCACAAAGGATATATGTATGTATGCCCCCGGTGATTAAGTTCATTGCAACTAAGCCCAACGTGTCCGCCCTGATCTGCAGCTAAAGCCCTGTTTCCTGCACAGGAAGGCCTTCAAGACCAAGGTAAGTCGACAAGTCTACTGTAAAAGGATATCCACTGTAAGCACCTGCAACCGTGTTTTCATCCTTTCCTGCCATTGCATTGTCTGTTTCCTCCTGCCAATTTAATCTGGCCATGAAATTGGTGGTGTCGAAAAAACTTTCTCATCCTATACTAGTCGAAATTAAACACATTTCCAAGCATTATTTTTTCTTTTTCTGACTAAACATTACATAATTGCAACTGAAGAGCAAACAAAAAGCATTGAAACTCTATCCATTCAATGGGAACTTATTCGGGTCACTACGCTATACGAGCTTCGCTTATGGATGAGTGAAGAACGAACGAACTACGGCAATATGAAAGGGTTCAATAATGGTTCGCTCAGTAGATTTATAATAACTTGAAAGTAAACTCGCAAAGAAAAACTTTGTACCTAATACTTTTACAGTTTCAGTATATGCCTCAAAATTCATTTTACATTAATTAAAATAATCATTTAGAAATCGTTTTATTACTCCTACAAGGAAAACTTGAATTGATTTTCTCCCAAACTAATATCCTTTTCGAAACTCGGAAGTAATTGGCGGAGATAAATCAACTACTAATAAACCCACCCACACCGCGAACAAAGCCGATCAGCATTCCTTTGAGAACTTCATCCACCAACTTTAAGGTCATTCCTTTGAGAGTACAACATTCCCAGACTAAATGTAAACATTATCTTAAGAGGAATACTTGAAACTCCGCCAAAATCTGCAACACTCACCAAGAAATCCTTAAGCTTTTTAGGCATTGCGAAAATACCCCATCCCAATCCTTCGGGTCATTGAGCACATTCCATTCTGTGGACCGTGCGAATTTGTTGCATCGTTGCTCCCCGAGTGTCGTCCTTCAAATCCCCCACAGGGTGTACAATGTACACAGGGATGAGAGTAGACATCTCAACGATATTTATTGTGTACATCACGGATAACTTAATCGACCAGGACGAATAAAGCTGTCCAGAGTTGACAGCTTTGAAGCAACTAACTTATTGCCCCTTGACCGCTTCATTTGCGGATTCATTTTTGGAATCCTCGGAAACTAATCATTATTTTAATGATTTGCCAAAAGCTCCATTTCTAGGGTTTCTGCTGGAACTATGAAGAATGGATTGCTGTGCGGTAATTACAGTTCTGCTGGCGACAGTCCTTGGCCCCGTTACACCCCAAGACAATCGCGTCACATTAACTCAAGGAACTGTTGTCGGAGTAAGAGTAACTGAGGAAATATTGTTGCCAACTTTTGAGAATCTCTTTCCAGCTTAAAGTTTTTCCAGAATCGTCACGAACACCTGTTTACACCTTCCTGGGAATCCCGTACGCTCAACCGCCCACCGGAAATTTACGATTCACTGTGAGTCCATTTCCGCTTTGTTGTACTTTATGAAACAACTCCATTTCGAAATTTGTGCATTTTCAGGTGGCACGACCACACCGAGGATGGAATCAAACGTTCTACGCCCGGGAGTTCAAACCAATCTGCCCTCAATTGACGAATAGTATTTATGACGAGAACTACGACAAATTGGTGACCACACCACCCCTGATGGATGAAGACTGTTTATACCTGAACATTTGGGTACCCGAGGTATTTTCAAGATCTCAATTCGAAAATAGTAATCAACATGAACGGAAAATTCATAAATTTTCTAGTCTGGCTTGCGTTATGGTAATCTTCCAGTTCTCGTCATCATAACCGGCGAAGAGATGTCTTTTGATTGGCCACAAAACCGTCCGTCGGGACTGGACTTGGCATCTGAAGGAATCGTCGTCCTCACAATTCAGTATAGAACCAATATATTCGGATGGCTTAGCTTAAGCACGAGCGAATTGCCAGGGAACTTTGGTCTCTATGATCAGCAACTAGCATTGCAGTGGATCCAACAAAACATTCTTAAGTTTGGGGGGAATCCCAGGCAAGTTACTTTGCTCGGACACGGCACATCAGGGGCTGCTTGCGGCCTGATCCACTTGATAAGCCCGAAGAGCGACGGACTGTTCTCTAAGGCGATTTTAATGTCCGGCACAACAATGTCCTTGAAGCAAGTGCGACTCACCCCGAAGTGGTCGACTGCAAACACAATTGTTGAAAAGCTTGGCTGCCAATACAATCGGGGCGACGAGATTGCCGACTGTTTGCGGGTGAAGAGCACCGGGGACTTGTTGAAAGCGTTCGAGAGCGTTTACGCCTATGGAAACGGTTCATCGCTCCTGGGACCAGTTGTGGATACCTTCAGACTGCCCAAGGATCAGGTGATTCCAGTTTCTCCAATTGAGGCCCTACGTACAGGAAGTTGCCGCAAAATTCCAATCCTCATCGGGATCTGTTCGAACGAGGGTGCCTTCATCCGGGACTACTGGGTCGATTTGGCCCGTGAGGGACCTAAGGCACTAAAGGCTTACATCAACTACACCACCATTCCCCGACTTCTCGACAAATACTCGTTCACAAAGCACAATTCGAATCAAGTCAGCAAAACTATTTTCTGGAAGTATTTCGACCAGAGTACTCGCAACTCTATTTACCTTCTCAATTCCTTGCAACGTGTAATTTCCGAAGCCGAGTTCGAGGCACCTTTCTACGACACCATAGAACTTCTCGCACGCACGTTTCAGAACCTTTCCCAAATTAGTAGTGATGCGGAAATGCCGAAACTTTTCGTGTACGCCTTTAATTTGCTGCCATCGATGGACATGCGGGGCAAGATAAATTTTTTCGGGGGGGCCTCTCATTCTTCTGATCTGCCACTTCTTATGGGGCCCAGTTTATTTCAGCAAATCGCCCGCAGACGATTCACTGCCGCCGAGGACAAAGTGTGCCGACGCCTCCGACAACTGTTCACAGATTTCTTGAAAACGGGGTACTTGCGAAATAGAGTCTCCTCATTTAGTACATGCTCATAATGAATTTTTAGAAATCCCACACCAGGAAGAATTTATGATAATTGGCAATCATACACCACCGAGGTTAAATTTGTGAAAATTCTAGGCGAAAGTCACGGCTTCCATCAGGACGAATTGATGTGGGACTTGGAGCCGAATCTTGTGGTGATAGAGGAAATGATACAAAAGCGCGAAGAATTTGGAATAGAGAAGAACTCTAAGCAGAAAAACATCGCAAATCCTTATGAACTCGGTAACAGTGTGCTTAATTATTCGGATTTCCGGAGAGGCAAATCTTCATATTTGGTAAACAAACTTGATTTCGAGTACTTCCACCACCTTAAGAAGGTTCATTCATTTTGGAACGTCCTTTTGCCTGGTGTGAGTTTCTCTTCCATGGAAAATAACGTTTCTACAAATGCTGTCGAGAAAAGTGGACGAGAAATTCTTTTTATAGATAGCGGTAAAATTTGTGTATATGATTAAAACTTAAATTAACATTAATCTGTTTTGTTTGTAGACGCCTCGAAGTACAAGCATGCATTTTTCTCAATGCTCACGATAGTGTGTCTTCTCCTTGGTATCTTGGGAGTCTGTGTGTACATGCTGAAAAAGAATCATAAGGGTTTAAACTCCAATTTATGACAAAAGTTGTCGCTTCGGTCTTCGTTTTTCGAGAGAAAGTCTTGGCAAAACGAACCGAAGCTCACTGGAAAACTCTCCCTCCAATTACAGAAGGAAAAACTATCGAAGCGGCCAAGACAACGTTCGGAGGGAGAGAAAAAAGAGCAACACAAAAAAATGGGTCCTCCGGAATCCACTTCTTGCGAATTTGAAGAGGATACAGAGGTTAAAAATTGGCGCTATCATCTTACGAGTGAACACTTATAAATTGAAATTTGTCCTCTTCTATTGATTTCCAATATCCAACTAGAATGCGGTTATTTTTAAAAATAAATAGGTGGCAAGTACCTTAACATGTATACAGTTCTTGTAGTTCCAGTTTTTTCTTATTTATAAATTATTTACAGACATAATAAAATACCTAAGCTTGAAATATTGTATTTCATTATCATAATTACCGCAATTTTGTTTCAGAATATTAGGCAAAAATCTATTTTTGAATTCAGTGGCAAAGATGCTCCAGGAAATTAATTCACAATGCTAATCTGTCAGTTTGAATATATATAATAGGGTGCTCACACTGCGAGATAATCACGATAGTATTACACCGGTTTCGAGGTTTAACGTCTTGATCTCCTTTACCATAAAAAAAACTCAAATTCTGATCTCGATTCTGAGGAGATTCAATCATAATCGTTTGGTAATATTCATATTATTGTGAATAAATTAGTTCAAACTTTGATCATAGATGGCTTCAACGATGATTTTGACTTTTGACTTTTGAGAGCTTTTCACAGTAAATATCGGGCGGTTTTTATGCCACGATTTACTACTAATGCTGCACTATAAAGAATTGTGTTTAATTAGTTTTTAACTAGCCGATACGAGTAAGTTTTTTCGCATTTTCGCATACTGCCGAAGTTGGGTAAAATCCTAGCAGAGGGTCCCCCTAAACCTGACAACAGTATTTCGAGCTGTCATTTCAAATAAAAGTGCGTGCTTCTATTTTTTTTGCATATCGACAAGCACGCATATATGCATTATTATATGAATTAATACTCTAATATCAAGTAAAAGAGCGTCGTTTTACTTTAATTCGCGTATCGGTAACCACGCATTCACATGTTTTTAGTGTAAACTTCGCCTGTCAAATGTCTATCAACTGTCAAGGGACCCTCTGCTAGGATCCAACCCCGAAGTTGATTCAGCGCTTGATTCAGCCAACCGAATCGAAATTTCTCCTTTTCGAAAATTTGCTCTCATTCGCAAACGTAACGAGAAACAAAACACCACGAAATTATCGCGTACGCTTTGAAATTTTGGTGTTTGGTAAAGAGCTAGTCGTTGTTGTTATATTCAAATAAGAAAATCCTAGATAATTTTTGGTGATATAGTGAAAGGTGGAAGTGTGAAGAAGGTAAGCGTGATTTGGAGCCCAACTTTAGAGGAAAATAGGAATTCATTTTGCATGCATGACTTCTTGTCAGGTTTTGTACAGTGATTTTGTCATTCGGGTACGAATTAATTCCTTGCATTTCTAAAATATGTTCGGAGTGAACTTAATACTATGTATTTTAAATTATTAGAAACGCAATGGGAATTAAAAACACCTAAGTACCTATGGCTTTCGGCCGCTTGGATGCGGCGGCGATTGTTCCGCAATCTGAAAGCGATGGAATTTCGGGTTTGTGGCCTAAATGCAGCAGCATGTGATTTACTTTGAGGAAATTAAAAGAAACACTGCACAAAAAATAATTACTTCTTCTAAATCTACTCGTAGTGAGATGGCAAGACATCGCTTTTTTGTTTTTCACTATCTCTCCATAACTAGATAAAGAACTGAACGGATGTTTAGTTCTCCAAGCGATAAAATTTGCGGTTTGTAAAATTTTAAATTAGGGGCTAAAGAAATTTACTGGACTTGAAGGAAATCTGCGTGAGGCATTTCAGTGAAAAATCTACAGAATGCGGTTGACCACGTAATTTTCTCGTAATTTCCATTTCCATCTTATCAAATAAATAATAAAATTCCGTGCACCCCGGCACCGCAAACAATCTAATTGTCCTCCTACAGCTGACGTGGGATGTGAAAGTTTATCGAAATTGTACAGTTGCTAAACAGAAGAGACTGCATGCGATTTTTGAACGGTAACTGAATTGTTTCTTTGTGAAACTGAGTTTTTTCCTTTTCTTTTTGAAATATGAAATTATAACAAGCCTTTCGCCGCGTCCAGAGCTAGCTACTGTAGAAAACGGTCTAATTCTGATATACTTTGCCAATGGCCACCATTCCAATACGTGAAAAGATTTTCAAGCAATCACTGACGTTGACTAGGAACTTGGATCTTGTTACAGGCTTGTAACGGCGTTTTTTCTATGTTTCTGCTGCCTCAACAATATAAAATTTGCATATTTAAAAGTACTTAAAAAAAAGTATTTAAAATATATAACTACCTACATAATTTTAAATTGAATCATTTTTTCATATGATTTCATAGCGTTTTCAAACCATTGAAAAGAAAAATCGGATCCGAAATGTCGGAGGACGAACAAAAAATTATAGAAGAGTTGCGGGCAACGGCGATTTCGCAGCCTGGCCTAATTACTATACACCAACTGCTCAGAGATTTTAAAGCTTTCAATGGATATCCGCTTAATTACCGGAATTTCGGCTATAGGACGCCTGAAGACTTCCTAAAAGCCACAAATGCATTTCTTTTTTTAAAAAATAACAACAATGAGGTGAGAATTTTCAGATCGAAGCTATCTAAAATGTAACTATTCCATGATTTTCTAAGACTTGTGTTAGAGCCAAACCCAGTGATGATTCACAGCACATTTCCGATATGGTTAGAAAACAGAAATCCAGTGGAAGAAGGAAGCACGCAGAAATTGTAAGTGTACTATATCGCATAGGATGCCTTATTCGTTTAATTATTATTATTTTACAAATAATTGAAATTTTCAGTATCGCCAACCAGCCAAGTCGGACCATAGCTGGAAGAAGAGTTCGAGTTCGTACTTATCCTCTGTATATCAAGCATTACCATCATCTCCCAGTAAACCCCGAAAACCAAACACACTTTCTAAAATTACAAACAAAAGCAATGGAGACAATAATAATAACAGCAATATCGCAAGCAAATCAAATCAAAATTATTCTAAACTCAATGCTTCGAACACTTCCAAGCCATTACAGGAACTTTCCCAAAGTGCAGATTTGCGCGATACACTTAACAGAAGGAAATTAATGCAGGCACCGCAAGCAAAAAACATGAATCCTCCTCAAAGCAATGGGCAATCATCTGCAGTGTCGTTACAAAATTCTTTTAGTACTAATCAGCCACAAGGAGCAGTGCCCCCATTCAGTGGTAATACTACCTCCTTTGAGAATGAGATCAGTGTTAGTAGAAGCAGTTTACAAAATCGCTTGGGGGTGAAAACTCCAACTGAGCCTGAACCACGAACTCACGGACTCGTCAACCAACAGAACCATAATCCATTTACATCTGGCAGAGCGGTTACTTTGAACGATCGTTTAAGAAATCTCACAATTGAAAGGAATTTCGATTCCAATGAACGACTGTGCTCGCCTTATGAGAATATTCCAAATCGAGGTTCCTTCAACAAATCAGGATTAAGCAATCGCTTAGAAGTCAAAACTAGCGTGGAGAGGACTTTGCCGTCGCCAACGACAGCTCAAGCTAATACCAATAAGTTTACTTTTGGATGTCCAACGAACAACGATTTCAATCCCTTTAACCCGTCTGTGATATGCAATGATCTTAAGACTACGTACACAGAAAAGAAGGTAATTTAGATCAATACCCAAAACACTGTGTTCCTGCAGGTTTTCTATTTTCCACAGGCAACCACTTCTTCCGCATCATTTGACTTCGATGCTAACGAAAATCCAATAACATCCTTGACTAATTACTGCAGGGTGCAAGGTTACGCTATGCCAAAGTTCGAAGTGATCAAATTGAAGTTTACCAAAGCGTATTGTTGCCATGTTCATGTGAAAGACTCTACGTTTTCCACATATCCGGAGGACTTCTCTACTGAAGTTGAAGCAAAAGTGGCGTGCGCCCGCAAAGCAATCGAGGAAATAAGAGCAGCTTGCTCAGACTCTCACTATCCCGTATGCTTGGAATCCGACACTGAAATAGCATACAAAATATACCAAGAAGTAACAAATCATCCCCATGGCATTTTCTGTAAAAATATTCCCGATGTCTTTCGAAATTCATACAAACAAAAACTGCCCGAGCATTGGCTATCCATCATTCATTCCTCAAGGTATTTTCTCCTGGAAGCAACAGCTGGGGATAATTTAATTGTTTTCCCAAAATCGGGCGAATCAGGTACATTGCCAAAGGTCTTGTGTAAATTGTGGCCGTTAATTGAAACCGATTACAGAAACTCCAACCCCACCACCCCTCGAATCCGAATTCCTGGTAATGGACAAACTTTGCTTGCCGTGGACGAGCAAGTACTGGAACCTGCACATCACCAACTGCGTCTCAACAGTGGAAATTTGGGCACGGTTAGTAGGTCGCGAGTACAGTGACAAGTTGGACTCTCTTATGAATGACATTGACGTGTACATGCTTACTAAGAAGGTTCGGCCAGCCTCCATAAAATGCGGCCAAATCTACTTGGTAAGCGTTTCGGAGTGCTGGCAGCGAGTGCAAGTGGAGCACATAAATAAAAGCACCGGAGTCTGCTTGTGCTTATTTATTGATTTTGGGGATGAAGAGTGGCTCGCAATGCAAGACCTGTTCATATGCGAGCCAGAATTCTTGCAACTGGCACCGCAGGCGATTTCATTCAGCCTTTTCGGACTAGAAGATTTCGCGGAGAATCCTTCTGCTAAAAAGCATCTTGACGAAACTTTAATTGGACGTTCGTTGGTAGGAGAAATTCTAACTAAACGAGAACAATTTGAAGCGGACAATGACGATGGAGGGAACCTCCAAGTAATCCTGTACGACACTTCCTCGAGTGAAGATGTGAATCTGAATCCATTGATTCTAAATAAGATTTGCGATGACACTCCTCCTCCGCAATTGGACAAGACTAGCGTCACAAACGTTAATATCACCAACATTGCGAACGGAGATATTTTTCTGCAGATCAAAAGTCCATCACTTTCTTATGTGGAGAAGCTCATTCAGCAACTGGTTGAAGCGAAATTCAATGAGGAGGACCATAGGGTGACGCCGGAGGACATGCGGCCATCGAATATGTTCCTTATTAAAGATACCCAGCGATGGTATCGCGGCACTCTAGCAGACAATGAATCCAAAGTCAGCAATTGGGAATACAGAATATTCTACGTAGATTATGGAATAACCAACGTGGTCAATATCACTCGTATTTTCCGACTGGATTCGTTGAGCGCAGCTTTGAACAAATTTCCAAAGCAAGCGGTGAAGGTTAGGCTGCACAATATACCTCCAGTAACCGAAAGTATTTTGGCGCATATAAAGGGTTTATTGCCGGTCGAATGTTCAGCAATTGTTAGTACTTATATATTCTATAAAATTGATTTGCAGTTTTTGTTATTTACAGGTAAAAATTGCCGTTAATGCAATTATTCCACAAGTGAACATTTTCAGGCGCATTGATGGTTACATGGTCAGGGTGAATGACGTGATCCTGTCGGAGCACGAATTGGAAAAGTAAGGCATTTTCATTTTTCCATTATACATTATAAATACATTAATTTTCCAGTGACAATGTGTTGGAAATCAACAGCAGCAACGAAAATTTAACCAACGAGAAGAAGAATTATTCCCCAACCTTGACACCAACTTCATCAGACATTTCCTTGTTTGCCAGAGGTAATGCTTTGAAGTCCCCCATCACGGTGCCCAGTTCACCGAGAAGGGGTGAGCTCCCAAAGCTTGCCAACGCATTAATACCACCAACGAACGATGACTTTAGTGTCTTTGTAACTATAGCCTCCAATCCCAACAATTTTGTTGTAAGCTATTTAAAAATCTCTTTGGATATTATCAAATCCTAATATATTTCGCTCAGGTTCAACCCTATGATGACGGTCCAAGCCTACGCAAGTTGATGGGCGAGTTAAACGACTATTGCAAAAACAATGAGGAATACATTCCCAAGGACATGCTTGAAGTTGAGCAAGCATATGCTGCAAGATGGGTAGACGGATGCTACCAAAGGTATGTTTGCTTTTGCAGCAAATGGCAGTGACTGATCTTTTCGTTTTAGAGTTGTTATTAAAAATATATTTCCCAAAAATTCGACTGTACATATTTACTACTGTGATTTCGGAGTCAATGACGTCGTTAGCGTCGATAATCTAAGGACTTTACCCATGAAGTTCCGTCATTTGCCAAAGCAGGCGATTTCTGCTAGTTTATATGGTTCGTTCTTATTTATTTAATAACTTAAAACAGTTCCTAAATTATATTTTTCATTCTTATTAAAGGAGTGAAACCAAAACATGTAGACTGGAGACCAGAAGATTGTATTAGATTTAAGGAACTGACTGAAAAGAGAGGATTTGCTTCAGTCGTCAAGAAAGTCTCAGATGATCCAATACATTCTAGTACAACTATTGTGCAGCTACAGTTAGTTGATGTCTCCACGGAAGTAGACGTACTCATCGAGCGAATACTTATAGACGAAGGACGTGCAACGCCTGCAATCTGAGACGAACGCTCATGTGCTTTTAAGATGCAGAGACGGTTTTCGTTTTTAAGTGAACGTTTGTTTTGTTTTTTAAGTAAATCATTCCAATTTATTAACTCGAAATTCATGTCGCTTCTAGAATGCACTGCTTTCGCTTGTTGACTGCATAAATCTTTTATAATTATAAAATTTCCTTTCGGCAGGCCTACAAGCCGAGGTAGATTTCGAAGTGTTTGAATTTCAAAATCGAGAAACTAGAAACGTTAGGGTCACCGTAAAATCTAATTTGTGCAGACAAAGTTTCTCTCGAAACTCCATAGGTGCCCAGATATGATCTTTTAAAAATTCCAACCCCAACAACCCCTAGGTTCGATTTTTTTCATAAACGAACTTAACAGAGGTATCAAATAACTTAATATAATTTGATTCAAATATCTTAAAAATACCCGCAAGCCGCAAGTTAGATTTTTCTTCGAAATCTGCCTAAAAAGGAAAACTCGAGTCTTATAATTATTGCTGATTTTCAATTGTTCGGTTTTCAAAAAACTTTCGTTTTTTGTACTTATTTCCTAAAAAACTTAAAAAAATGTTTGAAATTCATTTAAACTTTTCCTGAATTTTGAGAGTGAATTTGAAATTTGTTAAGACAAAAACTATCGTTTTTAATTATTGTTTAAGTTTATATCATGGATATTCTATATGTCGATTGTAAGATGTTTTTTATAGTTTACCTTTTTATTGAAAACTTGTTTTATATATTATTTATAACTCGATACGGTTGCAAAAATCTCTGATTTCTGAGTGATCGACTTGAACACAAAAAATAATTTACAAAAATTCAAGATTAATTTTCAACCCTCAATAATTTAAAAAACACTGTGCCATCCATGTAACCTGTGTTCCAGATAAACAATGCTCTTTTGTTGATTTTATGGCCATTACATTATACTATTTTATACTAAATAAACACGATTTAATAGCAATAACTGATTTAGCGACTGTAAGTCGCTTTTTAAATTAAAATAAGTAAAAATATTGTCACTCAAGTCTTTAGGCTAGCGGCGCTCGTTATATTTTATTACCTAAATAAAATAATATAATAAAATTTTTACGGGATTAATATTTAATTGCTTGTATGAAATATTGATATATTTTGAACTACCTACCATTTGTTAAAAGTGATTAAATTTATTCTTTGCGGAAGCGATTTTTTTTTCGTTTACCTGCAGAGTTCCTTTCACGGCTTTAACTAATCCCTGTATACAGTTGTACCAAATTGACCATTTTCTAGTAAAAATAACAATATTGGAGTGTTGTGCAAATTACATATTGCCTTGAATGTTGCAGCTAATAAAGGCTTCTCTTTGATTTTCAACTGCGAA
The DNA here is from genome assembly GCA_963082835.1 of Leptogaster cylindrica. Lineage (NCBI taxonomy): Eukaryota > Metazoa > Arthropoda > Insecta > Diptera > Asilidae > Leptogaster > Leptogaster cylindrica. The sequence goes on from OY720105.1 coordinate 50,806,163, forward strand.
TAAAAACGTAGTTTTTGAAATTTCCGAAGTTATATCTTAGTAAATTATTCGATTGCGAACCATAATCAAATATCTAAATTGCCGTTCCTATTCCAATTTATAAGAGCAAAGATGTCTAATTTGGTCAACTACTGGTCCTGGTGCATTCACTCTATTTAGGATCCAACATGTTTAAGAGGATTCTCGCGCCCGACAAAAAATGCCGTCACCATAAAAAGTGGAAGCAAAGGTTATAATTTATAAATAAAGAGGCACACATCATCGAAGTGGAATTTTATTTGCATTTAAATATTATACAAGGTACTATTTTATTAATTTATATCCAAATAAGATATTTGACAAATCAAGTGTTTATTTCTTAACAACAACAAAAAATACACAACTTACAACCAAAAGGTAAATGAATTCCCACGACGAACATAAATAAGCATCATCCATGTAAATATAGAAGTCAAATAAATTCCAATTCGGATTTTACATTGTTTTTTTTAATATTTTTTCAATTTATTTAAAATATAATAAAAACCGGTAAGATAATAAGTTTTGCCCATTAAATAAGAAGGCAAAAAACACAAAATTGGAGAACGTTTATAAGATTTAACCCAAGAAATTCATCTCGGAAAAGGAAATTCGAAATGCTGATTTTACATAGGATATTGTATGAATATATAGAAGCAGCATACCAAAACAATAAATTCTCGTTAAACAGAAAAACATGGAAGCAAGATATTTTCCATTTGATGGATATCCACAGAGGCACAATTCTTGCGAAAATATACTGGATAAATTGAATGTGTGGACCAGCATATGACGTTGAATTAACAGAAAATTTAAGTAGCAAATTAAAAAAAAAATCGAAATCAGTTTCCTTCGAAAAAAAAATTTAACTTTCAAGGATCGTCTTATTCCCACTTTTGTCACAATTACAATAACTGAAGGACTTTTCAATTTTCTTTTTTTACAATTTTTTCTTGCATTCATTATGCTGCAAAGATTTTACGATTTTTTTAATCTTTTTTTTCCTTTTTTTCGATTTTTCTCACATATTTTTGTGTATATAAATAATGACAATTTCCATTTTTAGTTTTCATGGTTCACTTATTTAATACATTTTGTAGATATACTTCTTATTTTGTATGTTGTTTTTTTTTTCTTAAATATTTTTTTGTTATCTAATTTTCACTTTCTTTTCGATTTTTTATATATTTTACTATTTTTTTGTTTGTTTTTTTATTTTTTCATGATAGTTTTTTTCCAAATATCAAAAAAAGTAGCTCTGCCTTGGTTGAAATTGTTTTTCTATCATTTTTTTACGTTCATTGCGGTCATGACAAAACGAAATAAAAAAACGAAGGCGTATTTATGTAACGTTTAGCTCCGCAGCTTATTAATGCATCGTATAAAAAAATAAAAAACGAGTATTTCTTAATTAGATATTTGTGAATATTACATCTACAAACTAAGAAAACAATTTTTTGGGAAAGAAAATGTAAATTCAATGTTGGCTCATCGAAACAATTCTTCCCTGTTTCGAAGGAGACACAAACGATGTTCTTCCCCGAATTATGAATTCAAAATAAATGACAGAAATTTTTTGATTGCTGTTTGGAGAATTTCATGACAGTCTCCAAAGCGTAATTCTTCTATAACAAATTATCGCGGAACTAATCGAATTTAAACAAATTCATACACAAGCTGACTTGAAAATGAAAAAAAATATATATAATAAAGAAAAAGAATAACGAAGCAAAATATCTGCGGTCCATCCAACTTATTCAGCCTTTGGAACGGTCTGCTGTTTGGCTTGATGAGCCTGGAGAACAGCGACGGCTTCGTCAACCTTGGCCTTGAGCGAAGTGCTATCCTCGAGCATGTGTAGCAACTCGGCATTTTCGATTTCCAGCAACATACCGGTGATCTTGCCAGCCATGGAAGGGTACATCCTCTCGATCATTGGGAATAGATGTTCTCCCAGCATTTGCTTTTGGTCGGAAGCGGTGGCATTAGCCAAAAGCGAGGCAATCAAAGGCTCTTGACCTGCAAATGAGATACTCATTAAATTATTGATTTAAAATGTTTTCGTTTACTACCTTTTGGATGCAAAGCCTGTACGTTCTGCTGTTGCTGCACAGCTTGAGCTGGTGGATTGCGCATATTTGATGTGTACTTGTAGTTGGGAGCACGAGCCTGAGCAGCAGAGGCGACAGGAGCAGCCATCTGAGGGGAAAACAATCAATACAATCTTGAACTCTTTCCAAACGTTTTTGATACTAACCTGCATATTTGCACCGCCCGCTTGCTGTCCAGTGATGGCTCTTGCAGGGTTTCGTAGAGCGGCAGCGGCCGCGGCATGGGCACCTTGACCCTGAGGAGTTCCACGAACTGCAGTGCCAGCAGTTCCAGGACGGAATGGTGCTGTGGATGCAACAGCAGTCATATTCTGGAAGCTTCCAGCAGCTGCTGCTCCAGCTCCTTGGGCGGTCGCAGGCGGACGTACTTGGGCTTGCGGAGCCCAGCGTGGTGTTGAACGAATCTGAGTGACTTGAGGACCGAAGAATCGTTGTGGCTGAGGCATTGTTGGCACAAAGAACCCAGTAGCTCCACTTGCAGGGAACATTTGTCCAATTTGCTGCATGCGCATGCCAGAAACATGACGCATATATTGAGCAGCCAAATGAGCCTTTCGATCCTCTTTTCGTTGTGCCAATGCAACATACAGTGGTTTGGTGCCAATTATACGGCCGTTCATTTCAGTCACAGCACGTGTGGCCTCTTCTGCTAAATTAAAGCAAACAAATCCGAAGCCCTTAGAACGTCCGTCTTCATCCGTCATTACTTTAGCAGACGTAATAGTACCAAACAGAGAGAACTCTTTGCGCAGACGTTCATCGTCAATGGTATCATCTAAATTCTTCACGTATAAATTGACACCGTAGGAAGTATCGTGGCGTTTCTTCTTCAGTTCTTCAAATTTACGCTTCAGTTCTTGCTGGCGTTCAGCCTTCTTTTGTGCACGTCCAACGTAAAGGATCTTTCCATCGGACATTTCTTTGCCATTAAGAGCATTTACAGCAGCTTCTGCAGCTTCTGTAGTTTCAAAGGCAACAAAACCGAATCCCTTAGATTTACCATCATCTTTTGTCATTACCTGCAAAATAATGAGTTGATACATTTTTAATACCATCCAGCAACTTAAATTAATGGAATATTTAATTTTTTTTAGATAGCTAACAATAAGCGGAATGTTGCCCGCTGTTCATAAGCCAAGCAAATAAGTCACAGGGCTTGGTAAGAGGTGGCAATGAATTTATCTAACAGCCGCTGTTCTTAATTGAACTCGAGGAAAATACCAAGCTCAACCAATAGGTATTGACTGTGTGCGCGGAAATGGCGTAAAAGCTATTTTTAATCCATCCTTACCTTGTGGCTGGTTATTTTTCCGTATGGATCGAACATCTCCTTCAATTTCTCATCGTCCCACTCTTCGCCAAAATTCTTCACATACACATTTGTAAAAAGCTTAGCCTTTTCTCCCAATTCCTTCTCGCGTTCCTTGCGTGAAATGAATCGTCCGACATAAACTTTCTTGGCCTTCAACAACATTCCATTTACGCGTTCGATAGATGTCTGCGCAGCTTCCTCAGTTTCGAAATGGACAAATCCGTAACCTTTGGAATTACCTTTCTCATCCTGTGCAACTTTGCAACTAAGGATATTTCCGAATGCGGAGAACGTATCGTAAATTGCTTTGTTATCAATCCTCTTATCTAAATTCTTAATGAAAACATTTCCAACACCAGATCGACGAAGAGATGGATCACGCTGGGACCACATAATTCTTATTGGGCGATTTTTCAAAATATCAAAGTTCATTGTGTCTAGAGCACGTTCAGCTAAAAGAAATAGTATTGTTTAATATATTATTGGTATATAAGTATGTGTAGTTCATAGTTTTCTAAATCAAATGATTGAAATATCATGGTGCGAATGGATAATGAAAAACAATCAAATGCCAAAACATCAAGCATTTTGTCTAGACAAATCCAAATCAAATTATTCAAAGCAGTGGAAAATAACCTTCAAAAATTAAGATGCATATAAGATGTATGAAGATGATACTTCCTAATTGGATTATTTCGTAAGACAACCCAAACCACTTCCAAGGAGAAACGAAAAAGGAAAAACCTTTGCTTTCATTTCAGATCAGCAAAATTAGTGCGATTAAAAAGAGTGAACCGAGAGCATTACTGAGTATGTAAACTCCAGAGAAAAGTTGACGGCAATGCTAATAAGATTTACTACATCAAGACGGCGCATATTGAAGCCGCAACTCTGGCCTACTTTCACATTCTACGTAGAAGAAACCAATTCGTCGCTGCTGCCCCACAAGACTTCAATGGCCACTTTCAATTTTACTTGAAGCCAATCGCTCTCTGAACTAACTGAATTTCCTTCTCAGGTGGCTACGAGTGGATGAATCTAAGTCTGTGGAAAGTGATGGTACTGTAAACTGGAGTAATTAGATTTTCATATTCATGCACTTCTGATTAATATTGTGTAAAAGTAGTTTGAACTTTTTTGATTCACTTTCTAAAAAACTAGCCAGAGCTCAAATGTATCATTCCTCTACAAAAACGAAGCGTTTTGGAGCTGGATGTTTCAATTGGTAACAAATCTGTTGGTTATATATGTATTTCGGTCAATTATCGATAGTTATGAAAATCACTTAAATCAGTGGATAGAACTTCTGTCTTCTTTAAACGATTTTTAAAAGAAAAAACGTCTTCAGCTTAAAGCAAATCATGATTATATCGAATTGAGTGCCTTAAAAAAATAAATAAAAATGTCACTTGAAATAAAGCTGAGATGTAGGTAGGGGCAGGCCTCCCATCCCCCAGTAGTCTAGCATTTTCATCGCAATGGCAGCTTGAGATTCGATTATTATTAACAGTTACTTGCAACTTTCTAACGCCTGCATTCATTTCTGCATAAATTCCTCCACGCACTGTGCAATTATCAGTTGCCAAAAACGTGCATGCGGCAAAAGCAGAACCAGACACGTTCTCGCCCTGCACTCATAAAAACACATACATACACTACCGCATATTAAGTGGGCACAGTAACCAGTTATCAAAGAAGCGCGAACAATTCAGCCAGCCTCTTTCGTGTCCAACAGCTGTGCAAAACAGAGCGCGACTAGCAGCTGGACCACGTGTCAGAGCGAGAGGACAATGCACAAACCAAAATCAATGTCGCAACTAAAATGGACGACATTCCACTGTGGAATCGAGAATTTAACACGTGTATTTTGATAAGTACACTCAGCAACAATTTTATGGAATTAATTTATTTTCTACTTACCATCCGCAGGCTGTTGAAAATTAACGTACGCGTACCCTAGAGAACGTCGTGTGGACATATCTCTGCATACACGAATCGAAAGTACGGGACCAGCCGTTGAGAATTTCTCGAATAACATCGCCTCGGTGACATCTTGATGGAGATCACCGACATAGAGCGATGCCATTTGGTAATTGGGGCCACCGGGATTCATTTTCTAATATTTGTCGTTTTCCAAGCGTTTGCAACCTCAAATATAGCCTTCCAAACCCTTGCTACGCGTCCAAAATTCGTCTTCGCAAATCAACAAAACTGCAAAGAAAGTAAAATTGCAATTAATTGCAACTCCAAGAAAGTTACACTCGCGTGAGTCATGTACAAATATGGCCAACACACAAAAGGTACGTGAAATCTTACATTTTATACGAACACCGCCAGTCGAATTTTTTTAGTAATTTTCACTACTTTTTTCGATTTTTTTTTTTAGATTTTATGGTATTTTTAATATTTTTTTGGGTTTTTTATATATTTTTTTTACTTCACAAAAGATGTGATAAGTCGTGCGCTCCTCAACTAAACACGACCACACATCACCAAGGACACTACTCGTCTGCCCCGTGGCTAAAATCTGCACCGGAAGCTCGAATGGGAAATTAATTTCTTCTGAAGTTGTCTCTCAAAGCGCAATATGAAATGCGGCAAACTTCAGCTTGGACGCTCACCCTGAGAGAATTGTTTTCTCAAGTACAAATTGTACACCAATTCAGCTATTTAAACCTGTGCAACTTCTAGCTGTCATTTCAACATAAATAACAAAACGATTTTTTTTAAAAGAAAGCTTTTTGAAATGATTACAGAACAAGTGTATCTTCGGTATGCTTTTTACATTAAATATTTAAATCTACAAATTTCATCGATTCAGAATTTTTAATGCAGAAGCAGAATAGTTGCATTTTTTCCAAAAGTAATAATAACCTCTTTATTTATTGTGCAGATTCACATTACTTTGCTTTTTACTTTTATTTATAGAGCTGCCTCATTTTATTAATTGTTATCTACACGTGAGAACGTTCGTTATGTACAACGGTCACATAAACCGTAGTTATTAATTGGTGTCGGTAATTTGTGAGTGGTTAAGACTTTATAAAAACATAATAAAAGCACTAATTTAAGGTAAAACAAAATTATAACAAAATTGATTAGAAATATTTCTAAACAAAAAAAAAATTTTTTCTATACTATATCATGTAAGTAATTGTTATATTCAAATAACTTAAGAAAGTAACATTTGAAAATACAGAATAATCTCGATAGCAACATCCGAATAGCACGACATCCTTGATAACACGTGCATTGTGCTAATCTTGAGCATGGCACCGTTGAATCGACAAGAAACCGTTTGTGAAAACCGTTTTAAGAATCCGCTTGAGAGCCCTGCTATCGAGGCTCTTCTGAACTTCAAATTATATATCTTTGCAGCTTCAGATCTTTTAAATTGAATACATTCCAGAAGAAATATACTATTCATTACTTACAATCAACCCAAGCTTACTAACACAATTATATTCTGCAGGTTACTTTAATAGTTTTGAATTTTCTTCATTGAAATTCGAATTCTTAATTGAATTCTTGAAAATTTCATAAACAACTGGAGAACCACAATCACAATCTGTAAAAATATCGGACCGTATTTATTTATATATTTACGTATTAAATACATATAGTGTTACTTACATTTTTCCTCCCCTTAGTTTTCTAATCAATTTTTTCTTTGAAAAAAATAAATATGTTTGAAAAATTCATTGCTTGTAAGTACAAAGGGCTTACGTTTAAACAATTTTTTCCTTCCTCTCGACTTATTATTTTGAAACATTACTTGATAATCATATACTCCTAATGAAACTTTTATAACAATTTATTTACAACATTTAATTCACAATTGGTGGATGTACCACATTTAAATTATACGACGGACCAAACCTCCACGAATTCAACGAAATTATATTTTGTATTCACATCAATTAAAGAATGGAAACCGGTTTTTATGTTATTTTTTATTTTTACATACACAAATTCTCTGAAATTTTGTCAAATTTCAAAATATAATTCTAAAACGCTAACATGTTATACTTTATCGTACGAGAGAAAATTTTTTTCTGCCGTTCAAATATTTTGTTTTTCAAGGAATATTTTTTAAACCGCCTTCGATTTAAATTTACACTAATCCTAAAGTAGTTGCAAGTCAGAGCATTCTAAATTTCTAAATAATTTGAATTAGTTTTGGCTATAGTGGATACTGGATATGGGAAATTGGTTTAAAGAATGCAACCAACTAACTTGATATACATAAGATATGATTACCAATTTGCCATACGAATTGGCATTGTTTTTAATCTTCCTTCATTGAGTCTAGCAACCCTAACGACATTGCTCAGGTTCGCTTCAATACAGGTCACTGGCCTCTTTTTAACCTTCTTTTTGTCGAGCCGCTTGCTCGTGAGGTCAATATGAACTACCTTCTCCACTTTCATGCTATGGGGCCGCCTCTGCAAATGCTCTTCAGCATTCAAATTGTTTCCTGTGCTAAGTGTTAACGTTGTCAAGGAATCTTTAAGCCGTCTCTTTAAATGGGCATTTTCTTTCTCGAACAATGATTTTTGTTCCTTCAAAGAACAAACGTCCAGTTTCACATTATTAACACGAACCCAAAAGTTTTCCAAGTTCAACCAAATTCCAACCACTACCTGCAATATTATCGATAGAAATATCTTTGACACCATTTCGGAAACTTACTTGTTTAAATTCTTCCGGGGGCATTTTTAGATCCTCCTGTAATCTTTCAAGCATTTGTCCTTTTCTAAAACCAAACGGAAGAATTTTTTCTCGTTCTGTTTCATGTTTCCTACAAGTTGAAGCCAGTTGCAAGATCGTTTCGCCTTTCTGAACCATTGTCTCTAAAAACTTTACCAAATTGGTCAAAAACAATTAAATTTCTGCAAAATTGTTACTTTAATAGCATGATGACTGCTCACAACCATAGTTTTAAATTGATGTTCATCAAACGAAATTAGGTCTTCAAGTCCTTCCTTCAGTGAGGAGTGATGCTTGTTGAGGTCCCTCTTGTACTGTAAGAAGTAACTAACCTGAAACTGGCGCTCTTCCTCGGCACATTCGTATTCCAATTTCAATTCGGCGATAATTTCCGAAGCTTTTGCTATTTCATAGCAATGAGTTCGAATAAGTCTTGTATTTTCATCATCTCGATTACGAAGCTCCGAATAGTCAGAGTAGAAACTGTCAGTGTATTTCACATAATCGTCCAGAACATTCTGATAGTGTTCCCATAACTTCTCCAATTGCATTTCCCGTGACTTTGTGATCCCTTCAAGTTTGATTGCCATCTGGAAAATACCACAATTAATGTCACTCAACTATCTACGACATGAATAGAAATGATTGGCGTGTCCTTCGAAACAATTAATTATTTTTAGTTTAAAAGAGGTTAAACAATTCGAATGCACTTGAGTAGTTTGCTAACTATCACTATGAGAGTGAATTCTGTACTTGTAGTTATCATTTTGATTTTCCCGTGTTCATTTGTTGCGTTGAAATGTCGCCTGAATAATGGAAAATCGGATGAAGAACTGAAACAAGTTATTCGATCTTGCATGAAAAAAGTTGGGACCAACGGTAACTTGACGGACATCAACTATAAATTGGATGACAACGATGGAAAACATGATCCTTACCGCTTGCGGAATAGGGATAACTTGCAAATGAGATCTGGCAATAATTATCGATCCTCTACTGGTCAAGATACGTTCAAGCAAGACAACAGGTTTCGGAACCAAAGGACTCAGCAGAATGGCTCTTGCGTTGTGCAATGTTTTTTTGAAGAACTTAACTTGGTAAGAAATTAAGGATACACGATTGTATATATATATATATATATATATATTGATCTTTCCTATGTTTTAGTTAAACAATGAAGAATATCCTGATAAACAGAAAGTTCTACACTTACTTACCAAAGATGTAAGGGATAGTCAACTTCTTGAATTCTACACCGATACAACTAGGGAATGTTTCCATTTTTTGGAAATGGAACAAAAGAAGGACCAATGTGAAACTTCTAAACTATTAATCACTTGCCTGGCTGAATATGCACGATTGTATTGTGAGGATTGGCACGATCGCAGATCATTTTTTACTTAGATTTTCTTCTTGTAGATTTTGAAAATATGCAGGTACCTTTTTCAAAATTTTTCCAAAAATATGTGGAAGCTTTCTAATTTGTGGGAATATTTTTGATCTGTTTCTTTTGCTGTGTTTTTGTTATGAAATAAATATTTTGTGCTTGTGTAAAATGTAATATAATATTGTTGTCAGCCAATCCAATAATCACTTACTGAGCTTTTCAAATCATCCAACTTGTTCATATGTTCTTCATTGTTTTCCTCAGCACGCTGATTCGACTTCATCTCGAGTGCATAGTGGACGCATTCCAATTGGACCAAGGATCTCTCCCTTTCTTCACCGTACTTCTCCGAGTCTGCTTTCCAATCATTAAGGATACTATCCCTCTGATTGCAGAACCAATTTTTTAAATGCTGCATTCGCTCCTTTTGTATTCCTGGAAATTAAGAATAGCACTAATAATCCCTCACTATAGTTCTTCTAGAATCTAGTACCTATCAATCGATCCACATTTTGAGCGTGCGATTGCTGCAATGTAGAATAAATGTCTTCAGATTCGTCGAGATCATTGAGATATCTTCGAATGATGCGATCTTTTTGCTCCAATGATTCTTCAAACAACTTCTGAATTTGTGTTATTTCGTTTTTCAATTCTTGGCATTTTATTTGTCGCAGAATTGACCGCCACTCGTCATTAATTTTAGCTAAATTTAGTCTACTGAATGCTTCTTCGCGTTTTAATTTATTCTGTAATTTTATTAAAGGATTCCAAGCAGTCGTTCATTTTAATTGGTTGCTTACCTTCATATAAAGAGCAATGAGTTGCTGCTTCCGTCTCCTTGCTTCCTCTGCGATATCCGCCAAGTGTTGTAGATAACGGGCTCGCTCCTCTTCCGACATTTTTGCTAATCCTTTTTTTCCGCCTTTCTTCCCCATTTTTTATTAATATACTCGTATTTTATCTGGGTATCAGAGAATTGTGTGGAGCTGATTGTAAGTAGAAATTCGCAATTTTAAGAATTTTGGTAAATTGATAAAGCAGCAGTCAACGTTGAGGGTTGGTATTGGCAACCGTTGTTCAGCACAAGCAAATAACAAACGACGAAACATGAACAAAATCACAGATGATTCAAACAGATTTTGTATTGTGTTAACATTAAAATGGAAAATTCTCGTTAGTATTAACAAAAACAAGTTCTTAAAAGCTTTTGTTTTTAACTTATTTACATTACAGTGCCACGGAAAGATTACAATGGAAATTCTTTCGCCACAATTGAATATATATCTTCAATATTAGGTGAATGTGACAAAGAATTAAAAGTAGCAGCAATTTTACCAAAACTCATAACTCAACCACAATTGCTGAAAAAATTGATGTCGCCCGTTGCGGTTGCCAAACTAAACAAATTGATTGAAGATTACCTCAAGGACGAGGAGCAGGCACTTGAAGCAGTGGAAGTTGATACTAAGTTGATGAGAGCCGTTGATTTGATTCGATCCAACAAAAGATGCACTGCTAAAATCGAGGAACTCATTGATGAAGTTGATCTACAAAATCCCGGTCGGCTCATAATATCCCAAATTTTGAAGTATTGTCGAGTATTTGAAACCAAAGTACAAACTACAGCAGATGAAGAACTCCGTCGGGAGAAGTTTCTTTCAGATACATACCATGAGAATTTGAAGGAAAAAAAACTTGTAGAAGGTAGGCTTACTGAATTTGTTACAATTATTACTATTAGAAGAATGCTTGCCGAACACTGCTGGTCCTGGCTTATTTATTAGTGGGATTCTGAAAGAAGTTTTCTTGTTTTAGATATGACGAAACAATTAAAACAAAAAGTTTCAAGTCTTCATTGGCAACTGGGACAGAAACAAGCGCTGATTACCAAATATCAAGGAGATTTGATGAATAGAAAATGGAGAAATAACATAAAAATACAAAGAGAACTGTAAAGTAATGCAATAGATTTAATACTTTTAATAAGATTTCATGTTTTAAGAGTATTGTCGAATAAAAAAATGAACGAAATACGCATCTCTGGTGAAACTCAATTAATAGACATTCGCAAAGAAGCTGATGAGATGAAGAAGTTATATCAAGACGTTCTTAAAGATAACGCTGTAGCTTACAAAACACTCAAGGATATTAAGTACGATTTAGTTATCGGGTACAAAGCGCCTTGTAAATGTTTTTCCTTTAAGGTCTAGGGTTTTGGAACAGTTGCAAAGTTGGATAAAAAAATATGACAATGATATGATTGAGAAAATTCGATTGAAGGATACTCTCAGTATTGAGCTGAAACAAAAACAAGCAGAGTTGAATGAGTTCATGGAGGAATACAAACGTCAGGAAGATGAATATACCAGAGTACTCAAGGCAAAAGAATTAGAAGAGAAAATGGCTCAAGAAGAAAGGCTAATGCTGTTCATGATGAACAGAGCTGCAAAAATCATCCAAGATTCATGGAGACGGTACTTAAAAACCAGAAAGAAAGGTAAAAAGGGTAAGAAGGGAAAAAAGGGTAAAAAATAAATTTGACCAGGTCTTACTTCATATGAAATCAATGGCAATTTACAGAGTTTAACTGTAATTAGAGAAATGATTTATTATTAACAACTTGGTATTTTTTTAAGCATACTAAATATTTACGCCCTTCACAATTGAGTACATCTAGGTATATACAAATTAGAATTAGTATTCTTAGTTCATCATTTTCCCGGCAACAGTTTTAGGTTTTCTTTTTAATGTGGCACTGCGTAGATCTTCTAAAGTAGTCAGACGTTCTCTAGATGGAACAACGAATGAAAATGTTCGGCGAATTCCGCTTCCATTATTAATCAAAGGGCCCAAGGCAACCATTCTTGCCTCGAGATCCTCTTTATTTTCTTCGGATCGAATTATTTTAAATCTGGCGTGTTTAAGTTCCAAATCTAATTTTTTTCGCTCTTCCTCAAGATTCTTTAATTTTTTTTCAGCTTCTTTCAATTGCTTTTCGTTTTCTTTCTGAGTAATTTCAAATTCCATTCGTTTCTGTCTTTCTTTTTCCAAGATTTCCTTTTGTTCTTTTTGAAGTCGTTCCAATTCTTCCCGTTTATCCCATTCTTCAGCAAGAACACGAGCTTGTAACGCGCGCACGATTTCTTCATCACGCTTGGCTTGAGTCTCTTCTTCAAGTAGGCGTTCTAAAGTTACTTTCATGTCTTCCAGTTCAGCCACCCGGCGGGAATCTTCTCGCGCAACGGCTTCTAATTCTTTTGCTTTGATCTCGAAGGCCAATCGTGCTTGCTTTTCAATTTCCAATTGAGATTTAGCCTTTTCTACTTCTTTCAAGTGTGCTGATCTTAAAACTTCATCCTTCTCTTTACGTTTTCTTTCCGCTTCCCGCTTGAGCCTTCTTCGAGTGATTAAATCTCTTTGGAATCCTTCACGACCAGTAGAATACGTGATAGCCAATTGTAGAGCAGCGATCCATTGCATTCGCGATCGGTGATCGTGTGTGGCCAGTTCGTAATTCCTTTCTCCCGATGAAAGAACGAATTTCAAAAATTTATCCTGTTTTCCAGACGCTGTTGTACTTGGTTTCACCATGCACTTTGGATCTAATACAATTGTTCCAGATATTTCTTTCTCGCAATGGTTTTTATAGTACGTCAGTTCACAAGGTTGCAGGACAAACCAATATTCTCGAAACGTTGGCAACAAATATCCACGACGAAGCAGGTAACCCTACGGAAACAGAAGGATAAAATTTGTGGATTACATTTATTACTAACTTTGTTACCTTTTTAATAATATCCTTAATATAAGTTCTATACATTTCTTCTATCACTTCGTTTAATGTTTCATCATAATCCAGAATTGCATGGTTGTCCCTAAAATCGATTAGATCGAGAAACTGTCCGAACTTGAAGGATAAATCACTGTCCACCAGATTAGATATCTTCTTATCATTGTCCGCATCGAGTCCCAACGCAATCATAACTTGTTGAATGACTAACACAGCCTCATTTGAGTTCATCAACACCTAAGATGAATTAACCAGAGATGGAATCATTCAGGGTTAATGTTTACCAGATCAACATACCTCACAAGAACCTCTTTCCGAGTCCATCACTCTTAAATCACTGAGTAAGCAAAAAATTCTAAAGATTTTGTAAAGCTGCACATCATTAAGATTTGAATTCGTTTTATTAGAATATTTTGTTCGACAAATTAGCCAACATATCTAAACAATACAAAAAATTTGAAATTATGTTTATTTTGTGACTTTTATCTACCTCCTCGATTTTCTCTTCGTAATTCCGGAGCTCAGACATTGTGAGACTAGAGGGGAGAGAAGAAAAAACTTCCTGCAACAAATAGTGCCGGAAATATTCAAATGTTAGAGTAGGTGTTGATTTATAGTGATCTAAACCTTTCTCAACACCATAAAGATCTAGTACAGTAGCAATATTTGCAGTGAGCACCTGGAATATAGTTTAATAATGTATCTTTTGATTTACATAATAAATTGATCTACCTTCAATTTGCTTTTGTTTACTAATCCAGGATGCTCTTGCAGTAGAGCATTAAATGCATGCCAAACGGCATTTGTTACATTTTTAAGTAATCCACTCATGATGATAGTCGCTACTTCAGTTAATCACTTTCGATCATCTTTGCACGATGTTTTGGGTTTGATCATACCAAGCACCAGTCTGTTATTATATCGCAAAAATCTGTGTTTGGAAACAAAAGTTACCGCCATAGCCATTGCAACAAAATATGGCAAGGACAAGTTTACAAGTTATGGTAATAGTTCGGTGCCAAGTGTTTAAAGATTTAAAGATACCCCGATGCCAGTAAGAAAACGCTCAACGTTACTATACGTCTGTAAATGCAGAATCATGTAAAAGAACAAATCGTGGAGACCGTGCTTACTTTTTAGAAACTTAAACCGTTTGAGAAATTGTGGCATGTTTCCTATTCCATATTTAGGGTTTTTCTATTTTGCTGTAAATTCTACTGACTAGAAATTGATTACGTAAACCTACAAATTAGAGCGTGCTGATGCCTATTTTGTAAAACTTTGGTTAAACAACTTTAAACTCTCCAAACACTCGGCTATGAACCTGATTCTGTGAATCATTCCAAAATTGAATTTAAATATGCGTGGCAACAAATCTGGAAAAAAAAAAATCTGCAAAAAATTTTGAACGTTATTCAGAAATTGGCATTTTCAAAAGCGGTGGTTTTTGAGTGAACTAAACAAACTCTTCTTTGGAACTATTGAAAAATATAACTCTGAACATATTTTGCATCACTGTGTTTAATAAAAATAACCGATTGCAAGCACAGCAAAACTTTGTTGGCGCTTATCACTGAAGAAACATTGCATGGCTCATAAACGATGATTCAGTGAAGCCGTCTATATTATCTTTAAAGAAATTCATAACACATTCATCAACCGCTTATCAACAGAGTCATTTAAATCTCATTTAAGGAAAAAAAATAACCACAGCAAAACTGAACCCGCCTCAGAAGTCCCAACAGCTCAAACACCTTTCGCGGTCGCAGCAATTATTGCTCTCGGCCTCTGAATCATCAAATTTACCTGCATTTTTTACGTACACAAACATTTCCACACAATCCCAAAAAAGAGTAAAAAGTACTACAGCACGAATTGAAAATTCCACACGCTTAAGTTTTCACTTTCTTTATCATGAGCAGCATCGCATTTAAATTAGTCGGTCGGTAGCCCGCCCATGATTGAATAACTTCTGCAAATTAACATTACAAATTGTGCAACGCCTCGGCTAATTTTCCAAATTCAGATGCAAGATTACTGTGCGCAAACAAAATCTTCTCTCATTACTTTTTTATTTAATATTAAAATACGGCCTTATCAAACGATTTGATATTGCTCGATTTGCTACAATTGCACAACAAATAGCGCGCATAAGTGCAATCCCTTCTACCGAACCCAATGATCTGCCGAGTGTGTCTAACTTACTGTCTACAACTCTACTAGAAAGTTGTCAGAACACTACAAGACACTAGAAGCATGTAAGAAATAAAATAAGTTGAATACAAATAAGTTGAGCACAAGCGGCAAATCGCCGCCGAGAAGGTGACCTAAGCAGGCTAAGTACGAGATCATCAAGCTATCCGAAATTCATGCACGGTAAGTGCTGGCTGTATAGAATCTATGAGGATGATCACTGCCACCGAGGAACTATCTTGGCACAGCTGCGCAGTATTTTAAAATTCCACTCTTTCTCACTATTTATTATAACTGCCATTAATTCACTACAGGTGCGACTAAGCAGACTGCAGAATACTTTGTTGCTTCCAAGTGGATAAGTCTTGCACCGATCTACGCAACGCAGCGCCGTTCGAGTCACTGGCGCAAGTCAGCTAAGACGCTCAATTCGCTAAGTGGTCTGGTGGAACTGGTGACAAACCATTTCTGGGTATAGTTATAGTGAGAGGTCTTCTGGCACCCTTTGACTTGATCGTCTCGGAACCAAGTGCAGAATGTTCTTACTTGAAATTCCAGAATCTGCTACTTTGTTAATGATAGCATTAAAGTTGACTTAGTCAAGGCTTGTCAGGAGATAATTACTGCCGAAGCAGAACCTTGAAATGATTTGCCTAAAAGAGGCACAGTTAATTATGGATATTGTCTATCATCTGCATAACGCGAACAAGTAATTCAAGTAATCACTGCAAAATTTTATTATATAATGCTGAAAGCTTAGTTGCACTTTTTGCATTTGCATACTTATTAGAAGAAAAGTACAATAAATTGTAAAGGTAAATATTGACGATATATTAAATTGTACGCATTTGCCTAATAACAGTTTCTTAAATATAATTATGGGACATTTAGAAAAGCTAGAGCTTGCATTGGCTTAAATTTTTTTGAATTTGGAAATCTAATTCAAAATAGAATCTATTCACACCAAAAGTAAATGTTGGTTTGTACATCTTTTTACTTTTTATTCCTTAATTTTTTCGTTTTCGTTGCTTGTTTTGATTTCTTTTTTCTGTTTTCATTCTTTTTCTTCTGCTGACTTTTTAACGCTTTTAACTCCTTGTACTTTCGCCATGCTCTTTGGATAATCCTAGCCGCTCTGTTCTCTATGAACAATGTTAGTTTTTCCTGCCATATATCATCAGCTTTACCGATCATATTTGTATATTCGTCTTCAATTTTGTCATAAGTTTCTGTTAGTTCAACTAAATCATTTTGCTTTTGAAGAAGTGCTTTCTTCAACTCCTCATTTCTCATCAACCGATTCATAATATCGTTATCGTACTTTTTCAACCAGCTTTGTAACTGATTCACAACTCTACTCCTATGAATATTATTTCACATTTAGCTGCTGAGGAAAACCTTATGTCCACTTTACCTCCTTTCACGAAATTGTTTTTCAGCCAAAAGATTGTTTTTGAGTAAAGTCTCATATCGAGTCTTAGCGAGATCCACTTGCTCTTCTTGCTGCTTCCGTCGAGATTCTCTTGAAGCACAAATTTTTATCATTTCCTGATCAGCTTGGGTCCTTGAAAAGGATATTTATTTCTAATTTAAAACCGACATTACAAATTACATCATTTTTCTAAGAGCTTGCATATTCCTCTTTTCATGTATTGATGTGAGTTCTTGGAATTTTACTCTAATTTGTTTTGGCGAAATTCTTCGTTCCCTTTTTAAATCTCGTTTGGTAAATTTTTCACGTTTAGCTAAGAAGAAAAATGCACCTCAATCGAAAATTACGTTGTTATAAATATATACTTGCCAGCAAGATTGTCCTGTGTGAATTTATTTTCATTGTAGAGAACGTAAAAAAACTTCTCTCTAAGAATCTCCACAACTGGATCCGTTTTCAATCTTAATTGCACTATCTCATAAAAATCCCGGAATCGAAGTAAGAAATCCGATTTGTCTGGTGTATTTTTAGCGAATGTACACAACATCGTTTTTAGCTGGTTACTGCTCTGGATGACTTCCACAATTTGCAATAAACTTCGAAATTTGCTACTGTCCACACTGAAGTCGTAACCCATTTGCAACTGCTATATAAAAAGAATGCCATTTATTTCTGTACAATCTGTTGATATATACAGTACATAATCATACTCATGATTTAAAAAATTATTGCTCAAGTGCAATAATTGATGAAATTCATGCTGAGGGAGACTCTTTTCAATTTTATCCAAACTTCTAAGGAGCACCGGCAAAGTAAAAGCAATTTTCAGTTTTTCAATACAGTCCTCAAAAATTTTAAGGATATGTTCATTAGTTATTTTGATGTCTTCGAACTCGTTATCTGTTGCTATGTATTATTTAATTATTAAAACTTTGTCAATTCAAGCACGTTTACTTACTGAGAGAATTTAAAATACCTATGAGGAAATTGAGCTTGTTAGAAAAGTTGTTATCCGATGATAACGACATCGTCGACATTTATGGGATTTTCAACAATTTAAAAAAATATTTGCATCCAATACTAATTTCAGCGACACTAACTTATTACATACATATTTGGGAGCCTGGTCTACTGCAACTTGAAAGCAATAATTCATGTTGTAAATGACCAGTGGAATTATTGTTCTTGTATTTCTGAAATCAGTAAAACAATGTCCTTTACAATGTACATCCTGCATCTGCTCAAATTGTCTAAAAATGTTTGTAATATTAGAATAAAATAAACAAATAGATGTATACAAATTTTATTGCAAACATTTTTATTCATTTATTTCTATTACTTAATATTATGTTTTTCTATATTTAAATTATACATAAGTCCATTCATTTGTCCTTTTTCTTGTTCGAAAAAAAGGCAGATAAAGTAAATTCAAATTAGTTTATTACGGAAGATGTAAATTAGCATGTAATAAAAACAAATATAAGACATACGAAGATGAAGTGGTGTGGGAACTATTAACTACAATTGCCCGATTTAAATTTTTTTATATTAAAACTACAAATAAACAGAATATAGTAGGTAATGATGAAAAAGCAGCATGAACTGTAGTTTTCGCTGTTCATCAATTTTTCATTCTATGATAATAACTAACAATAAGATTTAATCGCTTCCAGTACGGTACTACTTCCTTTATTTCTTTCTTCCTAACATATTTTTTTAAATTTCTAATTAGTATTTTACACGGTATCTCTAAAACAGAGTTCTGGTAACATCCGCAACAGTTTTTTTTACCATAAATTAAATCAACAAAATGAAATTGTTGGCTTTTCTTGCTTTGATTTTTACACCAGAATCTGCGATGCTGACATAATTATATATTTTTTTTA
Organism: Leptogaster cylindrica; assembly: GCA_963082835.1. NCBI lineage: Eukaryota > Metazoa > Arthropoda > Insecta > Diptera > Asilidae > Leptogaster > Leptogaster cylindrica. Next base: position 50,825,002 of record OY720105.1, read on the forward strand.
TGTTGCTGCTAATTAAAAAAACATAATTACTTTATAACATATTGAAATGAGAAATAATGAACCCAAGTGGGTTGTGATTAAATTTGTAAGCAGCAACTTAAATAGAGCGTCTAATATTCGAATGCAAAAATAGGAAATAAGACAATTAATATATGTATTTTAATTTAGTTCTAACAATTAGGCCGCGATATTCCAATAAATCTCAAGATCAAATATGAAATATAAAATTTAATTTATTTGAATACATAATAAAATTAAGATGATTTAGAAGAAATATCATTTACTTATAATAACATACGAGAAGACTTATTACGTATTTCATGCCATATAAATAAGTTTGAAGTTGGCTGCTATCCATTATAATAGTTCTGATAAAAATTTGAAAATAATATCAAAGAATATCTATCACTAAGAAGGGACACTCGCCTTCTATATGTATGCAAACTTTTCTTCAGTAAAAAACAAGAAGTGTGCAAGAGTACGAATGTGCAAAATGCGCATAAGACAACATCTGTTTTAGGATTCGCTCATTTTTTATAACTTCAATCTAAAATGGGTACTCCGAGCACGCTCAGACGAATTGCTTTTTTTTGTGCCTCACGCACCCTTTTTCTTTTCTCCCTCACAACTGCTACTCTGTTGCCATCTATTTCTACGGAGCTGACTGCTACACACACAATGTCATGTCGTGTGCAGACAGTAGTGACGTCAAAGTACCCATTCTTATTGCTAGATATTCTTTGGTAATATTTAAAATGAATCAAAGCAAAAGAAGTCAAAAACTAATAATACAGGCTGCGTACAGTTTGTTCAAAAACCGGGGGAATCCCATGAATTTCATTCTGATTCTCCCTCTTAAATCTATTTTTCGACAATGTAGTTTGTGTACCTTACAAATGCAACGTACACATTTAGTGCTAACTTATGATTTGTAGTACCGAACAAACATATCTGTTTTTAATAAAAAGTGTAAGCCATGGGTTCTGGAAAAGAAGATATTTGTATCAGTGAACGTTAAGTTTATTATAAAATTTTATAAAAGCAAAAAGTTTAAGGAATAATATGGAAAATAATAGGAGGAAAACAACTCGTCTGTTTAAAAGTAAATTAAAACTTTAAGTGGTAATCCTAAGGAACTAACAGCTGAACCAGAAGTTCGAAAGTTATGCATTCTCCTTACTGCATTCTTGATCAGGATGAAGGTACAAATGCGTTTGTATTTGAAATTTCTGGATGGTTAACATTACCGCACGATTTTAAAGTTGCTTTCAGGAATTCACTTTGTTTAACAAAGAAATAATTTTTACTATCCTTACAAAATATTATAAATATTATAAATGCGAAAATGAATTTGCTCCGTTTTCACGGCTAAACGACTGAACAGATTTCCATGAAATTTTGTACAATGTAGTCAGCATTATGGGAAGTGCTATATGAAGACTACTTTTTATAGGGATTGTTAATGATGCAAAAGTGAGACTTCACGCTTTGATTAGCACACTACAAAGGGTGGTGAATCAGTGAATGACAAAGTCGAAAATGTTCTGTACTGTATCAAGTGTATAAAACAATAAAATTATCATCTTTGATTTTTCTTTAATTAGTTTTAATTTTATATAGATACGTCATAATCATTTTTAATGATGTTTTTTGCATCGGGTGAAACCAGGGAACCCAGCTAGTATTAAATAAAAGCTTAAACAAAGCTCGACATCTTATTGTTAGATACATCCCGTGCACGAATGATGGCAAGTGCATCAATTGTTATTAATTTATTATTAATTCGTTAGAGGTGCAAACCCGTAGGCACTGCAAACAAAAGAGTGGTCTATTGTGCACAAGACGTGCATGATTATAGTAAATGGGCAATTTCGAAACCCAGTCTGAAAAATATAGTGGTTTTTTGGTACATGTTTAAAACTGTATTATGCATATTATTTACTGTACGCAGGCTATTTTGATTCAATTTGAGTAGCTTCCTTTGTTCCGAACTTTTATTTGGCTCTCAATTTTTTTAATTTCAAACAAAGAAAATGTTGAACTAATTTTTCTAATTAAAAATCACTTCATACGATTTAATGCACGCAAATTTTCGAATAAACACAATATATTTTCTCTTAACATTACTAATGCCTCCTGTATTTCGGAAAATATCAGCATCACGACTCTGGAAACTTATAAGTAGGAAAACGTTTTTGAAAACCTTATAACTCAGGAAAAGTAGAGTAACGACTTTGGCTCATGAAAATATTTTAGTCTTTCATTCATTCTCACATTTCATTTATAAGAATCTGGATATTAATATGGAGTTCAAAGTTATTAAAAAAAATTAAATGATTTCTGTTGGCCAACGGAATCTACTATTAAAAAAGAGATGAAAAATACTTAAAAGTTATAAAATAATAACGAGGAGGGTAGATGTGAAGCAGTAGCTTGTGGTGATGGTGGGGTTGGAAAATTTTATAATTAGAATTTAAATAGATTTCTATCAACCTTCTCGTTTAATTGAAGTTGGTGTTTCCGCTAACCCCTTCACTTTAAGCCTGTCTGCAGTTTTCAAAAATGCCGGCAGTTGCTCTTGTGAAACATTCACTTCACCAGCGTACATAAATTCTAAGATTGCTTGCAGATGAATATAAGAGACATCTTTCAATATTATTATTGGATGTTTTGAAGGATTTTCCTGAAAATCAAGTATTTATTATTTAGAAAAACTAAGTAATGGTGAACGGAGATGCAAGTACTTACTTCTAAAAGAGATTTAAAGTAAGGACTGCAAGCAGAGAGCACCATTTTGTGTGCCTTACATGTTTGCCCTTCACAAGCTAAAGTCACCTGGGAATTTGTTTTAAATGCATTGGATTAGTTTCACTGTATTTTATGTGACTTTCCAATATATTAGAAAATAGCAATAACTAGAATTAAATACTCACATCTGTGAAACTTTTTTCATCCCGAAGATGTCGAAATGACGTCACCATATTTGTCTGGAAATCGTTCCATTTTAAGAAGAACTGCTGGTCAGCCATCATTCAAAAATATATTCTTTAATCCAACAAGAAAATAAATTTACACAAATCTAACGGAACCAATTCCTGAAAAACGAAAGAATTTCAATTGTATGCAAAAATTTAAAATACAAAATATTTTATTCCAATATTTTTCCTGGAAAAAGATACACTAGAAAATGTTTTCGTTGCAAAAGTTCCAAATGAAGACTGGAAGTTTTTTGCATTTCTAATTGCTTTTAAAAAATTTTGCTTAAATACAGAAGTTTTGGCAAACAATTTCTCAAGACTCATGGTTTTATGGATGTACATTTTCATGCTTATTGCAACATTACAATTTATTATTTGATTGTAATGTCCGAGAACTGTAATGGAGAAGCAGTTTTCTCCTTTCTTCTATAAAATTAAACATTGGAGATATTGAAATGTGTTTGCAAGAGTTTCTTATTGAATATAACAAAAAATGAGAACAGAATTTAAAAAAGGACTTTTTATTTGATTTTGATACCAACATAAGCCTTTTAGTTTTTTTCAAGAAACCATTCTCTGAAAACATCCCTTCTTCTGTCGCCCCGTCGTAGCAATGAAAAGAATTCCGGCTCAATGAAGCAACAAAAAACACAATTATAGAAAATTATGTTAGTTATTACACCTAATTTGTCCTTTAACGCGGTAATATTGTTTTTTGCAATAACACAAATGTGTCGTGACCAAACACTGCAAAGGCTCACCTCATAGAACGGTAGATTCGTCACGTCAAATGGATCATCAAATCCGTGCCAATTAATATCCCGGTTGGGTTGTCTTAATATCACTTTCCAAAAAAACAATTATCGCAATCTTTGCGCAATTGTAACGCAATTGAATCTGATTATTTAGTCAAAACAAATACTTTACAAGAAATGTTTTCCGTAATTTGACAGACTTGAGATGTTGACACAAAAAGCAAACTAGCTAAATTGCAGAAGAGGTTGGTGAATGAAGTTGTTGGTGGTTCAGATGCTTTCCCAAAATATAGATACAGGGCGAATAGAAATTTACATAATATATTTTGAGAAAATCAGCAATTCTGATGTATTTCGCAGGATTTCATGAAAATAATCACTATTCAAAATCACATTATTAAATATCCCCGATTTTTGTAGAAATTAATTAATTTTGAAATAAATTAACTCAAGGAACAGGTGCACCAACGTCAAGAAATTATTAAAACTTGACAGCTAATTTTTAGGCTTAAAAGTTTTATTTTTATAGAAATTGCATTTGAAATGTCTACAATGAGAACGAAAACCAATATACTCGATAAACCATTAAGTAAGGGAAAAAGTGAAGTGTCTCACAGTTGTTTTGCTCTGTTGTTTTCGGAAATTGTACAGTATTGTCAAAGTAGAGTTTACACAGTTCCAGAATTACAGAACAAGTACATAACTTAATATTACATTCAATTAAATATAAATCCAATAAATTGCAGACTTCATGAACTAGGTCAAGATGTAGGCACCAGAGTCATAGATATATACTTTGTCCGTGAAAAAAATGCGAAACGCGAAACCAAACTCACCCAGATGCTCCTGTTTGTAAAAACTACGCTTTGGAAGGTAGTCAAACTATTTTATAAAATAACTATGTTACTATTTAATATTTTCATTAAAGAATCTGTTTGGGAAGGAAGCCGAAAAGCTTGAACATGCGAATGATGATGAGAGAACTTACTATATTATCGAGAAGGAGTCTTTAGTAAACACTTACATTAGTGTTCCCAAGGATAAGGGCTCCTTAAACTGTGCTAGTTTTATTGCTGGAATAGTTGAAGCCGTTCTAACACATTCTGGATTTGTAGGTTTATTTTTAATTTGATAAGATTGCTTTTGATATTTGAAACTCTGCAGCCGTGCAAAGTGTCCGCCCACTGGCACAAAGGAACGACTTACATGGTAAAATTTGAAGATTTTGTTATAACTAGAGATAAGCAATTAGAAGAGAAATAAAGTAATTATCACATCAATTACTTCGTCATTATTTTATAAATCCATTATAAAGCCAGAAACAACAGCTCAAAAGCTTGCAACTTAAAACAGCCGAACGATCTGGGCAACAGTAAATTAACAATCACAAATTTATTCACAATATCAACACTTTATTTGCAAACTATTATATTAAAAGATCAAATTTTAAATAAATTTGAATTTGCGATCTTTGTAAGCTACTTGTCCAGTCCTGTACTTTTGCTCTCGACCGTCACGCTCACTTTTTATCATCCAGGCATAGATGACAATGGGCAAAACAACAGAAAATGCACCGACACGAAGAGATCTTTGAGTAGGTTTGAAATGATCGAATTGAGTGCATCTCATGGATTGAAACCGTTGCACACCCGTATCAAACTGGAATTATGAATTAGTTCGTGATGACATAACAGTTACTGGACTCAGAATACAGGTGTTGTCAACTTACCACAGTCCCACCTTCCGCAGTTGCATGGCGATGAGGATTAGTTATTTGCTTAATGAATTCAGCACGAAGTTTCATAGCACGTTCATGCTTTTTAAGTATTAATTGTTTCTCCGCCTCTGAAACCGTCGCCATATTTATTTATGGTTAGACTGTGTGCAAGTAGTGAACTGCAACTATGCAACTGTCACAACACCAAATGTTCTTTATGTTGGCAAAACTTACGTGCGCTGAGTGGATTGAATCTTCGATGTCTATCTATCGTGCTGAACCGTGGGGAATCGAAAAAAAAGTGCTGAACCGCTGAAACGCTGTTTCCCCTGCAGATCGGGAAATTTCAAATTTTCCAGATTGAAAAGAGGTGGTAAAATTTCAGTAAAATTACCAGCTCCACCCCAAACAAACCGTGACTGAAAAAAACTATCACCAAACGCAAGGGCTATAAATTATTTATTCCTCAGCACGCACACAACAGATTTTCCTTAAAAATATTTCACATCTTTGAAACATCCGTAAATAAAAGTCTACGAAATATATTTAAACATTATACTAAAACCGATTCTGATCAATTAACGGCTCATTTAAAAGTTTTTATATTATTAACTAGATGTTTTACATATAAAATGGCTACAATTCGACAATCTTGTTATAAATAAACTACGGACAATTTCGCTTTAACATTGTATTATAAATTATTACGGTTTAACCTTTGATTATTCTCATTACCTGAAACATTCTCTATTTTTATTTGTTTGTATTCATTTGAGTCAATCTTAAATTCATCAGGATCGTAGTCAGAAAGTGCTAGAATCTTCTCAGCGTTGTCATCTGGTAGCGCTTGTATTTTGTTCAATCGTGTCTGGACGATCTGAAGGTGTCTCAATATATAATCTTCTTTCGGTCCAATGTTGTGAGCTAGTCTAAGACAATCAAGGGCTTTCGCTAGTTTGCCTCGTTCCACATGAACAACACACAAATTGTGTAAGCCTTGAATATTAGCTGGTTCCAGCTCTAAGATTTTTCTATAACACTGTAATGAAGTAATATTATTATTAATGAAGTTAATGTATAAAACTAGATAACATTTACATTTTCAGCTAAGTTTAAGTCCTTCATGTGATTTATATAAATATCGCCAAGGAGGATTAGACCCTTGGTGTGGTCCGGATGGAACTTTACAAGCTGGTTGAGAAAAGGAACCGCCTCCAAAGGACGATTTGCATCTGCTAATAAGAGGGCTAAGTTGAACAAAGCACTTCTGAAATCTTCCTTTAAATGCAATGCGCGTTTGAACCAAAGCTCAGCTTCATCGATATTGCTTTCATCCATTGCAAGCATGCCCAGATTGAAATGGATGCGCTCATTGGTTTCTAAACCCAAACAAAACGATAATTATATGCAAATTATTTTGATAACATTTTACCATCTTTTTTAAGCAATTTTAAAAGTCGTTCCCTTGCAGTCCCTCTGTTTTCCGCGCCGCCTAGTTCTTGAAGGAGTATAGCAGAGTTTAATAAAGCCTGATCATGTTCAGGATTAATTTCTAACGATTTTTCCAAGTATGCAAGGGCTTCAGAGGTTTTACCTTGCTCTAAGAACACAACACCTAGCTAAATTACGTCATTATAGTTAATTTACCTGCGCAATTAGTTTTGTTTTTCATACTCACATTGTAGTAGATATCTGGATTTTCGTTATCATACAACAACGCGCGTTCGTACACCTCTTGAGCTTGTTTAGTACGGTTGAGTTTCATTAAAATATCTCCTCTATTAATGTAAGCCTGAATATAATCAGCTCTCATGCTTATTGCCTGCCTGTATAATCTGTCCGCCTCCTCTAATCTCGTATTATTTTTCGATATTAAATTTGCTAAGTTTATAAAAACATTCAAATGATTCGGAGCGATTCGCGCCTGATAGCTTTCTCCAGGTTTTGCTGTTGGGAGCAACGATTTCGCTTTTAAATACGCTTCTTCCGCTTCTTTGTACATTTGCAAATTGTTATAAGTTCTTCCAACGTTAATATAAGCACCAACATCATCTTTTTGTACTTCAACTGCTTTTTGAAAATATTTTAAAGCTTTTTCATAGTCCCCATCATTTTCTAAAGTATGTCCAACGTTATTGAATAACTTGGCATTGTTTCTATTCACTTTCAATCCCGCCATGAAAAGAGAATATTCAGATTGCCAATCCCAATTTCTCATGTAAGTTTTAAGTCCATGAGTCCCGATCAACATCATTAAAAATAACGACATCAATTGATTTTTCCATTTCCTTTGAAGCAAATAATAACCATAGCCGACAATCATACAGAATCCCATTGATGGTATGTAGAGGATTCGTTCTGCAACAACAAATCCAACTGCAAACAACAAATTTGATGCTGGGAGAAAAGGCAAAATGATGAACACCAAACTCTAAAATCAAAATAAAGGTTTTAGCAGAATTTTTACGAAATCATTTAATTAGATAAAACTGACCAATAGGACTGTATTAATGTGCTGCATGTTCCCACTTTTGATAGTCCTATAAACTAAAAGACCCACAGAAAAATATGTCATCAATGTGGCTAGATTTCTCTTGTCTGAAACTCCTTCAATAATTGGAATAGAGCCCATTGTCCAATCGCAGCACAAGTCGCAAGGGAAGACTAGAAACCAAGCATTAACAGCCACCAAATAATTAAAGGTCAATTGCCGAGCAGGCGAAGGTGCAACAGATGCAGGATTATCAAATCTAAAAGTAATGAAAATCAATACTAGAATAACTCTATCATTCATACTATACCTTGTGAAAGTCGGAAGTTGAGTTCCCATTATGTACAACCTTCCGAACAACAACATTCCAGTCGTAGTTATTAGGAACACAAGTCTTTTAAACGTTTCAGAGCACGTAAATGACGTTAGTGAAAATTGCCCTTTCCACAAATTCTTCACTATATCGTTTATTCGCACCTAAAGTAGTGGAATTAGAACCGATAATTTAATAATTACTTCATTACCTTATAGACGAATAAGATGTCATAAGCCGCACAAATACCTGCAACTGTTACTCCTTGCTCCTTGGCCAGCATTGCACACAAAACCAATCCCGGAAAGAACGAAAGTGTGCTCCATTCTAAAATTAACTTTTTATTGCTATACAAACACTTAAAAAGCATTTAATCAAATACTTGTAGTTTTTTTGAATGTAATGGATTTTATATACGTTAGAAAGGCTGTTAAAAAGAAAACTGACGACAATATTTCCGCCCTTCCAACAACACCAGTTACCTGAAACCAAATTAAAATATCATTCATTCAGAAAATATTCCGTGTTAGTTTCATTAAACTGGTTACATACCGCCTCCGTATGCACTGGATGGACAGCAAATAGGACTGCGGCAACGAAACTAGCCAAAGAAGGTAACAACACCCCCAAAGCTCTACATAAAAATTAATATAATATAATAATACACAAAATTTAATGTTCCATTAAGTAAGCAATAATTGATTTTAAATTATTCACTCTATTTTTAACCACTCACTTGTGATATAGTAAGCAAACAATTGCATGCAGAAGAACATTAACCAGATGGTAGCCTGATGGCTCCAAGCCGTTCAACAAGTAATTCCATCGAAACGTGAGAACTGTTAGTGGCCTGTAGGACTTATGGCTTTGCTCCTAAAACAAGTGAATTGATCTTGTATGGCTTATAGTCTTATGCGATGCTTCATTACCTTTCTCATAGGCGTTCCCCAGAAATCATTTAGGACTATGTTTTTAAGCGCTGTTGTGGGTCTCAAGTCTTTGTTATCTTTAATTGCACTAATATCATCGAAGGCAAAACCACAATATATACTATTGTAATAGCAAGCCAACGCCAAAAATCCAATAACTAAAACAGGACTCGGCTGGTTCCACATTTCTATATTACTGCAAAGAATATTTATATTTTTTATGCTATTTTTACTTTCACCTACCTTCCAACGTAATTTTTATTTTACTTAAGCCGGTTTGTGTACCAAATGGTCCTTAATATTCATTTCACAGTAACTTATTTTATTACATATTGTGTTTTATATGTTTGACTGTTAGTTTATTGTTAATTGTGTCCATTACATTTTTGCAAATTTACTCTTGATGTAAATATTTTTGTCCATCCCCCCTCCTCTCGGGTAAACAGATTTTGCTGTCACTGTCAATGTGACATTGTTACTTGTTTTTTTAAGCCATAAACGTAAAAAAGGAAATGCAATCGTTTCCTTTTTCGAAAAACACACCAGTATAAAATAAATATTCATTAAACAAAAATTGTATTACTATTTTCAGTTGAGAACAGAGTTTTAATTTATTCTTTGAAAATTTGTTGCAGACACTGAACTGTAGCTATAGAAAAAAATACCCTTGCTTCCATATTTGCGCCAGCACTGAAATTTTTGTTGAAAGAACATAATAATTGTGTTGAAATACAATTCAAAAAATGTCAGACTTCGATTTAGTTAACAAAGTTGGTGATGCTGAATTGCAAGAGTTCCTATATGTCCAAAAGCAAAAGGCTGAATTGAGTGCACAAGTAAGACTAAAAATGCATTAAAATAACCTAAATCGTAATTGTAATCTAATTGGATTGAATTGTAGGTTCATCATTTCAATGATATTTGCTGGGATAAGTGTATCGACAAACCTGGAAGCAAACTGGACAGCAAAAGCGAAACCTGCCTCAGTAATTGCGTTGAAAGATTCATAGACACATCCGTGTTAATTGCGAATAGGTTTGCACAACGCCTGCAAAATTCTCCTGAATAGTAAATTTTGAAGCAGTATAGACTAGTAAATTGTTATATTCTATAGTTTTACTGTTTGAATAAATTTATGTTATAAATTGTTGAGTTTTGCTAAGTAGATATTTCCCAATAGCTGATAATAATTAATTCTCACATAATTAGGCATTTTACGTTTCATTGAGGTAAGAATGAAAGCTTTTACTAAAGCAAATGGAGGTTATGTTTATCTTACAAGTTCAACTTTTGATCTACTATTTCCACGCTTTCCATTAAAAACGCCTTCAACAATCACGAAAAATAGTGTGTACATTTTGTATATTTACAGTTTTTCACACATTAACGATGGACAATTATTACGATATTCTCCAGTGTAAGCCAAATGCGAATTTGGACGAAATTAAAAAAAATTATCAAAGGCTCATTTTGGAGACTCATCCAGATAAGAATTCAAAAGGATCAACTTCCCGATTCCATGAAATTGATGCAGCATGGAAAACTTTACGAGATCCAGTAGAGCGGAGGATTTATGATGCTCGACTGTGTCAAATACAATTTGATGAAAAGCATAATGTGTTTGCTACGCTAACTGCGGAAGAGTTTTCAACGCACTCGGATAAACTTCTAAAGTATTCTTGTAGATGTGGTGGAGCATACATGTTAGAGGCATTTCCACCAGAGGAAGACATCTTTGAAATAGAATGCAGTGAATGTTCTCTAGTTGTGATTGTTAGAAATATAAAAACCTCTTGATTCAACTCGATTGTTTAATGTAATCCTTCAGTTTAAAAAAAACCCATTGCTTGCTTCTGAATTTCTTACAAGCACATTAATTGAAAGCCTATTTTCTCTATACATTTGCTTACAGGAATTGAAAAACATGTATGCATCCAAAATCAAACAAACGCTCCTTTTACTGATACTAATCAGTTCGGTTGCCGGTCAATTCCCAATTGTTATTAATACTTGGGCTTTTACTAATTCCACTATAAACGGTATTCATTTTTATATAATTTGTATCCCAAAGTATAATATTTTTTTGTAGCTTGGAATGTCCTAAATGATCCTCAACGCACACCACTGGACGCCCTTATTGAAGGATGTTCCACGTGTGAACGAGAACAGTGCGATGGAACAGTAGGCTATGGTGGTAGTCCGGATGAAAATGGGGAAACAGCGTTGGATGCCATGATCATGGATGGGTAAGATAATAATTAAAGTAATACTTGACTTCGCGATTCGAACATGGTCCTTAATATGAATCAGGGAAACTATGAACATTGGAGCTGTTGGAGGATTGAGACAAGTCAAGGATGCAATTGCTGTAGCTAGACACGTTTTGGAGAATACTCGTCATACGCTTTTAATTGGAGAACGAGCAACAGAATTCGCTGAAATGATGGGATTTAAAAGAGAATCTCTATCAACACCGAAATCTAAAAATTTATGGAAGGCATGGAGATTGAAAAATTGTCAACCAAATTTCTGGACTGTGAGTATAGTTTCCCACGATTTATGTTTTTATAACCATTTTAATTCATTTCAAACAAATAGCAAGTAAAACCGGATCCCGTCCAATCTTGTGGACCTTACTCTCCATTACCCGGAGATTGTGACTTAAACTCCTTAAACGAGTGTTCCTTATCAAAGGGGCCTGAATTTGGAAAATATAACCATGACACAATTGGAATGATTGTGGTAGACAAATTGGGCAAAATGTTTGCGGGAACATCTAGTAATGGAGCAATACATAAAATTCCCGGGTAGGTTTTTGAAGCTTACTTCTGTATCTGATGACCCAATTCGTTCTTTCCAACTGTAAGAATGTGATTCATTATTGCAAATTTTCAGACGGGTCGGAGACTCTCCGATACCTGGCTCTGGAGCATATGCTTGTAACGAAATAGGGGCGGCTGCTGCGACTGGAGATGGCGATATTATGATGCGCTTTCTTCCATCATTTACAGCTGTTGAAAGTTTAAGGCAAGGTCTTTCACCCAAGTCAGCGGCAGAAAATGCTTTGAAGAGGATTATGAAATATTATAAAAATTTTAGAGGAGCGTTAATTGTAGTTAGTAAGAGTAGCGAATATGGTGCAGCTTGCGCTGGCTTCGGAAAATTTCCGTTTAGCGTGTACCATGAAGGTACCAAGGGAGTACGGGTTGAGTACGTTGATTGTCTGCCTTCTTAATCAAAAAAAAATATGTATGTGTATAAAATTGAACTTGTATTTTATTTATTAAAATTAAAAATTTAGTAAATAATTATGCCAGTACAACTATCCACATGGTTATTGCGTCCCGATTTACATATATGGGTGTAACATTTTCTGTTTTGGGAACCTTATCAATTGACTACCACTACAGGTGCTTTCAACCTGCCCATACACAAATTTTGATATCTGCACCAGGTTAAATCGTGAGTAATAGGTGTTATCAGTTATGCTGATCCGATAGCAGTATCTTATCAGGGCCTGAGATATACTGTTAGTTAACGGGCTTGCAGTTAGCGAAGAACGTTGCGTGTTGTGTTCTTTATTTTAAACAATTCCTAACTGCAATTAAAGGTATAAGGTAGTGCAAATTGAGAAAAAACATAAATCCAAGTGGATCTGGTTAAAGAAATACGCATTTTTTCAATATGAATGGAAAGAAAGAAGTTGTTCGTCCAGCAGATAAATTGGGAAAACGAATTGAGTGTGTGAGATACACCCTCTTTTGTTTTACTCTCATTTCGTGGGTAAGTTACTGATTGTTTGTTATATAGTGTAGAATAATTAAACATTTGTCGTCACTATTTAGCAATAGCAGGTGAAAAATTTCTGAATGAATTTCCGAATTATTAGCTGTGCGGCATTTTAATACACATTAGCGCCCTACAGTAGAATGAGCAATACTTTCAGGAATGCGTCACCACCCTATTTACTAGAAACACGATAAGATTTTATCGTGATAATGTTGTGAATTTCACTTTCAAGTGTTCGTAGAAACTAATACAAATTAATATTATTGTTTTACTTTGTAAATTCGAATTTTTATGCTTAAAAGTTGTCCACATAACGCTTTTATGTGCTATTACAAATATTATTGTAGATGTTCGGAATGGCACTGTTTGGATTAAGCGTATGGGTGAGAGCTGAGCCTGGATTTGAGGAATGGGTTATTTTACTTCGCATACAAGAGTACTACATTGGGATCTATATCTTGATTATAACCAGCATCCTCATTATGGCAGTGTCCTTCTTGGGTTGTGTAAGCACCCTAATGGAAAATACCTTTGCGCTTCTAGTGGTAAACCAATTAATAAATTATTTTCTCTATTACAAATCAATTAAGAGTTTGACTGCAGTTTATAGGTGCGCAGGTGTTGGGATTCTTGATGCTCACTGTGGGATCAGCTATCTTAATGGAGTATAGCACAATTAATTCCAGTGTACAACCAATTATCCGCGATACAATGACCCGACTGATAATGTCGGCGAATCATCCACCCTCTGCTGCTACTTTGAAAATGATACAAGAAAATGTATAAACAATATTAAATAATTGGCCGACATTTTCCTTGCATAATACTTTTTTCAGATTGGCTGCTGCGGTGCTGATGGCGCTAACGATTATGTTTTGCTCAGGCAGCCCTTACCAACGGAATGTAGAGATACTGTTACCGGGAACGCATTTTTCCATGGTTGTGTGGAAGAATTAACTTGGTTCCTTGAAGACAAATCTGGATGGGTAGCTGGGATAGCAATGTCGATTGCAATGTTGAATGTAAGGCCCTAAACCCTTTGACAGAACTAATTTAATATTATTTCGTGTATTTTCTAGGTCGTTAATACAATAATGAGTTTGATTCATATACAAGCTATCAAAAAAGAGGAAGACGAAGCCAGGAACTATCGAAGTTAATTGTACAGCCATTATCCAGAGTGATTTACAACTTCCAAACAGCCAGCGTCCCTATTATTACGCAACCAAAAATTGGGGTTTAAATCCCACAAATCGTACAACTTTATATAGACTTTCTCCCATTTAGAAACAATACCGTTAAATTTAGTTTAAGTTATAAATTCATGCAATAAAGTAATATTTAGCGAATCAATATTTTCTTTCTATCAAGGACAATTTATAGAAAAAAGTTTTAAAACATAAAACAATACAATTTGACTTTATTTTAATGTACAAAATATGTTCATGGCTTTGGCTAGTAAAAAAGGCGAGATTCGTCGTAATACAGTGCCTTTAAAAGTTATAACCGCACCGATATTAAAGTAAAAAATTCACATTTTTTATTAAATAAAAATGGCCTCCAATTATCGGTGCAATCATACTTTTGAAAAGCATTGCAAAAAAGTAGTTAGGAATATAAAACTATTCACTTTTAAATATCTAAAGAGAGCAATTACATTAGAATTCATCATGTCTGGTCAGAGCTTCGCCGAAATCAGTCGCCTGGGAGCCAACAAAGAGATCGTATTTATCCAGAATTTCTTCCTTGGTCAGCATTTCGTCGTTATCAGTGTCCTGTGTGAATGGAATATGAATTATGGTATGTATTCTTGTATTAAGCTCTAAATAAATATGTGAAACATTTCGGCGTCAGGTCTGGCACCCCATAATAACGGAGCCTAATAATGAGACAAGGCAATAATGACCTCGGTGCCTTTTTTGTCGGTTTTGGAGGTTTTTTGGATGGCGAAAACCACCTCTTGGCGTTCCCGAAAATTCATGTATCATGAGGGCTAGACCCGACGTCTTTTTTTTATATATCGTTTCATACCGTTTCATAAACAAGATGTTTGGCTTCGGCTTCTGAATGATCAAAATCTTTTGGAGTAATCCATTCCCTAACTTCTTCTCGGTCAAGGAATCCATCAGAGTTGGTGTCACTAAACAGACAAGTTAAATGTACACCTTGGAAGAAACTGTGGGTAAGCTCTTACCGGTATTTCTTAAATACTTCACGCTCGTTTAAAATCCATTCCGGTTCTTCTTCACCCGGTTCAGATTGTTTGTAAATGTCTCCAATGTACTCGTCTACAGACACTTTACCATCGTTGTCCTTATCAATATCTTCAATAGTTTCTGACAACACAACATCCCGCATATTTGGCATTTCTTCTGGATGTAAGAAGGATGTCAGTTCCTCCTTCGTGAGAGCATCGTCATCGTTTTTGTCAGCAACACTCCACCGACGTCTATCACGAATCAACATTTGCTTATATGAAAAGCTACCGTCCTCTTTTTCCAGATCCACCGGATCCATTTCATCCATAAATCCATAGACAGTTTTTCGGTAGGCCTTTTTATATAAAAAAAAGTATTTTATAACTTCAATACAAATGTAAAAATTTTTGAATTTAAAATATTTACCTCCCAAGGAATACTGTCATTATTGTCTGGGTTGTGTTGTCTCCATTGCCTATTCACATCATCTTCTATGTAACGCTTTTGCGTGAATTGAATCCAGTTTTTCAGCTCCGATAAGTTTACTTTTCCATCTTTGTTCTGGTCAATCTTATCCACTATAATACTGTGAATGGAATGAGTATTGTAATATATTATCAATAATTCCTAGAGTGCACAAAGCTGCACTAAAACTATTTCATTGATGAACAATATGATACAGCACATACTTTGAACAATTTAAATGAATATTTTAATCCGTTTTACGAAGTATTAGATTTGCCATTTAAAAAGTACCTACCCTAAACGCCTCCTGCTTTCCTCGGGAGGTAATTGATCGAATGTTTTTGACTCATCTTCGCCGAGAAACGCTTCATGATCATACTGAACATTGTGTTGATTTTCCTGATAGTGCTTCCCATCGTGCTCAACCGGTCGTTTTTCATCCGGTTTGGGAATTGCAGATGCTATTACAGCAGTCATAAATATAACAGTTAACTTAAACATAATGCAATCTGCAATAAGACACGTTAATATATTTCGTATTGTGTATTATATTAAATTACCTCAGCACCCTTTTTGTCGACTTTAAGTTAGAGAGCAACTCACAAATGTCTACACCTCCTTCGAATAACCAAATACTTAAAGCGCTGAATATCCCTAACGAGAATAAGAGTAGAACTCTCCAAAAATGGAATAGAGGCTTCCAACACTTCAACTCCAACTCACCAACTTTTACTACACAAGTTCCATGAGTTCCACTCTGTGGATAAGCTGAAATGATCTAGAATCTAGATCAATTTAGTTTTAAAGATTGCAGACAAAAAATAGAATTGTACAAAAGTATGTCTTATTATGTTATGAATAATTTCATATATATTATGTTATACTTTTTTAAAATTAGGTGGAAGCCAAGTAATTACGAAGTGGTACACATTTTGAGGTTATAGGCAACTGTTCGTTCCGAATTATTTCTTTCCTTTTGTTTTCGTTTGACAGTTACAATAAAAAAAATACCAATTTGAACATACATTGTGGGCAAAGTACGAGATTTTCGTGCAAACTTAATGTAATTTACTCTAACATTTCAATTTGTACAATAATTTTTCTAGATTCCGACGAAAATTAGCGCACTATTCTTGATTCAAATCAAATTATGTCGCAAAACTTGACAACTGGTGGCAGCAGGAGGTGACACACAAATGTCAAACGTGTGCCGTGGTTGTTTTTCTGTGATTTTAAGATAACACAGTAATATTATTTCAATTGGAAATTAATGGAATCGGAGGGCAATATTCCAGAGGCTTGTCCGGGGGTAAATACAGAACATGCAGGCAAAGCTAGTGCTTGTGCAGGATGCCCAAATCAAAATTTGTGTTCCTCCGGAAAGGTTGCTGAAGATTTGGGAAAACAAGTTGTGCTGGAAAGGATGTCGGGCGTCAAGAAAAAGATATTAATACTATCAGGAAAAGGAGGTGTTGGAAAAAGCACTGCAACTATGCTTATATCGAGATTCATAGCAACCGAGTTTAAGGACCAGAACTTCGGTGTTCTCGATCTGGACATATGTGGTCCCTCACAACCTAGAATGATGGGAGTCGAAAACGAACAAGTTCACCAATCTGGCTCTGGATGGTCACCAGTAGGTGTAGAAGAAAATCTTTGTCTTATGTCAATAGGATTCCTGCTGTCAAGTCCAGACGATGCTGTTATTTGGCGAGGCCCTAAGAAAAATGGGCTAATTAAGCAGTTCTTAAGTGAGGTAGATTGGGGAAGCCTAGATTGCTTGTTCATTGATACGCCACCTGGGACTTCAGACGAGCATTTATCCGCTGTTAGTTACTTGAGTTCCTCAGAAAAAGACCTTGCGGCTATAATTGTTACTACACCGCAAGAAGTTTCCCTTTTAGATGTAAGAAAAGAGATTTCGTTTTGCAGGAAATTAAAAATTCCAATATTGGGGGTTGTCGAAAATATGTCAAGGTTTTACTGCAAAAAGTGTACAAACGTTTCGGAAATTTTCCCAGCCAATACAGGCGGAGCTGAGCAGATGTGCAAGGAATTGGAATTGAAATTTCTAGGAAGTCTACCTTTAGATGCAAAAATTGGAGAAGTATGCGACAACGGTAGTGAATTCCCTTTCAACAGTGTTTGTACTGAACCATTAAAAAATATTTGCGAAGATATATCCAGATTTGTAAATAAGGACTTCATGTAAAAGCAGCAACAAAATTTTTACCGAAAGGGCTTATCTTTTCAAAATTAAATGAAACTACAGAAGAAAAGAAACTATTTTTGTTAAAACAAGAAACTTGTAAGTTAAATCTTTTAGTTACTTGTACAGTTTTAGAGTTGTATAAAATAAATAAATTAAAGTATATTTTCTATTTTCGGAATCCAATGGTATATGATATAAAGTTCGCAAGACGGCTTCCTTCTCTCCTGTTCCACAGAGGTCCAAAATCTATAAATTGAATTAAAACAAAACAGAATATAAAACATTTGGTTCACATTTACTACCTTCGTCAGCGTCTAAGGTGCACCTACTCAAACCAATGTATTTAATACGCTCGGGCCTAAAGTGAGTCAAGCCATATGCAGTTATTCGGCAATCATTAAAATTGACTTCAATCAGACTATTTACCCAATTGTTGGAAAGCGAAAAAGTGACCAGTGTTTCGTCGGTTATCTGAAATCGAATTTAGTTACTAACATACCAATAATTGTTTGCTAACAAAAAACATTTGTCCGGGATAAATTCAAGCGTATTATTTCGGTTTTCGCAATGTACTCGGCACATGCGTCACCCACTCTAGAACAGCCTTCTAAATCTAATAGCTTGACATTCATACAGTTTTCGGTTATCAAACGCACAATTTCGTCGTCAAGAGTTTGGCTATTGTTCACTTTTATGCTTCTTAACTGAGGAAGTCCTTTGAAGAATCTGTCGAAGCCTGGAAATATCAGGGAATTATTGATTTTGCAAATTGATGTTTTCGAGATTCATAATATAACAAAATTAAAGTTTATATTCACCTAATTTTGAACAATCGGACGAAACTTGACCTAAATCTATTTCGTGCAGATGTGGGCATTTGTCCACTATGATCTCCAGAATACTGTCTGTTAGTTTTACGTCGTTCAACAAGAGACTTCTGAAATTGTTCTGGAGCAATGCTCGCAATAAGGTCGCGCTGACCGACTCAGGATAAACTCGAAGAGCGTGTGTTAATATATTCCTTTTCATGCTTGGAGGCAAATGTTCGAAATAATCTGTAGTCTCATAACTACGCAAGTTTTTGGCAATAATTCTTACACATCTGAAAATCATTTTAATTTAATCTTATTTTTATATTGCACTTTCACATGGAAATTGTAAAAATTATAATTACTGCAAATACTTACTTATTTTCTAACTTATCCATTTCTTAGTAAGTTACAAATAAAAGTCTTGCTAATTCCATAAAAAAAAAACGATTAAAACAAAATTTACTTCAAAGCCAAAGGAGATGATAAAAAGATTAATTAGCAAAAACGGACCTCAAAAATTTTCGCTTCACTCACTTCACTCCTCCAAGTGAGTGGAGTTGTTGACTTGGGAAAAACGCAGAAAAACCAAACAAAAACCGCGTAAAAGAAAAATTCCCGTAAAATTTCCTTGGCTGTGTAATTTTTCCACCTCTTTTCAATCTAGAAAAATTGAAATGTCCCGAAAAAGGGGAAAGTGTGAAATCTGACAGATTTGCCCGGGGCTTCTCAGTTGAGAAGCCTTTCCGTGAGAATCTCAACTGAGATTTTTCTAAAAAACTACTGAAAATACTTGAAATGGAATTAGGTGGGACTGCAGGTAAGTAAAGAAGTGAAATCCCTAAAAATTATAATCTTCCCCCATTCAATATACGCATGAAAAACATGTTTTTCCAAAAGTTAGCAGAGAGGCAAGGCTAGGTTCACGCTTCTCGTATTTAATAAAAATTTCTCGAATCCGGTCGAAATCTTGTTTTTCAGGTGGCTTTCGAAATTTACGGAGGGAATTTTACAATTTGGCGTTTTAACGTTGTTTTTAATTGATTTAAATGAAATTTCCCTGTTGGGAGGGGAAAAGAAACAGAAAACGGTGGGGGTCGGTCAGTAAACAAAACAAAACAAAAATTATGTTCTTCTTCTTGCAATTATATCCCCGGCTGTCCAGTGTACAAAGTACACGAATTATTAGAAAGATTTCGGTTACTGAATCACTGTAAACTGTTTGCGCGCGCCTAAAGTTCTAACTGCATGTCCATACGTATGTGTAAACAAACGCCGGAAATGGCTAAACAATCATAAACTATAGTGAAATCGAATCCTTTTCGTTTGTTTATGATTGTTAGGCATTTCCGACGTTTGTTTACACATACAACCAAAGTTATAGGAATGCCGTACACCATAAGGGACTAATATTTGTAAAAATTTATTTCAATAAATTTTCATTACTTAATAATAAGAGAAATGTTTTACTGCAACGATTATGAATTGAAAAAAAGATCATATAAACTATATCATATAAGTTCAAAATACTATAGTACAAAGTTTCAAGATTTACAAATTGAGCACTCAACCTCAAATTAGCCTGTTGTCAATTTTTGGAAACTTCAAAATCATATATGGCACACCTAATTTGATTTCTTTCCCTTTCGAGCGACAGCTCTTCACGGCTAGATAAAATTTGGCTCGTTAATAATTTGCAAAAAAGTGGGTATATTTTCTGAATATGAATATATTGTATGATTTTTTGTGTAACTTACTAATCAGAAATCTTAAAATATGCGTTATTTCAATTGGATTTATGTTATTGACGATTGCAACACGTGGTGACTGACATATTTCTTGTGTTGTAGGGTAATCTACAATGACGAACTCCAAGGGTTACAGACGCGGTACCAGGGACATGTTCTCCCGACCATACAAAAAGCATGGAGTTATACCGTTATCAACTTATATGAAAGTTTACAAAATTGGAGATATAGTCGATATTAAGGTGAGCTAACTTTTCTAGGTTATGTTCAGCTTATAGTTGATATCTGCAAATATTTACTGTTATACCATAATATAATTGTACATCTCATTGTAGGGTCATGGTGCCGTGCAAAAGGGTATGCCGTACAAAGCTTACCATGGCAAGACTGGACGTATTTACAATGTAACACCCCATGCCGTTGGTGTTATTGTAAACAAAAGGGTTCGAGGCCGCATCATCCCCAAGAGGATCAATGTTCGTGTCGAACACATCAGCCACTCTAAATGTAGAGAAGATTTCTTGAGACGTGTCAAGGAAAACGAACGCCTTTTGAAGGAAGCTAAAGAAAAGAACGTCTGGATTAACTTGAAACGTCAGCCCAAGCAACCACGAAAGGCCCACTTTGTGAAGAAAATCGAGGAACCAATTGCGCTAGCTCCAATTCCATATGAATTTATTGCTTAAATTCAGCTATTTCATATACAAATCAAAAAATGAAACATTTTGAAGACATACGGAAATAAAGAATGTTTCAATGAAATCTGTTTTTAAATAATTAAAATCTTGAAAAGATTCGTCTATTTTGGAAATCTCTTTTTAATTCTCTTGTAAATCATTACAATACACTATTATTTCGGAACTGTGAAAATGTAAGATAAATTCTTGACATTAGTGCAATACAATTCACATGCACAAAGCAAATTAATTTTATATTATGCAGTTGGTATTTGGTAATGCTTATGCCTTTTTTGCGGTGGTAATCGGATTTTGCTTCAGTTGAAGAATAATGGAGCGCATTCTAGACACATCTTTACTCGCCTTGTTCGATTTCGGATTGAAGTCGCATAGTTTTGCAATCCGCTCCCACTCAGTGCCAGGTTCGATTTCATCGTTTTCTGCAACAAATTGCTTCTCTGCGTTTCTAAAATAAACAATCTTTTTAAAGTTCAGTAATAATTAAGTTTGACATAATAGCATTGAAAGCGAAGTCAGCAAGTATTAGTATTAGATAACAATTAAACATATATTGTAGAATTTACTCACTTAGCCGATTCCCTGTTTGGTGAAAACATGAAAATAGAATATATTTAACAAAGTAAATAGGACGTTTGCGTTAATCCAATAGAGAAATTTTGAGAACCTACTAATTACTCATTACTGGGTTAAGTACTATTAATTCAAACACTGGAAAGGTGACTGTAAAATTAATTGCTTGGGACAGATGTGTAGAAGAACCCAACAAACTGGAGAATACTCAATCAAGTGTTATAGAAGGTTTGATAATTTACTATTTACTTGAACGAATCACTACAATTAGCGGAATAAGCATGCGCTATAGGTTTCAAGTTTTGTTTATAATTGCTACTACAAATGCTGTTGTAACACATGCATGATATTCCCGAGCATACAAACCTGTTTGAGGCCTTCGTTTTGGCTATTGCTTCTTCATGGTGCTTGTACCAATCTTCAAGTTCCTTCTTTGCTTGTTCACGTAACTCCTCTTTTTTCTTCTCTTCTTCACGATCTTTTTCTTCGAGTCGAGTTTTTTGCTCTTCACGCCATTTCTTAATCCTTTCTGGTTCCTCTTTCATGATTGTTGGCATAGATGCTAGCATATTAAACAATGTTACAATGTTGTGCTCTTGCAAAATCATTGACGGAAGCTTACCTTGAGAATTGAATTGAGGCTCGCTTGAGTCATTTGTGTTATTGATC
This sequence comes from Leptogaster cylindrica, assembly GCA_963082835.1. Lineage (NCBI taxonomy): Eukaryota > Metazoa > Arthropoda > Insecta > Diptera > Asilidae > Leptogaster > Leptogaster cylindrica. Next base: position 50,847,343 of record OY720105.1, read on the forward strand.
ATTTCAAAGCTGCCGGAGGATTCCAGGGTGACATTGTCTGCTAAATTTATAGTAATATATCAGTTATGAAAGGAAACATTATGTTCCGTTTGAACAGTATACGCCCACAAAGACACTTGCCATTGGGTTGATTGAAAACCACCGCTGGTTGCACGTCATCCTCTAATCCGGCAAGTGCATTTTGCTCACGAGCTAAGAACTCAGCAGCTGGATCAACTTCTGGGTTCTCAAAGTTGTCTCCAAAGGCGTCCATTTCCAGTAATATATGATTTGTAAATTTGCAATCAATCAATAAACACACACGTCACAGGCAAAACTTCTTCTTCCAGGAAGAATGCAGTTCAACTAGCGGAACCTTTTAAAACGTTTCTAGGCGATTAAATTATGCCTAAAAATGGCAACCGGTCGAAAGAGTTAAAACAATAGACGATTTATACGATTCAATAATTGAAATATTTTAAAAACGTTTTTAGTTTCAGAAGATAATGTTGGCACATGCTATTTTTGTGTTATAGGTTCTATATTTCACGCTTGTTCTCGTAAAACAATTATTTTGGTTTTTTACCATATGGCATATTGACATTTCCAATTACAAATAGCTGTCAAGTCAAATTATCATTTCATGTATCGCTTATTTTTACTTAAAACTACTTATTTAAAATTAATAAAGAATGGTGGGTAGAGATTATATCAATGTTCTTCCTATTTCTTAGTTAACATGAAGTATAGTAAAATACAGTTTCATTAAATATTCTATGGTTTCCAGGGAGCTAATGTGTCTCAACTTGAACGAGAAATCGGCGCAGATTTCTTTCCTCCAAACGAGCATTATTTTGGATTAGTAAATGTAGGGTCGCCTAGAAATTAAAAATACATATGTTAAAATTAACGATTACAAATCATTTACAGTTCGGCAACACATGTTATAGCAATTCAGTGCTGCAAGCATTGTATTTTTGCAAACCATTTAGAGATAGAGTCTTGGAATATAAAGCTAAAAATAAGAGATCTAAAGAGACGCTCCTTTCATGCTTAGCAGACCTATTCTACAGCATCGCAACACAGAAGAAAAAAGTTGGTTCCATTGCCCCAAAAAAATTTATAGCACGGCTAAGAAAAGAAAAAGGTTTGTCTGATATAAATTCGGACACTCATTTTATACAATTAATTTTACAGAGGAATTCGATAATTATATGCAACAAGATGCCCATGAATTTCTAAATTTTTTAATTAACCATATAAACGAAATAATTCTGTCGGAACGAAATCAAAACAAAATAAAAACTAATTCGTCCGCAGATACTCCTCCGGAACCCACTTGGGTCCACGAAATATTTCAAGTAAAGCAAAAGTTTCTACATCTACAATTTTAATTGGGCATATTTTTTCTAGGGAATTCTTACAAGCGAAACCCGTTGCCTCAATTGCGAAACGGTTAGTAGCAAAGATGAAAACTTCTTCGACTTGCAGGTATCGTCTCCGTCCAAAATTCAGCAATACAACATTGTTCTGATTTCGAATATTGCAGGTTGACGTTGACCAGAACACAAGCATTACTCATTGCCTGCGTTGCTTTAGTAATACTGAAACTTTGTGCAGCGATAACAAATTCAAGTGCGATAATTGCTGCAGCTATCAGGAAGCGCAAAAAAGAATGCGAGTTAAAAAGTTACCAATGATTCTGGCTTTGCATCTGAAACGATTCAAGTACGTAGAGCAATATAATAGACACATCAAAGTTTCACATCGTGTAGTCTTCCCTTTGGAGCTGCGACTTTTTAACACGGTTGGTTTTCTGCTATCTTCCTCTTTGCAATCCACATTACTTTGAATATTCAGTCAGATGATGCGCTAAATCCCGATCGTTTGTACGACTTGATGGCAGTAGTTATTCATTGCGGATCCGGTCCCAACCGGGGCCACTATATCAGCATAGTGAAGAGTCATGGGCTGTGGTTGCTATTCGACGATGACATGGTCGATGTAAGTTTATAAAATTATTTCCGCTGGCATAGCTATAAATTCTTTTATCAAAGAAAATTGAAGCTTCAACGATTGAGGACTTTTATGGCCTGACGTCGGATATTCAAAAATCTTCTGAAACTGGATACATTCTTTTCTATCAGTCGCGTGACTGCTTTAGTTGAATCGGCGCTTGTTTATTACCTAGTTAAATTTAAGCAAATTTATTATGCGCAATATATTATTTATGTTTTATTATTGAAGCAAAACTATTTATAGTATTTATATAGTTATTGTAAATGAAAATATCTCGATTAATATAAAATGTTTCTGAATGCGAAAAAGTTGTTTAAATCAGTCTCCCCATTTACGCAACTCCTTTATTTTTCCCAGCTCATTCGAAAATAACAAATTAAGTAAAACTGTACATTTAAAGACTTTGTTTTATTTACATACGCATAGAAAAGTTTCCTTATTTTTAGGTATGACCTCGTGAAATAATAAATATTCGCAATAGTGAACCTAATTTTCATAGTAACTTAAGACGATTGAACATGTAATTTACAATAATAATTAAAATAGCTTATTGATTACAAATATGTATGTAACTTTTAACAGTCCACTGCATTGAGCAATGATCAAACTATCTCTCACGATACCACTTCCCTCTTGGTTTTCGCAATCTCCTTGGAGACACGTTTATAGGATTCAATTCATCATGTTTAGGTAAGTCGCCACTTTCCGTGCTTCCGTCCAAAAATTGAGATGCTGTTTGGAGGTCCTCCTGATTATCGCCTTCTGTTTTAATGCTACTTACATCTGGCTGAGTAATACTTATTGTTCTTTTGAAATTCGAACGCCGGTTCTTCACATATTTCTTTTTATATATGTTTTCTGCGCATTTTTTATCGGAACCATTTATGCTAGTCAACTTAATGTTACTTTTGTGGCTTTCGATTATTCCCTCCTGATCTTCGGTATTCATTTGACTGCCCACGTCCAATACAGTGTCTAAACTATCTGAAGATACAGTAAAAATATCTGAGTTTTCAGGTTTTTCAGTTGTACTTATGTAATTAAAAGCAGAACTGGAGTCATCCTTCGCAATGGCACTAACTTCGGGGCGTTTCTCTTCGGAGTCGGTTTGTGGTGGTGTTATTGGTGATTGATTCGATATAACCCCTGGTTTGTTATCTCGGGGATGATTCAATTCCATAATAGAGAGATCGGTTTTCGCACATCTCAACCGCATCGCAAGTTTTTCGTTTTTAGGCGGATGCCGGGTGATTGTTCGCTTTTTTGTAGGCCAGCCAGTTTTATTTTTTCTTTTCTTATTTGTTGAAAATATATTGAATAGCCGAAGTTTACTTCCAGCTGCCTTAGTTCGTCCACAAACTTTACTATCAATTTTTGTACTATTTGCATTTAGGATCAAATCCTCTAGGTTGAAATCGAAAGAAAATTGATTCACAGTCTCGGCTGTAGATGCCGCAATATCCTGATTTAGCTCCTCCTCTTCCTCACCGAAGGAACTTGTTAAATATTGATCTATTTCCTGTTTTAGTTTATGTACATTGACGAAGCTTTCCTTTTGATTATCTGAATTGCTTTCGTCCATGTTGAATCTTAGCTGTTTGTTATACTTTCTCTTTTTATTATTAATAGTCTTCTTAGTTGGAGTTTTTACAAATAGTTTTTCCCTTTCCAGCATTTTAGCGGCCTTCAATTTCTCCCCTCTACGTAACCGTTTAACATTCTCACTGATTTGTGTTGATATATTCAAGGTAACTTCTGGTTGTTTCTCGATCACTTCCGTTTTTTCCTTGAACTCTTGTGCTTCATCCATGGCCGCATCAATTGATCCAAATTCGCACACACTCGAATCATCATTTTTTGTAGACTTTTCGCTCCTTTGCATCAAGCAACTGAGTATTGCTAATGTAGATGCATGTTCCCTAGGAGATTTGCGCGGCATTTCGATATTTAGAAGAGGTTTGGTTTTGTATTTTTTCTTTTTAATGTCGGAATTTGTAATTTGAATGTTCTTTTGCTCTGTTGTGTTTTTATTGGGACTTTCAATATCTTTAATGTTCATGGTGGAAACATCTGGATGTTTTACGGTGGGACGTTTTGACATGCAGATCTGGCAATGGGGATCATTTTTTGGCGGCAGCGGGCCCATTTCGTATGGCAACTTTCGATAGGCTGCAATTATTATTGTAGTATGTAAAAATTGCAACAATAAAAAATATATTAAGCAATCTTACCTGTATTTCCGTAGTATTCAAACATCTTTTCTCTGCTTTCGTCCTGTCGCTGAAAAACCTCATACCAAATTTCAGTTGTCGGTATTCGTTCAAAAGAAAATTTATACTGCTTCAAATCTCCGTCAAGAATCTCCCTTAAGTTAGTGGGTTTTATCTCCCCCACCGCAGAATCCTCTTGTAGCTCCAGCTCTATGTTATTATTACTATTTAATTGCTTACATTGAACTGCTCGCTTCCGAGGTTGGATGGGGGATCTGTAAAAACTCTGATCCGAACATTTATTACTACGACTTGACGATGTCATTGTTGCATGTGCCCTATTATCCTGTGAAGTACATTTTCTTCTCTTTGGCGTATCAGAATAATTTAAGCTTGTATTTGTGTGACTTCCTATTGAGATCTTTCTAGATTTGCAGCTAGAGATAATACTGCTGGATGGTCCTCTAAGTTCGGATGATGTGTGTCTATCAACATCAGTCGAAATATCATTGGAAAATTTCTTCGGAAACATAAAATTCTCTGCTTCACCGTTTAAAACCGCAATTTCGGCCTCACGAATCTTTTTGAATTTAACTATTAAAGATTGCTCATTATTCTTTTCAGTTAAAGGTTCTTTCTTATCAGCAGCATTCACATCCTTAGTGTCGACAACTTTATACATTAGTGGAGTTTTTGGTTTCGGTCTAGGTGGAGATGAATCAATAATTGGTTTAACATTCTTCGCACCAGCACGACTTTTAATTTTCTGCGGAACCTCAATCAACATGTCATTCGAGTTTTCTTCGTCCTCTTTTGGTTCTGCGTAATTAACTTTCTTTACTGATTCCCGTCTTGCCCTCGAACCACTTTCACTACTGAATTGATTATCACAAATAGGATCAGACTGTCGAACTGCCGACTGTCGTGTTTGCCGCACACGATTTTTCGAGATGTCCTGGCTCAAAGATGCATTTTTCAAACGTCCTGCAACTGCTTTGCGTTTTGATGCACGCTTTGGATGCATACCGTAATCAGTATCTTTGTATACTTTACTTTTGTTTATATTCAAGAAAGTTTCTATGTTCGTATTTGATCCAATCAATGTATCCAATTCTAAAAAATTACTCTCATTATTGACAAAATTAATATGCTCATCGGTTTTCAAATGAGCACTCAATACATCATAATCTACTCCACAAAGTTCACAATATCCACACTGCTTCGCTGACGGGATTTTTCTGTCTGTTTCAACACCAATGTGCTTTGAAGATCTATTCTTCCTTGTCATTTCTAAAGGATTCAAAGTTGATTTCTGACGTTCGCCGTTTCGCGTTTTATTTTCAGAATTAGCCGGTCCGATAGCACATTGAAAAACACTTACGTCGCGAGGGCTACTTAAATTTATTATTGGCCATTCATCCTTTTTAAAAATGTGGTAGTACGGCCTGTGCGATCCCTGGATTGCTTCTATTTTAATGAAATCGCCCTTCAATATTTTCGCATTTCCTTGTCTTGAATTTGCCTTGGATGCCTTATTTGAAATATGATTTTTGATCGCATCACTGACCTTTTCTAAAAATCTTAATACGTGGTCTGTATCCCAAATTGGAATACCTCGAGATTTTGCCACTTGAAGTTGACTCTTTGGTATTGAGGCAAATTTTTCTAAAGATCCATAAGCTGCACTCCGTGCTCTATGCAGCATTGCATCAGCACGGCTTTTGATTTTCGGTTCACCCTGTAAGAACATTTAAGTTTACAATTAATTAAAAAATTACATTATAGGCGAGCTAAAGATTTTAGTACCTTCAGGTCATTACTCTGCAGTAAGTCGCACGTTGATAGAGATGAACTCGGAGCTGTTGAAGGTGTACAGGGTGAGTTAACTGCTGTGTTATTATCCTTATTAACTGTTTTGTCGGTAACAAAGTGTGTAACACTGTCCGATATAAAGAATTCAATTGACTGAAAACAAAATGTTGTTTTGCATAATTTATAGTCCAGTAAATTTACCTAAACAAAAAATAGTATTTTCATACGAAATAACATACATATATTATGTACCTACAGGTTTTTACGTATTCCAGTTACTTAAATATTCATGAATCATGGAACATATTGAATTTAAATCTATGTATTCAGTATTTTTAAAATGGTGGTTAAGAATGATATTTTGTAATTGATGGCAACAAGGCTTGTGAGTGAAGTCAATGGCATCCCGTTATAGATTTTTCGTGTTACATACAGCGTCATCGCATGGAAATTTCATTACAACCTCCCACAAAGTACCGAGCTTTTTGTCGGGCTATCCGTCGCCGTTTCGCCATCCCTCCCGAGCCAATCAATAACAGTCTGGACAATCGCATTTCGAAACGTCAAACAGAAACGTAAACATATCACTAACAAAATCAAGAACTTCTAAATTTGCCACAAATCACATTCAAAATGAAAACAGAATTATAAAATACAAAGTTTCTGAGTTAATTGCCCGAAATCCTTCACACAGAACGGGCGGAGCAATTTTTAAACTGAATTATTCCAAATCAGAAGACGCGTTTTCGGAATTTTGCCGCCAAATTGACACCTAAGGTCCAGGGAATTCGCACCACCCCGTCCAGACCAAACTCAAAAATTGCGATGCACAACTATACTGTATACGTTGCAAAATTTCTACTAAATATTCCCTTAAAGCGTGGCAAGCTCTCTAAAGGTCAACAATGAAATGAAGCGCACCATGATAAAATACTTGCTAAGAAAAACATCGAGACTGAACGCCCCGGGAAAAGAAAAAATATATACTCACGCCGCCAAATTCAGTGATTTTTCGCTCAACTTTCGATGATATCTGATGATTGGCGATATCCAAGTAGAATTTGAAATTTACTAATGGCCTTGCACCTTTAACTACTTTGCATTTCTCTGAAAACAATTCGCATTTTTCGATTAAAGTGCACGACCCACAATGCAGGCAGACATACCTGTTTTCGATATAGTGGCGACTGTGAGGGTTTTCGAATCTGACTGCGATTTCATACCTCTAAATACAAATAATGTACAATGATATATCCGTCGCTACGACGTGGTAAAACATTTTTATGTAATTTAATAAATATTCCACAATGGCGCTTTCAGCACAGCAAAACTTTTGACGAAAGATCTGAAACTGCGGAAACTGGGTTTCAGTTTGCACACACAAGTTTTTCACTCACGAAAAAACACCAACGAAACTGTTGTAAATCATCTATTTCCACTTTTAAAATGCGTACTGATGATCGTTTGCCGAATAATTGTATATTTTCGACATTTCAACCGAAATTGCACTCTTATTTCTGCTTTATGAAATTTTATCGCATCCCCTTCGTAACAATACCGAAACACACGATACCCGCGACTAACCAAAGCAAACAGCCAAACTCAATTCCTTTCTTTGTGTGCTCGTTCGACGTGCTGCATACATCTTCACCAGGCATATACGTATATAAGAACCCACTACCACCTCCCGCGTAGAACGGACCAAAAACAAGACAATGGACAACGTAAAGTAACAGAGGCTGAGTACTGAGTAGATTGGAAATGTGTACTAGATGTATTTAGCTATAGCTTCAATATATTGAAACGCGTGCAAAAGTATCAATCGAGCCCGACCTAGAGCAAAAAGTTCATTTTTCATTGGCTGAATACTGGGAGCTTATTAATATATCAAATTTAGTAGATCCAGCAACGTTAATGCTGTGTTCACTGTTTTAAAAGAAACCTAATGAAAAATAAGTTTGTTTTCATATCTACATATAATTAACAAATATTATAAAATATAATTGTTCATGTATTATACAGCATTTCACCAAATGACAGTTCGTAAAATTGCTTACAGAGTTGAAGTTGAATAAGAGTGGTAAGAATATTCCTCATAACGGAATACGTATTATAAATTCTATTTAGCAATTAATTATTCTTTTCGGAAAATCCTTCATTCTGCCCGTACAAAAATATAAAGTATTTGCGAAATGACAAGTTAGACATAGAACGTTTTTATATATTATGACTATCGATTCTGCCAAACGATGGTTTTGCTTCTTTATTACAACTGTTTTTGTATCTGCTGTAAAATGATACTTGTACAAAAATATTAAGTATACAAAACAATTCTCTAATAGTACACAATTTGCTAATTCACTTTAGCGTACACCGCCGCAGTTCGCGATGGTGTATAAACCTATAAAACCATCATTAATAATACTAATAGTTACATCAATTTTATCATACTAACTTGAATAAAGTTTCGACGTCCAGCATATCCTTCGGGATTTGTAAAGTGTTCACAAGCTTTGTCAATGCGGTTCTGGCCACCATATAAATCATCATCCGAACTTAGAACAGCTTTGTAACACCCAGGGACTTCAACACCTTGCAAATAAAATGCGAATATGTTAAAAGTACGAATGGATAAAATTTAAGTTTTTACCGATCCTATAGTCAGAGAAGCTCTTTGTAGGATGAAAATTTATAACAAATACAAGTCCTGCTCTTTCAAAGGCAATCACTTTATCATCCTCATGTTTCCAGCTTACATAAGCGGGATCTGATCTTAACCAACCATACTTGTGCTCTGTGTGGTTCATAGCTCTATCAAACTCGTTCAAGAATTTGTACTTCAAGAGATGATCATCCACTAAGTTCCACTGCCGACGTGCATAGTGGTAGGAATCATTATTCCCAACTCTAGGGAAGTCTAGCCACTCTGGGTGACCAAATTCGTTACCCATGAAATTAAGGTACGCTTCCCCTCCCAGTGAATGTGTAATAAAACGGATCAGTTTGTGCAGAGCTATGCCTCGATCAATAATCAGAGAAGGATGGGAAATTGTGGACATGTGTGTGTACATTTCTTTGTCCATCAGCCAGAACGCAATCGTCTTATCACCTACTAAAGCTTGGTCGTGTGATTCAGCGTAGGCAACAGTTTTCTCCTTGTATCGACGATTCGTTAGCGTGTGCACAATATTTCCCATGTTCCACTGCTCGTCTTGTGTTTCCTTTAGAAGTTCTATCCATTTATCAGGAATAGCCATTCCAAGACGGTAGTCAAAGCCCACTCCGCCTTCAATAACCGGTCGACACAACGCTGGCATTCCAGAAACGTCCTACAGTACGAAATTGTTCCTTAATATTACTTGAAATTTAATTCAATAAATTGTTTGCACCTCTGCTATTGTTATCACTTGATCGTTCTGCTGATGTAGCATATGATTCGCCAGTGCTAAGTAAATCACGGCATCGGTATCCACATTAAGACCGAAGTATTCATTGTAGTCTCCACTGAAACCCTCACCAATACCTCGTGAATGATATAACATTGAAGTTACCCCATCAAATCTTTGAAATGTAGAATTAAAGACTAAGTTAAACAGCAAAAAGGACTGTCATCTTACCTATACCCATCGAAGTTGTATTCATCGTGCCACCATCTCAGATTTGACAACAAAAACCTCAACACTTCATATTCTAAATAATTGAAAATTCTGCTATCCCAAAGTTTATGTTCTCCTCTGGGCCCTGAATGAAAGAAGCAACTGTCGGTGCCGTCGAACTGATTCAAGCCGTCTTGAACATTTTTGCTCGCATGGGAGTGCACTACGTCCAATAAAACGTAAAGGCCGTGTTGGTGGGCCACATCAACCATTCTTTTCAATTGCTCAGGATTTCCGAACCTGCTGGAGGCTGCATAGAAGCTTGTTACTTGGTACCCGAAACTGGCATAATATGCGTGTTCCATGATAGCCATCACTTGAATGGCATTGTACCCTTGCTTTACAATACGGGGAATTACCGCATCGGCGAAATGGTTATAACTAGCAACAATTGGTTCCTGTGAAGCAATTCCAACATGACACTCGTAGATTCTAAGAGACTGCGGCCTGGCAGGTCTCGGATGAACAAATGTGTAGCACTACAAGAGATTTTGTTCGAAACTGACAAAAATATTGATTGATTTACTTACCTCATTTAGCGGTGGATTCCACACGTACTGCTTGTAGTTGACGCCCTGGTTTAGTTCCTTCGGTGGCTGCACAACATACTTGGCCCAAGGCGAGAGTCGGTCAACTAGTTGCCCTGTTTTTGTCCTAATTACAATTTTGATTTCAGATAAATGTTTGATAGGACATGAGCCATCAGGATTCGGTGGTAGATGTAATTCCCATTTGCCGAATGGTAGTTTTTTGAAAGGATGACTTTCCCAATTCCAAGAATCTAGAAATTTAAATGATAAAATACTGTAACTCAGTAGTGATATTAATTTTACTGAAATCTCCCATTAGGAAAACTTGCTCTGCTCCAGGAGCCCATTCTCTGGCAATTACGGAGTTGTCCTTTTGGAAATGTAATCCATAGTATTGGTAAGCGTGTGAGAACTCTTCCATGCCACCCTCATGCTTTTCAATTTTGTTTAACCATTCCTTAACAATTCCATGCCTGTAAAGCAAAACAAAAAATAGTCAATATAATCAAGATTCCTAATAAATGTTTACTGTTTCGAAAACTTTAGACATATTCATTCAAAATTTACCGGTAAATTGTTTAATGGTTTCTATAGATCAAAAAAATTAAAATTATATCGCGCTGTTCGAACCGGCTAAGTTCAATGTCAGATATGCATGCACACGTACCCTTCACATGACATTGAGACAAGCACATTTTGCAAGACCTATGTCTCAATTTACAAAATTTAATAAATAATTAATATTTAATAGAAATATGGTTGCATAAGACCAGTGCAGAATGCGTACCTTCTTCGAATTTCCCTCTCGAAGGGTTTGAGGTAGGGATCCAAAGCGAACAGGTTCTCAATGTCTTTCACTTCCACTTGCATTGGATCCATGTTTATCCACAGTTCAGTTACCAGGCACTCACTTCCTACGCTCTTCGATTGTAATGATCTTGTCACTTCCTCAGCAATCAGAACTACGCTACGATCCTTTTGTTCCTATGATACACTGAGACTGACCATCTGACATTCACGTGGCGAATGCATCTAATCTAAATCTGAGGGATTGAACTGTAGGTGAAGAGTACCAATTCATCTTGATAAGATGCAATTGTCACCGGCTTGTTGTATACTCTTGTCCTACTTTAGTCAGAAACCGCAGCAGAGCTCATATCAACCGCTTCTAAAATTCAGATGAATGCCGACGAGTTGATTCCATGATATTCTTCGTCTCCGATTTAAAGAAAACTTGATAGTCTTTTTGCAAAGGAAACTAAATTGTGTAACTAGCTTCAATAAGCTCTACCAATGATTGGCTTTCTGGTGCTGATAACAACAAGCGGAGCCAGACAAAGCGAGATAACTCAGGAAACGCAGTGTTAATTAATACCATTCGGCTAGAATTTGAAAGGGAGAAATATGTTGATCATCACCACACCCGTTTTCTTCCATTGGATCATGGTATAAATTCCAAACTACGTCAATTATTCCAATCTACATCTTGTTGGTACCAAATAACGCCGACGTTCGGAAAGGCGAAAGCTAGTCGGATCGGAACAAAAAATTTGCACAGTAAGCAGCGTTTAGTGAAACATTTCTGTGATAAATTAGTTTTAAGTTACTAAATACATATAACGGCAAATTTAAGAAGTGTTTTAACTTTAAGAATACAACGGTCGAAAATATTTCAACACACAGCTACACTGTTAAATATATTATATCTGATTTAAAATGTCACCTTACAATTTTTGCGCTTCAAACGACATCTGGGGGGAGCAGGAAACAAGTCAAAGATTATTGCACCTGATAAAATATCGCCAACTTCATTTGCGGCTGACAAAACTTTCCGCCGCAGCCGCAGTTGACAGTTGTTTTCCACGAAACTCCTTGAAAGTATTTTTGAGGGTGGCAGACAATTTGTGTTTCTCCTCCTCTGGTGCTTAAAAATTAAAGTGTTAATCGGTAAAAATGACTAGTTTGATGCGCGTTCCATCCATTTTGGCCAAAAATGTTGCCTCAATGGTAAATAAAATAAGTTTATTCTTCTTTTTCCTAATATTATTGCACAACAAGAGTTGCATTCTCAGCCGCATTATGTAATTCAAAAAATTGTGAAATTACTTATTGTTGTCCGAATACTATTTGGTATGCTCCACTTCAAGTAAAGATTTGCAAACCAAGGGAAATTACAATTTTGCTTATTGGATTGATGGAAAAATACAGTGCAAACTAAAAAGGTTATTTTTATGGTTTATAAGGACTATATAGGACTCTTTGACAAAGTCGTGGTTAAAATGCATTTACGCCTTTTGTTCATATGATCAAAACTTCGTGTTAATCGATAGACAAACTTGTATTTGCAGAGTGATAATAAGTGTTAAATCAAAGGAGATTACTTATCTTTTCTTTTTAACTTCGACAGGTACGCGCAGCATCTTTAGCACCATCTCGTGATTTACACATAACACATGGACCCAGTTCAGCGAAGACGAATTCCGATGCAATATCGAAAGAGTATCCAGTTGTTGATCATACTTACGATGCCATTGTTGTTGGGGCCGGTGGAGCCGGTCTCCGTGCAGCTTTTGGTCTTGTAGCCGAAGGATTTAAGACGGCTGTTATCACAAAACTATTTCCCACCAGATCGCACACAATTGCCGCTCAGGGTGGCATCAATGCGGCCCTCGGAAATATGGAAGAGGATGACTGGAAGTATCACATGTACGATACTATAAAAGGATCAGATTGGTTGGGTGATCAGGATGCCATACAATACATGACACGAGAGGCTCCAAAAGCTGTAATTGAATTAGAAAATTATGGAATGCCATTCTCCAGAACACCAGAGGGAAAGATTTATCAGCGGGCATTTGGAGGGCAAAGCTTAAAGTTTGGCAAAGGCGGTCAGGCGCACAGATGTTGTGCAGTTGCTGACAGGTATATTCTTTTTTTACGTTCTGAAAAAAAACTAGATTTGTATAATGTATAATACAGAACTGGTCATTCACTTCTCCACACTCTATATGGGCAGTCTTTAAGTTACGATTGCAATTACTTTGTGGAATACTTTGCCCTTGATTTGCTTTTCGAAAATGAAGAATGCCGAGGAGTGATAGCGCTGTGCTTGGAAGACGGCAGTATTCACAGGCATGAGCTTAAATCCCTGAAATAATAGTTTATTAAATAAATATTTCAATACAGGTTTCGTGCTAAGAATACAGTGATAGCAACCGGAGGATATGGTCGTGCTTATTTTTCATGCACTTCAGCGCACACTTGCACTGGTGACGGAACTGCGATGGTTGGACGCCAAAATTTGCCCTCCCAAGATTTGGAGTTTGTTCAATTCCACCCCACAGGAATCTATGGTGCTGGCTGTTTAATTACTGAAGGTTGTCGAGGAGAGGGTGGCTATCTTGTCAACTCCAAGGGCGAACGTTTTATGGAGCGATATGCTCCAGTTGCAAAAGACCTTGCCTCGCGAGATGTTGTCTCACGTTCGATGACCATCGAGATAAGAGAAGGTCGTGGAGTAGGTCCCGAAAAAGATCATGTTTACTTGCAATTGCACCACTTGCCCCCAGAGCAATTGGCTGCTCGTTTACCAGGTATTTCGGAAACTGCAATGATCTTTGCTGGAGTTGATGTGACCCGAGAACCCATTCCCGTGTTGCCCACCGTTCATTACAACATGGGAGGTGTGCCCACCAACTACAAGGGACAAGTTCTCACAATTGATAGCAATGGAAAAGATGTTATTGTACCTGGTTTATATGCTTGCGGAGAGGCTGGATGTTCTTCGGTTCATGGTGCTAATCGCTTAGGTGCTAATTCTCTACTGGATTTGGTTGTGTTTGGACGAGCCTGCGCTAAAACCATTGCAGCTGAAAATCGACCTGGCGCAACTGCGCCATCACTCAAAGAGGCAACTTTTCTTTCATTTTACTTTTGAATTTATGCATCAAATTTATTTTATAGAATGCAGGAGAAGCATCAGTGGCAAATCTAGACAAGCTAAGGAATTCCAACGGCAGTATCAAGACTGCTGATCTTCGACTGAAAATGCAGAAAACTATGCACAATCATGCTGCTGTGTTTAGAGATGGTCCTGTACTTAAGGAAGGTGTAGCGAAAATGAATGAAGTCTACCAACAATTCAAGGACATTCATGTAGTTGACAAGTAGGGATAGATTTGTTTAAATATTTAATTGAAAGTTTTAAAGAAGTTGCTTTGTAGATCGCTGGTCTGGAACTCTGATCTGGTGGAAACACTCGAGCTGCAAAACCTGCTGATGAATGCCCAAATGACAATAGTCGCAGCAGAAAACCGCAAGGAATCCCGAGGGGCGCACGCTCGAGAAGACTTTAAGCATCGCATTGATGAATACGTAAAATTAAAAATTACTGCATGTTGCAGGAGAAATTTATAATTTTATTTTTAGGACTACAGCAAGTCAACTGAAGGACAAGAGAAGAAACCGTTGGATCAACACTGGCGCAAGCACACCCTAATCTGGTGCGATGATGCCACAGGCAAAGTAGAGATCAAATATCGACCTGTAATAGATGAGCCTTTGGACAATGAAGTTCAAACGGTTCCACCAGCAATCCGCTCTTATTAAATAGGTCATTGCGTGTCCAACTCACTGCGTGTTTTTTCATCGTTTCATTGCCAATATTATGTCTCATTAAGAAAAAAATTTTGCAATAACATACGCGAAATGTAGCAAAAGTAAATTTATTGAGTTTGTACATTTTTCACTGTTATTAACAAATACACGCTATTTTGGCAGCGACATGTATAGAATGCTGAATATAATTTATTAAGGACTATGATGTTTTAAAATAATTTATTGATATGAATATAGTTTGCTGCTGAAAAGAATTTTGTTTTTAATTTACTCAGTTATCGAAATAATTGTTAATATAATACTTCATTAAGATTTAGGTAATTGTTTCCACATTTTAAATGACTTTAATGATATTTATTAAGTTTTGATAAAGAATGCAATCATTCTGTGCATTATTTCTTGGCATACTAAAAATATTGGTATGATTCGTTTTTTATTTGGACAATATCTTAATGGTACGTTTTTTTAAAAAACGCTTGCTAGCGAAACACCCTGTATAATAAACGAGATTGTGCTCAAAATGTATGAAATTTTATTGGTTCAAATCAGTACAATGAATTTACAAATTATATTATTAAAAATTTGATTTCCGTGGGAAGTTCCATTCATCGCCACTTTGTCCATTGCCGATTACATTTTGAGCAACGGTGTAAGCTGCAACAGATCCACTGCAAAACAAATGTGATTAAAAATAGCAGGTTACTAGCATCAATTGATTTATACTTACATCTGTTGCAGCGTGACTTTTGGCAAAGACAGATCGTCGTCATTGCCCTTAATATTGTGAGGGGAATATCGATTGTACAAACCCCAAATAGAGTTCATCAGCTTGCTATTGTACTTCACAGGAGTATATTGCATCACTGCAAAAATGTTGAACAGTTTTACAAACAAAATTTATTAAATATTTATATAAAGCATTCTTCATGCAAAACGTAGGAGTGCTGTACATTCATTAGATATAGTTATCTGCGTTTGTCTGCTTCGATTCTTTCACATTGCAAAATAGAATGACCTTTAAGGTTCTAGATCGAGTTACAAGTTTTATTCGGAAGGTGCTAACGACGCACGTTCTCTCGAGACCTATAGATAACAATCGAATGATAGTTCAAGAAATTATTAGAATCCTCTTTTATTAAAATTGCCGAATCGGATTTCAAGGAGACGATGGAATGTTTCATTCTGAGAAGCTGTTGAAATAATCTCCATCGCCACATGCCTGGAGTCAAAGGTCATTTGGTTATCACTTGGAGCCAGTGCTCATGAAAAATGTCACGTATATAAGGTGCTTGTGAGCAGCTTATTTTTTCCTCTGCAATATAAATGAATGACCTCTTTTCAATCCAAAAATGCAAGAAATCGGAACGTATCACTGATATTCGAGTTATCACTTCGCTTCTGTTGTGGGAGGTCCACAAAGATGTATAACTTTGAAAAAAATTCAAAAATATTGGAAGTTATGCAGTTTAGCATTGTTGGTTCTTTAAATAGAAGTAACTGTGTATCACAGGCTCACAATCTTAACTTATAACGCTCCAATCAAAATAATTTCCTTTGCGAGAAAATAGGCTTTTCGCGAATCTAATTAGCGATATGCCGCAACATTATTATACTAGTATAAAGCAGATTTAACTTTGAATGGGAATTTTTTGGTCTTATGAAGTCTGTATAAAATCTTATTTAGTTTTGGGTTGCAATTATTTTCAACAAATGCATAAGTATAAAAATATAACTTACTCTCTTTGTTTCCAAATTTTTTGGAATCCTGTTTGTCTACGTTTTGTATCCTTGCAAGAGACATGGTGTCGTCATTGGAATAGGACCTCATTTTGCAGGCGGCAAAAGCTCCTTGAGGAATAGATGCCATTTCTCGACAACCTTGGAAATATTTACGTTAATCCTTTGATTTAGGATGAACCTTACTACATACCTTTACAATATTCAAAAAGTGCCTCGAAGAGATTCCACTTTTTGGAATAATACGAGATATTATCACCCTTGGAACAATTTAACACCACTACGAAATCAGTCCAGTCGAAAATCACCATTAAATGTTTTTTCACGTTATCACTTTTTTTGTTAATGTATGCCTAAGAAATATAAGACCAACACTTCACGTTCAATTTTCCCTTAAAAGTTTGATTTAAATTCAAATGAAACAAATATGCAATAAGAAAATCTCGAACTCAGAGCAGAGTTATTTTCGGTAGTCAGGAAAACAAGATTGCAGCAGGATTCAGATCGTTCAAATGCTTTTATGAGCACTTTTCCCAAACGACTATCACAAACGACTCAACGGACGGTTATACTTGTTCTGAATAATGAGGTTATCGCTGGATTATCTCTTAAGGCTGAATAAACATCTATTTATTGAAGAACAGAAGCGAATTAAGCCATGTTAATAAAGTTCAACGTCTGTTTTAAAATTTTGAGTGTCCTTTTGAGATTGTTGTTGACTTATTATTTTCGCGCATTTTTATTAATACTGATTATAAATATTATCTTGAGCTAATACTTTCTAAATGTGCAAGATTAAGACAAATATAATTGATGACCCAGCCGCAGACAGAGGTGATATCATTTTACTTTTATTTTCTAGAATTATTAGTATTTATTTATTCCAGAGTCCAGACGTATTTTATTGCATAATACAAAGACATTGATTGTTTGCTTCGACTGTTTCTTTTCATTTCCAAAAACACTCATTAGTTATCTTGTTAGATGTGCACAAGATGTTTTTTAAATAAACAGAAATATAAAGTAAATATTGAATAAATTGTAGTGTAGATGTGAGTGTGACCTAGAGAAATAGGTCAAGAGAAATATTTTTTAGGGTTTTCCATCCACTTTTTCCAAATAATTTTCCGCATGTTCAAAATAAATGCATTTGAGAAATGTTAATACTTAGATACAAATTTTGAAGCATTTTTCACAAAACAGTTAAAAATTTACAAGACATTAAAGTAATGCATTGATTTTATATTATATGTAATTCATGTTTCCACAATACCACATATAAGTATTATCAGGAAAGATTATATTGCAATCAATCTATAATTCAGAAACTTTTAAAGAGTTTCCTCCCAACGATAACGCCGAAGATAACTGTATGGATGAACGCTTTCTTTCTTATGGATGAACCTTTCTCTTTACTGACGCATGAAGACCGAAAATAAGAAAAACGGATCAAGAGGTTGCGAATGATAAAAGACGGCAGAAGATTTGAATTTGAGGAAAACATCTTCAAGAAACATTGGCAGAATTGAACCATACAATAACTACACGGAAAATCTGAATAAAATGCAGTAATGTGTCGTTGATCATAACATAAGAAAGTTGCGGTTGATCGGTGTGGCCTAAGCTGCAGTGTGCTAAGGAACAATGCAGCAAAATATAATCATTGTGGCTGGAATTATTCGAAGACGAAAAATAAATAACTCCTATGCAAAAGCGAAGTGCAGTGGCAGTGCGTTGAAATGGAAAAGTCGTCCGGCACATCAGTTTGTATCGTACTGGGATTGTAGTAGTATAGTAGATTATAGTAGCAAGGAGTGGTCATGTTTATGCACGCGGTGAAATTATTCAGCTATAGGTATATATTTAATAGGGACTTTAAATTTAAAATCATAGCTTACTAAAAATTAATACTTACTCGAAATTTTGTTATGCAGTTTATTTAATTTTTAAAGTTTAACACATTAATTAAATAATTAGATACGTACGTCACAACATCTTGTTTCTAATTTAAGATAAAAATAAAGTAAAAAATTCACGTTCTCCTTCAAAATGCATTATATGAAATACAGCTTTGTATAAATTATGACCTTGATTAAGTGGGTTGACTAATCATTGAAAATGACTCAACTGGTTCATCCACATCGTCTCGTCTTTCATGCTCTTTAAAAGTAATAGGGTGATGGCTACTATAAGGACAATCAACAGTTTCTGGGCTATAGCTGCTAACACTTCCGCTTTGGCCGTCATAACAAAGTCGTTTGAAGTCACTGAGAAGAAAGCGATTGCCCAAATTGGATTGGTCAATCTTAACTGATTGGGTGGTGTTACTCGTTTTTTTTAAGATAGCACAGTCGTTTTCCACTGACATCTGAAGCGAATACAGTTTCGCTAAATTACTGAGACTCTCGTGCTCTTGGACCTCCATATCTGGTAAACGTATTTCAGTTTGCTTTGCATCCTGGAGGAAACGTGCAAGTCTCTCATTGACGCTTGTCATTATGGTAAATCCAGGTCTCTCGTCACGGATTCGACGGCATCCCGCCCTGATCTCTCTAATCTCTCCTGCCTGTCGTGGAGGTGAAGACAGAAAGTGATTCGAGGTTTCCCCAGACATTTCACTTTCTATCTGCTTTGCAGGAAATCGAAATTGCTGTGAAGAAATCAATCCCACGGATGATGCGATTGTAATGGGTTGGGATTGAGTTAGCTTGGAAGCGTGTGTTGTGGAGCAGTGCACTGTAATGGCCGGCAACATAATTTCGTCCGCACTCATTAAAGTATCATCATCAGCACCGGCCGCGTAATCATCCGATTTGATTTGCGGAAGATTCGACTTTTTAGTCAGTTTCCGCTTGAAATCGTTCTTCGATGCAAAATTGATCATTGCTTCGTTACCGGGCCAGTCCGTTAGTTCATCATCGCCTTCTCGGTCTGACTCATTAGTTTCTCCAGCTTCCGAATCTGATGAGCTCAGTGAACTAGAACTTAAGAAATCATTTAGTCCACATTCCATAGAGTTGGTATTATCAAATTGCAACTGTGCTCTTAGATGTTCCCGGCGAAAACGGCTATGCTTGTGTTTGCGTCTTGAAAAGGTCGATTTAGTTTCGCTTGGTAAAATACTTTGCCCTGCGTGTTTCGAACTGTCGGGTAAAACTGCAGACTTGCACCCGATTAAGTTGATTGAAAAACATGGATAATTCCGTGGTCTGTCCTGCTGAGAACATGCAGCCGCACACTCCGAAATTACTTGACTCAACATATTTTGAGTGCCGCCAATTGGCTGAGAAATATTTGGGACATCTTCCGTTGAATGCTGTTGTCGGGCAGTAACTACTGGTGCCTTTGGTGCAAATGATAGGGGTGCAAACGCGAATCCTTGCAATTCCGGCTTTTTTTGCTGGGATATTTTCTCTATTTTTGAAATGATGTTTTTATTCAGTGGTAGAATGCGATCACAGGCATGTTTTGTGGTAGATGAGAAGCTACGTGTTCGCGCTTTGTGTTCCTGATACGAAGTCTTCGACGCAAATAAATCTCTCTGTCGTGGAACACTCGATGAATGCTGCTTGCCATGATCATGATCATAGTACCGATCCCTATGGGATCGTTTCCTTTTACCGAAAAAAAACAGATTTGTACGATAATTATCCTGCGTCGTATGCTTTAGAACCCGCTTTTTTACAGTTCCGGTAACTGGGAAAACAGGATTATTGATGTTTTCGCCACCTGCTCCTGGTGTTGATGGTGTCGTCTCATACTCAACGGCCATGCGTTTAAATTTTCTCTTTCGGCGGGTATTTGATCTGAAAAATCTAGCAGGACTAAAATTTTCGTTTAAGGAATCAGACTCAAAATTTCCCACATGCCTAGACTTAAGTGATAATCTTAAGTCGTGTCTATCATCGGAGTCGCTGAACATGGCATTATTTAGACCATCTTGGTTTTCATTGGGATTCACCTCAATTGGTGTATCAGTTGGACTGCTAGATGAGGCCTCAGTTGGTTGCGAGGCGCATGGTAGATTTCCTGTCGACCGAGTCCTACGTCGTTGTCCCCATTTTCCATCCCTGACACCCGACCGAGAAGTCTCCTCTAACGCTATTGTCAGGTCATGAGAAAATTGTTCCATTGTTTGCATTTTTCTAAGAAACTTCGGATTCATTTGACTTTTTTGAAAGTGACAATCATGAAAACTAGAGCAACCACAATGGATTGTTTCAAAAATTGAGCACTTTGTACAAAAAAAAACACAGTTGAGCGCAGTAAGTGAAAACAGCAGAAGCGCAAGTTAGATTTGCTTTTCATCAATCATCGAATATGACATACGTTTTCACTAAATCATTTTGAACACTGCATTGAAGGAAATTATCCTGTTATAGCTACTGAATTCCAATTACAGCATATCAATTATACCAAAAATACAAAATATGTAGAATTTTTCGTTGACAAACCGAGTAAAACCACAGCTGGAAATTTTTTTCCACTGAACTTAAACTTCAAACTTGCTATTTTCGCCCATGGTACTTTCCTTACAAATGTAATCTCGCCAAACCTTTCAACTGTGATCTAGCAGTCTACTTCAGTACAATTTATTATTAATTGCTAACATAAATGCATTTATTTTATACTATCAATTTAGTACAATCAATCCTAATCCCAATCCGGGAAATGTGAAATGTAGATGTACATTTCCATATTGTACAAGTTTTTTGCAATAACAAAACCTATTACAAAATCTATTATTTGACACGGAACTACAGCCTCCAAATGTACTAGAGAGCAGCAAATTCAGAAGTCCCGTCACGTCACACATGGTTTGATGCGCGCACGCGTAGTTCTGTTGCCTGTGAACAACATATGCGCCTCTATCTGTCATATCTGTTCCTAATTTCCTGGTTTTTGACAGTTCTGAAAAAAATAAGTCTGCCCCGGACTAGTTTCCATCGGAGGATCATTTATAACCATTTTTTAGAAAATATCTACAATGTTAACAGTGAAATTAATGTGAAATCATTGTGTATTTTGTATCACGCACTGTTCCTGCTTTTCAGGTAGGCGATTTTCTTTAAAACAAGAAATTCAGTGTACTTGACATCACTTATAAATTTAGAGGTTATGTCGATTGTGTCAAGATCTAAACAAGAGGCGAATTTGATAGGCTGGTTTAAAAATAAAAATAAGAATTGACTATTGAAAGGTAATTACTCAATCGGTTGCTCTACTTATCTCATAGATTCACTGAGAAATCAATTTTTCATATGCAGATCGTGGTGTAAATTGAATGTTACTGGAAAATGAGAGGTTCACGTCCTGATCCCATCGCTCTTAGCTTCCAAGAATCCTTATTACGAATGTCCGATATTCAACTTTTACAAGGTCCTCACTGGTTAAACGACCAAATAATATCGTTTTATTTCGAATATTTAGAAAAGTTCAAATATAAAGGAAACGCTGATATGCTTTTCGTTTCGCCGGAAGTAACACAATGTTTGAAAATAGTGCCCGATTCTGAAATGAATATATTTCTATCGCCATTGGGCGCCTTAAAGAAACCATTCATATTTTTTGCGCTAAATGACAACTCATCTCATCAAGCTGGGGGGACTCACTGGAGTTTACTAACATATTCTCGGCCGGAACGTGCCTTTTTCCACTTCGACTCGTCATCGAATGGAAACATGCTGATTTGTCAACAGTTCGTTAATAAAGTAAAGCATGCTCTGAAATGCCACATGGCTGTGACAAAATCTATTCGCTGCCTGCAGCAAAAAAATAGCTACGATTGTGGGATCCATGTTCTGTGCATGGCCGATGCTATTTCCGACCACATCAATAGATTTGAAGTGGTCGAAGGAGTCAGTAGCATTACTCATGACACTATCAGCAGAAAACGGGGAGAGATTTTGAAAATCATTACCCAATTGGGCGGCAAGATAAGTTAAAAATTGCAAATGATTGCTCCAGAAACATTTTATTTAACAGTGATAACATTTCGGCAATAAATGCATTATTGCAGTCATAATTTTTATTTATAATTTCACGTCACATACACTTATATTTTAACGCATGTAGTTTTTTTTGTTCGATAGTTACGACAGTGCCAATTTTCGCACCCATAAAGTTTAAACAAAATAGAACATAATGTAGAATTAAAATTGTCACTAGATTTAAGGAAAGCAAAAAACAGATATGTATATGGACAAATTACTCTCTTAAAAGGTGCCCGTTGTATATTAGGTAATTGCTAAGAATCTTGTTTGCGTTTCGGTCTCCTGGAGTACAAATATTGCTTGAAAAATAAAACAGATACATATTACTAAAGAATTTCTTTTAATTCCAAAGACGTATAATCCGATAAGAGCAGGTATGTGGAATATTCAACAATTGTAAATGTATCCTGTACAAAATATATGGATGAGTTAAATGCTTATACAAAATCTAAAATCCCTGAAGGGCATTACGCCTTAATCTCCGGAGGAACCCAACCACCGAAAGCCCGTTCTAGTTCTGTTGCAACAGCCAAGCATAACCTATCTTGATTAATATTTGCCACAACTTGAATCCCCAATGGGAGGCCATCATCTCCTAACCCCAGAGGTATTGCTGTAGCTGGAAAGCCTAGAACGTTTATAATGCCAGTGTAGGAGAAATTCAGCGCTCGAGCAATCGGTTCGTTATGATATGGTGCAACGGTGGGATGTGTGGGATAAAGGAATACTCCATTATCTCCTAGCATTTCCTGCATTTCTTTCCGGAGCTCATTTCGCTTGTTCACTAAATGAAAGTATTTAGGAGAGTCGTATACCACTCCATGCGCTTCAATAATTGCAGTCATTAGTCCAACAAACGAGTGGTTAGAAGAGCACATCATCCATTTTCCCAGTTCCAGGTAGGGATTGATTTTACCTTGTAAATTAGCCAGCTGACAATCGAATCCTAAACCGGACGAGTCTTTCATGTTTGCGAACCAGATAGCTGCCGATTGTCGCAATTTATCCAGTTGGACTTTCTGTGGTTTCACCTTAATTGCGTTTTCCAAATGTCTGACAACTTTTCGTAAACTGTTTCGAATATCATGCTCCACTGGGGATGTCAAATGCCCACCACCATCACTTTCTTGATAGAAGAATTTCACGTTCGCCAAATTGACTGGTTCGTCCAAGTTAAGCAAGTCCGCTTTATCGCCTGCGATTATTTTCAAAACTGGTTTTAAGTCTACAGAATAACGGCACATTGGGCCAATGCCCAAAAATGAGTTCTGTTCATCGCAGAATGGCATGGGAAACTGGCCCTTATTTGACACAATATTTTTGGACGGCTTGTGTCCAAAGATTCCATTGAAAAAGCATGGCATTCTGATAGACCCTCCAATATCCGATCCCAAACCGATGGGTGAAGCAGCTGCAGCCTGCAAAGTCCGAATTGTTAATGTTCAACTGAAGAATGCATTCAAAGGACCTACTTGAATACAACCTTCTCCACCGCTAGAGCCGCCCACAATTCTATTACTATCATAAGGATTTCTTGTCCTTCCGTGAACAGGATTGGAACTTTCCCACCTGCGACACAACCACATTTCAGAGAGCGTTATCTTGAGAAAGACTAAGCAAATTACTCACCACATGCAACATTCAGAAACATTGGTCAAGGCAAACGGAATGGCTCCGGCTTTGCGCATATACATTATACAGTCAGCGTCCTCTTTCGCTCGAACATTCCGCCTCATATGCAGTCCCGATGTGTGTAGCATATCTAAATATTCAGCGTTGCAAATTTGAAATGTTTTGTATAATTCAATACCTTTAACTGCAATGCAATCTTTAGTTGAAATCGGGACACCTAAAAATGGTTTCTCTTTCGCCAGTTGGGCTTCTGTGTAAATCCCAGAAGCAATTAGTTTATCGGCTTCTTTAGCTTCTGCTAAAGCATCATCAAATCTATCATCAACTACACAATTCAGCTGTGGATTTACCATTTTAATCCGTTGGATGAATGATTTCATCACTTCTTCGCTTGTCATCTACGAATAAGTGAACAAGTGGTTAAAGTCGAAGAGTATTAAAGCGCTGTGTAATTGTTTATGTACTTTGATACTTTTCTCTTATCTCTTTTATTACTTAATTGCATTGGTCTCAATAATTATTATTATCAAAATTCATCATACCTTTCTGGTTCTTATCTTTTGTGCAAGTGATGTTGCAGATTCCAGAAGCAACAGGTCTGTTATTGGTTCCATAGATTTGCCTTTTCCTCCATAAGCGTAAGATAAAATCACTCGAACAGTCAGAACGAAAAATCTATGCATCAAATTGAGCGCTGTTCTAAATATCGATGCCTTTTTCTGAACCATCGCGGAGCCACCGTTGGCGGAATTTTTATCAGACATTGTGAGGCTCTCTTTTGATTTCTGCCCACTGCCACGGAATGATTTGAAAAAACTTTTCAATTTCGTGTTTATATACTTCATTAGTCGCAAGTACGCTTTTTTCAAATGTAGAACATTCTGCAAATGCATGAAAAGAAATTATATTTGAGATAGAAGTGCGAACATTTTGAGAGCTGTCGAAACCAAAATAGAGATGTTGTCAATAATTGATTTAAATTTTTTGTTGATAACTTGATTAACAGGTTCATTTATCGAACATAATATTATAAAAATTACAGATCAAAGTTCTTTGTGTCAATTTGAAACACGGAAAATCTTATTTATTCCTGTATTTATTAATAAAACTTAATTTTTCAAAGTTCTTTTTACGAACGATTTATTTATGGTTCTTACGAAATATCAATAATATATACATATAATAAAAAACTTTTACATTAAAACCGCGAGTTAAATTAAAACAGCATTCATATGACTGCACGCCATTGATCGCTCTTTTCATACGCAATAAAAGCTATTTTATTTGCATTTTAAATACAATAGCAATGAGTCAAAAAATTTATTTATAATTCATTCCAATCTTCGAAAGATAAAAATATGTACGTTGAATTTTGCAAAAATTCTCCATCGAGTGCAACTAAAGCGAGTTAAATGGGGAACAATTGATATAGTAGCTGGTGATATCATCCGCAGCATATCTGCAAAATGAATCGAATATGATTTCGCGAAGAACTTCGAACTCAGTGCGTTAATCCTTCTCAAAATCCTCAGCCGATAGCAATTACTGACTTTGACCTGAATGTTGCGTAATACGAGTATTATTGACATGCAATATGTAACCGATAACCATCTGATAAACAACCTTGAAGTCAGAGATATTTGAACCCTTTCAAAACAATGTAAACACTGTGGTCGGCATGAAAGAATTTAAGAATCCTAAACTTTATGGCCCGATTCACGACTGTGCTTAGAAAATGTACAAACAAAACACGAAACCGAGATATTACTTCATGACCTACGAATGCAGTGATCTTCACCGATGCTTATATTTTATTTTTAGACAAAATTAATTCAAGTTTATTCGAAAAAGAAATCAAAAAACTTGTTGTGGAGTACCGGGAGTCAATTGAAACTTGCTAACTTACTTTTGAAATTTGATAAAAATATTAGTTTCCCCACGTATCTTTCACTTGAGCGTTGTTTACTACAAAAATCGCCAATTAAATAGCCAAAAAACACCAGGCAACAAAATAATAAACACGATATGTATGTAATACGGACCAAACAAGAATCGACTTGTCATCTAAAAAACTCCGAATTGACGTAAATATTAAATAGACACTGGAGTTGGAAGTAGTAGAGCGATGAGTATTCAGCTATTGAAACACGTTTAAAAGCGCCCCTGGCGTATGAATGGCACATTTTCCGTCATTTCAGGGAATGAGGTGAAGAAACTGGAGAGTAGTGATTCAAAAAGTAATGCAAAAAGTAAAACAATGAATAATATTATTAATACCATTAATATTATTTATTGACATTGTCTGCGAGAAATCATAATGAAAATAAGAATAATATAAGAATAATATTGTTTTGTTGCTTTTAAATCCCGCAAAATCGCCAAAAGGAAGTGGTAGTATCATGCATATTTACATATTAATAATATTAATAAATTACTAATAGGTACCCAGGTGATAAATTATAATTTTATTAATTATTTATATACATATTAATTAAAAATTTAATTACAACTTTTAAAACCACGTTCATTCCAAAACTTAAATAACTGCTTGTATTTGTTGTTTGCAAACAGTCAATGTTTTAAATTATGGATTTTTATGTGTAAATATTAGACTGCATTAGCGTTTTAAATGTTTGAATTCAAATATTGCGTTAAGTACAACATTCATTTACAAATGAAAATGTATGAAGGGTATATTTATATAATCTATATTGAATTAAAGGTACACACATAAAAGTCTCTAAGAGCTCTTTTATAAAACAAAGAACAGGGAAAAAAACTGTAATGTTAACATTTCTCTCCAAAAAAGTATACAGTGTACAATTGTACATGTTTTCCATTTTTTCAGTCATATCCTTAAATACATTGAGATTCTTTAGAAAAATAATAAATAAGAAAACACTTTGACACAAATCTTTCTTAGATTTAGATAAATATTGTATGTTAAACCCTAAAGTAAGAATGCTTATTGTTCTCTTAAAGAATAGCTGTAAGTTAAGGAAAATGTTTTTCATTATATAAATTTACTCTGCTCATCCCCTCAGTGCTATCGACAATGCCTTAAAAATGTTACTTTATACTTTCAGAAATGAATCAACAATCATCAAGTTTGAAAACTTCCGAGGAAGGTATAAGGCCTACCTCCCATTCTGCTCCCGTTTCCCCTCAGTCGGGGAAAGTAAAACAAAAAATTAGCTCTGGATCTGCCACAGGTAACAAGTGTTTACTTTGAAAATTGATTTTTTTAGACGTTAGGGTTGCTGTTCTGGTTGCTATTGAACAATTTCTCAAAAGCAATTTTTATCAAAGAAATTGCAAGAAAATCAAGCATCCATAAACATCATTAAAATCAAATTAAGTATGTATCGTATGAAAGGAAAATTTTGGAGTAATATTAAAGGTGGATAAATGAATTCTTGGTTAGCACATTTGCTGAGTTTGAAGAATTTCGTTTCAAAAGTTATTTAAAGTAAAAGCCTTGATTAAAATAAACACGTGGCATTTAAGTGCTCCTTTTCAGTTTTAAGATGCGCATTATCGACTGTTCAGGCTGAACAGTGAACAGTCCTTGCATATTATTTTAATAACATAATATATCACTAGTATAAAATGCTCTGGATGGCAAAAAAAAACTAAAAATGGTAGACAGACATTCTACTATTCCTACTGATTATTCGCTTGCCTTTTAGAAGCGAAAGTGGCGCTTGAAGGGGCAGAAACAAATTACTAAGTATGAATTTTATTAGTGCAAAAACATCCCAGAGACAAGTGGGATCAGAATTATTTTATAATTGCTTTTCACCCAACTTTAATTAAGTTTGCTACACGGACCTCAACTCTGCAGCAAATTCAATTAAGATTCTAATTTGTGTCGGCTTCCACTTTAAGAAGAGTTGTGAATTTTTCTGTAGGCATTAGGCAACTAGAGTCTTAGAGTGCCGAGTTGGAGAAGAGCTAAATGCTACTAAGTCTGAAGTCAAATAGGAATGAATCATGTCCATCTATTCTATATTTTTCAATTTCGCAATTCGCATGAAACAAAGTCACTCAGTCATAATGTCCTTTGAATGAAATCAAGCGCGATTTTTATGATGCCTTTAAAATCCATGTGCTTTACTTTCGTACCACTTATCGTAAAATCCATAAGCTCAGAAATTTATAAACTCAGCTTAAGGTTTTGATGAAAACACAACTGAAAGGAAACCAGTGGACTTTCGAAAGTTAAAGCGATTCATTAATCCCGCGAATGGGGAAGGAGAGCTCTTGAGCAGCTTGTAGTCCTATAGATGTCATGTCCCGAATAACCGGCTGTCGCAAGGTGATGGATGTCTCCGAGATTATACTCGTTGATGGTGTCCTTTGCTGAGGACGCTGGCAACTAGTATTTCTAGATATTTTCTCTTGAGAGATGGTCTTGATTTGAGCACTCAATTAATGTAACAAATTATAATGAGAAGACATAAATTGCGAAAGTGTGGTCATTAGTAGGTACTACCAACTAAACTACTAACTAAACTAATTAAATTACCACCTAACTAAAATTTGCGGGTTCCGCTTTAGTTTTACCTACTAGATGTAGAGTATGTTAAGTTTGAGCGCATATTTTCAACGCTTAAAATAGCTGTGATAAAGAATTGATTAAATGATATTTGCATTAGTGGGAGATGAAAGGAATTAGGAAACCGATTTATGTATGTTTTTACACTCATTTTAAACAGCAATAATTGCAAGTGCTACTTTATTTTGACGAATTGCTTGAAAATTACCAGCAAAATAGAAGATTGAAGGATGCGGCAATTCTGAAATGGGTCTTGCGCTTCTCAGGATACTCATCATAAAGCTTATCTTTCCTGTAATATATTCTAGCTCACAGCAGAATCGCTATTAGAGCCAGCAGAGCTTTTCCTGTGTCAGTTTTCCAGGAGCTTTCATCATGAACTGAGGATTCGTGTGTCCTTTTACTTAAATTATTTCGTTCGCTTTATTATCTGACGTTTCGTAACTTCCTTTCTCTTGTTTTATCGGCTTGGTTGGTTTTTGCGGACGTGTGAAAATATTTGTAATTATCTAGTACAAGGTGGTAGTAAAATTAATAAATGATAACATCCTTTAAGGAAGATAAATTAACATGCCACAGTCCAGTTGGAATGAGCGTGAAGAATTTCAAGAATGCTATCGAGCCGTAGAGTATCACGGTGACGAAAGTTAGTTGGCATTGTTCTGCATTGAAATCAGCACGTGTCATGAATTCTAATGTCGTTAGTCGCAGTTCGTTAATTTACTCCGGCCGATTGGAACCGAACTTCCTGTCCGACTTCTCCAGAATCATTTGATAAAGTGGTGCTGTGCGTGAAAGATGTAAGAAAGCAATCAATATGACCTTGTGCGGGTGGAAAATATTTTCGAAAGCTAAACAAAAACGAAATGTGGAAGAATGCGGAACGAATCCTCCGACCTCTTGCAGAGAATCACCGATGGCGACTGATCCAAAGCCCGAAGGGTCAGCACCAGCTGTTGGTGAAAGCGCCAACAGTAAGAGGGAGGAAGACATTTCCGAGGGGACGGAAAATGAAGGTAAGTCTATAAGTCTATAAGTCTATAATATGTCTTCGCAAGTCTTATGCTTTTGCAACTACGAAATTTATAATTCAGATGAAGACCTTCAAGTGAGTCCTTTTTTGTGGCCGTGCGAATTCAATTGCCCCCACTTTAGAAGTTTCAATGGACCAGATTTGGTCACAAGGCGGCTCAAGTGGGGATTGGAATTATTTTTAGCCAAAGGACTCTTTCTAATAAACCTGTCTTGTTTGCACTTCTCGACAATCTGCTCAAAAATCGGATAACTATATTAAATTGCGGAGACTTTTAAATTGTTTCCTCTTATCGGATTATACTGGATTTATGTTTTGTTGGTTAATTTTGGTTAATATTTTAAAATATTTCTTGATAAAAGTATTTGTTGCTTGTTTTTGTAAAAATTGTTCTTTCAGAAAAGTATTTTGAATAGAACTTATTGTGCAAAGCTATCTGGAGTAGCGAAAAACCAAAACAAAAAACAAACATTAGTTGTTAATTTATGTTTTACCAACAATGAAAAAAAGGAAAAAACTTGAACAAAGAAGTTCAATTAAAAGTTAAATAGGAATTTGACATCTTTAAATGTTTACTAAAAGATGTTTGCAACAAATGAATTTTACCTGAACAATGAAAATTAATTAAGTTCAATTAAAAGTTAAGAAGAAATGAATTTACTTAGTGTGGTATTTTTTTCCAATAAAGGAAACTGAAATGAGAAAAAATAGTGTTTTTCCTTTCAAACAATTTTATTTCAAAATTAGAAAAATCTCCGCCAAATAAGCAACAATTGTACATTTAAAATTTAATATTTATACCTACTTATATCTAAAAATTTAATTTAAGAACGAAGGCAAATGAAGTCGCATTAATTTGCTCAAAGCAGAATCTGAAATTTGTGTTTTGCACAGAAAATTCATGAATAATTGAAACATGTTGTCCTTACAAATAATTAATTTATAATTTTCCATAAAGTGTTTTGTTCGCAATTTTGAGTGTAGAACCCTTTCCTGTAATTTACCCTGAAACATTGAAACTATTTTTAAAGCTAATAAAAACAATTTGTTCAACAAGATGCTAGTTTAACTAGGAGAATAATCCAGTCTAAATTACCCAATAAAACATAACAACTAATTTGCTTGCTTAACATTTTAACAAGTATCCTGTTTTATTTAAGCTTAAGGTATTCCATTGGAGTCACGCAAAACTTTCATAGCCTTGAAAACCCTTCGCAATGCAAAGTTTTAAATTGTTGTAATCGTTGGAAGTGCAGAATACGTTGGATGAGGCATTTAATTGTGATAATCAATTGTTTTAGTTAGAATGTCTCCTCTAATTTATGCAAGATGGTAATTTAATAACCGTTCCAAAATTCATTGGAAGTTTTTAATCTGTGTAATTACAGATCTAAACAAACAGTGAGTCCCGAAACATCAATATTACTTTACAAGCTAAACAACTGGAGGGTTGAATATAATAAGTGTCCTGAAAATCTCCATTGGTATTAAAATAAGCAGGTTTTAGATATACACAATTCTGAATCCTTACGATTTAATAGCCTCTTAGGCTTATTCAAGTTCCTATTCATGCCCTTCTTTATTTTTGTATTTTATCCAGCGACATTTCCTATTTGGGCTTCTGTTGCTTGTATTTTGGGATGCTTAAATATTTATTATTTAAGTTGTGCTGGTTCATTTGCTCCTCAATGCTCATTATTTTTTCCCTGCTGAACTAATGGACGATAACGATTTGTTCTTGAGTTCGAGTTACAAGAAATTCTCTTCTAGTATTTCAGATTTTTCTCAAGTATTTTGCTTCGCACAACCTGAAATATTTCTATACTCTTTAAGTCTTTAAGTGCTCAATTAGAATCCTCCAAAATATTAATCCTCAAGAAGCCTATCGGATTAGATTGGCGGTTGTGGAACTGTGGAAGGTATCAGTCACCAACGATAAACAAAAATTAGGAATGTTGAGGCGTTGAAATTGACACGACAGGACTTCCCGCATTCTTCGCGTGATCTTTCCGCAGCAGTAAACAATCCCCGGTGTGAGTCTTTCTAAATTTTCCACAATAATCTGATTGAGACGGTCTCGAGGGAACTTCCTTGTGGTGTGCGAGTCTATAGCTCATCCAGTCACATACTGTTAGATTCAAGAGCGGTAATTTAATTAGCTTGAAGCATAACATGACGGAATGAAATCAAGGCAAGCAAGTCCTGTTCAAGGAATCTTCTTCGAATAATTGAGGAGATAAATTTGAGGAAGATAAATTTGTACACCACCAAGATTAATTTAATTTAAGCAATTTTTTGGGTTCCGAGATTACGTGGTCTTAAAACACTTCACCTTAAAATTGAGGGGTATCAATTTAGACAAGAATATTTGTCATGATGACAAATCAAGTCTTTTATATAAATTTTCTTTATCTTTAATTTAGTGTTCAATTTTGATTAAATACACGAAATTACCTTTTTTAGTGTAGCCAACATTTCGAGTGAACCGAGAATCTTACAAGACTTTTTATTTATTTTTTAGTTAATCATGTTTTATAAAAATGTTCCAAGCATTTTTTGTCATTCTATCGTTCATGGTAGACGAAGGATTCTGAAGGATTCCATTTTCAAATTAAGAAATTCCCAACAGAGTGATTCATTTTTCTCTAATATTTGTATTGTTTAAAAATACATGGAGCATTCACCTTCTTAAGAACTGCAGTGCAAAAGACTATTTGAGTGATATCTAATGTGTTTTATGTTAAACAATTCAATTTGAGTCAAAAACATTCAACATTCAAAATATTTAAAAAATATTGCTAAAAGAGAATAGTTTAATGCAATATCAATATAAATAGATATTTATATTTTTAAAGAACGAAGAAGCAAATATGCAGCAATCACCCCTCAAACAGGCGTTCAGAAATTGATTTGAAATTAAATTATTTATTAAAATGTAATTAAGCACTTTCAAGCGTTCCTTTTGCACTTGAGTGTAATTTCAGGGACTTATGGATTGCAATTTGCTATTAGTATTGAGTGCGGCACCAGGATACTTACGGTGTGCATCCAACTACAAGTGCGTTTTATCTTGCAACTACCCAAGGTCTTCCCTTCGGAGGAACTGCAATTTGTTATCTGTTATGTAGGATTAATTTTAAGCTTTCGTGCTTCTACCTGAAAAGTTTCATCTGGCAGCTAATAGGTTTTCCAGATCGTTCCGTTCGGAAGTGGATAGTCCTTTTTGCACAATCGCCTTACTTGCTCAATTTTCAAAAGACGAAACTTCCTAAAGCATGCCAGGATAAGTATTTCCATTAGCGGTGCAATACTCATAAACGTTCTTCACATAGTGAAAAGTTCTTTTGTCCTTAAAGGAATTCAATGGTTTTAATTTCAGGAATCATTATCACAGATATTTTATGAAACACTTTTATGCTGAAATCTTCCCTTATATGGAATTCTTTAGAAATCAGTGAATTCCCCTCCACCTCAAAATTAAAATTCATTGATGATTTGATTATAATTAAGATAAAGTGCAAGATTTATAAACGTCAGCGCTATCCAGCGATTTCGGACGAATCAGCATAAATTAGGGATCGAAAAATATGCTTTCACATTAGATCTACTGGGTAAAGGAAAGAAAGAATGTCCTTTTCCACAAGGAACTGCAAAGCTGCAAAAAATTTTTCTCATTGGATTACCTTTTTCAATGCGGGTCAGATCCTAAATTTGAATTAAGGTATCTTGGTTGATCTCATGGTCAATCTCAATATAAAGGAACAGGACGAAGTTCTTGGTATAGTTTCAAGGTTACTTGTCTGTTGTTCTGAATGTTAATAAATTAAATTTATATTTGTTCCTCTGGGTGACACAAAAAAAAAAGACAAAATCAATACCAAAGACGTAGAAACACAATTTATGATGAAAGAAAACATGTTTGCTAAAAAGCTTTTTCAAAAACTTTCGTATATTTTTTATTGCATTTCTAAAGCTTGCGGTTTAAGTATATTTTTTATAAGACAATTTGGTCTACGTCTTGCTTATTATGAACGACAGAATGAGAAGAGGAGGACTGTAACTGAGCCTATTTCAAGATTCGAGCACTCCAAAGCGATCATCGCCTGATTTTATATGCTGACGCCGTATTCGGAACGGTTACTGAATTTTAATGCCAAATCGAAAAAGTTACTGGCCATTTATATAGATTTACTTTGGAAAAAGTTTGGCGCCTAGCAAAACGCTGAAATCGTAATTTTAATATCCAAACGATTTATGAATTTTTCTGATGTTGTTTAATCCTTTTTTCCAGGCAATCCACGAAACAAATGTGCTTTAAAACCTGGACATTCCTTAATGGACTGGATTCGATTGGGATCCTCTGGTTGTGATTTAGCTGGTACAAATGGTGTTATAACATCTGTGAGCACTTCTGAACTTTCCAAACATAACAAAAGAACGGACGCGTGGTTAGCTATAAGGGACAAAGTATACAACGTTACACACTACATGGACTTTCATCCTGGTGGTAGGTATTGATATGTTTAATACATAACAAATTTGGGTTTAGTAGATATTTTAAAATATCCAAATGATTTGATCAACAGCAAATGAAAGTGTGTTAAGTGCATTTTCCGCAGACTAACTAATTAGGCGCCTATAACATAGAAGAGTTTATCCACAAAAGCGTAATGCAACGGAAATAGACGGAAGCAAAAGGTTTCACAATAAAATATCATTCTAATTTTTAGCTTTAAAAATCCGGATAGATGCTTTGTATTTTCTTGTCATTTACACAAGTCCAATATCTTTAATCTTTAAATATCTTGAAAAAAATAGAGGATATATATTTTTGAATTAGTTTTTGTAGGTATCAGTTTCCGTGATTATAAAAATGCTTACTTTTCCTTAATTACATTTTCAAATAAAATGTTCAAAGATTATGTTAAAAGTCCTGCGGCATTATACTCCAGGAATTCAATAAAACAAAAAAAAGTGAAAAAGGTCCTTTTGTAAAACGTTGTTTTGTTTCTCAGCTAACGGCTTAGTGAACAATGCGAACTGCTCCTCCAGACGTTTTTTAATGTATCTTTCTTCATGTTGAAAAATAAAATACTCTAAGGATCAGCGGCTTAGTCCCTGCTCTTGTGAATTGTCCCCGCACCTGCCTATCAATGTCATTCCTTGAATTCTTATACATCAAATTTCGCAGTAATGGAAAAATGTTTTCCGCATTTACCATGCATGCCTTTTCCATCGAACAAAAGACATGTCGCCACATTTGCCAATGATATCGACATTCTCTGGATCGCTTGGGACCATTTTCCTGCGAACATTATGAACATTTCGTTCCTGCTCTGAGCCGCACTGTAAATGTTGTAGAATTGTTTAGTGGGAAAGTTGAACGCAAACGAAACGTGGGCGTAAAACTTTTCACCGCTGCACAACAAACAAGAATGTTTTTAATCCTTCACGATGTCGCCGTCGAATTATTGAAGCTTTAGTTTGTTTGTTTCGAACTTTCGTGCAATCCAGACTTCAAATATTTATTAATATTTATTAATATTTATTATCGTTTCAATTCGTCTTCATTCTCATTCCCCAGTTGCAATGAAGTTGCGCAGAAGCCACTCAAAATTCTGTAAATAATTTACCGAAATTATTTCGAAATTGGTTTGTAGGAACTTTGCCGTAACAAAAGGTTTTATAAAAAACTTTTCTACTTATAAGACCAGAAACAAACTTGAAGGACAATTTTGGGAATTTCGAAACGGAGGTTTAGAAACAACTTCCAATTTGAGTATGCAACTAAATTATCAGTTGAGATTTTAAATTAAAAAAACAAAAATTATTTAGTAAAGAATTCAAGTAATTCAATATTGGGGATTAAAAGTTCTTTGTTTCGTGATGAGGGAAGTTTCGTTCTTTACTCTAACATTTGAAACTGAGAGGATCAAATTACCTTCCAAGGATGAACTGAAGAGCTTTTCTTTATGATTGGAGTTTGTTGATTAAAGTTCTATATTCCGAGAAAATGCACTTTTCTTAATCAGTTGAGAACATTGCATCAACCAAACTATTTAATTACCTTCAATAAGGAGGCGACTTTTCCATTCAACAGCTTTTGAACGGTCGCTTGAATTGAATTACAAAATTCTGAAATTCCAGTAAGTAGGTAATAAAAAGAAAATCGATAAAATTAGGAAAATATAAAAACGGAAAACGAAAAATCAACTCGCGAAAAAACTGAAATCCAGTTTTCGATTTTGAAGAGTTAAAAACATAAATTTATCCCTGCACGAAGTAACGCAAAATCATATTTAAGCGACTTTTTTTTAAATTACTTTTTATCAATTCAGGGGCTTTTTTCGATTGAAATTGTCTCCAATTCCTGGAATGCTTGTTTTTGCTCATTGTGGAAAATTTCATTTCCATGATTTAATCAAAAACATGCAAGTGACGTGAAAGGACTAAAGAAATGGTTGTTTGTTTTATTTCCTCAACAGTTTCTGAATGTGTCTCTGCAGCTAAAAATAAAAGAGATACAGAATAGAAATTTCTGTAGATAAAAGACATTTTTGTGTATTTCAGGAATCAGGAGATCGAAGAAAAAGATAAATACTTGCAAACTTGAATAGGAATTTGAATCGTCCTTGTGTTATTATCGAAAAATAGACGCCTTTATGGATTTATTATTTTTAAATAGAAAATTGAGTTGTTAAATGAAGTTAAAGTTTTATTTTATTTGTTTGTTGTTTCTTAACACACATTTAGTTTGCTTCTGATTATAAAAAGTGGTTTATATCAATTTTTTTCACTTTAAGGTTCAGATGAATTGATGAAAGGCATTGGAAAAGATGCAACCAAGCTTTTCGATGATATTCACGCTTGGGTTAACTATGATCAACTTTTATCAAAATGTTATGTGGGTCCATTGCGTAACACAGCCGTTATAGATTTAGAGCCGTTCAAATTTCGACAAAAAACATTATCAGCTAATGGAGGTAACAGTAAAACACCAAAATTCTCATTACTGGGAAGCACTTCTGCTACACCATCGCCAACAAAATCTAATATAGAAAATGAAAATAGTGGTTTAAGTGCCGAAAAAATTGAGATAATTCCTCGTTTTGATTGGATTCAAAAAACTGCGAGTCTTACGCTTGTCTTTTATACGAAGCCATTTTGCAATCCGGGTGTGATATTGATGTATAAAAGTGATAGTGAATTAGTTATTAGGATAATTATCGAAAGAACTACTCATATTTGTAATTTCAAACTGAGTAATGAAGTGGATTCACCATGTTCAGTAAAGCTGTTCATTGAAACGGGCAAAATTGAAGTCACACTCATTAAGTCGCGGCCACAGCTCTGGACATCGTTTGGAAGTTTGGACAGGCAGAAGGTGACCTGTTTCGAGGATTTGGAATTCGAGTTTCAGATCGCTGCTAGTGCTCCAATAACCCACGATTCGTTCGCCTTAACGTTGAAACCTGTGAACAGGACTGTTTTTGTAACACCAATCGGCTTTCATATCAGCCTGGGGACCTCCATCAATGGTAGAAACGATTTTGAGTAATGTTGAACTATTGAAATGAACTTTATTTGATTTACAGGAAGATCCATTACAAGAAGTTACACACCTGTACCTGGAAGCTACCTTCCTTTATCTAGTTCAAGCTTTTGTATACCCCTACTGATAAAATCTTACACCATGGGAATTTTAGCCAGGCACATAACGTCCCTTCCGGTTGATTCTACACTGACGATTTCACAACCGAAAGGAAATTTTCTGCTGAACAGCTTGGTTAAGCACAGCAAGTTCGGACTTCTTGCTGCTGGAAGTGGCATAACACCAATACTAAGTGTTCTTGATCATTTATTGGGAAGAATAAATAACAGAGTGTAAGTGTAGTAAAACTAGCAGAAAAAAACGGACCTTTTATAGTAATAAGAAAGTTCACTAGCCAAAGACACATTTCGCGTATACACCACGACAACGGGATCACCAGGATGTTCAGAAAGCTTTGTGAAATCGATTGAAACGAACGAATCCTTTAGTACGAATTTCATTTATTGTATAATGCATACTATGAAGCCAGTGACTTGGAAACTTTGTCAGCTCGGCACAAGAATACCTTTTAAATAATTCATGCCATTGGAATTATTCCGTTGTTACACAATCCTCTCATTTTCTTATTTTTCTATCACTATTACATTTGTTTATGCTTTCAGGGAAAGCATTCAGTTAATGTTATTCAACAAAACCGAGGAGGACATATGGTGCCGAAATAGAATTGAAGCGCTGGCTGCAAAGGATACCAGGTTTGAGCTAATAGCTCAGTCACAGCGACTGGAGCAATCTATTGTTGTTCTATTTAAACCAAACAAAATTATCTCACCAGGTTGGTGGTACGCCACATCCTTTCAGAGCCCCAGGATGGATGGACAGGAGAAGTGGGGCGTATTGCGGAGCACCTTATTTCACCGTTGAATGATGCAAAAACGAATTGTCATGTAACATTTTGCTGTGTTTGCGGTCCGACCCAGTTTAATGACTTAACAGAGAAACTACTTAGGGAAACGGGGTTCGAGATGACCGATTTGCATTTCTTTCAAGGATAACAAATCTTGAAGAATTTAAATGCTTTGTACGATGTATTTTTAATTGTATTCGTCATTTTGATATTTCCTCGTGCTCAATACACAACTGTAGCAAAAGTGCACAAGTTCATTACCACTGTGAAAGTAAGCTTTATTGAAATGTAAGTAGAAATTTTGGGCCATCTATGGAACATTTTATTTTGTATATAAAGTAAATAAACTCTATGTGTATATATTTGCAAAACTTGGCATTTTACTTGATTCCTAATTGGGGCGAAATTCATTGATATTTTTCTGTCCGTTTCCTCCATTTACTTTTATGTAAATTCATTGAGACTTGTTCATTGGAGAATACAAAAGACGCTGCAATACAGAATTTAAAAATAAAGTGATAAAAGAAATAGAATTGAGAGAAGAAGAGCAGGTTCGCCTGTGTCCCGTTAATATTTTGCTTTCTCTCAAAAAAAGTGTCACCAGCACCGTAGCGAAGGAAGAATTTTCTGTCCCAGAAATCCAAGCAGGGGTAGATCGATCATAAAAAAAGGACACTCACTGATTGATATTCACACTCGATTGACTGATTTCGTTTCCTTTCGTTTTGTGCCCTGTTCTTTTCACTCAAATTCCTGAACATCAGGGGTCTCCTCTTTCCAGTAAAAAGAAAAAATTCAGTTGGAGGTTAACACAATCCCCAGCAATTTATCATTACCCCCTTAATTTTCCAGAATCGCTCTCGGCATGTCTTTGCTCCTGCTGTTTGGTGCCATTACCGTCTCACCCAACATTCCCTCCTCCCCAAGTTGGTTTGATATGTACTTGACTTATAGCACCACTTTATATACCTAACCATGGAAAACTGAGGGAGGGTGGAGCCGTGCAAATTAATGTTCTCCACTGAAGCCATGGGACGATGCAAAGCAACTTTACCAGAGGCGACCATTGTCTGTGTCTCATCATTAACGCTCGCAATTGAAGCTGTCTATTAGAACAAAATCCGCTTAAGTATTTTCACCGAAGCTTGTTTGCCTACTTCAACCCACAATTATTTATCAGGATGGAATCCCTTAATAGCGCTATTGTTTCGTAATTTACAGTACGTTGTTTGTTTGTTGTTGTTTTTGAAATGATTATTTCGCACGTTTAACAAATAATTATCTGGATCGATGGCCAACAAGGACGTTAGAAACTTGTAAGAAATCCGGATGTAGCTTTGATAAAAGTTCTCCTATTTTTTCAATCATTGTCCACGGAATTGTTTCTTTTTTTAAAACGAATAAAATCAAAGAAGAATGCAGAAAATTAAAGTCGATAAGTCTAACACGAATAAATTATAAATTCTTCAAAATATAACGCATTAGTATAATTATATATAGCTGGCGAATAAATTACCAAAAACACAAAGCAGCAGTCTTAACTCATTTATTAAATGTTTACATAAATTCCAAACGACTAAGTTATTTAGAACAAGTTTAAACCCATTCCTTGAGAAATTGGTCCTTATGATAATCTGCACAGCAACTTCTAGTGGTTCTAAGCAAATCCTTGTCCTTTTTGTTCCAAACTTATTCGATTTCAGTTCAAAGATCAGAGCAATCCTAACAAAGTTTTGTAATAAGAAAAGTTTTGAACGTTTTTTTCTTTGACTTTTCGCCTGATCCTTTATTCTTTCTTTAGTGGGTTCAACGGTTTTGAATGGAAATCCGTTTTTGATTAGAATAGTTACCAGGAGCAGAGGAGATCACTGATACGAATGCATCTGTTTATCCCTTTTTGAAACAAAATTTTCATTTTTTTTTTTTTTTTCGTTTCACATCATATTATATTTAATAACTAATTATAATCTACGTGTCAGCATTTATTTGTAATTTCAAATTTGAAGCAACTAATTAACTCTCACCATTACGGCGGTTTTTAGTAGTGTTTGAATAAGCGCGCGGCGGATTAGCGAGAGCACAGTGATAATAAAGAATTCCCGTAAAAAATGTTATAATAGCCTATTCCGTCAGAATAAATAATGGTCAACAATAATAAAATAAATATCGAACATCAAACGAGGAAAATTGTGTCGTCTTGTGAAAATACTACATCTGTAAATAGAATTTTCCCGCAGTCCCTCTCAAAGTCTCAATTATACATATTACATATAAGATGAAATGGAATTTGTTGTAGGTACATATTTGTATTAGCCCTTATATTTATAACATGCTTGTTACTATTTATGAGCACCATAAGATGAAGTAACAGTTCAAAGGATAAAAATATGACCCATTTTGAATCATTCGTCGTAAACAATTTGAGGGCCACATTTAATATTAGTGTGGTCGACGACACGATAGTTCAGAAATTCACTTACTTCAGACTCTGCTGAGGGCTGAAAACAACAATCATAAGTGATAAGTCGGGTAATAACCCGAGATCCATCTTCTTTCTTATCAAATACTTTGAGAGTGATAAAAACGATACAAAAAGTTTTAACGCGATAATCGAAATCGATCATGAGTCTTTTCCAAAAATAATTGAAGCTGCGCGGGTTAACGTTGGTTGGGAGAGGTGCAAGGTGTTTGATGGGATTA
The DNA here is from genome assembly GCA_963082835.1 of Leptogaster cylindrica. Taxonomy (NCBI): domain Eukaryota; kingdom Metazoa; phylum Arthropoda; class Insecta; order Diptera; family Asilidae; genus Leptogaster; species Leptogaster cylindrica. Next base: position 50,888,275 of record OY720105.1, read on the forward strand.
GTCTCTTATTTTGCTATAAGTGTAAGGGATATAATCACAAGTATGCTGAGTGTAAGAATGAGGAGACGTGCCTTAAATGCCACGAAAACCACAACACGAAGGATTGCAAAAATGAAGCAATAAATAAGTGCATTAACTGTAAGCGTATGAACCATAAACTTAATTTAGGACTAGATGAGAACCACTCAACAGTAAGTAGGAGCTGCCCAGTATTTATTAAAAAACTTGAGGAGAAGAAGAACTTAATTGGTTATTAGCAATCAAGGGAAATTAAATGTATATATATAAATATTCAAGGTCTTTATAATAATTTCGAGGAGCTTGAGGTGATAGCGAATGAACACAAATATGATTTTATTTTTTTATCGGAGACACACTTAACTGAGGAAATTGAAGAAGACGAAATAAGAATTAATGATTTTAATGCCATATCTTGTCTTTCAAATTCAACCAGAACCGGAGGAACTACAATCTATGTCTCAAAAAAATGGAACGTTACAAATGTAATAAAAAGATCGGTAGATTATCAGAGATGGTTGCTTTTATGTAAATGTAATTATAACAATGCGGAAATAGTTGTGGGTGCTATTTATAGGTCACCGAACAGCTCTGAAAGAGAATTTTGTGACTTCTTTAAAGAAAGTATGGAAACACTTACTGATGACTCGAGAAATTTATTATTAGCAGGGGATTTCAATATTGATTGGTCAAGAAATGATCTGTATAAGAGAGAGATAGAACGAGTGCTAAATGATAACTGCCTAATGCAATTAGTAAAGGAGTATACAAGGACAACAGCGACATCTAGAACAACTATTGACTATGTAATTACGAACATGCAGAACGTTAAAGCTACAATTGACCCAACAAAAAAGATCTCGGATCACGAAAGTATAGTGATTGCTATGACCGGTAAAGATAGGCGTTTGATTGTTGAAAACAGTATTGAGGTACTAAGGTATCGGAAAGAAGTATTTTCACGGGAATTGGAAAAAATGGATACGGCTTTCAAAGCATCAGCTGATATACATGAGAATGCTTCCAATATTGACCAAGCGTTTAGGACAGTAGTAGATAAGTTGGTCAAGGTTAAGAAATTTACCCATAATTATCAGAATGGTAATTGGTTTAATCGGGAGCTAACAGTGATGAAAAAAGAGAAAATTCAAAAATACCTGCGAGCGAAGATTATAAATACAGATGAGAGCTGGAAGGAATATAAGATAGTAAGAAACAGTTATAAAATTAAAGTCAAGGATACAAAAAACAGTTACATAAAGAACAAAATTATGAATGCTGATGGGCAAAAAAATATGTGGAGAGAGTTAAAAACACTAGTTTTAAGACAAACGAGAAATAAAATTAATAAGGTTATTTTCGGAGATTCAGTGTGTACGGATGAGCAGGAAATAGCGAACAAATTTAATGAGTATTTCATTAAAAGTATACAAGAAATAAATGCGTCAATTGAGGATAAGGAGTATGTAAATTATATAAGCGAAGTTGAAAGTAGATTTAAATTTCAGCTAGTCACACTTAATGATCTTCAGACTATTTGTAAAAGCATGAAAAATAAAATAGATCATGAAAAAATTAGTCCAAGGATGATTCTGGACAACTGGGAGCTAGTGGGAAGTACACTACTACAAATAGTGAATACATCACTTACAACGGGTGAGTTCCCAAATTCATGGAAGATTTCTATAGTAACTCCTGTTGAGAAAATTATAAATACAAATAAAAGTGATGAGTTTCGTCCAATAAATACTTTGAAAACTTGTGAGAAAATAATTGAAACTGTTGTAAAACGGCAGCTTGTTGAGTATCTTGAACGCTGCAACATTTTGTCAACTTATCAATCAGGTTTCAGGAAAAATTATTCTTGTGAGACGGCGATTAATTACGTAGTGAAGGAATGGAAAGCTGGTGGAAGGCAGAAAAAAATCATGGCATTGTTTCTTGATTTCAGAAGAGCTTTTGAAACTATAGATCGTGAGATTTTAATTAGAAAAATGATTATGTACGGATTTCGGGATGTGGAACTAAAGTGGTTTAGATCGTATTTGATGATGAGATCGCAGCAGACAAAAGTAAATAATTGCTTATCTAGCCCTCGTTGCGTTGAACTGGGGGTTCCGCAAGGCTCAATACTGGGGGCTCTACTTTTTATATTATATATTAATGATATGCCTGAAGTTTTAAAAAAGAGCCGGATTGCTATGTACGCAGATGATACGTTGATATATGCGGAGGGTAAAGATGCCGTGGAATGCAAGTCCATTTTAATGGAAGATATTCAAAATATTATGAATTGGTTAAAAATGAACAAGCTAAAATTAAATGAGTCGAAAACCAAATTATTGGAGATTAACATGGACAGTGCAACAATTCTTGAAATAAATGGTAAACAAATTGAAAACGTGAGAAACATGAAGTACCTTGGAGTAATGTTGGATTCAGACCTAAAGTTCAACGATCATGTTGACTACATATGCAGGAAAATCGGGAAAAAGATTGGTTTCTTTAAAAGAATCCGCAATAAAATGGACACTCTAACTGCAATTAATGTGTACAATACTATGATTAAGCCTCACTTTGAGTACTGCTCGTCAATTCTTTATACTTGCTGCAACAAAGACCACATTGAGAGGATGCAGAAATTGCAAAACAAAGCGATGCGGAGTATCCTGAGATGTAATAGGTTTACACCCATTAGAAGTATGTTGGATACACTTAAATGGTTGAGTGTGATGCAGAGAATACAGCTGAATACGCTTATGACGGTGTTCAAATTAAAAAACGGAGTGGCCCCTGCGTACCTTGCTGGTGATGTTGGATATGTAGGAGATGTGCAGCCGTACCGACTGCGCAACATTGGCGATTTCAGACTTCAGCGAAAATTCACAGTGCATGCCCAAAACACGCTCCTGTATAAGGGACTGCAATTGTTCAACGGTTTGCCATCTAGTATTAAGAATGAGTCAAGTGTTGTATCATTTAAGAGAAAGTGTGTTGAGTATGTAAAAGGTAATGTTTGAAATTATGTTGGCATAGTTTGTTTTATTGTTGTTTAAATGTGATTTTTTGTAGAGTATTGTAAATACTGATAATAAATATATTCATTCATTCATCTTTCTTGTTCGCTTAAATGGTAAACTTTCATTTTATTACTTTATTCTGCGCTCGTATTTTCGGTTGTGTTCGCCAGAGTAAAAAATCCTTAACAATTTCAAGGGATTTTGTCTTATAACCTAATATCAGGTTATTACCGGATATTGTTGTTTCTCGATATTATAACGCTATTTGCTGTAATGAAATCTTATCGTTATTTCAGAGCCCTGATTCAATAGCCATTTGCCCCAACTTATTTAACTTAATTACGGATTGCTTTTCTACAGAGCACCTTGCTCCTAAATGTATTCCGACTTGTCCTGTATAACATAATCTACATAATTACGCTGTCCTGCTTTTTTGCTGTCCTTCAAGGAAACAGGAAAGAACAATTTTTTACAAGATGTTGATTAGGGAACACAGTTGAGAATTTTAAAATATATTTGCCTCAAGTAAAACGAAGGCCAGGAAATTTGTACTTCCCAGTGAAAATTAACTGCTTTAATGGCGCTTGCTGTGCCTTATTTGCGTTTCGTCAGGCCCTGTTCAGGAAAGTTAGTGGAAATTAAAATATAACAATTTTGAAATTGAATTCGATAAATAAGTAAACAGAAAATTCAGTACAGGCAACACTTATAAATAACGTCAACAAAAATTACAGTTATCGATCTCTCGCAGATTGCACTTAAACTTAGAATAGAATCAGCAGTAGCCTCCAACAGTTAAGGTGAAAGTAGGAAGTAGAAACTTCAGGCCAAAAATTGTATGAAATAAAATTATAAGTTTAAATTTACAAAACTGCGTTTATTTCTTGAACAGGCCCAAACAGTTTCTTTTTGAGCTAAGTTCTTACTGTTCCAGTGTGAACTCGATATTATCAATTATCATCAAGACCAACTTTTATTCAATCTGCATTTTTCACGAGGAAAGTTTTTAATACATACTTACCATTATTTGAATTTAAAATTGAAACCGGATTCAAAGATGTCGTCTTTTAATAGCGCTACCAACTCTAGCACAAGCACTACTCTGGTTCCACAGTTTATTAATTTGTGCAATTGTTGAGTATTGATAATTGCCTGCACTTGCAAAATTGTATTAAATGTAGGAAGTTTGATGCTTAGGTATGCTATTTAAGTGATCATTAGTGGTTGATGTAGATCTTTCTGTTGGGTTCCAAATGCTGGCTCGCTAACTAAACACTATAGCTATTCACTCGCGCACATATTCACTATTCTTTATTACACCACTTTTCTCGGAATGTATTTTAAATATAGAATTTTTCAAACTCTAGGTTTTCACATACATATGTTTCCAACACTTCCGACATTTCGTATTCGTACTGCGGGACAGTTCTGAGTTTAAAAGTGATCTTTTCTTTTGGCGATATGAATTAGACCATCTGGAATATTTGCAGCTTTCTTGACCTTCATTTGCATTTCCTAACGTAAAGGATGAACGTGGAGGAGATTTTCTCCGATAGGCTTCCATACATTCATTTGAACATCGAACAAAGCATTTTTCTATCGCATCGGGGATACTACCGCAACATTTTTCTTTATTTAACAATAATTCAGACACTTTTGGATTCTAATGTGGTTTTCCAAATAGCGTTTCTCGCCGCAATTCCGACAGTCCTTCTGCGGGAGCATTCAAAACGCTGCATTGGAATTTTATTCCAGGAGAGGTAAACACGAAATAACAGTACGTAAAACTCAATAAAGTAGTTTATTAATTGATAAGATCATCTAGACATACATCCTAATAATTAAATAAATTTCCCTTTATAGTATCTTGTGTACCCTTAGCTCTTATCTTAGCCATGTTAATCTTCCTAATTTTATTTTCCTTACTTCATATTTAAATTTAAATTTAACAATCGGAGAAGAATTACTTTTATTAACAATGTTTTATTAAATTGGTTATTTCAATAACCCCTTAATTTCTTTAGCGATGAACACAGTTTTTTGCATCCCATGCTTAATTATTTAGCATTCATATATTTCTTTTCACATCAAAATGTGTTCAAATTGTTTATAAGCATGAATAAAACACGATAGCAAACTTCAATAATTCATTATCTAAATTCATCTGTGATAAATTTGGGCACTCGTATCCTACTTATGCAATTGTTTCAACTATTGTTCCATCTATAACAGAAAGGTGGAATTTCAAATGGGACTTGAATAGAGCAATAACTCTTCTATAACAGCATAACATGATTTTTTTATTGTTTACTATTTCCTACATTTCCTACATTTCTATTGCTTTTATCAACTTCGTTAAATATTTACATTAAGATTTTTTAAAATTTGTGTGTCTGGATGTAAAAATAAAAAGTAAGAAAAATGCTTAGTTTTAAATTATAGTGTTTTAGAGAGGTAAAAGTACACTTAGAACTAGGCATGTCTTTTAATTTTGTGTTGTTGTTGTAGTGGATTACATAGCAATGATTTATTCAATGTCATTTGTTCCTAGTTTCTACAAAATTTCCAAAACATTGATAATATAAAACATATTTATATAATGCGTTATGGCTGCTTCCGTCAGAAGTGTTTGTGCATTGCGTTATCGCATAATGTTATAGTTTTATCAGAATACTACGGCTATATATAAATTGTTCAAAGATCAAAAATAGGCAATACAAAGGTTGATCAGTCGACTCGCATACAAAGTACAAATTGTTATTCTTAAGTAACGTATTTTTATTTATATATACAATAAACGATGTACAAATTTATGAAATGCAGTTTGTTTTACAAAGGATTTATATAAAATACCCAAAAAAAACTCAGGAATCGTTCAGAACTCAAAAATATAAACACATGATATTTCTTACAAATGTTTTCATTTTTTAAAGTTTTTAAACTGAATGTGAACGAAAACGATATAAGCTCTTTGTATTTTCCATCATCAAATGAAGCTGCGTCGCGAATAACGTTGTAACCGCCAAATTTTTGAAAAATGAGTTTTCGGTGGTTTTGTAATGTGCAACGTTATTCGCAGCGCAATGTTTGGGATATTTTATTATACTCTCAATTGAATGTTTCCTCCGCAACTTATAACCAATAAATGAGAACCGTGTAATACTTACGTGTCTAAAGTCCTAGAGATCCTTATGAGCGTGCTTACTTTACAGAACTCTCAATCACTTAAATTAAGGGATTGGAAATTTCATCAAAGTTTTGGGTAGAAATCAATATGTTTAAGCCCCATTGTTTGGTGTAGGATTGATACTACATGAAACGTGTTGAAATGTTTCTCTTAAAAAATAGATATATGATCAAATGATGCTAGCCAATCTGTGATATCCGTAAAAAACCATAAAGCAGGCGAGAAGAAATAATAAAAAGTAAACAACAATATTTGTCGAATCCTAGAACAAATAAATCTGAAAAGATATTAATAATAAATAAAATGCAAATAAACACAAGAAACAATAAAACATTTTACAATTTGATTGAAAAACGTTTACACATTTTTATTGATACTACAAAAAATAATTAATTTATAAATAACTTTAGCTGTACTTGTATTTTAACATGACGTGTGTGTTCCCTTCGAGATTCAATTTAATTTACACAGATTACATATTAATAATTGTTTTTACCGTTGAAAGATTCTTTTAATGACGCCACTAGGGATTCAAACTCAGATTAAATCATCAGCCCCAAGAAATAGCAACAAAAACAAATTAAAAAGTGAACTATAATATTTCGTATGATAATAATTTGTTTAACTGGAAATAAACGTATTTAGATTATCGCGCTATCCCAGCGGAATTAATGCATTTCGGTAGTTTTACTAATTCTATTTTCTAGCAACAAATGCCAACAATGTATTGTTGTGGGGCAAACATTGTACATTGACAAAAAAGCTTGAGTCAAAGCAAATTTACTTACAAGTTACATTTGTTTTTGCTTTCTGTTAGACTTAAACAACAGGTAATGTGTAGGTACCATTTTTATATTATTTTTAATAGTTCTTTATAGTGTTGTTGTTCGTAAAAGAGAAGCAATTATGTTGTTATAGCCTAACTTACTACCGGCAGCCTTGCTACTAGTGATTGTTGTTGTTGTGGTTGAGTCTGTTCCGTTAACTGCTTCATTAGCTTTATTTACAGCTGTGTCGTTAGTAGATAAGTTACCAAACGCAGTCTTTGATGTATTGTGGCTTGTGGTTGGGATTGGGACACCACAAAAATCATCATCAATTTCATCGATGTCTGTAAAATCTTCCTCTTCTTCTATTGGGACATTTTCACATGATGTACCGTCCTGGATCTTTAGTGGAGTGCATTTAGCACAAACCTCAGCCTCATTGATCGGCGCCATTAGATTTTTCATACTGTTTCCTGTATTATTTTTCAACTGTGGAAATGTAAACTTGATTGATGATCCTTTGTCCGATTCAGAATTGGAGCGAATCTTTCTTTTCGGCTGTGCTTTTTTAATTTTACTTAAACTACCGTTTAATAATGTGTCAGTAAGTTTACTCTTAAAGGTGGATTTATCTGATGAATGCGACATTTCCTGATTATCATTTGGCGTAGATTGATCGAGTCACAGACGTAGGTCAAATGCTATACGAGAAGCAATGTTCTTGAAGCCAATACTTGTACCTGTCAATGATAATTGTGGATGTGAGTAGGTTGCATTTGGCAACCATCTATTGTTGTATGCATTTGCTTTTAGCACACTCACCCGATATGCGTTTGAAGCGAACGCCATTAAGTGAAAGTCGAGGTAGCTTACAGACTTCAATTTCCCATTGCACTAGAGAGTCGGTGTTGGGATCTCCATGCACACACCATAAAACGAATCTGCAATAAGGAAAAGTATTAAGATGACATCGATTCCAAGTTGATCTTTCCTTCAAAAAGGTACTTGTAATCCCCCTGCACTCACCTTTCTCTCTGCTCATAGTCGCAGTTGTTTTTGTCTAAAACCAATCGAATCTTCTGCATTATTTCGTCCGGCATCAGAGGTGAAGTCGTCTTCATTGACCATGTGAAGCGCAGGACGCGGGGCTTGGCCGGCTCCTCGGCGTTTGAACCACTGCCATAGAAAAGGCTTTTGATAAGTGCATCAAAATATTTTCGTTGTTACAGCTAATTATTTAGACACCAAACAACAATCTTATTTCTCATATTTTGGTTACATTGTATTTATATTTCTTTCATAGTGAATGTAATCTTTGTTCTTTTTGATTCCAAAAAAGGGTAAAGGAAATCGAAAAACACATTTAATTTCAACAAAAATCCCTTTTTCGAAATCTTCTATTAAAATTAGGTCTTTATCTTATTTTTATTTTAATATGTTAAATGATATTTCCTATCTAATTATATTACAGGAACAACGAATAATTCTATAAATATTTGTATCTTTTAAACAGGACAACTTAGGCAAAATAAATTATAATAGACACCGTTTTAAAAATATTTAAGATTAAGGTCAATATTCCTGGTGAGTGCTTTTCTTCATTCGGACATCACAGCGTGCGTTAATAACAACAAGAAGTCTGTCATTCAAGTTTTAAATCATAAGAAATCCGTTGTTTTATATGCGATGGAAATAACTTAATTGAATATTAAGAGTAGAATTGATAATTTTTACATAATACTAAAATCACGGAAAACAATGCATCTTTTACATAAATAGTGGGAAATAGACTTGTGCTCTCTTCTCTGTGCCAAAAACACACTTTTTCACCATAATAACGTACATAAAATGTTTTATTACCGGTCCAACGCTTTTAGTTTTATGTCGCCACAAATACTCATTTAAATTCATTACGACAAATTTAATGGAAAAATTAAAGAAAAACACAGTATTTTAAAAATTAGTTTGAGAATTATATTTTAAAATGTAAACGGCCAGAGGAATACTTTCAAAATAAACACACAAACAAAACATCTAAATTGAACATGCTCTATTGTTATTTTCTAGTTTCTTTGTTCAGGAAACATGCGGGATTTTAAAAATTCTATTTATTGTTGGATGTTGCCATTCTTCAATTCTGAATTAAAGTTCATCAACAGGAATTCAAAATTCCAAAGGGCACCTAAACCAAAGTATTTGAAACTCGAACATGAAAATTGTTTGCAAAGAATAATCATAAACATTATTTATTCGGTCTGGAACTTACAGAGGATACAACAATAACTAAAATAAACTAGTTTTATATGTAGATACTTATTTACTATTTGAATTTTTCTCTCACTTAATGTTAATCTAGAGTTGTGCGCACCAAAAATATGAAATAAAATGAATTTGAATAAAATAATTACCTACAACTGTTCGATGGTGTGTTTGGTTGGCCGTCGCTGGGCCTAAAATAAAATAAAAAATAGAAAAACGCAAATAATGGTTAAGAGACAAACATATTCATATTAAACCAGCCACAGCCGTAATTATTGATCACATATTACAGATAGCCGATAACATATAAGCTATTCTCACTAATATATTTTTAGGAAAAATATTAAAGTGAAATCAAGTTAAACTCAACGTTGTTAATAAGAATATTACATACACCAATGGGAGAAGGAGTGGTAAGAGAATAACCGTAACCTTGGCAAGTATTGCAGAGCGAAATTGTACTTCATACTATGCAGGAATTCTACTCGAATATTTTCAAATATAAACATTGCTTTCAACTGCTATTATTAATAAAATTAGAAAACAAAGTATTATTAGTTTTCAATATAACCAGCGGTATCTATTAATATTGCTTTAGGGAGCTGCATCTAAGCCAAATAAAACAACAAAAAAAATTAAATTTCCGCTGAAGAAAATGGTGAATTGGTTGGATGAAACTTGTTAGATCTGAAAGGAGAATTAAAAATTGCAAAACTTTACACAAACACAGCTTTGATTTAAACAACCAATTGCTTTTTACAACTGACCTGAACTTCACTTGTTTATTCAGTCACTTCTTATTTTAGGAAAATGATATCATTAAAAATCGATCCATCATGTTCAAAATGAAATCCAAAGATATGGCAAACATTTGCAATAAGAATATTTAAATAACTTCTAAAAATTTACTTTATTCCCAGTTTTAAATTGAACAAGGAACAAAATATATTTGCGCATACAAAACAATGTTAAAAAATCGACACAAAAAGACGCACTAAGCCAGTTTCTTCATCTTTTTCGATTCGGATAGGTAAGAACTCTTCTTGCTCAATCATACAAAATGTAAAATACTGAACTCATTTTCTTGCACCGCAGACAGTTTCGAAATTTGTGCTCAAGAGCTCTGCAATCAATTTCAGTGGTTCGAAAATAAATCTTCTAATGCAAGTGAATGAGTTCCTCTCTTCCGTGCACCAAAATTTCATTAGTAATTAGTTTGTGCAGACTTTAGTTATTCTAAATACATATAATACCTGAAAAATAAAACAAGGACCCATCAATCAAAATCAGTAATTTCAAATTAATTATTAAACAATGACAAAATAACTGCGATAAAATATTATTTTTAGCAATTACCAAAAAATCGAAGCAGCGCGCAGCTCAAAGCTTGTATTCGGGCTTAAAACAAATAATAATAATAATAATAATATAAAACTCTGCTGTACATATCAAAGTACATACGTTCAGTGCGAATTGGAACATGAAATTCCTTTCGTTAGCTGAAGTTTGTTTACTCGTATTAATTTGTAATGGTGGCTGATGTGCATGCGCGATCCCGATGTGTCGAATGGTTTACCTGTGAGATCACCTCATCCTTGCTTCTTACAATGGCAGTAATGTCATGCACATGCACTGATTGTAAATAAAGGAAACGATATAGTAACGATTGCGTAGTGTTTTATAAGGAGTCTCCAAGATCTATTGATCAGAACATTTTTCGATGTTTGAAATTGAAAGATTTTATTGAAACATTTTTATTTTATTTGATATTTCTGGAATTTTCTTTTTTACATCTACCTAATAAGAAAAATAATTGTTTAAATTGCCATCAAAATCTGCGGCTAACTTTTAAATTTGTATTGTTTTCTTTTCTTTTTTTGTTTAAATTACATTGGCTTCTATTAGTTAAAATAATTTGTTTTTTTCCAATTCCCTATATTATGCGAATATTTTGTTGTTGGATACTTATCAACAATTGTTGCTATGACTAAAATTAAATTTAAATACATTTATAATTGCGATTTCCTCCTGACAACAAATATCCCAGCCTTATCTGTTTGTTCTCGCACAAATAACTCTGATTATTCAGTAAATGTAACTTACAACGTTATTGCTGTCTGATTCAGGTAAGCTATACACACAAAACATAAAACTTATTTACATGCTTTAACAATTTTCAACAAATTTCATGATTTCAATTGAGTCACATAATATAAGATAAATTTTAGAAAAATATGAAAATTTCCTTAAAATTTAAAATGCTTGCAGTGAAGAGTTGATTGAATATGATTCGGAACAAGTTCATTCCTTGACCCAGTTTCACATAACTAGATGTGCAATATAAAATTGTTTAAGAAACCTAAATAATACTATAAGTTGAATGCGTTAAAAAAATGATTAGTTTAAAAGGCTCTCATCGCTTTTCTCCTTTAAAATGTTTGCAGAAAGCGGAATTGTGTTGCGTTTAAATAAATCATTTACACAAGGAAATAGACATCGTGGTTCCTTTAGCGTTTCGTCAAACCATTTGAAAATTATTTAGCAGGTTGTTGCGATTATTTCCGTGCGCCATAGTCATCTCCTATTTTAAATGCAATCGTCAAGTGAACGAGCGTCGTGAATCCATAGACCAATCACAAAACACAAATCACGTTTACATAAGAGTAAAGAAAACTTTTTCCCCTAGATGCTACAATTTACTTGGTGTTCTTTTTCATATATTTATATTTATATAAATTTCCTTTATCTCAAGAGGTTCACAACAATAAGCTTAGATTTCAAAATGAGTATCAGAAATTCTCTAGACTCTGAACTACCTAAGGCGAAACATACAACAATATCCATGTTTTACAAATTAAATTCATCTTACAACGTTCCCTTTTAAGGTAATGAAATTGTTTGGAAAACAATTACCTCTGAAAATTGTTCAACAAATAAAAAAAAAATACTTAGGAAAATTTTGCACTGCTCTCCATTCCTTCCAGCAAAACGAAATTAATTTTTGAGTATTTATTGTTGGATAATTATATTAAATAATTTAATAAAAACTTAACCTCGCTTTAATTTTTTTTTCGGGAATTTATACTCACATTTAGTAAGCGAAAAGTATAGAAGAAAAATATTCCCAGTGTTTCAATAAATAAAAAATAACACTAAATTGAAATGGCACATTTCGAATTTAGGAAAAAAATACGTTAAATTGCTAGCACCATTAACGGTTACTCCTTTTTGAAAATCAATTCCATAAAAGCAGGAGAATATAATTATTAGAAACATGTAGCTAGGATTTTGTGAAACTTTTTCCATCCATAGGATTTTTTAATTTCACATAGTTAAGCAAGGCTATCTAAAAAAACCAAAACACACGTTAAATTCAAAATAAGAACCGGATAATAGATAATTATGGGGAAAATTCGAAAAAAACACTGCGAAATTTATTACAACCGATATAATAGATAATTATGGGGAAAATTCGAAAAAAAACACTGCGAAATTTATTACAACCGATTTGCACATCTTGTGGAAGTAAAACTATTGCGCATATTAATAAAATAGAAGTACTTCCTTTTGAAATAGTACAGCTCTAAAATCAGGACGAATTAAGTGGTCTGTTATTTATGTACATCATATTTTTTGGTGGTTTTTTCATTTCGCAACGAACTCTGCAATCGGATGAGACTTACGTGAACAATGAGGCATGCAATGGGTGAAACGTAACATGTTAAAAAATAAATAAAAATCCGTTGTGGTTTGGGTTCGGCAAATGTGTCCCGTTTAAATGTTCTCTCATTGTGCATGAGCCGACTGAGAAATTGATGAAACTTCATTCACACGTTGTGAAATAGAAGTAAATGCATTGTTTATCCCATTTAGTGGAAGTGGTAGTGTAAATTGTTGATTATACACTTCGAATAGTGGAATGTGAAGTTTCCTTTTGTTTACTTGAACAGACTGGAATTGAATTTAATCTTTTCCTAATGTAGTGTTTGGTTTGAAAATATAACAAAATATAAATACCATTCAAAAGTAGGTTTTGTTTAAGTTGCTTGAGAAAGAACGTGTAGCAGTTAGCCGCAGTCTTTTTATTTAATTTTTTATATCGAAAACGAACACGAACAAGAAAATATTTATGCTTTTATAAACGACAGGCACTCAAAAAGAGATTTAATATAATTTTATATCGGGGCTTTATAAATATTTAAAAAAACTTATACATTTAAAAAAAAATGAAATGGTCACAGCTGCCCATATAATTGCTAATAATTTGCCTAATACTCTTACAACATGACGTGAATAAAATTTGAATATTTTATTGTTACATCGTTAAACTTAATATATAAAGCTTAATTAATGACCTTAATTACCGGAAACAAATCATATTGTGTTTGTTTTCAACACAGAATATATTTTGTTTCATGGAATATCATCACATTATTTTTTTCTCGTCAATAATTATTTTTTTGTTTTTGTATTTTTCTTTAAATAGATACAACACGTTTTTGTGTTTTGTGATTATCTTGATTAGCTTTATCAATTTTTAACTTTACGGATTCGGCCTAAAATGAAAAGAAAATAATAGTAGGAATTAAGTTTATTTTTTAGAAAATAAGTTACTTTTAAATAAAGTGTCAGTCATCCATTTGTAAGTGAGAAAAACTCATAATAGAAATAGTAAAGAAATAAAAAATAAGATAGCCAACAAAATATAAAATCGGTTTTGCACAATGACTTTCCCGAGATCTCTTTTATTTCATTTAGCCTAAAAACATTTATGAAAAACTGCAGCGCGTGACCATTTTATTTTCTTTTTGTTTTCATATAATATTGTTTATTTTAGTAGTATAAACACAAAAAATAAACAAATACAAAATAAAGTTACAAAGGATATCGAGATTTCGTATTTTATTATAACAATTTCAACCATATCTACTCCAAAATTTATTTTAGTATTTATGGAAATATTATTTGAATGTGAATATGTTAGATTTTTTTGTTGTTCCAAAAGCTGTGCACAATGGTTTAGTATTCAACTTGTTTTTTTGTTTTCCCTTTAAGTCTCGAAGAATGTTGAATGAGTATTTCAAAAAAATTTTAAATGATACCAGAAAAAGAAACAAAAATACGTAAAACGTCATCAAAAACCAAAATATTTCAAGCACATTCCTTTTATAGAGCTAAAGCAGTTGTTTTGTTGCATACTCACTCCTAACTAAACAGTTCAACTATTCGCTACAGTTTGCTAAGTATTTTTGCTCTTCAGTTGAGTGAACAGAGGGACCAAAAGTAAATATTTGTGCATACGAAACGTATCCACTTTCTTCCTAGTATTATGTTCTTTTTCTTTAATTCAATTTCAATTTTGATGTTCAGTTACACACAAAATATTAAATGAGGAACAATTATCACATAAATGCTGAACTCTGACAAAAAAGAGTTCATCACAACCATTAATTTTGCACCCAAAATAACTAAAGTCCTGCAAACGCTGATTCATCTTAAATTATGATTATAGTTAACATTTCCAAAAATAATCTAAATAAAATAATAATCAAACTTATTGTTTATAAACAAGTGATATCATTGACATAAAAAATGGTCCCGCAAATAGCAGTTTTTAAAATGATCATTTTATTTTTGAAAAATTCATATATAACTAAATAAATAACGTAAACAAAAATTAAATAAAAAAAAAACACGCACACAAGAAAAACCATTGTGCAGTTCCCCTTTTGTTTATATCAAATAAATTTTTAATCACACTTAAGAAAATTTACATTAACCCTTTTGCGGTCCGACTTTTTTAGATAATCGTGTATGGATATGTTGCGGCAGCGGTTTGCGAGATTGCAAAGGATTTTATAAAGAAAGGGACAAATATTTATATTAGATTTATCATATGCGTAAATGCAGTGCGAAATATAAGTTCTAAACAATTGCATACTCGTATTAGTAGATTTAAAAACACGTAAACATTCACAAATGTTGTGGAAATTGTGCAGTTAACAAAACAAAAGTGCGGTTTATTATAATTTAACTTTAACATTTAAACGTTACGAGTTTTTGTTTGGAAACTTTTCTCAACGCTGCGATGTAGGAAACGGCAACAACAACAAAATCTGATTGCCTCAGAAATTTATCTGCTGCTCATCGTTTCCTAGTTCAAGGAAAACGCACCACCAAACAATTGCTTGATTTCCATACAATCTGGTACTGTTTTTCTCAACTTATTTGACGTAAAAAGTAAAAATCGGTGGCCGAATATTTGTCATTTGCAATGCGTCCATTTGTGTGAAAGTTTCTATTAAATGGCAAACAATTTCCCTTTACTTCACGCATATGATAAGCAAAAAAGACTAAGAATAAAACGATTTATATATATCAATATTTCCATTCAATATTCTGCGCAAAAGAAGTCATGCACCGCCACTG
Source organism: Leptogaster cylindrica (assembly GCA_963082835.1). Classification (NCBI taxonomy): domain Eukaryota; kingdom Metazoa; phylum Arthropoda; class Insecta; order Diptera; family Asilidae; genus Leptogaster; species Leptogaster cylindrica. The sequence goes on from OY720105.1 coordinate 50,903,955, forward strand.
AGCAAAACGGTTGTATGCAACGATTAGTGTGCAATGGAAGCGAAAAAAGCAAACAAGAAAAAACCTTAACAAAAAGCATGCAAATTAAAAAAATAGACGATAAGTTGCAAAACTCATTTGTGTCTGGGTGCTATTATGGAAACCTTTTTACATCGTATGCCGCCAGTAGACGAGTGAAAAATAAAAACGAATAATGCAAATGTTCATGCATAACTACTTGTTTATTCCAAACAGATATAATTATTTGTAAGGATTAACTAGTATTTACAAAACAACAATATTATTACAATATTGCCTAAAGAATGTTTACACTAATCCCTACGGTACCATTAACTATTGTTTAAATAAAAATTATGAACTATAAGTGAACTGTAATTAAATAGATTCACGTAAGCAAATTTATAGTTTTTATTTCTGCTCCTTTAGTTATAAAAATTGAGCATTAAAATATTGTTTTTAAATCTGTTTTATATATTTCCCTTTTACTTTATATAAATGTTACATGAGCTCATATTATGTTTTTATTAAATGTTAATTGTTAAAATATAAAGTTAGTTCTTAGCTGTCAATACCCTAAACCTGAAAAGAATAAATATACGTAAAATTGTTTTAGAATGAAAAAAACAACGAAAAATTTGCAAATTATATGTGCAATTTGATAAAACATTTATCGAAAATTTGCCCAAAAGAGCTTGTATTGTTTACTAAAATTATAAATTTTGAAATTAGGAAACTAAATTTGATTTATAATAAAGCTTTTGCAAACAAACACAAAATTTCATGTTCACGAGTGTCGACTGTCGAGAGTTTTTAGGACACCGTTTCTTATTTTTTTAGGAAGTGCATCGTTTTCTCTACAAAGACAAATTTGCTTTTAACTGAAATTGTTTTCCTTTCTTTAAAACACTGACTTTGAATAAAATTGAAAACTGTTTATCAAACCATAAGAATAAATGTAGAATACGATTCCAAACCATTTCGGGCATATCTTGCGATTTGATAATTGATTTGTAAGTTCAACTTAAATTAATTAATTTCTTTTTTTAGCCGAAATTTTAAACAGATTATTTAGTTTTTTGAATGAATACTGCATAAAAAAGAGCAAATCTTTTGTGAAAATAAATAATGTAACACGAGTTAATATGCATAAATAAGATTCATGCAATAGAATCACATTAAAATAGAATAAATGCATATTTTCCTAGAGGCTCTGTCCCCAAACCCTTCTCCCTAAACATACAGCAGAAGCACAAGGTGTTTTTATGTACTGTTCTAGAAAATTCCAATGAGGATCTAGCGCGATCGTACATTTGTATTAAACAAAAAAGACTATTAAAAGTTCTCCGGTTGTACAAGCGATCCCCTAATTCTAGTAGAAGAACTAATGGAGTTATGCACTCACCGTTTACTGAAACGTGATGATAGCTTCGAGAAGAAACTCATACGTGCTGGATGTGGTGAGTCGCCCGTTGCTCCACCTGTTCCTGCATACTCAAGTGCGGCATTATTCCTTGACCTTGTTTGACCTTTGGGAATAGAAAAACAAAGCGTTCGTTTTGTAGGATTAATTGCAAAAGAAATTTTCATTTTCACTGTAAAAGTTTCAAATAAACACATTTTCGTGTTATATTTAAACAAAAGAAACTCTTATTTAAAGCAGTAATACCTAGAATTTAGTTGAGTATTCATTAACCAATTAATTATATTCTAGAGCTAGACTATTGCAAAACTAAAACAAAAATAATATCGCAAATTAGATTGTAAGGACTCACCTGAGTGAAAAGTCGATCGGGATGGTACATTCCTTGGGAAATGCCTGCTAGATTTAACAGCTGATGTCATTCTGAGGCGATCGAGCAAACTGATATTTGTTTTTTTTACATAATCATATCGATTTATCGATTTATAATCAAGTAAATTGATGAACCGACATTATGCAAAAATATGTTAATTCGTGCATATTTTTTATTTTTGAAATAGTTCAATTGTTGAGGATTTGCGTCATGAAGATTATGGAAGTGTGGTAGCCAACGTAATTCATTCACAAGAAGAATGAAATGAAAAATAAAATAAATAAATAAGAATAAATGCAAAAAATAAATCTTCGTTATATTAAAATTTATAAAATACGCTGTTTTCGTAATATAGTTTAAATATAAATTAAGCTTAAATTAGTTACAATATGGATAATGTTTTGCAAACAAAGCAAAATTATGCCAGCGAGTGTAAAATGCGATCATGAGTGTTTCTGTGTTTCTTATTTTCCAATTTCATGTATGTTAATATGAAGACTTTATTGAATTAATAGTTTTCGGTTTACCACAATCAAAATCTTTAGAAGTGGGAGAGTTATAAATACGGAGGGTGGCTTTAGATAATAAGTTTAGAACAACAAACATGAATCTGATGAAATCTGAATAGGAAAATTGTTATTAAAGAAAAACGTACAATTACGTAAACAAACTTTACATGAAAAACATCTGTTGAAACGGAATTTCATTGAATGTTCTTTGTTTGTTTTTATAATAATACTTTTATAATATAATGGAATAAATTCAAGAAGTTTCTTTCGATGTTTTCCACCTCTGCTGCTTCGTAATTGAAATAGGAGAATTTATGAGAGTTCAAAATACACAAACGAGAAAATTTTAAATAAACATAACAATGCTCTAACATTAAGACATGATTTTTAGAAAGTTAAATAGGATTTGTACTTATGGTAGGTACTCCCTGCCAAGTTGTCTTTTTTTAATCCATTATACAGAAAAGAAAACGTCTAAGTAAAAATATCCAACGAGAAACTGTTTCAGAAGCATCAATTGCAAATAAGCACTAAATTGAATCGAAAACAATCTAAATAGCTTGAGTTGTGTGAAGAAATTATTTTGAAATCTGACTACTAAAATGTAAAATTGTATAATATGAAATTATGAAATTAATGTATGTACAAAATGCGAAATAGCAATTTTTTTTTTTTTCGTAAAATATTTGTAGCACAATGATGTTTTTTGTTTTTTGGAATTTTGCATTTATCAAACTAAAAACCCAAAATCAATGTACTCAAAATCGTAATCAACCTCAACTTAAACTATTAAAAATATAATAGAAACAAAACAAAAAACTGCAAAACTCAAGCGTTTTCTTAAAATCATTCAATAACTCACCGAAAAACAGAAATTTGACCAATTGAAAACACGTATTCGTTGGAAAATCGATTTTATTTTGCAGATTGCATTTAAACAAAGAGCACATGAGGAAAACACATGGAAAGAAAAAAGTTGAAACTGATTAAATATATTATTAAAAATACAAGTAGAATATTCAAGAAACAATATTCACAAACACTAGGCATACATATGTAATTTGGGAAGCTGAGAAGTTCTATTTGTTTACTTATTAAATCTTCATTAGAAGGGCTCGATGAGGTAAAGAGCAAAGTGCGGATCATATTGCAATGGTTATTGGTTAGGCACTGAAATCGTTGACTGAAATCTGAATCGTTCTTTGAGCTCTTTTGCGAAATTTAAAGAAAAACTGTGGCCTTTAAATGGTTTCATGCATTTTCTATACATAAGCATTTTTGATAAAAAAGAAAAAAAAAAGAAAAAAAGAAAAGCGATTTCGATTGCATACCGTGCCCACTGAGGAGTTATTTTAAATTTGACGGTAACTCGCAAACTGCTGAAGTGTTCCCATACAAAGCGTATAATATGTAGTTCATTACTTTTGTTAAGAAAAACTATGCTAGGACTATGCTATGCCGACAGTATCCTCAAATTCAGTAAACACCACCACAATTCGAACTCCATAATACTGAAGTCAGTATTTGCGGGTTATTCAGTATTAAAGATCAGTAGGAATAGTGTGTACAAGTGGGCATTAAACTTTAACTTATGTGACCAAAAAGTTAGCCGAAATGCGGCGATTTCCATTAGTAAATAATATTTCCTCTTGTTCTTGTAGTTTTGGAATACATCGAGCTTATTTCCAATGGGCACATTACGAATTTGTACATAAAGTATTTATCTAAACTATAAGTCTATTGTATACTGTATAGTATTCTTCTATGCTTTCAAATAAATTTAACAATATTCCAGTATACCTATTTCATGCTTCAAATAAATCTTGTTGCAAATCAATCGGCATTCAAAATAACACGAGAAAAAATAGAAGATTGGTTTTAAGCAAAAAAAAAAAAAAAAAGGAAAGAAAAAACTAAACTGAATTTTGTAATTCAGAAAGGTGTCCAGCATAGTTATGTAAAAATCAAGAAAATGGATGTGTTTCAAATAAAAAACATATTTGACATATCCTCCGATATTGTTTCGGATAATGCGCAAAATCAGACGCTTTCTCCTGGAACTTCCTTTACTAATTTGCACATTGGTGAATGAGTTAGGCAAAATCAAAAAAAGAAATGACTTAAACTTCGAACATTAATTCAATAAAAACCAAGCGAAAAAAGTATCAAAAGTAAATTAATATTACTGTATGAAAAGCGTTTTCCCAAGAATAAAAACATTCAGTGGGTGAATAAAAAAAAATAGTGTCTGAATTGTCTTGTATATTAAACACGAGCATCCCGATAAATATTATTATTCCAAAATGTTTGAATACCTCGATCCTAGTGGGTCATTGGTCGCAACGGTATTGTCAGCCGATGGCCCTGGACTAGATACCGAAGCGCTCTTAACATGCCCCTTGCCACTCGGAGCCCCCGTTCCACATCGCGTCAGTTCGGATACAGTGGTCGCGAAACTATATTTCACGCAAACGCATTCGGATATTGCGCAATCGATGGCCGATTATCAGGTGGTGGTAGTTTTAATAGAATGCAAATGGTGTTCGTATCAAATTTTTGGGTAGAAGAGAAATCGTAAGAACAAATTTCAATTTAATCAATATTTTTTTCTTCTATATATAAATTAGCTAAAATCTACTATTGTTGCATAATCACAGAGAGAAACGAAAATAATTTGCAAAACAAATTAAGAAACTTATTCTTATAACTATAGCAAAACAAGAATTCAGAATATTAGAGTGAGTGCGTTTACAGTTATTTTGCCGAAGAGTTCTGAAATACTTGAATTTCATCATCCTTTTGCCTTTTGCAATGTTGTTCATCAATCGATACGCATCATAAACGATTCAAATAGAAAATAGCTGGTATAGCTGGTTGCAAAATAATAATTTCACCTCAAGGGTTCAGGTTCATATTCAGCGGATTTATAATTTTGCAACTGATTAATAATTAATTGCATAAAAATTTTACGTTTAAAAAATCAGACATCATAACTGTATACGAACGCCCACTTAAATCATTGTATAAGATTAAAACAAGTTTAAAATAATTGTAAGCGCACTCGTCGAATATAAATAAAAACAAGAAGCAAATTTTAAAAACCACAAATAAATCAACGGTACGTACTTGGATTCGGCAGGCAAAACGTTTGTTTTCTCGGTCGATGAAGTCTTCTCGTACAATGTGGTTGATCGTCGTGGAATCATTCCGCTGGGGCCAACAGTTCGATTCCCATTCAATGGATCATACTTGGATGCTGTACGAGGTTTAGCTGGGCTGGTTATAGCTAAAACGGAATTAGTAAAATAACATAAATTAACGTTATAAATTTATGTATTATAGTAATTGAATTTACCGTTATCTGTGCCTGTAACAGGTTTTTGTGTAGCTGAGGCGGGACGTTGATTTTGTGCTGCTAATCTTGCAGTATTTTCTTTGATTGTGGCAGAATCTATTGTATTTTGCCGCTTGAAATTAGTACTTCTGCAAGTATTAAATGAACCACATGAAACATAACTTTACCGTAGAAAGTGGAAAAGTAAGAACTTACATCGATGTTCTGTCTGTTGATGCGCCAGTCGTACTTGGATTGTGATTGTTCCCTGATGGAGCAGCGGTCGTTACTGTATTCGTTGGTCCAACACCTGTTATGAAACGATGGAATATTTCTAAATTTTAAAAGGCGATGAATGATAAGTATTTGATGGAAAGGGTGAAGTATTTTGTTAGTATGGGATAATTTGCATAAACATAAAGAGCTAAGCTATCGCTAGATAAATTGCTTATTCCCCTGCTAATTTCTCTTGATCAATTCAATCATCTCATGAGTGCACATAGAAGTAGCCCATGGAAGAGATCGCACAATATTCCTGCTACTTTCAAGCCACTGAATATATTAGTATTCTTGCAATGGGATTATGTGAGAGGACAATAAGCATGCAATATTTTACATACAACATCACTTAAGAATAGCTCTTTGATATTTAAGCAAGCGAAATGTAGGCGTTCGATTTTCAGAATTCTATAAATTTGTTCTTCGCACACATTGCACGATATTTGGAGGAAACTTCAGCATTCTTAGTGAATTGTTCGATATTAAACCGAATTTTTAAAATCGTTCGCACTAAATTTTTCAAATGAGAATTCAGTTTCGAGCCTATTGTGTGGAAACTTTCGTGTGGAATGATTTACTTTTGAAAGGCTAATGTAGAAGAAGAAGAAGATTTCACATGTAAACTGATGAGAGCTGTTCCCACAAGATGCAATTCTAGCTAAGCCGCCAACAACTGACAACTGGATGTACTTACGTAATGTTTCAGCCCCGCTCGATGCCCGCCGGCTCGGTTTAGCACTTGAGGCTGAAATACTTCTATGTACACCGCGATGTGTTGGACTCTGCACAGATGTGTTTCCAGCGGAAGCCCCATCATTTCCGGCAATATTACGTAACGACAGGGATGACCCGGATCGGGACCCGTCGCTTTCGGGCTAAAAATTGAATCAATATCATTTAAATTAATCAAAACAAAATTCTTAAAATGAAAATATCAAAAGCCAATAAATTTGGAAAATGTGATTTCGTAAAATTAAATTATTTGAAACAAGCAAAATAAGATAGGTATAACAAAAATAATGACTTACATCAGTGCTCTTTCTTCCTAGAAGCAAATATGTGGCGAAAACATCATCGTAGCGTACTTGTGACAATGAATCTTCAATTTCTTGCCTATTGTAACCCATTGCGACAAGGGCTTCTGTGAGCAGTGATTGAAGGTACACGGAAAATAGAGAAGATACAAACTGCTTAATGTCAGATATTCTAATAGAAGGATACAATTAAGTACATACAACAATACATACAACATATTATACTTTGTTTTTGTACATATTCAGAAAATGCGTATGATTTTAAAATACTTCTTTGATTCATGCTTTTAAAAACTACCAACTAATTTACAAATTATTTAAAATTGTCTAACGCTAACCTTTCAAATAAAGTATGAAAACTAAAATTAGTAAATTTTGTGAAAAGTCTAACAGTTTTATATTGTGTTTTATATTTGTGTGTTATTTAATGGCTTTCTCGGGAATTTTGTAATACAATACAATTATGAAAATAAATGATTTCAAAACTAATTGATCAAAGAATAAATAAGTTATAAACTGTTTTTTCTGTCTTTAGTGGATTAAGTGTAATATGGTTTGCGTCTTTCTATTGTAACACACTTTTGAATAATACAAATCCATATAAAAATAAAGAACTTGTTTTAGAACCACTCATAAAAGAGCGACATGAAGTGTCATAAAAGAAAAGTAATATCTCAATAAAGTTGTACATAAAACAAACTACGAGAAAAGCCAAAATATTTGAACGATTAAAGAAAATTTGATAAACATTGAAATTACGACAGATTAGTGAAAAAGTTTGTATACAGTACCCGTCTTACCTATCCTCTTTGGATCCTGAAGATCGGATTTTGGTTCTATGTAGGGTTTTAATTCATCATCCTCAAAACCCATATTCATCCATTTATCACTCATGATAGTCTCCAGACTAGCACGTTTAGCAGGATTTAATACAAGAAATTTACGTAATAAATTTTCACAGTCAGTTGACATATAGAAAGGGATTCTGCAAATTGTATTCAAAAAGCCCACTTTAGTGAAACATTTCAATTGAATGGACTCTCATGTGATGTACCTATATTTGCCTCTGAGTACTCTTTCCCTCAGTTCTCTAAGTGTTGAGCCATCGAATGGTAATGAACCGCTAACAAGTGTATACAGGATAACACCAAGTGACCACACATCTACTTCGGGACCATCGTATTTTTTACCTTGGAAAAGTTCTGGGGCAGCGTAAGGTGGACTACCACAAAATGTATCTAACTTAGATCCTGGAGTAAATTCATTTGAGAAGCCGAAGTCGGCAATTTTAATATTCAGTTCACTGTCTAGTAGCAGATTTTCTGCCTTTAAGTCTCTGTAAGGGAAACAAATTGAATTAACTAATGCAAAACACCAAATTCAACCGGACATTACCTATGAATAATTCTTTTCTGGTGGCAGTATTGTACAGCCGATACAATTTGTCTAAATTTAACGCGTGCCTCTTTCTCTTTCATCCGCCCATGAAGTACTAAGTAATCGAAGACTTCGCCACCCGATGCGTACTCCATCACTAAATAAAGTGTTTTTTCGGTCTCTATCACTTGAAATAGTTTCACAATGTTCGGATGATCAAGCATTTTCATAATTCTAACCTAAAGGGGAACTTGTCGATAATATTCAATTCAAATGCAATATACAAAGGAAAATACTTCTCTGAAGAGCTTCTGCAGCGAACCAGGATTTAACTGAGTTTTATCTATAATTTTTATGGCTACCTCTTTTCCAGTTGGCAAATGTTTTGCTAATTTCACTTTAGCAAAATTCCCCTTTCCAATTGTCTTAATTAATTTATATTTTCCAATGTGTTCTTCTGCTGGCCGCCAACGCATTGGAACACCACCTCGTATTTGCATATTCGGTGAGCCCTGAAAAAAGCAATAATAAATCAATTTTGTTATCTTAAAGCAGTAAGCAATTTCGAACATAAATTTTGTGTCCGAAATGAATGATCCTCTGCTCAACTAACGGTCGAGCATGCTGTTCACATTTCATGTTGTTGAAACAATGTTGCCCAAGAAATATTTTTTATAGTAAACGGTGAACAATATTTTTTATAGCAATACAGATCGTAGCTAATTCATAGTGCAAGTTAAATTTCTGATCCTTTTATGGCGTCCTGCATTCATTAGTATAATTTCTTAAGCTTACGGTTTGTCAATGTCAAACTAATTTTGTCTAATTCCAAATCATCTACGCCTATTCTAACTCTTTTTATACGGTAAATTGATAATATTGTATTGTAGTTCAGGAACATTTCAAATTAATACTAATTCGATTAGTAAGCAATAGCACTAAATATGCTTGATTCAGTTGATCGTTCTTCCACGAAGTGCCATTTAGGAGATGTGCTCAGTTTTTAGCACTCCACGATGAGACGATAAACGATCAAGGTTTCAATATCTTTGGAAAAGTACTTGAAGAAGAAAGACTTTATTTTAACTTAAGTATTCATTTATTTTTATTTCTGTCATTCGCTAAAATTAGACGGGAACTGTAGATATCTGATTTCAGCGTCAACAAATAGCTGCATTGATCATAAGATGTACAGGAAAAGTGAACATTTTAAACATTTTGCTACTAAATGTTGTAATTAAATTTCTTCAGTTATTATTAGTACATATTGCAAATTTGTAGCGTGCTTCAAATTTAGGCGATAATGTCTATTACATAATATAAAAAGTATGTCCATACTTGTCTTTTTCAATAATGTTGTGGAGGGAATATAATTGTTGTGCCCTAGAATATTTGGAGACAATCAATTGCTCTCAAAAAAATGTACAATAAACTTGGGGCAAAACAAAAACCATAATTAACGTGGAATTTTGTCAACATGCTTTTTCCGTTATAGCTTAATTGTCCGCTTTGAATGGCGGGCGGGGGTAAGAAAACTGTTTCCCTTGGCAATTATGACTTATTGCTCAAACAACGTCTTCAGATTTAATGGAACATGTTTCCATGACCAAAGTCATTTCTATCAGAAGGTGGACAAATACGTACACACAACCGTTTCTTGCGGCCTGGAATTTGGTCCTTAATTGCATTTCTACAACGCCTAAGTGAGTAAATTAGGAGCAGAATCTGTTAATGAAGTAAAATTCATGAATCGTTATCGTTGTTGACAAACAAATTCGTCAAAGGCAGATGTTTGACTTAATTGGAATGATATATGATCATGTTTACAAACGTTATCATTTTGAGGAAACCAGAATGTTGCATAGATGAATATTGTTTATAGTACAATTAATTATTTATTGCGTTTTGCAGCAGTTATCTATTTAAATAACACATGCATCTGGAGCAATTTCCTATATTGACGCTTTTGCCCGAATTTAGAATACAAACAATATTAATTAGTAAGTCGCTGAGTAACCTAAACAAGTATTTTACGATTAACGAAACATAAAAGTCGTTTTCATCCCACTTGTCATTAAAAAGCCACTGGGAATCTCTGGCTTTTTATTATCGTGACCGCCGGACAACATAACACTATTTTCGGTATTTTCTGTTAAAAAAACATTTAATAAATAAAACATTCACAAAAAGACCGAGGAATATCGTCTAAGTATTTAAAATCCATTTTAGATCTTGACTCTTTAAAAATGGCTAGACATTATGGTTTTTAAGATTACAATAAAACTTAGCTTCCAGGCAGTAAAAGATCTATAAAAACTAAGATTCCATTTGTAGATATTTTCGTAGTCATCCTTCTATTTTCAAAGTACAATCATCGTTAGAGTAAACATTGATCTATTCGCAGAATCGTAGATTTCGTTTTTTGAATTTTTTTTTTTTTTTTTTTTTTTTTTTGAATGTTTTTGTATTATAAAAATTTGGTACACTGAGAAGGGAATTTAAAAAAGAGGTTTCGAAGCAATTTCCAGAGTTCAATAGAATCGCAATTACCGTCAGATTTTGTTATTATATTCCTTGTTCGTTCTCTTGAGTCGAGTTTGATAATGGCCAGCTGTTCTAATTGCGAACACCGGAAGTGATTTCGGCATTGCAGGCATTCTAAATTGGACTGGGCCGTGTGCGCGTTTAAAACATACCGAGTAAGACACATTACCTGGATTGCAGCCTTCGCTATCGAGCCAGTAGTAGAGTTTTGCGGCGTGACTACGTGCCTTAATGGGGCATGATTTTTATTGTTAACAACGAAATTCCTTTGTTTTTGTAGTTCGAAATTCTTTAAAATATCTTCTCGTTTATATTTGTCGCGATTCGTGCCAGAATCGGTTTCGTTTTGTTTTTTCTGCTGTTTCAACGCAGTTCGCATTGCTAGAATTGTGTTCTCCACGTTTTTGGAATCGGATGAGGTGCGATTGATCTTGGCCACTTTGCAGGTCGAGGGCAACATCGAGTAGGCTCCAGTCGAATTCCTACTTTCAGTGCCGCGCTGAAATTTCTCACCGTCAATGTCAGAGTCCTCATTGTTCCTCAGGTAGCACAATCCCGTGCCGGAGGACATATCACTAATGCCCGATCGCAGCAAATTTTCGTGCTCACCATATCGAGCGCTTTTCTTCGCAAAATCAACATCTATCTCATCAATACTGGCTCGATTCTGGTTCTTCTTGAAGCTCTCCTCGACCTTGGAGATGTGCTGCTGAATAACTCCCAGCGCCCCATCGGTCGTGTCGGAGAGATGTGAGTCCTGGAAGGAGTCGGGAGCACTAGGTGTCGGGGATTTCCTCAATTCTGTTCGCTTCAAAAGAGCGATCGGAGGCTTATCTAGGAATCTCGACTTATCGCCCGTAGATATTTCAGTTCTATTCAACTTTGGAGTGATCGGTTTCGGGATCGCCAGCATAGTTTTGTCGCTTTTCAACCCGGACTCTCCTGTAAGGAGTTTCGCGGAAACAGTTACTGTTGGTGTAAGCATTTTAGTCGATGGTGTAATATCGATATCCTGAAGTTTCACAAACTGTGGCTGTTGTTTTGTAGGTGGCAACGGAGCCATTCCCTTCCCGATTCGATGTGGTGGAATTCGAAAACTTTTCCTTATTGTATCGTCACGTTTCAAGTCTGATTCCATTTTGATATTTATTATTCACACTTTATTCGCACTCTCAAGTAAAAATCTTACTCATCGCGCACTGTAAATCATTCACACGTTTCAACAATCGCTGGAACAATGGCACGATCGCTGCCTGTATCGATGAATTTGTGATACACAGGTGAAAATTTACTATCACACAGGTAAGAAAGTTACAGTGTTCATGGAGTACTCGTGGTGGTTTTCTTATCGGCGGTTTTTAATTTCACTAAAGATTTGCTTGCTATATATTTTTTCCTTTATATTATTATAACTATTTCCTTCACAATGTCTCTTTTAACTAGATTCTAGATGAATCTTCTGTTTCTGCGTCATGCGAAAACTAGCACTACTGCCGGAAGAGTTTAAAGAGTGTTCACTGGAGCACAATCCACAATATAGCGAAAGAAAAAAAATCAGAAGGTGATTTCCTCGAGGGAAGTTTTAGAAAGCCTGGAATTAAAGTCAAAATTGATTTATTGAACCCATGTTTTTTATTTTTTTTTATTTTCGCACAGGCAAATGGAGGCATTGATCGCCAGTAGACGTCATATGAAACCAAAAAGCATCCCGCTCCGTTAAGCAATTCACATCTGGTAACGAACGTCTATTGAATAAAGTTAGTACTATGAAAATAGTACACAACTGGGAAGCGCGGTTAAGCACACATAATAATTATATCAGAGAACAACACATCAGTTGCGGCGGACAAACACAATAGAAAAATGGCGTTTATAAAGGTAGACCACGAATAATAACACTAACGGTTCTCGTCTATCACTGGTTAAGAAAACACCTTTCCGAACTGTTGGCGAATCATACAAAAATGAGAAGAAAACTTTGATGAAATACAACAATAACAACAAAATGTACAAAAAAATGTATATGAAGAAAAATACACAAACACACATAAAAACCGATCCAGAACTGATGAGTCAGTCATGACAGCGTTTCGCGGTTGATGAATTTTTTAGCCATTTAGACGAATTTTATGCGAGAGAGGTGAATAACTATCGGTGGAAGGTGAACGGATGCTGGTTATGGTAACAGCTGTAGATCAGAGGAAATGGAAAGACCTTGAAAACGTTTCGATAGCTTTTCTTATATTTCTTAGCGACAGAGAGAACAAAAAATAAGAGAAAAAAGAACGATAAACACAAAAAGAGCTGTTGCGGCTGAAGTAGCAACACACACCACCGCTGGCTCGATATCTAATCTCGAGTACATTTATCAACATAAATATGGCGAAAAGACTTGTCCCCCCTTTCCGCGTGTGAAAACCTTATTCCCCTAACGACGGGCTACTGATCGTGGGCTAATGGCGGTTGACTGGTTTGTCGGTTAAATCACAGCAGCTATTGGGTGTCGTGTGTACAATAAAACGAACAAGGTGAAAAGGTTTTTGAAAAACAGCGAACAAAGAAAAAAATCATGTTTCAATGAGAGAACGCAGATCAATGCAACGATCGTAGCGATTGTATGCGTGCGGTAAAAAAGCCGATTTGAAATTAAAAAGATGCAATTGCTGTGCAAATGTTCATAGAGGAAGAAACAAAAATTGAAATACGTTTTCAATCGGTTACGAAAACCTTGTGCGTCAATAAGTAAAGCAATCGTAAAAAGAGAAATCATGATTGCATTACTTCCCAGCGAAATTAAGACGCTTGAATTTTCAAGTAACGAAATCCACCCAATTGGAATAATTTTTAATTAGATCCAACAAGCAATTATAGGTTTATGCATAATGTACAGACAGTTCAGAAAGCATCTATAATTTACAATTCAACAACAAAACAAAAGTTAATTATGTACCTTGATTGTTGATAGCCCTGGAAGTAATTAGGACTTCGAATTGAATTTCCGATTTCTAATGTTTCACTGCGAACCAAATTTTCCCTCATTCTAGTTCAAAACATGGAGAAAATTTCGCGAAACATTTTTTCTTTTTATTTATCTTTGTCATACTTTTCCATCGGTGGAATTTCAAAAATGAATGACCATCCTCGATCGGATTTAAAGGCAAATTAGATGCCGGTTAAACTTGCGATTGTACATATAGGTAACATTATTTCGCAGAACAATTTTTGAGAAAATAAAAATACAAATGCAGTGACACAACAACTTTCTCTCAAATTTAGTTTTTGCTTATCAATGGATGAAAATTGCGATAAGAGGCTTAAAATATGATAAGACGGTATTCGAAAGCACATGACTAGCTCTTATCTGTTATCAAACTGAAATCAAGCCGCGTATATCTGCCTGTGTCTTTGTCGCTGGTAGCAAAGTATCGCAAACATGGCACCTCCCCAAAAAGGCGCCCAGCAGGAAAAGTTCCACCGCTCAGTAATAGCAACTGAAGATCGATCTGGACTTCTCAGCTTTCCTAAGCAGGTCCAACGACAGCACTGACCGATGGTGTGGCGAATTCCGATATCTGCGCTGACGAAGTGTAATTTTCTGAGTACGTTACACAAGCCACCCGAAAACAGGGAATGGATCCCAAGAGCCACCACCTTCCACGACACCTTGAACTTCGTCAACTGAGTTTCAGTTCCGGTAAGAACTGTCGATTGGAGGACGAGTTGGTTGAAAATTTCGTGAAAATTTATCGCTTCGCAAAACCATTGCCATGTTTTAATCACAAGATAAAAATTAATAAAATACTCCAAGTTAATGTTTACCATCGAAAATTGAGGCAAATGTTTATGGCCGCGTTACGTTATCCGATCCGAGTGCATTTGAAAAATACACTTAAAGGAAATATTGCACAATCCATAAATAATAATTTGTGTGAGCAGATTTTTTACAGGTTTGGCAATTCTATAAAAGAGTTGTCCAAATTTTCTAGTCACAAGCATATTAGAGTGAACATTTTTCTCTCAACGTAATTAGTAAAAAGTTGAATTTATAAAAGTTGCACTCTGCACTCGAACAAACTCCAAAATGCATTCAGTTCCTCACTTTCCCAAAAAGTATGTGAACAAAATTGAAGGGCTGATGTGTTTCGTCCGTTCTACTTTGAGGTCTATCGAATTCGTTCGTGCATTGTAGTAATGCATAATTGCATTGTATGTAGTACAGACGCGCATGATGTCATTAACTTATCTGGGATTACCTATTTTAGTCTCCCCGAAAACGAGAATCCGTTACGGGTCGCTTTACTTTTGGTCTCACCCGAAACAGGTCACCATTGAAATGATTCATAATTTCACGACTCAACATTTACAATTCAGTTAAGCACTGATTTAGACTCTTTATTCTTTTTTATTTTATTGTTGGCAGCTTCGTTCAACAGTTATAGTTAACGAGCTCTGCGTCTTGACGAACGTTAATTAATTTGGAGCGACTGAAATGAAATTGCATAAAGGGAGGAACAGGTAAAACATGTTTCCATTCATTGTTAATCAAAACTGGCCAACATCGATATTTTGAACAGCATTTTAGCTTGCATACTTTATTATTGCAAGACTTTGTTTTTATGTAAATGCTAAATTTATTCTTTCCTAATTTTTTTAACTTGATTTCTGGAAAATCTATTTAAAATAAATGTTTATAAGATTACCTTGCTATCTCTTGATTTACTGCTGCGGTCCTTATCAAGTGTATGCTTGCCACGTTCGGCCTTACTAGTTGCAACAATTGGAAGGCCGCCATTTTCCATCATGGTAACAACAACTTTCCGGTTATTTTCACCGCCACCAGTGCCACGACTCTTCCGGTGTTCTCGTTCCCGATCCTTTTCTTTCTGCATCTCCTTAATGGTACCCGGTGTATGGCTCTTTGATCGCTTCAAAAATCTCATCATATTACTTTTCATTTTAGTTTGAGAAGCTGCCGAATCACCGGACACCATTGCAGAAATGTTGTTTTCCAGACGACGGAAACTGCCGTTAGCCACTTTAACATAACATCCTTCAGACATTTTATGATAGGAATCCGATGGCAATTTATGGAAGTTACCATCAGGACTACGATAATAGCAGCTCTCCGTCTTGTGATAGCCATCGCCAACTGTATAGAATTCATTTGGAACGTCCTTTTTTTGGGCAGACTCAGTGGGTTTGATGATTTCCTTGTCGGAACCATTGGAATCCTTGGAAGATGCCTCATTTTTTTCAATGTTGTATGCATTCATTTCACTTATTGTTACAGGACGACCATTGGGAAGATCCTTGATTTTCTTTATTGCTGACTCCCTGTATCCACCGCCACGGTAGATGGTTTCCCGGATGGGATCCCTCAAGATGGCTAGCTCATCCTTTCGAACTGGTGCCACTGCGGAATGTGTGAAGTAAATCCTCGACTTTTGGTTATTGCTGTGGCGACTACTCGTACTGTGGTTGCTGGAGATTTGCCCCATGATTGTCTGAACACTTTTAAGCGCACAAGCAGCCTCGAATTTGTTGCCAGCCACTGGGGCCACTTCGTACATATTGCAATTTTGGATTGTTATAGCGTTCACCTTAAGTGCCACATTTATCACTTTCGGTCAGCAAGTCAATGAACTTTTGTAAATTGACCCTAACAATACAATACAATACACTTCAAAGGACACAAAGTGTAGCGTTTAGGGTTGAACGCCCGATCGGTCAATAAAAATTCACTTGAGGTGAATTACTTCATTAAAATAGTTTAAATTATTTTGATTTATAGTTCTGAAAATGGAAATTTCGTTTTATTGAAAAGGTTTTTCAAATCTGTAAATCTGGCAACATGGAGCGGTAGTTTTTTCTGCAGCATAAATTTATGTTAGGAGGTACTAAAAGGGAAAATTTTCAGAAGGACAGAAACCAGAATCCATTCGCATGGAGAAGACCAACCAAATCGTGTCGGCTACATAAATAAACTTCCGAATAAAATTAATTAACTGGATACAACCATGAGAATGTCAACGAAAATAAATTTAGTACGCAAATGTTGATGGAACATTCCCATGTTATCAACAGATCCTTCAATCGATAATTCATCACGCACCTTCCTATTACTCTTGCATGTTTTTCTTCGAATTCAAGGACATTCAAAAATAGTTCTAGGTCACAGGTTAAAATAGCGGTTAACAAGCTAAAAATTATTTAATATGGAAAATATATTGAATAATAAATGAGTAAAAATTCTGATTTGAAACAGTAATTTTCTCGTGATAAGGACCTTCAAGTATGTTTTTCTGTTTTTTTACTCGCATTGAGATTGCGTGCAAGCAGTTTATTTTAACAGCAAGAGTGCGGGAGAGAAAGGCTTGACTTCCGCGCCCAACCACCGACACTCTCCATTGAGGATGGCGCTCGTGTGGAGAACCGCCCCACAAAAATTCATGATCCACCGTAAATAAACTATGAATCACGTTTCCAATCACGAAATCGTTACTTATTGCAGCTAAACAAGCCGCGATAGCCTGCAGTACGTTTCCAATTAATGTGCGTATGTGGAAGTGGGATGGAACTCAAATAAGGGAGTTCCGAAAGCATCTGATTAAAATTCAAATAACTGTTCAATTTTTAGTTTCCATTCTCATCGACGTCAGACTGAGAAATTATTAAATTACACTTTAATCTACTGTAAATCGTTGTGTACTTCCACCATTTATTTATTATGCGGGTGAAGTTTATTTTCGTAAGATAGAATAATTTGCGGTCGTGGTACGCAATACCTAAAATCGTCGAGAGATACATATTATGTTTGAAACGAATTCACGGTGCCGAATGACGCAGATTTGATAAATCTTGTAAGCATCCAAACAAAAATCATGTGTACAAATGCACGGTTTTCATTTTTTCTACAATTTAGTATACTTAAGAACTCCAGAAAATTTCTGATTAAGTCAATGTAAATATTAAATCAATGTTTTAACAATAACAACAAGACATTTGTTATTGCTTTAAAGACATTGCAAATATGGAAACCACATCGTTTTTACCCTTCAACTAAAATCGACAAAAACGCTCGTGCAATTGTTTAAACAATTGGAATCAAACAATATTGTTGCTAATTCAACTCTCACAACTTTTATTAACTTTTGTGCAAGTCCCTAAGAAGTTTTTCAAGAGAATAAGTCTATCTTCGGTCAGTTAATTAAAAACAACACGAAAATTTGCCAAAAACATATTTTACAAGCTTCTTAAGGTAAAGGGTTGCCGAGTATTCAGCATTTGTTAGGCGCGTCACAGAACTGCGAAAGACATCCGAACATTCCAACCTGTTTCATTGCGTAACTCGTTAATCCTGTATTAACCTACAGCAGCCATGCAGGGAGTTTAGCACTTCATCGTTGTTACGCAAAACGGAGCTCCCGCACTTTCCCGTCACCCCATTTCGCAGCCGCTGCTCCAAAACATTGGCAACGATCGGCTTCAGCAATCTCGCCACGTCTGGTAATAATGAAATAAGCAACGAAATTGTCTTGTACTCTTCCGAACAGACAAAATGTAATTTGCTGCCATAATATAAACGGGTTGATTTGAAATTTTCGAAATAAAACAACCCTTGACGGTGTTTCGCAACTGCTGTAACCACATTTTCATGATGGAGTAAATGAGCTTCCAAACTCATTTGCAAATGCAGGTGATTTTCACAATCTAGTGAGTTTGATTGGAAAATTATGTGAATTGTATAAACATATGTCAATGTGTAGTTGAAAGTGGTTCATAAGCTCCGACAGCGTTGCCCGATGGTGTTCAATGGCGGCGCGGTTACACACGTGCATAATCACGACCGCGAAGATGGGGGACAATAATCCAATTTGACTCTGCGGCATCCAATTAGACGACCTTATATCTCAGTTAGACCATGGCAGGAAACTTCGCCTACACACAGTGTGCGCTTGTGTTTGTGTTGAGCGTGTCACTCGCCGTCAGAATCGAAGCAGTTTTACTTATTAAACCATTTATAAAAACAAAATAATTAAATACAAAAAAGCATCAAATATAATCATTTAAAAATGAATCAAACTACTTCAATTGCTGATGATCTCCCAAAGTGGAAATTACATCAGAGTGTTTAGAACAAAAAACGGTCAGAGTTAAATGTAAAAAAACTTCTGACGCTGTTGCTTTTTCTTTTCCAATTGCCGACCAATGGTACTCAAGTAATTAGATATTGCAAAGCTGCCAGCGAAAATTACTATTTTTTGTTCTTCGTTATTTTCATGGCACTCGTGAACTTAGAACAGAGCCCACTCCAGATTGCTGATGTCAGAGGGACTAATTGAAACACACACCAATACCTGCATCTAATAACGACTGTTTTCGCAAAAATTTATAAAATATCTGAACACTTAAGGCCGTGAAAAACAATTAGAAAGGTATTTAAAAAAAAATTCGAAATAAAAAATGTACAAAAAATGATTTGAAAAAATTAAATATAATTTGATATCAATTCTGGCACGCAATTTATCATTTTTGAAATTTTTTTGCATATAGTTCAAGTACACGTAACTCCAATTAGCAACAATTATAGCAATATTGCTTAAACCGTCCCACTCTTCTCCCGGGGTCAATTTCCTTGTCCATTTATGTAACGCCGTAATGACTGCTTCCTTGTAGTTTTTTTTTTGAGGCTCAATTCAACAGAAGATGCGTTATGCATTATCGAAATCGTTCTGACGATTCATTTCAGTAATTAACAAATTCGTTCACGTTAATTAAATGAAATTAAAAGCTGTTGTACAATTACACAAATTAAAATTAAGGCAGAATTATTTGGACCTATTGTTTTGTGATTGCATAATTATGATAAAAAAAACTACTTCACGAAGAGGTAGCAACAATTACCCCAACAAATCAATTTACAAGTTTTACTGCGTAATTAATTCGCAAATTGTCCATCAGATTTATCCGTAAATAATGAAAACACGTAACCAAAATCAAATAACGATTGCTATGGAAAAATTCGCATTCACGCAATGGAATCGTCAAAAATTTTAGTAAAATTTATGTAATTCAATTATGAGGAAAGTTCAATGAATCGTTCGTCAGTTCCGATGTTTTTTAGAACCGCGCTGTCCTATCAAAACTAGAATGTCCGCTGAACGAGTTTGCCTACTCCACCTCCTTTTCAGGTGGCGCGCATGCGTAATATCGTTAAGCTTCGAACAAGTGAATTGATATTGTATTTAAATCGACCAATCCCACTCATGCCTTATGAACTGCCAATGGCAGAACTCTGCGCCCAATAAAATGCGCGATTGGAGCCCAATAAATTTCAACTGTGACGGAACGAAACCAGTTGAACAACAACAACATGTAGTTTTAGGTGGCGATGATTTAAAAATCCAATTCTAAACGCGGTAGAAAAAATACTTTTACACTCGTGGGATTTGATCCTCCGCAGTGAGTTTGTTTTCAAAAACTATTCCGGATTAAAACACAAAAGGTATTGGAAACTAGGTTTCGGCAATTGTTGTTAATGAAAACAAAAAACACAAAAAATTGTAATTGAAGTGCAATGAGCCAGCAAAGAGGAAAACCTGAAGTTGATTGATCATTTGGCGCATTCAACTTTCTCTTGTTGTGACAACGTGATACTTTTTAATAATTTTAACAATAATTATCCACAATTGGGGTTTATGATTTCCATTTAAAATGATCTGTGTCCCAGAAACTGTGGAACAACTTATTTTGATAATCGTTGTTTTATTTATTCATTTCTTTTTTTCTATAACACTGCATCTATTTGGTTTGCCCCAAAAATTTGAAGCAAAACAAAAATGTGAAAGCAACAATGTTTCACATAAATCGAAGCAAATCAACTTGTACTTGAATGTGCATTGCAGAAGTGAAAGGTTTCGGCAAATGAATGTAAATTTTCGCACACTGTAGGTCTTAATTGAAAACATGAAAAACAAGAGTGTCCTTGGCGAGAACTCAGGTCAACACTCCATTGTGGCTGCTATTCATGCGGCCACTGATCTAAACTAATTATAATTAACCATTCCCGTAATTAGCATTGAAATGGAGTGGAAAGAGTTTTTTATAGAATTTTCGAATTTGTGCAAACGTTCAAAACGATTCTCAAAAAGAATCCGACAATTATTCTGCTTGAGGTTTATTTTCATGTTTTGTGGTTCTTTCAAGTGAGACAATCGCCGATTATGAATTTGCCCTCGAGTACTTATTTTTTCATGCAGAGCCTGGGGATGTCCCAGTTTCATAAAAGGCTTACACTTAATAACTGGCACCAATCGTGCTCATTGAACGAACCTCTTCAAGAGCGCATTTTTCACTTAACGGCTTCAGTTCGCAAGTCAACGGTGAAACGCTGTCCGCGAGTAACGTGAAAAAGATCCGCGAGGGGAAAATACTTAACTGAAAAAGTGTTAAAAATAGCATTGGCTGGGCGAATCGAATTGGAAACCGCGAGAAATCATTTTGCGGGGTAAGAACTGGATGCCCTTAATGCAAAAATATAATTCCCCTCATACCTCATTTGTTTATTAAAACGGATGCATTTATTCAGGTGCAATATTGCACACGTCGAGTGAGCAACGTCCGATTTTTCATTGCACCTGAGCTTTCACGATTAGAGAAAATTTAGTGTCCTATTTTTAAACCAGCTGATTCCACACTCCATCATCTATTTCAGATGACACAAGACTCAACCAAAAGGTCCTCCGTCGCCTCCCGGTAGTGGCAGCTGTAAATCACCCACCTTCAGGGCGTCCCCATATAACAATTTATTTTTTCTTTTGTTGTATCACGTTAAATGCTTTGTGCAAATGTTTGGATCTGTAAATTTCTTATGCAAACAAAGAGCATCCAAAATTAAATGCGAATCTGAAACTGGAAAATTTTCATCGTCACTTTTCGCGTCCATCTAAATTTTTCTTGTTGTTGTACTCGGACGTCGACGATTAGATAACATCAAAATTTTGCGTTTTGTCATACATGAGTTAATCGGATTTAAGTGCACTATCTCAAATAGTTAATGAATTTATTTTGCCGCTTTTCGAAGGGTGTTATAAAATAGAGTGGATGCGCTCCAAGAGTCGCGATCACGTGCCAAAGAAGTTTTATCTTAGAATCTAGCTTGTTATGCAACATTTTATTCAATTCAAATGTTTTTATCCAAATGAACATTTGGAGAAAATCCACTCAACTGGGAAGTGAAATCTAATCTGATTATTTGATAAACAATTACAATCAGTTATTCCGGAGTTTTTGTTACAACAAAACAAAACTGAAAACGCGATCATTTGTAATTAATTTTGATTGCATATTAACCTCTGCACTTTGAGCAATATTAATCGATTTCAATTGAATATATTTCGAAATTGAAATCAATATAAATAAGTATAATACGAACAATAATATTCACAATGTTTATTTAATTTGTGTAAACCATTTTTCAATTTTATTTTTCTTCATTTTAAGACAACGTCGGAATTTCTAATTTTTAACTTATCAGACTTCGTCAAGAATTAAATTAAAGGATTAATTCGTAGGTGTCCAAGAAATGCAAATTATGCAACAAACATTGCATTTCGGAATGCGCACAAGCGCAGAATCGAGTGAGAGTTGCATGTAATAAAATTATTTAAATAGATTCTTCTGCTAAAATGATATGAAATTTCATCGGATCAATTCTCATGGAAAGACAAATAAACAATCGACATTGCGTTGAGGCACTAAAGATTCTATTTCCGCAAACAAATCGCTGGTGGTTTCTCACTTATTCTTGTATTCGAATTTCACAAAATTTATTTATACATTTTTCGAGATTGCACCATTTCTCCATCCGGAAAAATCTTCCTGAGAAGCAGTAAAGTATTTCACTTGTTTCAAGAAAAAAATTCATAAGCGTATGTCGTAATCTTTCCCAGAAAATAAGAACGGAGCCCAATCTTTGATTACTTTTGTAGATATTCAACGTTGTGTACGTTGAACCCGAAACTAACAAAACAACAAAAGGCGCAACATACTCAAAATTCTGAATCGAGTATCTTCAAAATTTTATCGGTTTCATAACGAATTCCAGGGAACCGATTAGAAGCGAAGCTATCCATTGTCGGCGATGATGTAGTTTTCCACTCTCTGAACTCAGTTCTAGAAGAATAACAAAGGAATACAAAAGAAAAAAATCATTATAATTAAACAATTAAACACTTCATTCGTCGCCCGTGAAATGTTGAATGCAATCAACGTAATTTTGCAAGATTTAAAATTAGTCATCATTACAAACGTTGTGTGAAAATGGAAGATGCTACGAAATATAGGCGCAAATTGCGAAGAGGGCACACACAGCAAACGAACAGGAGGCGACAGCCTCATATAATGTAATAAATAATGCGATAATATAAACAAAGTCCATTATCACGACACGAGTAGTTCAGTAATTTTCCTTTGACGGATATGAGCGCGATGCTTCAGACTTTTGGGTGAAGAGGGTGTACAGTGCGTATTTCATGCGGGTCCAATCATCGGGAATATAAGAAAAACACTCAGCTGATCAGCATCGCAATCTCGAAATTTGTCAGCTGTTATCGACTTGAAAGAATACTGAAATAATCACAAATGAATGGCCAATAAAAGCAGTACATTTGAAATTGCACTGATTTAGGGGGAGGTCTGAAGCGCCTTTTTTCGATTGACCGAAGAATAACACAAACGTTGATAATATGAAACTGGCAACCCCAAGGTCACACGATTGCAAACGCACTTTACAATTCAGGTTGGCGCGACGGCGGCGGTGGGCGGGTAGGACAGTGCAAGGATGGTTAGTCAAGATTGGCTGAAATCATGCTTCGTTATATTAAGAAGATAAATGAAATAAAATAACAAAAAAAAATTCAACAGCAGAATGGAATCTCTCTATGTTGCCAGATCGCAATAAAACAGACAGAAAACAACACACATAGGTTCGGCGCAGGCAGCTTTTTGTATCCAGTCAAACTGGTTTTCGCGATCAATCCGTTTGTTTTGGGTTACATATTCAACGAATTTATGAAACTACTAACATTCTTCTTTTGAAATTCACTTTTTTCGCAACACAATTGTGGGAGAGGATGTCGATAGTCCAGATAATCCACTCGCTGCTCGATCCGCGTTGATGATCACTTTGAAAAAATCGTTTTTATGCAGGCAAGAAATCAAAAATTCCTCTTCTATTATGCTAATTTCCTTCGTGTGAAAAATATATGAGTAACATTTGTTCTTTTTGTGTTCCTTACTGATTATTGCACAAATTCTTGTAAATATTTAATAAAATAAACAATATTTTATTGAATACATCACACTTTTTATCACAATTGGATTACACAAAAATCACACTTTCTGTCTACAGCTGCTTACGTTTCGAAATCCTCATTCCTCAATCACTGCAGTGAAGAATGAGCTTGAAGATCACGCCCGTTGTGTCGTTGTTAAATGGAAATTACTCGGAATCATCGACAATATGTAATTTTTCAAAAGTAACACTGATGTGCAATAGAACCACTGGGAGCATAGATTGTAGAAATATCATCGGAGAATTCCAATGTGCAATGATGAATGCTTTTACAATTAGTGGGAACCAAAGAAACAAATATGTTGCGGAAAAAACCAGGAAAAATCAACAATTCCAACCGAACGAAAACCGCGCCTCGCCGCTCTTATTATTTATCAAATCCAACGTCGCGCGCGTCCCGTGCTTCAATGAGGCTCGGCACCAAGAAACTCAAGTGGAACTCTGACGGCACCTGAAGTTGTGAAAACGTCAGAGCCAATGGCGGGTAGAGAAGTGAAGAATAAAAAACTAGAAATAAGAAGAAGAATGAAAAAAGACGAAGAGGTAATTCAAGATAGAAAAATTAGCAGCTTCGGCAAATTACGGTAGTCTCTCGGTATGCGACGCTGCTGCAGCGTTTGTCGCCAGGCGGCGGTGGTGCTGCTGCTGCTGGTGTGGATTATGGTGTGTATACACTAGGAGGTCGATCGCTGGCGCATCAGCGTGTAATAGATGCATCAATGAACGTCCAACGTCTGCTCCGTATAATGTAATAATGCGGGAACTGGAAGGAAGGACCCGTGCTGCTGATTTTGTTCTTATAGTACTTGAATTCAGTGGTTTTCAAATGAATATTATATTTTAACGAATTCCAGGCCCCAGCGAGATGCAAGAACTCGTGTTTTCTTGTGACCCAACAACAACACTCGTTTCACCTTCATGCTCACATAGCATAGCATGCAAAAAGAAGTCGAGTTCCCGAGCCCTTTTCTGTTTAAAAAAAGGAGGAAAAGGAAATGCAAAAAAGGTAAATATTTGTAATTTATAATTCTGCGGCTGCTGCCGCCATCACTCATCGCAATTCAAATTTTGTTGTTTCTCGGTTGGCCACAAGCTGGCGTTTCGTGTCTGTTCATTGGAGAGCCTCTGCCCCCTTTCGAGGGGAATGAGTAAATTGAGTTCGTCCCGGGGCATGTTGCGGCTCACAAGTCGCCGAGCCTGACCTCATTGAAAACGTTTCAACCTTTCCAAAACGAAAAATCAATACGGCAAATACGCCGCCTTCTTTTCAGATATGTCGAAAGAAAGCGTGTCTCAGAGACTCAGATAGATATTATTTGGGCTCCATTAGACATGCAGCTCGATTTCCGTTTCCGACGATGTAAAATAGCATAAACGGCGCAAATGCGGAAAGCAAACATTGCTCGGCACCAAGAGGGATGAACGGAATGACGCGGAGGATGAGATCTATCAGCGAAAATTCCAACGCCCCAAAACTTCCAGATCACGTCAATGGTTTTAGCTTTATTTTATGTATACATTTTCTTATTGATGGCATAAGTTCAAGACTTCTGAAACTGCTGTCGAGAGAAGTATTTTTAATCAAGCGTATCAACTGGGTTCTCTCAAATTGAATCTCGGGTTTTGATTACACCAAGTTGAAGGTCGTTTCAGTGCTTGGACACCACAAAAAAGGGAGACTTCGAGACTTCGCATTGCAGCATCAGCTCTAATTGAAAATCATGTGAGTCCGATTTAAATATAGAAAAATATTAAACATTTCGAATATTAATTTATGAATTCAGAATCAGTTGTATGTTTAATTGTTCTTACCCAATTTGCAATTTGTTTACAATTTAGCAATGGAATTGTATGTTAACTCCCACAGCACAGTTTTGCATCGGACTCATCAATCAATCGCGACTGCGCGGCAGATGACTTCGCCAAATGAAACCCCAAGGTTCTCGGTTTTCTAATTCAATTAGTTCACTTGAGTGTTTCTGGCTCCCGAATACCGATTGCTTCTCGAGGGTGGTTGGGGTGGAGCAAACGGGAGAAGATTACATAAATTTTCATTTTGTTGAATGCATTCTTCTTCCTTCCATTTCACATTAATATTTACGTAATATGCGAAAAATACTCTGGCAACATTCGAAGGTCATACAACTCTATCAATGTCAAGGGCCCTCCGCATAGAAGGCGGGTGGAAGCAGTGGCGTAACTACAGTCGGACAACAGGGCACAGTGTTGAGGGTCGCGGAGTGGTGAGGTGCTTTAGCCCATCTAGCCACACCACTGGGTGGAAGGCGGTCGAACCCGATGTACTGTGCACACATTTGAGGAACTTAATTAAAAGAGTGCAGCGTGCGATGTGCGACGAAGCACCTTCGACTTCGAGCACTTCTTATCAAGTGATTTATATTCACGGAGCTTGTCTCATCGTCGAGGCAGCAGTTCTCCGGTTTCCCATATCCGAAGACGAACAATTCCAGCGTCGCGTCGCGTTAGTATTTTTCGAATTAAGATTCAGAATGGCGGCGACCAAACGAACTCCACTTTGCCGTTGCGCTCCAATTTCCCTATCAACCCCGATCAGAGATACTCCCCTTCATCCGCTGGTCGAACTTGGGTTATTTGCAGTACTAGAGCCGCTCTCATCGTTCACGGTGTTATCTCGCGCCTAATTTCGCCTAGCAGCTGTATGTACGGAGTGTCCGTAAATAATTGATTTGAAACCCACCCCCTCAGTTCCTTATTTGTGTCACAGTGCGGCAATAAACACCAACGATTATGAGCACGATTCCTTTTTTGGACACTGGGAAGTAGAAACATGCTCATGTTGCGCTTGGATCCTCCTGCTCCGAATTTATTATACATGACCATTGTTTGCTCAACTGTTCTGAAGTGCAATAATTGGTTCTTTACGTTTAGAATTCGAAGTGTTTCGTTTGTTACTAACTATCATAGCATAGTTGTGGTATTTTGTAGATATGTATTTAGACTCTTAGAGATTTTTATCTACTTCATTCGTAATCTGCTAAAGTTCAAAACAATTTTAATCACCATATTTACGTTAAGACTTTTTAAAAAACCGATTCCGTCCTTCAACGAATAAAAAAAATTAAAAATTTCCACGTAGAAAGAAATTGCAAAAGATTTACTTCATAAAATTGCAAGTATAAGTACAATTTTGCGCTGCCTGAGTTTTCTTATGATTTTCAGTGCAATCTTCACTATCAAATGTTTGTAAACAAAATGTCAGTCCTGGATGACTTATGAAACAGGAAGGAGAAATACTGGAATTCTGTGATTCCCGTAATTCCTGGTGTGGTTGACGTAGACTAAAACATGGTAGATTTTAAAGACTGCTCATCAGTGAGTTCCTACAAATTATTTATATCCCATTATAATCGAAATGCACATTTAATATTGTTTATTATGCAAACTTCATTAAACACAAAGTTCCTGTATTTATGAAATTAAACAAAATTAAATATCATTTATGCCACTGTAAAAATGAGGATCATCAGACAAGGCACTCACTCGTCAATGTCACGAGATAAGTATGGACAATCATAATCAAAAGCGACGGGAATGACGGTGATAACGGCACATTTAGTAAGCACGCGTATATTTTAAATCAGAAAACATCTGACGCATTTTTTCATTTTAATTATGTTTTTTTATTTCTTAATTCCCATCACCGTGTGATAACGAACTGATAACTCTGTAATGTACCCAAGGGAGTTATTCCTCAAGCCAAGTACATTATTTTTGGACAACACTATGACAACACTTAAAGAAAAATGAACAAAAAAAGCAAGTATAATATGACGTCAGCAAGCAAAACAGAGCTTTCGTAAGGCTAAGTTTACTTAAAACAAAAACCCGTTGCGATGATTTCAAACTCCAGGCGGAATTTTGTTCACTTTCAATTCAATATAGAACGTGCATAAAATATTTATAAAAAAATTGGGTAGGGTAAAAGAAAATATTAAATTATCCATGTTATTTCTTGTAGTTGTAAGATTAGGTAAAAATATAAATATTAAATAATGAAAATATTTGAAGAAATTCGTATCACCTAGGCGCATCCGATGGCCAGAAAAAAAATGTATTGAGACGATGAATTTCGACCTTTTTATCGGTCATTTTCCGTCTCTCCTTTAACTGACGAGGTTTTTTCTTCAAAAAGTGAACCTCTTTTTTCCTTTTTTTACCCTGACTTTTTTTTGTTTTGGGACTTGACTGACTTAAATTTCCCGTAAATTTCCTTATTTATTTTTGGGGTTTATTATTTTTGTGAAGTAGAACAATTTTGCTGATAGGGGTATTCTGCAGTTCAGCACTTTTTTCGATTCCCCGGCGTTCAGCGGTTCAGCACAACTATATGACTGCTGAATGTGGATCGAAAGTTTTGCGCGAACTTGCAATTGTGATCCACAGCTTGTTCAAATTCGGGACTTTTTCAAGTGCAAAGCTTTTGTGGAACTATGAAAAATGGTAAGGCAGTTCTTACTCATTAGTTTAGTAGCGAAACGAGACATGCAGTTAAATTGAAATCTCTGAGCGGTCAATTCTCTTGTTTTCGATGTGTTTGTGTTTCAAACCCCCGACTCCTGAGGCCCCGAAAAATAAAACTTCGCGGCTCGAGAATCGCGTGGCGTACGCGCGACAAGAAGAAGATTCGTCGCGTACGAAGCGACATCGAACCACCCCGTTTTAACATCCTTAATAACTGGAAATTACTCCCACCGGAAGACTCTTGTTTTATTTGCTGCCTTCTTCGGCTTTTTTCTGTAAGTCCTGCGGATGTTATTTATTGGTGGCGCCTGAAATATTTTCCACTGATTGCATTTAATTGATTGCCACAAGGAATACTCTGTAGTATTTTGGTACTACAACGTGGCATTTAAGGCAATGAATCCTAGGTGTCTCCCAGGAAAAGCAAGGTATTTTTTTATATATTTAAATTTTAAACTCGTTAATTCCATGAGCAGAGAAAGAATCCCAATCATTGTATCATCCACAAGTGCAACGTCGAAAATAATTTGAAAATCTATTGGAAACTTGAAGTTACTACACGGAAGAAATAAATTAATGTAGTAAAGGCAACATTTAACAAATGAATCCTTTAAACGTATCTTCGGGGATACCGAAGAGATCCTTCATGCATAAGGATTACGTCATTCAGCTTTTGTGGTAACATATTATGTTTTGTAGCATTAGAAAATTATATTGTCTATTTAAGAACATAAAAAACTGAAGATGAATTATCTGAGCATGACTTTGCTAAGAGATTTTTCCAATACACGAATGGACCGAAAAAATAATTCCCATTCCTTTGATAAAAGGAAATATTCATCCTGCGGAAGTTGTTTGGTGGTAAGGCTACCAAAATTAAACTCGCGTTCAGTGTTCAGTTAAACAACTCGAAGAATTTAGTTCGTCCTCAACTTTGTTTTGCATTTGCAAAATGTTTAGTTTTACTTTTGTATTTTGTGAATAAAACACAAAGCAATCAAAAAATTCATCGTTGCGAAATATTTAAAAAAGATAAACGCACGAACTAATTTTGCAATGGAAAGTAGAACCGTTATGTAATGCACGAAGAAAAGAAAACAACGTTTTCATCGAGTTTTTCACTTTGTCTAGCTCATACAAAAATGGCGGAGCTGTTTATAATTGTTTGTCTTACGGGGAATCCCAAATATTGACAAAATCGGTTATACGGGATTGTTTTGATGCAGGCAGCGAGGACCTTTTTTTAAATTCACATGTTTACTTAGGAAATGTTTGTCCCAATGTTTTGCTTTAACGTGATGAACAGAGCGAACCAAATGTTAACAAGATTTCTTTGTGATGTAAATCGATACTTTTTACCATATTTCAATTCGAGCCGGATGCAATTCGTTCCATCGAATGATTTTTGAACTACAAACATTTTGTTGGCAAAATCAAATGCAGGACATTTGAATAAATTGCAGTGTGGTGTGATAAAGAAACGGAATGAAAGATAAACATCTGAATCGGTTTATAAAAGACGCCACCTGTGAAAACAGACAAAGCGCCTGTCGTCCATTGTTTCATTTCGAATGATACTGGAACTTATTTCCCGAGCAGCCCACTTGAGGGAGGCTCTCTTGCTTTGCTGACGTCACATATTTATAAATCAATCAATAACCAGAACTAGAGACTCACCTTCGCCGATGACGACCTTTGCTTCATAGAGGTGGAATTCGAATGTGAGTGTGAGGAAACTGAGGTTGGCTTGATAATGCTGGGCGCTCCGGATGACGATGTTTGATGATTGGTTGATGATGTTGTTGATGAGTCGCGGGCATCAGATGCTTGAACAGAACATTGTTGAGCGGAAGCGGCTGCAACGACTGCTGTTGTGGCTGCCGATGATGTACCATTAGTGACATGATCAGCTGGCAGGGATTCGGGTACCGTCTGCAGTGTTGTTCGCATTGTGGCAGACATTTTACCCTTTTTGTTCGCTGGGATCACTACTCTTTTTAATTCAACTCCTTCGACTTTTTGTTTTACTAAGACTCGCCCTCTCTCTGGTTCCTGTCGATAGATTTCGCCAATAACCGGCAATTGCAATTAGATCTGCAAAATAGAAATAAATTACATAAAATCAAATTTCATTTGAACATTTTTCAAAAATTTAAATAAATTAATCTTTACGAGCGTAAGCTAACAATTTGCAATAAATCAATTTAAGCATTCAAATTCAGAATGGCTCATAAATGGGCCCATCAATTTCATTAGGCGAATTTAAATACATGTAATTAATAACCACGTAATGTCGGCGCATTTGTTTGCCTCATCAAAGTGAGTTTAATAAAACAAGCGTGTGAAATAAATTAAATGAAAACTCTTCAGTATTCGACTTGTGATGCATCTAATTCCAAAATTTGAATCCAATTAATTGGTCGTATAAAATGTGCGTGTCTCAACCGAATAGATTCCCTGCACATAGGGGAGGAGGAAGCGGAGCGTGTGCGTATGATGCTTTAGTGTTTTTCATCTGGAAAATATCACGAAAACATTTTTGACTTGAACTTGCGTTTGCCATTTCCAAAAGCAGTTTAAATAGTTTCTATAATTCTATTTAATTTGATTTTAGAGAAAAAACCAACAACAAATGCCCAAGAATAAATTTTAAAAATACACAGCAAATAAAACAAAGAAACAAAGGAACTAATAAAAATACAGATTGCTGCACGGTTTTTTATGGAGAACTTTACCATTTTGGTATCCTATAAAAATATATAAGAAAAATGACGTGAATAATGACTGCATAATTCCGTGCTTCTTCTTCCTTTTGTTCATTTCAATTGTTCTAAGGTGGTCAATTGTTCTCTGGAGCTTGCCAATGCTGGTGTTGGTGTGTTTCGCCCACAGACTCAAGGGAGCTTACGGGATTACACGAAATTGGCGAGAGTTCTGGTTCAATTGTTTTTTGTTTTTCAATGCAAATTGCATCCAGCGCCACGTTAATGCGTCCATTTGCCAGTTGCGATTGCATTTACGCATAGTTGCAGAGATAAATGTGCGAGGAAACGTTTTTACAAGCATATTCTAAATATCATAAGACATAAGACAATTTAAGGAAACTATCGAACGATACATTACTGTAACTGAAAATGCAACCAATCGAATTTCCGATCGAACGAAATCAATAAAATTGACCTTTTACACTTGCAAACAATCATTTTCTGAATGATATCATTTCATGCAACTTGAAACAAATCAACAAATTGATACTAAAAATAAACATAAAAATTATTGAAGTAATCAGTTCTTCCTCCTCCCCACCGCTGCACGAAATCAAAAACTGGTTCTGTTGTGATGTCAATCCAATTAAATGCCGAAAAGTAAATAATAAACAACGGCACGAAATAGAAAGTTGAGGAGGTCATATCGAAAATCCTATCAGTTGCAGGCAAACTTGGAAGAAAGGCACCATTTCCAGAAAGTCAATAAAGTAAACAAATAACTGCAAAGAAATTCCCCCTCCGCGTCAGGCCACAAAAAACAAAAAACCAGTTTTGAAATGCGGGCTGAGTCATTCGGAGGACTTGAAAGGTGATCCAAAAATCATCTCCGAAATCTTGCGCGGTGCTAAATTGAGAAATTCAAAAACGCCAGCGGAAAAAGTTGTTGCAAATGAATCGAAGTGATTTTTGCATAAATAAACACATGGAGCGCAATCTGCATTTGTTATTGCACTTTAGAGATCAGAAAAATTGAAGCGGAAATTTCTTCACTTTGTTTATCGCTGCGCTTTGAGCTGTCTGCGTCTGCGTGTTTCGTTGATTGATAAACGCAACAACAAAAAAAAGTGGGTCGATAGTGAAATTGGCGACGAGTGGAAATGAGAACTCAAAATACAACAAGGAAATCGAAAACATGTGTAGATTATTGGGAATTAATTAAAACAGGGAAGTGTAGCTCGATATTCTTGTTGCGTCTGTAGGCGCAGCTTTCCTTGGCTCAATGCATCGAAAAGAATTGTATATAAAAAAAAAAGAACAAAAGGGAAATAATTCAAAGTACTCTGAAGTCGTTACTGCGGTCGGTCGGTCATCTGTTCCTTTCAATTCGGCTTGATTAATTACTGTGAATGAGGATCTAGGCAGCCATGAAACTTCTCCCTTTCAAAAAACGAACCATCTGCGTTGGATGGAGAAGGAGAACCCTTTTTGTCCAGCATTTCTGCAGCCACAGCGAATAGAGATAAGTAAACAAGTTTGTGCACAAGTAAGGATAGAGTTTCAGAAATATTCCCAGCAGCTCAGCCCCCACAGCTAAGGGCCAAGGGTGTGGGGAGAGAAGCAACTTCATTTCAAACAGAACAAAATAAAGGAAACAAATGGCGAAGAACCCGACACACTTTCTGAGGACTGACAAAGACCGTGGGGAGCTTCCAGTCCCGCCACCATTACCGTCCCGATTCCATGCCACTAGAGTCCCAACGTCCTCCCCTGGCGACAGAGAATTGAGGATCCGGGGGAGACACGATGCACACGCTAGAAGCTGCCAGAGATGGGATTATGCGGAGCGCTACCTTGCGTTGCAGCCGAGAGTACATCATCGCCGCGAGACGAGTGACCTCAAGCATAAGTGAGCGCCCCATTTAGGCAGAGTCATTCGAAACCTGTTCCACACAACGAGCTCGCAGTGTCCCCCGCACGGAGAACTGAGGAGGACAGGGGGCAGCAGAGCGCCGCATCGGACAGGTAAGAAGGTAATGTGACTCCGGTTGATGTTCTTACGCCCAGTGGTCTCGTGAGCGGGCCGGGCACGGAGGAAGCAGACTGTGATTCATCCGGTGCAGTCACTAAACCACTTTTCTTCGCTAAACTTAGTAAAAAAACGAACAATATTCCTCGGCGTGGAGATTAGAGCGGCCTTTGGGCGACGACGTGAAGCGTTTTTAATCGAACGAGTATCGAATTCCCGACCAGCAGTGAACTCTGGCGGACACTTTATGCACGAAGAATTATTGTAAAAAGATAATTTTTGATTCTTTTTCAGTAAATTACTTCCACATTGTTGGTTTTCATCAAGTTTTCGAATTTAAATTAACTCAAGTACTTTGAAAATTAATAAAGGCGAGTGGAAAAATCAGAACACAGCAGAGAAGTGCTCAAGTAACAGAAGTATAATATTAATTCATAATTGCTCGAGAATAAGTAATTAAAAATGTCCGCCTTCTATCCTTTCTCACAAAATGAAATATCCATCGAATGATATCTGCCACGTCGTCCGACACCTCTAAGTACTATTAATGGCGACAGTTAAAAAAGCAACACTTAGAGATAACCCAAATGACGCTAACCGTGCTAATTGTGAGTAATGAGATAATTGATATGCAGTCATTCCCCGTCACCTTTCACAGGTGTGACCAATATAATAGAGAGATGGATGCCGTCTGCTTAATCCACCTGGATAAGGATGCATTAATAATGAACAAAAGGATTCAAAACGTTACTCATTGGTGGAGTGTTCAAAATGGCCGATGAGGTCTGTTTCTGCTTCTGTAAAATTGAGATAAATTCACAATTCAACTTCAAATTGGATCAATTAAAATTACATCAGAAATTCAACATAAAAAAAGAAGAAATGCAATGAGTTTATGATTTGGAAGTTTTCCTCGGCTTGTGCAAACCGTGATTTGCAACCGGCAATTAAATCGAAGTCTGAAATAGTTTCGCATTTGCAGTTGAACGCAATTGCATTGTGGTGCTCACATACCGAGACCTATTAATGCAGACGTAACCGGGGAGGCCCCGCAAGAAGGGGAAGAAGAAGCGTTAGTGTGCAATTCTATCGCTGGCCGCCCCGAAGAGCCCAACACTATTTTCGATTGCATAATGGAGGAATGGTTTCACACAAATGAACAGGAATTGTTTGTGTTTTTTGTTCCAATTAATGGAAGTAATGCGATACTTTGTAGGGCAGGGTTTTTGTACGCTCGAGGATACTAGAGTGCAGAGTCGTTCACAGGAAGGTGGAAAATGACTTCACTTAGCAGATGACGTTAGACATACTGGCTGGAAAATACATATTAATAATCATAATCGTAATGTTTTTTTATTGGAATAATGTTGCCGTTATTCAAAGTCTGTGAGGAAACCACATGTTCAATAATGCTGTCACATTTCCCAATCCATACAGTATCCGTTTTGAAAACGTTGCGGATTTCCTTATGAATAGCTCAAAATCCGAAATTTTGTTTCGCATTTGACAGACTTCTTGTTTCTATTTTGTTTATTTTCTTTTAAACTTTTTGTGGTGCATTGCTGTAAAGGATCATCATGTTCAGCCAATTTGGCAACAGTCCATTTGTGTCTGTTTCTCTTTTCTCAATCGCAGTTTCTATCAAATCCAATTGATCACATCGATTTTCTCTCCGTTTTCTAAGCCTACGAAAATGCTTGCGAACTTTCAAGGACATCAATTCATCAGCACATCAATTAGACGAACTTCAAGCCACTGTACACACTTTCTACTAGCATGGAACTTAACTGCAGGAAAACTCTTGAAATTCGCCCCTCTTCGCGGGACAAAACTTGATCGCATTAATTCCTCGCTAAAAAGAAAACCTGTCGAAATAATAAACAGCAATCACATATCATATATGACGAAAAAACAGCATAAAACTGCAGAAAAGAAGTTCCGGCCACTGCCATGGGAAATTAAAAGCGAACACACTTGATAAGCAGCTCAATTAATTTTCTCCTGGCGGTTTTACTTTCCCTAAACTTTCTCAGCATCGCAGTCCGTGATCCCTAAGAAGAGTGCACGTAATTTTCGCTCTTACACTTCCTTCCGTCAATTCCAACCCCTCTCCCTAATATTTCAGATGCTGCAAAACATCTGGGTTCAGTAAAAGAAACGATTCTATAATGGTGAAAATAACTAGAGTCAATTAAGTGTGACGCAAAATTACTTGCTGCACTGCAGCAGGAACGTTTAGCGGCGTCTTATGCAAGATCAGGCTTGATCTGCGAAATGTTATTTTTGTGCACTCACCCCCGGCAGTTGATTGGATTTAGAGAGCATCAGGCAACCATATTTTTCAAGGACATTCCATTTTTGATTAAATTTGGCAGTATTTAGAACTGGAAAGGGAGTCCGAGGGTGGAGGATCAGCGGAGCGGTACAGAAGTTAATTGGTTCTGAGAGTTCAGGAAACGGCGGGAGCAGCTGCAATTGGTGGCGGCCTTGCGCGGACAGCACACGCCGAATGTGAGCCAAAAAAATACTAAAAACTAGGACTTAATACAACAACGTGTTCCGGCGGAATTGCCTCGAGATTTAGTCACGATTGTCTAGAATCAATGAAAGGAGAGTAAAGAGGTATGCGCGATGGACTTGTCACAAATCTCTATCAATTTATTTTTATCACGACCCCAAATACTGTAAGTTCATGTGAGTGTGGAGAATCGTTGCGTAGTAAAAGTAAAACAAAACCATACAGCAAATGAATTACAGAAAAAATGTCTCCGACTATTATAATATAATAGTCTATATTATAGAATTGCTTTCTTTCAAAGTCGGGCTTTGTGCAGAAACCGATGACGAATTCATGGGGCGCTCTGGGGACAATTAATTTAGATTTACTACCGCCAACTTTGGAGGAAGAGGTGGGGGCTATCAAAACCTTCATCCTAAACTTCGCCATCTCTTTGTTCTAATTTAAATATCTATTGCCTATTCGCATTAGGTTCCGTTGCAGTTCCTGTGGGTGAAATAATTTTCTTATGTAGCAGTCAAGATTTTTAAAAGAGGCTAGAGTTAATGAAAATCAGCAGTCGGAAGCCGTCAGTGTGAAAAAAGGATCAAAGTCAAAGCAGGCCAATTGCTCGGTCTCCATGAACCTCAACAATAGGAAACTACCAGTTTGCACGCGTATCTGAAAGTTCTATAAAATAGATCTCTGAGAAGGCAATGACCCCGCGGGAACAGAAAAAAAGCACAACGCACATGAATAAGTCCGCGAAAATAATCACGGATGAAAGATGCAATCTAAAAAACAGCATCAATAACGGGACTAGAATTCTATTTGGATTAGGAATTGTATCGCTGAATTTGGTTTCTTTTCTGATTATTTCGAGCTGACGAAGCTGGAGAAAGATCCTCAAAAAAGAAGTCGCAAACAACGAAATGAGTTTTGAGCGAGAAGTAAAAAAAACAACAACAGAAGAGTATGATTAAAGCGCGAAGTGCGGCAAACAATAATGGAAAAAAGTGAGGTGAGAAAAAGTGAGTTCATTCCTCGTTCCATTTTGCTGGGTACAATTGTTAATACTCTGCTGCAAAATTAATGACGGTTGGCCTTTTATCATTTCCACACTTCCTCCGCAATATGAACAAACGCGAAACGTACTTATCTCGGCTTTTTTACCTCTTCTGCTGATCCGTGGGTTATTGAAACTCCAAGTGAATAGAAGTAACTTGTGCTGATTGATTCTTGGATCATCAGTATCTGATTTCATCGATGGCTTATTGACCTCTGAGGCTCCGTTCTGCACCAACTAGTCAACATGAAACCCTGTTTGGTATGCCTCGGGCTATGAGCGTATTTTTGGGATTGCGAGCCGCCTTCAATGGTCCAGTCGCAACATCCGACCGTCGGTAGTTGACTGGTCAAGACGTCCAAGCTGCATGACAAATAGACGCCTATTCAGACGTTTATTGTGCACGTGGACGTTTAACGGCATCAGTTTCGACCCATGATCACTTGGAGGACGGCGCGGAGAAAACTTTATGTCTCCATTCAGAGCGAATGACGCTCCCAATGACCCTGGTTACTCATGATTACCATCAGGTCATCGTTTAAACTGTGAAAAAGAAGACGATTTTCGAATTGTCAGCCCAGAGTTTAGAGAGATTTGTGAAAACACTCGAAGAGTTTGCCAACTTTAGTACAAGCCAGAGGATGGAGGGTGGTCTTTGCTAATTGCACGAAGAAAACATGTAAAAATGGAGAAATCTTGTCGTCTTCAGTTATACAACTGTGCAAAGTGCCAAGGTTCGTGCTGGCGCAGTATCTTCTATTTTCCACATACTTTCTGTTTTACAAAATCCTTTTTTACTGCAGGACAATTTTCTTGTATCTACTATAAATGTGCTAATAGTTTAATGAGATTTCATTATCAGTTTTAAGAATGTTGACGTAGAAGTAACGGCACATTTTCAAGAGAAAAAGGATCAATTAGGTCGCAATAAACTTAGACGCTTCTCAAATAAACAAGCACCGTACTTTAATATAATTTACGCAGTTCGTAAGAGATGAGAATTTAATGCAGCACAGAAAGAAAATATCTTCTCGCACGAAATATCCAAGGAAAGTAACGGTAATACGTAAAGATTAACTTTTCGGATAACCATCTTATTTCCTATTATTCAACAAGGAAAAACCACAGAAAGCTTCTTGGGCGACTTGTGCCACCAGTTGACAAGTGGATTTTCCCCAATATTATTGATTGAAGGGATGACGAGGTCCCGGAGGCATTTTCCAGGACTCATTGATATTGCAACAGAAACACTTTATAATTAATGTACAACAGCAGATACCTTTTTCCTTTTGAAATGCTTATACAGTGGAAAGCAATTCGCAGGAAGAGGATAAGTAATTTTTCGGACAGTACTCCCACTTCCGTTCAAACCTGACCACGGCATTTTCTTCGAATTGGAAAACAGAAAAAAAACGGAACACGGGCTAACAGAATTCAGGAGAGCTGGATGACGAGTCTGCAGCGTGCGAGAGAACACAGTACGAGATAGCCTTACTGTAACGGGAACAACAGAGACGGATGCATGTGACGACGTAATGAATGCAAACATCTCGGGATCGGGCGTCGGTAAGGCAGAGCAAGGTTCCCTTGAAATTTATAAAATTGAAATGGGGAAGAAAGTTCTGTCCTCGTTCCCGTTCGCTGATCAATTTAACACACCTTTCACATTTCTGGTCTTTGAATTACCTCATTTTTTTTTTATCTAATTTTGTACAGGGAGCCAACGGCGTTCTCCAAGAAGGCAACACAGAAAAGGATTTATTTTTAGCGCCTGAAAACGAGGCTCACAATTTCCCAACACTTACCGAGGTAGCTTAGCCTTTTCGGTCTCTGCTAACAATTTATCCTCATTCTGGCCTTGTTGAGCAAATGTCTAACAAAACTTAACACACAATGCACCTGTTATCCAAAAACACACCCGAAGGATCCGCCACTGATCGCGATACCTTCCCCTTGACTTTTATTTCTTCAATTTCAAGCCAAAAATATTTTTCGACTTGACTTTTCCCAAATATATTTTTTTTTCACTCTTCTATTTATTTTTAACAGGAACCGTTTCCCATTGTCACACACAATTCACCACCACTACATACGCTGCGTGTTGATAGCCAAAATCTTTTTTCATTCTGCGGGAGGTGACCGACCACAACTTCAGAACTGAAAAAAATTTAACTTTTCGTTCACAGGCTTTTGTAGTGACACGGTAAAACATAAAACACACTTATTTTCAACATTTATTTGAGCCCATTTGTTTTAAGTTTGCTTTTTTAATAAAATTCACTGTTTGCAATGAATTAAATGTGAAAATTACTCAACTTAATTGACCACGAAATCCCTTCAGAAGTACCACGGCTGCCATTTTGCTTTTTGTAGATTCAGTTAATCGGTTTCATCGAGTTGGACGAGTTCCCCAAAAAAATTCTGTCCTTGTTTTGCGCGCTTGTTCAGCAAATCGCTTCCCCTCCAATGCGCTTAGTTTTGTCACTTGATGACGTCTGCAAATAAATATTTTACCTTTGCTGGATTGCTCACTTCACACATTCTCAAACTTTTTGCAAAGTACTAATTGTTGTTGTATTAGTGCTTTTGCAGTTGGCCAAACTTCGTTTCACTTGTTTATGAGAGAAACTCTTTTAAAAACTTGAACAAAATCAATGTGATCACATATCGAGAATTGTTTTAAAACGATAAAACACACTTTTGTATTTACAAAACAAGAACTATTCTAAATAACGGCATATTCAACGGCGCTTCTAACACCGTCAGACATCAGCTGAAGGCTTTTACCCCCTCCAAAAATATGATTCCTGTTCCCCGACCTAACCAAACTTTATTTAAACTTTACATTGTTTTCACATAACCTAACTTCTGAATAGTCTATATTCTAGTACTTCTCTATTTTGCAGCTATAGAATAATAATCAAGGCGAAGTGACGAACGTTTCGCTGCAATTAATTAAATCAGGTGGCATCCTTAATATTTTGCTTGAGTGTTTCAAGTTATGATACCTGCAAGTACCTCATTAACATAATAGATTTTTCGGGGTCTCGAGAAAGTGTGTCGTCACTTTTTCGGAGTGACAAAGCGATCCTGCCGGCCTGAGCAGGAAGCCCCTAGTAATAAAGAAGAAAACCTGCAGTTGAGAAAATTTAACGCGAGCCCAAAAAAGGGCCGGAATTTTGTGAGAAGTTTCCCTTCGTAAACTTTGAAAAGCATCCGAAAAACAAGATTTTATATAAGATATTATGCTACAAACAAGATGATGGAAACATTTTCTTTTTTATTCAAATGTGATTTATTTTATAACTGATGAACAATTGAAACAAATCCGTGAAAATATTGTTGGGTTCCAGATCACTTTAATACAATCAAATCAACTAAATGAATTTACAACAGCGAGCTGCAAAACACTTAACATAACGGCTTTCATGCATTTCAGGCTGAACACCACTCTCCATACCAAAAAGAAGATAATCAGGTACACCAAGTTCAAAAATTCCAGTCAATAGCACAAAGCCCGTAAAGGAGTGCCGACAAAAGGAAGCTAGCGTCGGCACTGTTCGAATATCATTGCTACTCACAAACGCTCAATAGAAAGGAGGAAACAGAGTACAGAGACTGAAGTGATAAACGCAAGCGGGGTAAATTAAAAGTAATATTACAATTTAAACATTAAAGTAACACTAATATGGATGATAATTAATTCTTCTCCTCCTTTTTATGGCTTTCTGTGCTCTGCTGTTCAGTGGATTGGCTGCCGCTTGCTCCGCTGCTTGACTCCCTTTCCGAAGCCATCTGAAAACACCATAAAAATTAAGCTCGGATCAAGTACCCGGCGGGATCCTTCTCACCTTTTTGTACGCCATTTCGAATAATTTAAGTGAGGATTGTTGTAGTGTGCTTGTGGCCTTCCTGACTTCTTCTGGGTCGGCGTTGTCCTTATTAGCTAGCAGGTTGCGAACATTGGCGATTTCCTCTCGCAGCTTATCACACTAAAGCAAAACATTGGAATGGATTCTCTCTATCGCAAACACTTCTACTTACTTCTTCTTTCGGCAGTTGATCCTTAAATTCGTCCATTTTAGTCTCCGTATCGTGGATAATGCTTTCGGCCTGGTTCAAAACTTCGACACGCTCCTTCTTCTGTTTATCAGCAGCAGCGTACTGTTCGGCATTCTTGATCATGTTCTCAATTTCATCTTTGCTGAGACCGCCGCTCGATTGGATAATGATTTGCTGCTCCTTTCCAGTACCCTTGTCCCTTGCAGAGACGTTTACAATACCGTTAGCATCAATGTCGAAGACTACTTCGATTTGTGGCACTCCACGCGGAGCTGGGGGAATCCCAACTAATGTGAACGAGCCCAGCATTTTGTTATCGGAAGCCATTTCACGTTCACCCTGATGAACTTTGATTTCCACTTGGGTTTGGCCATCAGCCGCAGTGGAGAACACTTGAGATTTCTTAGTGGGAATGGTGGTGTTCCTGGAAATCAGTCTGGTGAACACTCCTCCGAGGGTTTCGATTCCCAGCGACAGGGGAGTTACGTCTAACAGAAGCACATCGGTAACATCTCCAGCCAAGACTCCTCCCTGCACTGCTGCTCCAATTGCCACTGCCTCGTCCGGATTCACCGACCTGGATGGTTGTCGGCCAAAGATGTCCTGAATTATAATTGAAGTACTTGAGGATCTTATGCTTTCAAAAGAACTCACCTGCACAGTTTGTTGAACCTTTGGCATTCGGGTCATGCCTCCCACAAGCAGCACTTCTCCGATGTCGGACTTCGCCACTTCAG
Source organism: Leptogaster cylindrica (assembly GCA_963082835.1). NCBI lineage: Eukaryota > Metazoa > Arthropoda > Insecta > Diptera > Asilidae > Leptogaster > Leptogaster cylindrica. Next base: position 50,945,778 of record OY720105.1, read on the forward strand.
CATCGGACAGAGCCTTTTGGCAGGGCGTGATGGTGCGCTTGATCAGATCGCCGACAAGGCTTTCCAGTTTGGATCGGGACATTTTCAAGTTCATGTGTTTCGGACCGGAAGCGTCCATTGTCAAGTATGGTAGGTTAATGTCCGTCTGTAGGGACGAGGACAACTCGCATTTAGCCTTCTCAGCAGCCTCCTTGAGTCGCTGCATGGCCATCGGATCTTTGGTGATGTCGATGCCTTGGTCCTTCTTGAACTCACTCACCAAATAGTTAACAATTACATTGTCGAAGTCTTCACCTCCCAAAAGAGTGTCGCCGTTCGTTGATTTCACCTCGAACACGCCCTTCTGAATTTCCAGAATAGAAATATCGAAGGTACCGCCTCCAAGATCGTAAACAGCAATACTGAAATTTAAAGGAGGAGCAGTACAGAAATGCAGGCATTTCAGCCAGGGAATAATGAAAAAAGCAAGGATCGTGTACTCTTCCTTGGGAAAAACGAGCTAAGACTTGCTTGCAGCACGTTTCGTAATTCAAGAAAATTGATGTACCCCCCATTTGGACGACAGGAAACGAAGTGCAGTGTCCTGCTTTGACTGGGGGAGGCGATAGTCTGGCAAATGGTGTTTACTTACATTTTGTCGTCGGTCCTGTCCATGCCATAGGCCAAAGCTGCCGCAGTGGGCTCGTTAATGACTCTCAACACATTCAGACCCGCAATTTGTCCAGCATCCTTGGTTGCCTGCCGCTGAGAGTCGTTGAAGTAGGCTGGCACTGTGACAACAGCATTCTTCACTGGCTGATTCAAGTACGCTTCCGCAGTCTCCTTCATCTTAATCAGAACGAAGGCGCCGATTTGCGAGGGCGAATAGACTTTACCGTCTGTTGATGTTACCCAAGCGTCGCCGTTTGATGCCTTCACCACTTTGTACGACAAGTTTTTCAAATCTTTTTTGATTTCAGGATCATCGAATCGTCGTCCGATTAAACGTTTTGTGGCGTAGAATGTGTTTGCCGAGTTCGTGACTGCCTGTCGTTTCGCTGGCATGCCGACAAGTCGTTCGCCGTCCTTTGTGAATGCAACATGTGATGGGGTTGTTCGCGAGCCCTCGGAGTTCTCAATCACTTTAGCCTGTTTGCCTTCCATAACGGCAACACAGGAATTTGTTGTGCCTAAATCGATGCCAATTACTGCTCCTTTGACACCTTCCGACCTACAAGCACACAAGCACAAATTTTAGAAATATAGATTTAAGAATGCGTTCTTTAGTCTACAATGATTACATTGTATATTGCGTAAAGATCTCCTTGAGTAATTTCAAATAAGGTTCTCGTCGCACATAATCTCACATCAGAGGAACCCACCTAGCCACTGGAAGTGGCCACTTTCCGAGCAGGGCGAGTTCCAGTCTCACCTTAACCTCAAAAAAGTTCCGCTAGTGCAAGCCGCAAGGGCACAGTCACATGTTATGTAATCAGTAAATATCGGATGATGAAATAAAGTTCTTACAGATTAATGTACTTGTAGACATTGCGGTCTTTTGCTGTTATTTTGCATATTCATTTAATTAATCAGAGATTTAGCGAAACGTAATAAAGATTGATGAGATTTTTTGATGCATGTTTTCCGGCGACTCATATGTATGTATGGGTAACTTAAAAATACTCACTTTTGTCGAATTTGTGTCCATTTTGTGTGTTGTTTTAAGTTTTGCAGCCCATTTTGCTGAAAATACAAAAAAATTTAAAAAAAAAATTACAATTGGCGAAGTAGATGTCAGATTCTAGAACATACTGGAAAATGGAAATTGCAGTCGCAGAAGGGACTCACCTCCGAAAGCAATAATTCAACTGAAGTTTTGCCAACCAATTTCCCATTATAAAATTGTAAAACTATAAGATTACACTTACATTATTGAAGATCGTCGAAAATGTGCGCTTTCCAGCGAATTGTAGTTGCCCATCATGAGCTAGACGAGACACAAATCGTGCCGCACTTAACAATTTCACCATGATGTGTTTTGGACTGTTCTTTTAATTATTTGCAAACAAAGGTTACAAATGGAATTTTCACTTCTTTGATTTAAAAAACGTCAAATTGCACGAATTTTCAGCATATATCTCCGCACTACACAAAGTAACGTGATGCAATTACAGTGGCCGTCGTCGAAATGTGCATGTGCCAGCCCAGTTGGCTATTCGTCGAAATTATACCAATTCTTTGACTGTAGAACAGGAGACATGCTTGTGGCAGTACTAATTTACTTAGACCTTATTGATATCGTGCGATTTTATTATTAATTAATCAAATAAGATTTTTATTTTTATATTGAGTTAGTTTCTAGAATTTATTAATAAATCTTATAAGAAATATTTACATAAATGCACTAGGTAAGCGCCATCTTGGTTTTGATTCAAAACTTGTTTTTACGAAGAAACAACTTCACAAGTAATTTTCTCTGGAAAATTGTTCAATAATAAACTTAATTTCGCATTAAATACATATCAAAAATAATTAAAACGACGTTGATGAAGTAGAGAGGATAATTCGGATGCTTAAAAAGAAAGCAGCTACCGGTCTTGATGGTAGTAGATCCAGAGGACACACTAACCCTAGTTGAGGTAATGAAAAAGCCATTCACGGAAATAATAAATAAACACATGCAAGAGGGCAGTTTTCCGGACTGTCTAAAGGAAACAGTAATTGTTCTAATTCATAAAGGAGGAAGTAAGATAAATCCAAATGATTGTCGGCCGATTGCATTACTAAGCATCATAAGCAAAGTGTTCGAGAAAATAATACACAATAGATTAACGACCTTTCTCTATAGTCTATGCGAATGATGGATACGCCAAAAATCAGTTTGAGTTTCAACGAAAGAGCGGGACATAGTCAACAATAATCCACATGACCAGTGCAATCAATGAATATGTTGATTCTATGTCGCAACCATATTTGTTGATCTGCAAAAAGCTTTTGATACAGTGGACCATGTTCTTCTGCAGTTAGGAACAAAAGGGGAATGCGTAGCTATTAGGCAGATACACACCAAACTCGACAATGAATTGAGTGAGCCACTCGTGATGCAAATGGGAGTACCGTAAGGATCAACATAAACAATTTAGAAAATGCGAAACTAAAAGTGGAATATAAAGTATTTGCAGACGATGTACAAGACCAAACCATGTAGTTAACTGGAACGCGATACAATTAAGGATATAAAATGTTTTGATATTGGGTGACTGGAAACCGACTAACTTTAAACAAAAAAAAAAAACCAATTTCATGTTATTCTCAAATAAAAACAAGAGCGATATAAATCCATACATCAAAAATCAAAATAGGAAACGTTAGTATAGAAGAACGGACTCGACGAAGTATCTCGGAATGAATACTGGTATGAAATACTTCCTTTGTCTATACCCACTTTTAGGAGCTAGAAACCAGCATAAGGCAATGCGAATTAGTACCTAATATTTTCACATTAAATTATCTGATCGGGCTTGTCTGAACAGATAAATTGTTCCACAACTAGGATTAAAGTATTTCTTTCTGTATTCATATTCTGAATAATTAAAAAATTGTTATATAATAATTGCTTGACATATGTCACCAAAACGATGTTGCTCAGCATTTACAGCTGATCCCAGAAACCCCCATGGGATTTTGATAACTTGGAAGAGTTCTTATCAGGTCAACATAAAGCACTGATAATGATAACTGCAGAAGTCACAAGTGCTTTGCAGTGACCGTGTTGGTGAGATCTCTTCAATCAAAGATGATGCTGCAAAATTTATTTCGAAGTTCTCTAAAGCCAATCGGAGTCCGAGCCTGTCGAGGAACGTTTTTTTCATCCAAGGCGTCATCAGCACCTTCATACAATTGGGAAGATCCTTTTAATCTGGAATCAAATCTAACTGAAGATGAAATTGCAGTTCGGGATTCGTTTAAAAATTATTGCCAAGAAACTTTGTTGCCACGAGTTGTGCTGGCTAACAGAAATGAAGTGTTCCACAAAGAGATCATGATTGAGCTAGGTGAACTTGGTGCTCTAGGATGCACTCTGAAGGGTTACGGATGCGCAGGAGTATCCAATGTCGCATATGGGCTTCTTACTCGGGAAGTTGAGCGCGTAGATTCAGCGTATCGTTCCGCTTTAAGCGTGCAATCTTCGTTAGCCATGGGAGCAATCTACGACTACGGCACCGATCAGCAAAAGGAAAAGTATTTACCAGAAATGGGTAAGAATGCGGAAAGTAATATTTTTGTACGCTGAAGTTAATGATGCAATTTTCTAGCAAAAGGGAAAGTAATTGGTTGCTTCGGTCTCACGGAACCCAATCATGGAAGTGATCCTGCTGGAATGGAAACAAAGGCGAAGTACGACAGCAAATCAAAGACATATATTCTAAATGGCAGTAAAACGTGGATCACCAACTCTCCTATTGCTGATATTTGCGTTGTGTGGGCCAAATGCGAGGATGGAAAAGTCAGGGGATTCATCATCGATAAAAAAGAATCCGGGAAGGGTTTGTCTACACCACGAATTGAAGGGAAATTCTCTCTTCGCGCTTCCGCGACTGGAATGATTCTAATGGATGATGTTCACGTTCCCGAAGAGAACTTACTGAAGAACGTTGAGGGTTTCCGGGGACCTTTTGGATGTCTGAATAATGCTCGATATGGAATTGCTTGGGGCGCCTTGGGAGCGGCTGAAGCATGTTTCGCAATTGCTCGTCAGTACACCTTGGACAGAAAACAATTTAAAAGGCCATTGGCAGCGAATCAACTTATTCAGAAGAAAATGGCAGATATGTCTACCGAAATAGCCCTAGGATTGCAAGCCTGCCTCCAAGTTGGTAGACTAAAGGACGAAAAACGGCATACTCCAGAAATGATTTCTATGATCAAACGCAACAATGCCGGCAAAGCACTTGAAATCGCTCGAGTCGCAAGAGATATGCTGGGAGGAAATGGCATTGCGGACGAATATCATGTCATCCGTCACGTTATGAACTTAGAATCAGTGAACACCTATGAAGGTACACATGATATACACGCCTTAATTCTAGGACGAGCAATTACAGGAATCCCAGCCTTTTAACCGTTAACCCAAAACGAACAAGAGTTAAATGAGATTTTAAAATAGTTTGTATAGATATTTTTATATCGGAATTACGATTTTCAATAAATCATGAACTTGCTTATAACATAAACAAAATGCACCAACTTTTAACAACAAATTTAAGACTGTTTATCCGAAGCTATTTCCTTCAATATCTCTGCATGTCGCTTGTAAGTCTTACTCTCTTTCAGCGTCCGTGGTCCAAGTTTCTTAACCTGTTCCCTTTTGCCTTTCTTTTGATTCAGATAATCCTGCAAATCGGTTTTGCTAATCTCTCGCGGTAAATGCATTTGCCTTATTAATCTGGCGGGCACAAAATAGTTGTCAAACATGTAAGTGAGTCCTTTCTGATCAACAAAGACTACTTCTTCAAGAGTTAAATTCATATATCCATCGGAGTCAACCAAACGCCCGGCAACAGAAGTCTCATTCCTCAAATCTACTAAAATACCTTTTCCACAGAATATTTGCGGCACTAAACAAAGTGTTGTGAATGTGTTGAAGTTTTCCCTGCGGCTCATGTTGAAAAATTACTTGAAAATAATGCAATTTAATGGGCTTAGGTCAAAATTTTCCATGTATACTTGTTAACACTTACCACAGACGTGTAGATGATAATTTTTTAATTTTAAAAATTTGAGTCAATGCCAGATTCTTCTCATAACAGAAACATAACCTACAAAAAGCACCAAACAAACACGGGAATTTAAATACATAATTATTGTAAACATACCTGCCTAAAATACATTGCAGTCAAAACTCAAAATATTCGAAAAAGGATTAAAAACGTGAACCTCTTAAAAGCTAGAATTCGAGGAAAAGTCCCATTAATTGTGTGCATTCATCCCTTCATTCTCCTTTTTTGTTATCTGACTATCTAGTATCTTGTATTTCCTTGCTTACCTTTTTTTTACTTCTTGTTGGTATTGAAAATTAGAATTATTGTAAACGTTTTAAAATAAAAGGACCATTGTGATGAGTTTCGATTCTACTACTGCACTCCTCTACTACACACATAGAATATTGCATCTTGTCAAAATTTTAATCTTATTTTTCCATAATAGATAATAAAAGTTTTATGCGTACAAAAATTTTCCGTGGTTTTTTAAGTAGTGTTTTAATTGTGTCACTTTCGCACGCTATTATTTATGAAATTTTATACAACCAAGAGGTGCAAACAGTCTGAAGAAAAATATTTTTATTATTTATGCGTATTTTTTCCTGCAGTGACGTGTGTCTAATCAAATTAAGATAAAAATTGCAAAAATCCATATAAATTCTGTGAGTTATTAAATCCAATACAAGTGCATGCATGTAAATCATTAAATAATTTGACTGGATTACGCACTACACAGTCTAGATGATTTTTAATCGGTATACATATTTTCCATTGTCCGATCATCACAAAAGACTGCCACTGTAGACAGTTAGACGTTTTTACTATTATTAATGCTGTGAAATTAATTTGTTTGTCCATTATTGCATTAGAACAACGTTGTTTGGCCTCACTTATACTTAAAAAGAGTTCTTTCACTGAATGTTTTCTCCAAAGAACACTTTCTACAATTTGCATAAAGTTAAATTCACTAGTACCTAACTATTTATTTGCACATTTCAGGCATATATGTATGATGGCCAAAAATGGCGGCTCCACCCCCGGAACCGCCAAGAAGTGTAACAAATTTATCAACACAATCAACACCAGACTCCCACGAAAGTACACAGAAGCGACGATCGGACTGTTTCTGCACGAACATCGGTATAATGCAATTATTCCATGAGATGAAGCAGGAATTTCCCACAATACCAGATCACGTCGTCAATCAATGCGTTATAGACAATTGCCATGATCGTGATAATTGTATACAAATTCTAAAACAAGAATTGCCATCGTATCCGTCGCAAGCATATCCGTCGCATGCTTTTAGAAATAATCATAACTCTGTAGGTAGTAAGTCGGGAAGGGCAGCCACGCGGCAGCCAGTGCCGGTTTCAAAAGTAAATTGTGATACAAAGGATGTTCAGATGCAGCCGGAAGCCACGGACAGTATATCACGGAATCACACGCATACGCATAATATGCAACTTCAGACTGATATTAGCGGTAGTAGTAAGACATGTCCGCCGCTTTTAAGGCCCACAACACTAAATTTCCATGAACCACGGAAGCCGGATTTCTGTTTGGACACCGACCAATCTAGGCCAGATGATCGCGTGGCACAGGGAACCACGATTCCACCGATTGGAAAGCAATCAACCCATGTCCAAGCTTCAGATCTAGAATTCGAGTCAAAATGTGTACATAGTCCTGTAGGATATTCAGATTCGGGCGAATCGGGGATTTCAGTCAACATTTCACTATCGCCCACATCGAGCAGAGGACCTGGAGTTCCCATCCGACGAACCTCAGCGATAACAATCCAGCCAGAACTTCCTTATGCCCGAGAATTAGTTTCGCAGAGTCCGAGGAGTTTCACGTCCCTAAATTTAACCCTGCGGAAACCAAGTGCCACACCACAGTCCCCCATCGACATCACCGCTGGACAAGGATTAACCTATTCAAGTTCATCGTTCGATGCTCGCCTGGGATATCAAAAGAACTTTCACATTGTAGTAAATGATCAAGGAGGCGTGTTCAGTGCCAGCAGAATCCGACCAGTGAGCTGCTACAATTCACCCACACAACATCCAGAGAAGGAGTTCTTAGGAGTGAATCAGAAACAACAACTGAGAACGGCCTCCTCGGAGCAAGACTTCTCTCGCAATTACAACGCATCGGAGGCTTCAACAGCTTTGTCCACACATATTCAAGAAGGTAATATCACCTATTGGGAAAAATTCTATCTTTGGATGGGTTTGTTTTGCAGGCTGTACTGAGGTTATAAGACGGCAACGAATGCGCAAGGATCAACTCGCAAAAGTGTTGGAGCAAAACAAGAGGAGGTTGAAAGAAGTCCAGTGCGAAATTGATGTGCTGACCAAACCTATCATCCCCGGCGAATCGGAAAGACTCGATTGCGTTATTGAACGGCTCCGCGGATGTTGTCAGGAAATCTTGAACAAAATAGAAGATTCCAAGAGATCCTCCGGTGAGTCATTTCAAATTACAGAATTCTTCTATAGATTCCATCATTTTGAAAGTCAATTCCAATCATTTGAAACCTAGTTCTAATATATAGAAATATAGCATACCGAGTTATGCTTCCACGTTGTGATTAATTTTCGTTGTTGCCTGGGTCTGGTTCACTGCTAGACGACCATCCATTATGTATATCACCATTCACTAGAGCAGTGCACACTCACTTTGAATGTTTTTAGGCAGCATTCTAATCAAGGCTGAATTTCGAGTGCTGTGCGTCTACTTCACCTTCTTATCCCTTTCCGTTGCCTTCCTCCTTAACTGCAGCTTTAAAGAACATGAATGAGTTTCACCATCATTTCAATTCCCGTCACAATGGCTATAATATGTGTCATAGTAATATTAGGTAGTAGTTTTATATGATATGAATTTAGAGCGTGATCTATTGCAGGCCTAGGGAATAGTGCAAACGCCGAGAACGCGTATCCTGGACAGGAGGGCGAAGGTGGTCCTGGTCACAGACCCCCACTTCCGCACCTATCCCAATTACAAGGTGATACAAGGTCAGCAGCTGGCCAGCCCTCGACAATGGACGATAGTTACATGATTAATAATGCGGATGGCGATCCACCGTGGACATGCAGCATGTGTACATTCCAGAATCATCCCCTGCTTAACAAATGCGAATGTTGCGAAAATATCAGAATACTTCCCGGTACTATTCGAATTGTGCCTTCAGATCATATGGATCCACGTTTGTTGCCCCGCTTTCCTAATAGTTTAGCTGGCATTAATAACAATATTGACAGTAACCAAATTAATTTTTATAACACCGAGACATTTCAGCCTGTGATGAACGCGCTTCCGCCAGCTAATTCAAATTTTGTTGTGCCTGGAAATGAGTAATTGCTTTCCCTGTGATTCACATTACTTTATATTGTTCTTATGTACTTTAAACGGGAGACATTAGAATACCTCAGCAAAGTACAAAACACAATTAAGCAAGCACATTATGATCTCAATGCCTCAAAGCATCATTACGTGTTTGCTATTGTGTTCTTCAAGGTAATCAATGTTGGTTAGCATTGCAATAATATTGCGGCTCGCAATTTAAAAAGTCTTGTTTGTCAATTGTTTTTAGGATATTGCTTTTAAAATGTGCTTCCCAATTACTATTAGTGTATGTGATTAGACGTACTTGAATCCATCTTCACCTGAAAATGTGACTAACCTTTTAGAATACTTACAGCATGTATTTTCCAAGTGTCTGCTCGATAGGTCAACAATAAATTGTTACAATTTTTTAACAAATGTTTTTAATTTACACCTAATACCGCTTGTTGTAAGTTCCTTTAATTGTTTTTCAATAATTGATGTCTACTGAAATATGCGTATTTTATTTTCCAAAGATTCATTTATCGCGAGTAGGGAGGACATCCACATACATTTATTACCTGGAGAGAATAGTAAGTAACAAGTTCCGTTATAGTACAGTTTAAAAAAACAAGACAATTTCGCAGGAGTAATACATTCATGGGTGGTTTCTTGATGACAACTTAATTGGCTTACGAGTAAGTTGTTCCACTAAAATGAGAAAACACACTTCCTCGTATTCCTCGAACATAGAGCCGAACATGACGAAACACTTGCCCAACAGACCAGCCCAGTAACTAATTTTCAACGGCTAAGATAGTATTTAGACCGGTCTTCGGATAGTTAATTTCACAGAAGGGACTTGCGCACTGGATAGCCAACGGTTGGCTCTACATACTAAATACTTTGGTGCAATTAAATACAATTTATTATTTGTTACGTAAATATTTATTTAACTAATTTTTAGTATGAAACTTTTGTTTTTATTTCATTTGTAACTCTCATGTTGTTAATATATTTCTAAAAGTGTTTGTAAGGAAAACGCAAGACATGAAATCCTAGAGAAAATAAAGAAAAAAAGTTGCTTTCGAGGTTTGAGTTATTTCAACATAAAGAAAACTATTTACGGACTTTCAACGTTTATTAGTAATAACATTAAAAGCACAATTACTGTGATTGTTGCTATTTATAATGAAGAATAAACTTTATACAACGCCTCCATTGCAAGATCAACGGAAATGCGGACAGTCAACTAATCTATCCTAAGAGGAAGTGATAAAAAAGAATTCGTATGCCTAAAATAATTTAATAAATATTGCGCGGGACTGGGAGACTGAGTCCCGAACTCGCTTATCAAATCACAGACGTGTTTTCACCACTGCCGATCTTCTGAGCTTCTCTTCTAAGTACGATCGCGTTGCTCTCTCCAAGCGGTGCCGCATTCAGGACTAAATTTTCAGCTGACCTGGAGGTCTTGTTGCGCAAGGAAGACGTCCTTAGCACGGTGTCCATGCAAGTGGCAATAGCTGAAACACTTCGTTCATGTCGATGAGATGTTCTGAGGATTTGAGCGACGTCGAAGGCTGTGAATACAGCTCCCAAATTGCTGGACCGGGTGTCTCCAAGAGATGAGGCCGACGCTGGTCGCCGGTCAATGGTTTGCGTTCTCTGGGTGCTGCTGTTATAAAGTGGACGGGGACCAATTTCCACGTTGCTCTCATCAACACAACAGCCGGATGGATTTGAGAGGACCGTCGAGTATTCGGGCGGAAGACTAGAGTCATTCACGACATCCACACCTTGTCCGGAAGTTGTGGCAATTGATGGCCGGCATCGACTCGGTTCTCCGAGGAATCTACAGAGTTAATTATGAGCCTGGTAATATGGAATTAAGGATTCTACTTTACCGTCGTACACTTCGTCGTATACTTTGTCTCAGCAGTTTTGCAAGCCGGGCTCCAGTGGCTGTGGTATAAGATGGTGGCGGAGTGTATTTTGGTGGAGCATCATCCTGCACGGTTTGAGACTCTAAGTTGGAGAGCTGAGCACTTTGCGAGACCGGAGCAGCTGGTGTTCTGTCGGTACTTGGTCTATTCCTTCGATGAGGCGGCGGTGTTTGCGTGGGGCGATAAAGCAATTGTATTCTCTGCTCCACAAAAAAACAAATTAGAGTACAAGTTACGATAAAAAAGTAATTGAACTTACATCTAAAATATCACGCGGTCCACTGGTTAAGTAACGGTAAATTTGAACAAAAGCAGTTATGGGAACCAGAACGAGAAATCCCACTTGGACCAAGCCACCGACTTTCCTAGTCCAGAGATGATAGTAAGATTTGCCGCGCCAATGGAAGAACTGATTCGATTGTGAGGTCTTGTATTCGATAATGGCCAAAGTAATGAGACCTATTGGAAGAAGGACATTCCAAGACAGTGCTAGGAAGGCGGACATAGATCCAGTCATGTGCAAGTCATTGACCAAGACGTCGCCGTTGTATGGTCGTCCGCGAATTAAAAATATTGCAAGAATTTCGGCTGTCCACAATATGAGGATCCACCAGGAACCTCCAACTACAATGTCCAAGTAATGGATGATGGTGAGGCCCATTTCAGTAGCGAAAGGGATTCCCAGCAGTAGTCCGGTCACGCAGCTTAGCAAAACTGAACTAGTCGAGTTTCCAAGGGCACTCGAAATTGGCTTCCACATGGCACAGAGTTGGGCTAAGCCGAACATCAGAAACATCAGGAACGTCATGATGCTCCATACTGATGAAATATACTCCTGGCTGGCGACGGCTGCCGTTGCTGGAAATAGCTCTGTGACCAAGCGCAACGCTTGGTACCCACTTTCTCTCAACGGAGCTGTCTGCTGGCGACGGTAAGTTTCACCCAAAACACTGGAATAATGCGGAGTCCACTTAAGTGGGATCGACAGATATCCTGGAGGGAAAGGAGCCTGAAGTGAGTGCAGCGAGACGAAGGTATCTAAATTCTCTGAAATTTTTTTAATTAAACTCAGATTCTGATAGGATTCTTCTGATAGGAAGTTACCATATGACCCAGGGAAGTAGATGTACTTGTTATTCTCTAGGACCTGGACACAAGCGTAGCCAAAGAGGGCAGCCATTGTCAGGCCAAACAGCGTCAGGAGCACTACGACTATAGCATCTCTTCGGAGAATTGTCTTTCCCTCACTCTTCTCAGCCGACCGACTTGATATGGCTATCACAGAGGGCCCCAGCAGGGTCCATGTGAAAAATGTCTCCTGAGCGGCAGCGATCCAGGTCTTGGAATTCACTAAGAAGTCTTCGAAATCCGACGCTTGAAAAATGTTCTAAGAAAAATTATAACGAGCTTAGTATCACTAAAAGCGATGTTGTAGAAGAAGCTCACTTGAACGGTGGAGAAGTCTATGATATACAGCAGTTTTGATATCACAATTATGAAAAGGATCAGGGGGAGCAGCGTCAATCCTAGAACGATCTTTCCAAATGATTTTAGTCCCTTGCACAGGACGACGAAGACGATCGCCCAAATAATCGCTAAATTGAACGCCAGCTGAGGTGTGGAATTACAAAAAAAGTTAAAAGTCCGCAGGACATAAGACACTGCTCTACTAGAAAGCAAATTACCTGGAATCTGACCCCACCGGTTTCAACGCGCCGACCCAGTCCCAGTTGCCAGCGCTGCAGGACGATGCCATTGAAGTAGTCCGCCACGGTCTCCGTTAGGTTATTTGTGATGTTGGATGACCTCCGGTAAGTCGGGAACGGCTCCTGCCAGCGGTATCGATCGTTCCTGGATATGAAAGAGTCCCGGAAGTAGACCAGCACCCATCCTAGACTGACCGTGGAATAGAGTGCTATGATACACTGAGCCAGCAGCAGGGAGATGCCGATGCCCTTGCAGATAGGGCTTACTTTCCACATCGATATGGGGCCACTCTTGATTTTGGCCCCCAGACACATCTGCAGCCAGAACATCGGAATGCCGAACACTACTGAGAGGATTAGGAACTGAACCAGAAAGTTTCCGCCGTAATTTATTGTGAGAATCGCGAACCGCGATATGTTGAACAGGCCCAACGTGCAACACAGCAGGGCGAGTATCCTGCTGAATCCGTGCGGCCACTGTGAATTGTTCCCCTTATTCCTAGGGATGGAGATATTCTCCGGGTCCAGAGGGGAATTCCCCGTTTGTTGATTACTACAAAGAGGAAGTTATTAAACCGTTAGTTCGTTAACTCAAAAAATTCTACACTTACGATTCAGTCGCTCGTTCCGGAGTTGCAGAGGCCATAGAGCTGGATGCAGTGCTAGACAAAAGAGACACTGGACTAGGATTACGCGATGATCCCACAGAGCTGGGCTCGGAAACAATGTACGGTGGGCAATCGTTGGTCACCAAGGGTGAAGGGTTTACAGTTCTAGTGGTGGGTATTGCGGGAGCGCTTCTAGGGCGCTCATGATTCACAATAATCCGTTGGCTTCCGCTTTCACTTGTCTCCGCCAAAATGGAGACCACTCGGGGATGGCACTCTGCCCTTCGGCCGTATTGCCGCGGCCGTCCAACGCAGCCATTTTGCGAGGACTGATTCAGGATGTCGTGAATAATATCGAGGTGGGCAAAATCCTGAGCATAAGTGCAATCCCCTTGCGAAAAACACCGTCTAACATCGACATCCGCATCGCCATTAACTCTAGTTATTTCAGGACGAGGAAAAACAGACCCGGATAGACTAATACTGACGGTTTCCGATGGCAATGATTCCATTCTCTGTGATGTGGGCGGGGACTGACTTAAATGTGATGTTGCTGTTTCATCCATAGGATCCGCTAATTGATTCCCAGAATTCTCATAATGATCCGGAAGAACAAGGAGCGATGTTTTACGCATCGAATGCCGTCGCCATGTTTTCGGGTGTGCTGGCCGGATGTCGTCTGTAGAGTTAGAGGAAAGATTATTAAGATGAGCATCAACTAGAAAATTAATATGAAAATAAAGTAATTTGAAAGATCCTCACGACTTTCTTTAATTGGTGATGTCAATCAATTGACCCCGGCAACATTGGAGCTAATTGATTAAAATAGATTCCTCACGGACTCAGCCAATCGGGAACCCATTGGCGCTGGATGAGTGTAATGCCTGGACTAGCACCATTCCTTGCACAGCTTGAGCAAATTTTATTGTGTTTGGGTTCATCCGTTGTCCAGCAACGGACAGGTGCTGCAAATTAACTCTGCCAGATGGACGAAATCAACGTGTGGTCAGTGTTTGTTGTGTTGAATGGAGCGCTGTGCTTTTGGTTTCATTCCTGTTGTAGGACATTGCCATCGAATCGATTGCTCTAAGTGCAAAGAGCGATTCGAGATCGCAATGATAGGGGCGAACTACTGAGCTCAATTAAGCTCTCTGTTAACTTTAATGGAGGCAGACATTTAAAGAACTTTTTTCATTTTTCAAGGGTTCATATGAAATAATTTCATTCTGAAACAGTAAAGTTGCATAGAATGATTTGTTTTCTGGAGTTACGTAATTACTAATTAGGTATTCTTTAATAAATGTTGTTAACAAACTTTTCGTTAAGCATGCTGAATCATTGGAAACATTGCGTTGGTGTGATACTGTGAAAAATAGTTCACTTCAACAATCAAGAGGTCGATTTCCGTTATAGCTTGTAGTTGTAGAAGAACGCATGGCCTTGAACATCAATGTTTATCAATACATCAATAAAAAATAGAAACCCACCAGTTGGGCAGTACCGTCTTTATTGATTGGACGTACAATGGAGGCTATTTTGCCATCGCCAGTCTATACATAACAAGCAGAATACAGAAGCTATTTTTGTGGCTTGCCGGCGGAACACTCCCAACATAAGAAGCAAAAATGGTTTTGGCTGGGTAGTCTTCATCGGCGGAACCAGATTTAGCCAGTTATTTCCCCGGTGAAGAAAATTTCTCTCCTCGCGGACATTCGCGATGCAAAGAAGTGAAACAATGCTAATCTGCCACGCAACTCTTGCGATAATAACACGAATTTGGGGCACTGTGGAGCCGCCGTGGCACCGTTTATACTTCTATTGTGGTCGCTTAACAGCACATGATAACGGCTTTAAGCTTTGAAGACTTCTTTTTAGCTCAGATTACTGGCTTGAAAGAAAGTTGGAACTGGAGTTGGTTTTTTAGTCAAATCCAATTTGCTCCAAAAATTCGCGAATGGGAGATTTGCCTAAAGTTCGCGTGATTACTTCGATTAGATTCCGTTGCTTGAAATTTGAACAAAGGCAAACCGTTGTAATGGAATTGCAAATTAATACTAATTGGGAAAGCTGAAATAGAGGTCAAGAAAATGTTCCGGATTCCGCATTCATCAATGACGCAATGTGTACAATTGGAATTTCATTTAGAATGTGAATATAATGAATTCCTGCGAAAAATAAACATTTATGAAGGTATGCGATGCAAAATGTGCAAATTGAGTCGAGTCTAGAGTCGACGGTTCAACAAACTGGGAGTGAAATTGTTGAGAGTTCATGGAGCTTGCTTGGCTGCATCTTTTAAACAGACTGTAGTCCCCAAGCCTCTTGACTTGATGGAAAAACCCCCAATGAAACGCGGGGTCTTGGAACATATTTGTGGCACGCCCCGGCAGAGACGAACTGTTAGCACCTTTGGGGCGCTCGATAAGGAAACTGGAGACCATTTCAGCAAGATGATTATAATAATAATAAATTGAACGCAATTTACAGGAGACTGCTAACGAAGACCTTAGGAAATTGTCGGTCAACTGCGAATTCACGCCGACTCCAGACTGGATGGTATCCAGATCCTGAAGAGTGAAGATGAACCGAAATGGAATCTTAATGGATTGCAAAATGATGAAAATTGATTCTTAATTATTAGAAGCTTTTGAAATGTTCCGAAGTTAATATTTGATGAATGAGCTTGGAAATCTTTCCCATTATTTCATTAATTGTACATTTCAGCAGAAGGAGTACACAACGATGTTAAATAGACGGCTAATACAGACGGCTATACATACACATATAAGAGTGTTTAGTGTTGTACTCAATTGAATTGATCAGATTAAGTAAACTTTCTAAATAGACCAGAACGCAATCCCAAACTGTCATTTATTTCGTTATTTATTTTGAAATGTGCGAGTAGAAGCGTTCATCTAAGCTTTCGCGATCGCCATCTGGAGACACGTGAAATTAGTTTTCTTTCCACAGAGCGTGCGCTAATGAATGTTGCCCTCGAAACGATTACAAATTGAGTAAGGTCACGAGATCGCCGAACGACAATCGTCGCAGTTGTCACAAATCGCATTCGACTAGCGAAGAAATCTGAGATCTGGAAGAAAGCAATTCAGGGACAAGAAAGCGTGAAGATCATTGACAGGCAGATCATGTGTGTTTGGACGAAGCCACTTCGGATTGCTTACCTTTCATTTCTGCAACGTTACTACGATCGGGATCTGGCCGAGCAGTTGAAATCGTACTTCGATGTCTGTGCCCACGCCTCAGCCTATCCCCGCCGTCGTCGTCAGGTACTTGCACCGCTTGCTCATTATGGCCGCGATGGTCCGGTGATCGCAACTTCTTTGGCATGGTAAAAGCTCGCTGGAGTTTTCTACCGATTAATGACTTGCCACAGTCACTGATTTTCTTGCGACTATCAAATGGCTGATCATGAAATGCGTCACTGGATTTAGTTGAGTTGTCTTCTTCACAGCTGCTCGATGAAAGGCGATCGATCTCCTCAAGGTAATTGTCCAACTCCAGCAGACATTCCTCGATCTTCTCGGGATCCCCTTGTATGGGCGATGATGAGGTAAATGAGGATGTGTCTGCTGCGCTATGGTTATCCAGAATTGCATCCAACTCATTCAGAATATTAAATGCCTCTAAAGACTCTTGATTAGGTGTCACTGAGCAATCACGATCGAGTGTAATATTTGTGGATGCTCGGGTCATAGGTTTTGGGGTCAGAACTGAAACTCTATCACGTCTCAGAGTGCAGTATGGATGAAAATGATCATGTTTCTTCTTACGATCAGATGACACCGATTTAGTTGACAACCGCAACGAAGATCGGTTGAAATTTGATAAACGATGCTCGATCCTATCCAAAAGGGAGTTATTGATGGCCTCAACGTGCAATCGCTCCGATTCGTCATCACTGAACTCAAAGCAATCGCAGGCATTTTTAATGGACTCAGTTGAGAGATCGCTCGACAGCCCGAAATTCGTGCCCGATATTTCGATAGAACTAGGCTCTTGCAATTTTTTATAGGGCATAGCGATGTCATCTGAGCTCGTGATTAGGCTCCTCAGTTTCTGGCTCATGCTGGAAAAATTTGATTGATCGCCTCTGTTGAAGCTATCTTCGGAGTCTGTGGATGACTGCTTTCTGCTATCTAAGCTCTTCGGCCTCAGGGTGCAGTAAGCCGCAGCTTTGCTGTCCGGTTCACTGCTAGAGTTTTCCTCATCGTTGCTGCTATTCGCTTTACTGCTCTCTGACCTCATTTCGCTGGGTTTCGTTGGCTCAATTCTTTTAATGACGGATTGCTCGTTGGTCATCTGAATGATTTACACCTTTAACGTGCGCATAAAGTTGTAATATATTTGTATTCAACCGCAATACAACCCACACGTTACTGATGTTCCCTTGCTTATTACGGCCGCATTATGGAAGTTAAATCTGATGATGGCGCTTTTGTAAACTATTCTTGGTTGGCTACCTTTCCATGAAGTCTACAGAAAACCACCGATCTGGAACAAGACGAAAGAAATGTTTCATAAATTATAAGTGAATGTGGTTTTTCTATCTAGGTTCTTAAGTTAAATCTTGAGATCTGCTTATCTTGGTATTGAGCGGCCAGAAAAGCTGCGCCGGAATGCTACGACTGAAATTGACTACTGGGTTCTTCTTCTACACATTTGTTTAACCAGCCAAAATAGCCACAGCAAGCGAAGATGTCGAGCACAAGGCTGAAATCACTTGGCCCTAATACCAATTAGAGAAATCAGCGCTCATTAATGCATCTCCAGCAATCTGTGCGACCTTGTCGTTGTGTTTCGAAAAAAGCAATCTTCAATGTCAGTAACCTGTGATTATGTCGCATCAAAGAAATTATTGACCAGCGCACATAACTGGAGCTCAGCACCACCGGCAACAGAGGTAGCCAGGTATGTGCTTTTTTTAAAGCCTCAAATCTGTGGCAACTTACTTTAGTAAGGTGGAACAAATACGACTCGCAATAAATGATTAACAAAAAGTGGTGTCAGCAAGATGAGGAAGGTGGACTTGCTTAACAATGACGAAGACCGCTGGTCCAAAACTGAGCAGAGAGCGCATGCGCGTTGAGCAAATGAAGACTTGTGATGCGATGTGATCCAAATCCACGAGAATGTTGCTTGCACCCCCGGAACTGACGCACCTTTCGTGGAATTTGCACGTAGACCTTGAAAGTTTGCCGTTGCAGTGACAAAAATTGCAACCGGCGAAAAAAACGAAATTGCCAATGGATGTCGTGGACTTGAGGGCGGGACGGAAGTGCATTAAGTCATTCGGCCTTGTTTCAGGTCGTGCTGCTAACGAAAGCTAATTACTATCAGGTTTAGATCAATGTTTTCATTAATTTCATATAGAGACTTACGTAATCCTTTTGGAGAGGATTAAGTAACCGAACGTTAAGTAACTGAAGCAAAATGTCTTAAATTGTTCACCTTCAAGGCTTCTATGGCTTGGCAAGTTTTTGCCAATTGTAAGCTATTTTTATCGTGTTAGCAATTTGTAAATCACTGCCCCAAAGCAGGGCAACTAATTGGTGTTCAAAAAATTTTCTTGTATTTTCTTCGGCACCGTTAAATCGGGCTTAATTGCGAATCGCACAACCACCGATGGACGACGGTGTGGAAGATACAGTGTAGAGGTCGTCCTCTCGCGTGGAAGCGGTCTGCGCAGATGCATGTGGGCGCAACACCTGCGTTGTAGAAACCGTTACGAAAGCGCCATACGTGCCGCCCGGACTGACCTTAACTTGATAATTTTCTTCTGATGCAACAGCAGCAAATCACGCTAAAGAGCGAATTGCTAATTTTCTAATTGATCATTTCTTTCGACTGAAAGCTAATTCAAAGGAAGGCATTGAAGCCGCAAATGGAAGTGATTGCTAAGCAACATGGTCATCGTTTTTTGTTAGAGAAGTAATTTTCTGTGGAAACCCAGACATTCTCACAAGTGTGAACTTCGTGGATACTTTAGAAAGTCCCGGAATCAATATAAAAATTCGGTAGCCCTACTAAACTTTGCATGCACGCGACTCGCGAGCAATTAACTTGACCTAAACCTCTGAAATTCAGGTATGAATCCCGAACTCGCGGCCTTGCGTGCGTTTCAAGTAAAAACACCTCACGTCAATTCATCTGCAAAGTAAAAACTAATTAAAATATCGTAAGCCACTACCAGGAACAATACACGAAAAATGTTCACTGATGATTCCGTAGAAATATCTTTTTAATTGCGGCAGTAAGTTCATGCAATTGTAGTAGGACAGAACGGTTTTTCAAATAAAACAAAAGTTATGATATTAATAAAAAAACTAGTTCCGAGAAAAAACTTTATCAGAAGATCTTTACCAGGAAGTTTAGTACGTATGCTTCCATAATTCAATCGGTAGTCAAGACCTGCAAGGCAAGTATTTTCGTATGATAATTGTGTTTTTTGCTCTGTTAGCAAAAGCAAAAAGTTGTAATTAGTTATTCTTATCGGACAAATTATTTCCAGTGATTATGGTACATGGCTGCCTTGCAAGGTCGGATTTGTTTTTTCAATTTGGAGTGAAATGAACTCGAATTGAATTTACTTTTCCAAATATTGTAAAACATGATATGGCAAAGAATTGAGGAAGTTTTTGGATTGTGCCAACTAGAGTGGAGGGTTCCGGGGTTCAAGGTGTGCCAGACAAGGAGTAATGAGTAAGGTAATTGCCTCGATGCATGTCTGCAACGAGTACCTGCTGGCGGTGTGCACAATGGACCTTTTTGGGTTCACAGTGCTTACTATAAGGGTTGCACTTCCAAAAATAACAGCAATTATTGTTGATGACGGCGCGGCGGGTTCCGGGAAACTGCAATCTCAGGCCGAGATCGCAAAAAAGTGGTCAAAAGATCACAACTGTTCATTGTCGCAGCGATCGTGCTTTCTTGATCGAATTTGTAATTTCCAGATTACACGTCATACCGGTCACGAACTTTATTCCATTTCGAGAGAATTCAAACAGACAGTTGCAGCAATTGCAATTTTATTTAGAATCGGGGCTGGGGCCCTGGGGGTTTGCAATCATGGCCGCAAAACAGAAAGGTTTTACTGAGAACGGTGTGACTACTGACGATAGGTGAGGTGGACTTCCAGAGCCACTCCTGAGATGGCTGTCAACTTTGGAGTGACTTTAATTGATTGGTGACTCGAGAATGACCTAATTATGTGAGTCAATAAAAGCGTAGGACTGCGAATGCGTTCCTCCAATGTGATGCCTATTAGAACTCGCTGCGGAGTGCAATGGATCAAGAGATCCTGCCACAAATTATGCGCAGACGATTAATTTCATGTTGGGTGCAGCATGTTAGTCGTGCTCTAATCCATCCCAGTTGAGTGTTGACTCAATGGAAGGGTTTCACTTGCACCGTTTTGCGATAGTGAAGAAATGTATTAAACAGCAAAATGATCACGATCTTCTCGTCCCACAAAACAGGAAGTAATTGCGAAAGAGTTCGACCACCTTTCAGCTTTGTGCATTTAGATAACTGGGGCCACTGCAGGTCGATGCAGCAGATCTTGTGCCGTCTTCTGAAAGTTAATTGTTGAAATTTCTATTTACATTGCGTAACACCACCTCCCAGTTTGTAATTACTCATGTACGGAGTGAGCGGTACAACTTCCTATACGTCGGCAGCACGCTCGAAGAACCTTCAAGTGCGGCCGGGTGTCTACTTAGCATTTTCTGCATTCAAAGACAATTCTGGTCTGCAGCCAAATGTCGTTTGCATACTTAAATAAGCAAAACAAAGCGATTGCACATGATAAACAAAAATACAAAAAGGGCAAAAACGACGCGGGCAGAAGAACCACCGAATACCAACATAGAGCCCATATGGCACATCCGGAAAGATAACCGCGGAAGCGAGTGCAGATGATAACAAAAGTGTTCACGAAAACAATGAGAACACTTTTCTGCGGTGAAATTGAATTCTAGGTATTGCACGAGATTGTTGCACATGCACGAAATTAGGGGAGGAATTATTTCTGGGTGATCAGATTTCAACGGAGAAATCTCTCCACAGTGATCGAATCGATCCTCGAAGCCGCAGCGCTTGTTGGAGTTCTAATTGCGGTCTGTTGTGCAACAATTATCGCAGTGAAAAGGGAACAGCTCCGGCCAAACGTAGATCTCGCCAGTAATTACGGATCACTGTGAAGTTTGCTTTTTATTGTTCCTCTGATCTTCGAAACGCTCCATATTATGAGCCCAACTGCAGCTGTGCTTACATTTCTGGAAAATGGGATTTTTTCGCTTTTCCGTTTTGAATAATCACCTTTCAGAGTCCGGCTCTATTTTTTACACTATTTTTGCAAAGTGTGGGTAGCACAGGTGATTTAAAATACTTTCCTATTGTCAACTGATAACATTGTTCCCTTCTTTAATGTACGTCAGTTTCCGTTTTGAAATTATTATTGAGAAAGGAGAAAGTTTGCTCCTTTACAGTTTTGGAAGAGTGCGTTACTTAAATCAAGCATAATGTCTAAATTAAAAAAGCTCTACATTTGTAGGAAACCAACGATTATTATGTGATGCCAGACACTCGCGTGATCCCCAGATTTATGGTTACAACTCCCACGTGAAAGGGTGAAAGGTGATTCACGGAGTGAAGACGTTTAAAGATTCTTCATGGTTACTACCAACAGTTGGAGCTGAGGCTGACTAGTTTAACAGTTATAACTACTTAACCTAACTAGGTATATAACTACATATAATAAGGCATAATACACCTCCAGTAGTCGCTGGTTTTTTATACAACATGATTCCGTTATATTGAAGCCCGTTAAAAAATTTGAACTTCTAGTGGTTATTGGAAAAACTTAATTTTTACAAACCAGTTCACGTTGTAATGTTCTTGAGAAAACCGCATCCTAGCACTTTCAACTGATTATTTTTATCACTAAGAACTTTGCGAGACTTGTATGTTTCAATGCTCAGGTCTAATTAAAACAAAAAAAGGCCTCACGTGGAGCCGATTGCATTATTTCCGCGGTTCGCAGCCTTATCATTTTTAAATGGGTTCTGCTATTTTTACAACTAAAGTGGAAATTTCTATTTTTATGATAAGCGATTAAGCTCTACTAGTTCTTTGCGACTAGAAGACGCTAATGGCTTTCGGTACATTTAGCAAATTCGATTTTTTAAAATTAAAACCTGGAGATCTAAAGTAAAAAGTAAGCCTTGGATTGTAAGTAACGAAAACTAGTTACTGAATTTTAACGACTTTTTGCTGGATAAAAACACCGAAATGTTCTTCGAAGTGAATTAAAAAAACATAAATAACTTTTTAAAAAATCAATGGTAGGTATAACAATCGTTAATTGGTTTTGTATTCAATTTGGTTTCAGTTATGCATGTGTTTGATTTACTACTTTGCAGTGTAAGGAAAGAACCAAACAAGGAAGCAAACAAGTGGAAGAATCAACTGCCTTCTAATTGGGTGAATTGAATTATTTCACTAATCAAACTCCGTCGAATTGGAGCTCGGGCGCTTAAAAGTGGATGCCGAATTGATGAACAAACATGGCCCCAATTGAGAGCGCAAACGCCAGAGGGACCAACTAGGTTTAAACCGGTTGCCAAGAAAATCCAGTACTTTTGATCAAGTCGCGTTAACGGGAAAAACTGTAGCCATGTGGGGACGTTTTTTATATTTGCAGGAAACACACTTTTTAAACCATTGCTTTGTATGTATGAGTAGAAGAATTTTGATCATGTACTTTCCTAATTAGGATAACAGATGTGGGACTCAGTTCGCGACTTAATAAAAAAAGAGCTGTGTTACGATATTAATCGCTGAACAAGTTCTTGCTCCTTGGCACAGCAGTTGTTTCGCTTTGTCTATTTTTACTAGTTTGTCGTTGCATGATCTCGAAAAAATTGCATTCAAAGTCCCACACGACACCAAAACAGAAATCCATGATGTTGGAGTCGGCGGAGATGAGGACGGGATGGGATTGGCTGCTGAGTTAATCTTAGAAGAAGCACCCGTGCAAATCGTTCGAGCCAGACGGAAAAGACAGAGAGGATCGCAGAAATTATGTAGAAGCCTCGGAAAACGCAGCAGACTGAATGCAAGTGGATGTCACGATCTATAGCCACTAGCCAGCTACAATGGAGGTTAACGAACATTTTTGCGATTATTCGCTAGCGAACAAAAAGCCCAAGATGCGGAAGCTAATCGGATTTGAGACAAGTGATGTCTTCTTCGTCGGTTCACGGTTGGGCCGTGGCTTTCACAAAAGTGCACACCTAATTGTAATTCGTAATTAATTGCAATCTCTGCGCATGGAATGTCTATTGTGCCTGACCACTTTGTTTCTCAATGCGTTATTCTTCCAGTAAGATGAGACTTTTCAGAAGAACAGCAAAGTCTTTCAACTAACCAAATAATGTAGTACAGTCACCGAACGATCTGCGAATTGGAATGCACTTTGAGGGGTCTGCAACTAAAAAATGATGTTGACTTTCTCCAATGTCCGAACGGCCTCAATAACTACTCTAAACGAAAATATTTGACCTTTTTACCTGTAGGCAGGTAATTATCCGTTTATTGGCCAGCACAACGCACCAACACTGATCACCAACCTTCACTACACTCTATTCTCTACCACTGACCGTCCTTCGTACACTTTGTAGATCCTCGTATTGTTTCCTTAGCGATACTGGGCTGAGTTCGGTGTCCAACCCTTTCCCGCACTGGTCAAAGCCGAATTGAAACCGTTTCTAACAATCTGCCTGCCCACAACGTCGACCTCAACTCGCTGCCGACTTACCTCAAACTGGTTTCTGGATCGTTTCTTCTGCTGGTGGCGGCAGAGCCTCATCGCAACGCTTAATAGAGCTGAACCCGCGCGGAGCCCGCATAAAAATGACGCACGTCCATTCGAATGCAATGCGCAGCGTGCATGCTAGCATGCTAGCAATCTTGCCGATCTTGTTCGGCACTTGATTTCGATGCAAAGTGCTTCTTCTGGTTCGCGTGATCGCAGCTCTGATGTCCCGGCGCCGATCAGCTGCCGACCAGGATGGGGATCTACCTGTTCAGTCCAATTTACGAATAAGCTTGATGTCAACTTCAAGGAAACGGGGTCTTGTTCTTTCCAATGGAATGAGGAATTCCAAGACGTTTCATCTTCAAGTGGATGAGATCTGAAGGCTCGGTCTAAAGAAATGATCGTGCATATCCTTATTGCAGTCAGCTGATCGCGCCAGATCCCACTTCCAGTTGCTCTTAGTTGATCATGGATCAATCGCTAAGCTTCGCGTGCTTGTGTATTCAATCAAGGTGAACGAGCCAAAGCTTGCTGCGGGCGCTAGACCAGTTTATCCACGAGGATTGCAGAATGCAGAGTTAATACATTTCGGATCTGCTCTCTGTTTAATTAAGTGTAATTGCTGTAGCCGAAATTTCGCGGATGAATGGTGAGTTACGTTCCATTGGACTTCAGTGCGAAGTCAAGGACACCAGCAAGGTTCAGAATAAAACTTCGCTGTGTAAATCACAACAAAATAATATATTTTCAAATAAATCAACTGCATATTCAATAGTCATTAAAAACATTATATTTGATTTATGTCTATTCCGGAAGCAACAATATTTCTGTTTTTCTAAATGATTGACGCATCCAATGCTTTACAACTTTTCAAATATCTTCCAAAAAACAAATATTTCACGCTAACAATTAAAATGTTTCATTTCACGTAAACTTTTTGAATATTTGTAAACTTCACATTCATAAATATGTATATTATAATTATAATAATGGTATATAAGCTCTGAAAAACTAAAGAACACCAATACATGCCAGGAACTGTTCAGGGACGTTATTAACATTTAAAGACATAAAAATAAGTGCATACGCGTGCTACAAAATCCAGTATTGTTTAACAGTTAATGTGAATGTGATACAAACTTTTCATTACCGATTTATATAAATGAATATTTGGCTTGTGGTGATTCTGAATTCCTGAGTGTTCAACTTTTAACTCTTATGATAGCTTCAACATGACAATAAACATTTAATATTTCTTAGGTACATATAAAGTTAACATACATACTATATAGTTATAGTAATTTTTATACCCATAAAACAATGTGTACTCTAATAAAACAACGTTGAATAGCATCTCGCAATAACGACTTTACGCTTAATGGTGTTTCGCAATAACGGCGCTCTTAAATAAAGACTTTAAAACTAAAATGTATTTATCCCATTACAAAAATAGAAATGGCGGACCATATAAAAAACCCTTAATTCACGTA
Source organism: Leptogaster cylindrica (assembly GCA_963082835.1). Classification (NCBI taxonomy): domain Eukaryota; kingdom Metazoa; phylum Arthropoda; class Insecta; order Diptera; family Asilidae; genus Leptogaster; species Leptogaster cylindrica. Next base: position 50,971,439 of record OY720105.1, read on the forward strand.
CCTGCGTTCTTTTTAACTGCGAGAGTTCGACCCCAATCACGCCGATATTGCGAGGTGCTGCTGTATATCTATCTTATACAAAAATAAGGTTATTCGATACTTTAGTTTAATCATAAAATTAAAATATTCTTTATCTGTGTTTCAAAATTAGAAACAAATCACAAATTCCACTTTTTACGAATGTTCGAACGCTTTTCCACTTACATAGATTTGAGTCCTAGCAAAAAACAATATTTTCCACTAATAAAAATACGTTTCACGAGAAGAAGGTGCGAACGAATCCCTTGATGGCGGATCGGCACAAGGGGCATGTCTGCATGCTGGTTGCACATTGGGCGCAAGTAACTGCAAGAGAGTCTCTGCGTAAGTGGAAAATTCAGTATCAAAAGGATTTACCTAAATGGCCGCACGGCAAAAACACGACCCTTACTTCCTCATCCATGCAGATTTTACACAAGCGGGCGTCTCTGAGTTTTCGATTCTCCTCCTCGAGCAAATTCTGCTTTTGAAGCTCCACATCTTCGTTGGGGACGTTGTCTTCTTTTGGCGCGGCCACTTTAGAAGCTTCCTCGGATTTTGAGGAGGTAGGCTGAGCAGTATCGCTGTGATGTTCGGAATTGTTTTGGGGGAGTTCTATTGGCGTCTCATTAACGCTGAGACAGTTTTCTTGATTCGATTGACGTTGCACAACATTGCTGGTGGCTTCTTCTTCATCCAAAAGATCCCATGCAGTGCTTAAGTTTTCCAGAATTCGAGAGACTTCTTGAACTATAGATGAGTCCTGGTGCGGCTCATCTTCTCCCTCAGTTGCTTGTCCTTCCAACACCTTTTCAATGAGACTATCAGTTGAGTCGAAAGGCCGTCCATACTGTGCCAAGTGCAGTTGGGTTTCTACTCTAATTCTGCCTTCATTTAAGCCGATTTCCAAAGCTTGTCGAACTGGTTCTGTCGTCATCGCTTCGTCAATGGTCATAGCCCTTCCCAGGCCTCTTTCGCGCATCTCTCTACGAAAAATTTGGGGATTGCTTCCTTTTATGTTCTGAATGTATTGCGAACCCTTTGCAAGTTTTACGAACTGACACTTTGGAAACCATCGAGCGTGCTCGACCCAAGGATCATCATCCTTCTGCCAACTTCTCAATCCACCGTTGCAATGGAAACACTTGACATGATCATCGATATTTTCGTAGAAAAACCCAGCTAGTGCCATTTCCTCAGGTCGCTGGATTTCACTAATCGGCCATCGGGCAAATGACTCAATTCTCGTCAGGGGATTCACATATTTTGGATGTCGAGCGGGCGAGAGCTCCACAATGCCCAACTCCTCACTTTCTATACCAGGGCCAACCTGAACGCGAGGGCAGTTTGGAAAATGACGTTTGTGTTCCACAATGGGGACATCCTCTGGCAGCCAGTTTTCCAGAACTCCTCTGCACCATGCACACCGAACCTGGTCAAATCTATTTGTGTAATAGAAACCAGCTTTTGCAAGTGCTTCTTTCGAAACCATTGCATTCTGAGGAACACATTCGCAAATTATTACGAATAAAATTTAACTTCATAATTATATTTACCGGCCAATTGCTAAACGTAGCCAGACGACAGACTTCATTTTTCATATTTCCTTGGCGGGGAGAGTTAAATTTTTCTGCTAATGAGTCATTAGAGGGCACATTTCCAGATTCTGTCGGATTGATGACAAACGGGCAAAGAGGATCTAGTCTCCTGTGTCGTGCCATTACCTGTGGATAGAAGAAATTTACCTTTATCCTTGACAACATATGTTCAGAATATTACGTACATTGTCCCCAAACGTCCAGTCTGATATCTTTTTGTTACACCAGGCGCACTGCGTCTCTAGGGAGTTTCCGGTAGAATAGAAACCCCCTTTTGCCAATCTTGCTGCATTTATGGGCGCATCCGATGGCCAGAAAAAAAATGTATTGAGACGATGAATTTCTACCTTTTTATCGGTCATTTTCCGTCTCTCCTTTAACTGACGAGGTCTCTCTCCCCTTCTTATTTATTTATATCCTAACTAAACTCAGTCCAGCAGTTTGACAGCTGTTATAAATGTGGATCGTTGCTTTTTTGTGGAACGTGTTTGTAAAGTAAATACAAAAAGTATCCACTTGTGGAAAATGAGCATTGGCAAATTCATAATTTAATTTGAATAATTTATCAACCAAAAATTAATTTAATATTTTCGTTCAAAAATACTTTAGTATGAAGATTTATTTCTTATATAATCATTTGTCTGAATGCGACATCACTACCAGTCGGATATGAACACCATCCGTATTCAGGTTTATTTTGTAACGGTCCAGTGTTACGTTCATGCTATGCTTTGTTATTTTATACATTATTTATTGCATTCTGTTCGCTTAATTCATTTAATTTGTTTCTTAGCAGCGAATGATTTAATCGATGCATGCACAGAAATTGCCCATTCAAAAAGAGCACAGGGATATCATTACGATACAGTCTCAAATACTTCAAATTATGCTTTTCTGTTATATACTCTTTCTCCAGGTCGTATTCTCCATGAAAGTCATTCAATTCCTCAACTAACTGGTCACATAAGGGGCATGGATCCTTTGTGAATAATGTTAAAACTGGCTTCCTTCCTGGTGGTGTCGGATTTGACCTAAAACCGAGAAAACAATTCAAAATGGAAAAGCGCTGCTAAAATAGTACAAAATTTATTGATTACAAAATATAAATTCTTCTTTATATATGCAATAAAATTTTTCAACAATTATTGGTATTTGGCTAACAGTTTTCCTATAGCTTACAATTTCTGGATGAGAATGGAAGAGGCCCCGCCGCCGCCGTTACATATCGATGCACAGCCGAATTCGCCCGGTTTCAGGGCATGTGCCAAGTGAGCGACGATCCTGCCTCCGGACATACCAATTGGATGACCAAGGGAGACAGCCCCACCATGAACATTCACCTTTGCAGGGTCAATGTCTAGTTTCTTCGTATTGGCAATCGCGACCACGGCAAATGCTTCGTTAATTTCCCACATGGCCACGTCCTCCTTCTTGACTCCAGCACGCTCCAATAGTTTGGGCACGGCCAGAGCCGGCGCGATGGGAAAGTCAATGGGATCTGTTTCAGCATCTTGGAAATTTACAATCCTGGCCAGCGGCTTGCACTTCATCCGCTCTGCAGCTTCAGTGGTCATTAAAACCAGAGCGACACCTCCGTCGTTCAATGTCGATGCATTTCCGGCAGTAACAGTACCGTTTTCTTTTTGGAAAACAGTCGCCAACTGCCCGAAGCGGTCGAAATTTATCCGTTTGTACTCTTCGTCCTCTGCTACAACAATTTCAGGTTTCCTTTTCTGCTGAATCCTTACAGGCACAATTTCCGCGTCGAACACTTTTTCTGCCCAGGATTTAGCAGATCTCTTATAACTGTTGACAGCGTATTCATCTTGATCTTTCCTGCTGATTCCCATTTTCTTGGCTGTGTTTTCTGCACAGTTGCCCATGTGGAACTTGTTGTACACGTCTGTAAGACCGTCATATACAATCCCGTCGATTAGGTGCACTCCTCCGTACGGTGTGGCTCCCCTTTTCATATAATATGGCACATTGGACATGGACTCCATGCCACCGGCTACAATAATATCAGAATGGCCCAGCATTAGAGTCTGGGCGGCTAGCATAATTGATTTCATTCCTGAAGAGCAGACTTTATTTATTGTTGTGCAGCAAACGTTCTTCGGCAGTCCTGCAAAAATAGCTGCCTGCCGTGCTGGAGCCTGCCCTAGTCCGGCAGAGACAACATTGCCCATGTACACTTCCTTAACATCTTCTTTCGCGATCCCCGCGCGTTGAATACTTGCCTCGATGGCAACGGCTCCCAGCTGAGTTGCCGACATTGGGGCCAGAGCACTTTGGAAACTACCCATTGGAGTCCGAGCCGCAGCCACAATGACTACATCGTTCAGTTTTGTACTGTAGTTCCTTGCGCCACGAGCAATAATCTGAAAAATTCGTGCATAAAATAAATACAAACTTATTATTAAAAATGGGCAAAGATCACTACAAACGTAATTCGCAAAAAATATAGTACTGATGAACGATGGTCTGCTACTTACTTTTCCAGCTGAAAAAAACATCGTCATATTGAGGTATAGTGTAAAAATTATATCACAAATTGGACAGCAAATTAATTGAATTAAAAAAACTTAAGATAAAATTCTCCCCTCTTCTTCTCTTTCGACATTTAGAACTTTGACACCACACACTAAGAAAGTGTTGAGAGGTTTTTTCAGTTAAAGTCCCATGAAAATGGGATTTTGATAAGGCAGTTTTTAATTTTCAGAAGTTTTCCCAAGAAATGTGTGGCGGACCGAAGAAGAAGTTGCATTTTCTGTCTCCCGCTCTGTCTAAAAAATAACAGCACTTTAACAGCACAGCATCGATAAGGCATTTTCTGTTTTTCGAGGACGCTTTTCGATATCGATCTCTACTGTTTGGAAATCTCTGGTTTTTCTTCTTAATTCTGATGAATTTCTTCAAAAATTCTCTTTTCACAGTTTTGCTAGTACTGAACACTTCAGCAATAAATTATTTGAAAATAACGATTTTTTCTCGGAAAATATTGACCGAAAACGGACTAGTGCGAAAGAGGAGAACTTTCGCAGAATGTTTCCGCCAGATGTCTGCATGCAAAGTGGTTTTTGGAATGTCAAAAATGGTTAAATTGATCGGATTCTTCAAGTAGTTTTACAGAATTACAAAACATAAAATTTGATCTGCTTAATTTTTGGAATTTTGACGTAATAGTAATATATCTTAATAAGTTAAGTGTACATGAACTTCTTTTGGGTGCCTAATATCACAAATGTCAAACTCGGGAATCGACATCAGAGCCATCTGTAAAATTATCTATTTGTGAAGCGATACCAAAAGCTCTTCTATAGCGCCTGAAGTTTGGTCGAGCAGCTGTTGTTTTAAAAAACATTTTTCATTTCACACGGAGTTTGTTTGTTACGAAGTGAAGTGTGGAACTGTGGAGAATTGTGTTCAGGAGGAATATCCTTAGGACGACGGCGCGTGTTTTGCATTAAAAAGTGATTCTTGCAGTGCGTATGACAGCGAACGAAGTTTTATAAAATCCTAATTCACTTGCCGATAACTTACGCTCTACTATTGCTATTTGAAAATATTGTGGTGAAAACAAAGCGCGAAACAAAGCAACCCGCAGATCCTTTTTGTTTTAGTCATTCTTTCGGTTTCCACAAATCATCCGTTAATGCAGTACTCAAAGTGTGAAAATGATTAGCGCAATTATTTCTCGGCTGACCATGTAAGTAGCGTTCCAAATATATTGTGAAAATATCGATAGAAAACCATCGCGGTAGTGAATTGATTATATTCTGAAAGAAATTTTTAGAAGAGGGCGGCGAAGAGGAAATCTTTTTGTGGTGAAACCACAGCTGATTTTGCTTGGGAAGGCAGAAAAGTTTTCTCCTGTAAGGAATTGATAAGAAGTCTTTCTTAGCAATTCGTTTTATATTTCTTTACGTTTTGTTGTGAGTTGCAGTCAAATTAAAAGTGATGCAATAGGAAAAGAGTTCGATCCTTTGCCTATCGATTAAGCCCTGTCCTATTTGTGCTGCGTTCATGTGCACCAACGTCATTCCAGGGTCGGGAATATGTGCACGAGCTGCAGACCCAAAGACGCATTACCCTGGCGACAATGACCATTGTCGTCGGCACATCACTTAATTAGTCTGTTGCGTGACGAAATGCTCGCTCGGCGCCCCTTTTGCCCGGCACGGCGATGCGATGATTGACTGGAGCCGGGGAGTTCGGAGCACCCAGCTTTTGTGACCATAGATGGAATCAGCAAGTTCTCGCATAGAGCACATGTTCTCGACCGAATCACCGAACCTGTTGGCCCCAACACAGCTCCTCCGCTCGGTGTTGGCCCCGTGTGTAGTGACCGTGAAATCTTTTGCCAAAAAAGTATTTTTCTCTTAATAGAGTTGAAAGCAACCAGAATTAATTGGCAAATCAAGTTACTTGCTGGCGTTGAAGCGATGTTTCCTTGAATTACGTTAGATCTACTGTTTTCTTGCGCCATGTTCCGCTCGATCGTCTCTGGAAACCTTCGCGAAAAAATTGTGGAACCTTGGATTGACCACCGCCAAAAGTGCAACTTCAGAAGTTTTTGGAGCACTTGACGTGCACACTTACTGTGCCATTTCCTTCAGTTTTCCTCTTGTTTTAATCCTCAGGATAAGTGGGTAAATGAACTGGGGTTTTTGGGACTCATTGGTCCTTAGTACCTGTCGTAATTAACCACAGGCAATTGGGACTGGTGGGTGGCTCCCTGGTCCATGGCAGCCTGGCCCAAATCGGGTTTGAAGTATTTATGTAGTTTCGCTGTTATGAAATTGCAACGTAGATCCAATTATTTTATTCTTAGTGAATTGGAGCAAACGTGACGTATCTTGTTCAGTGGACTACGCAAAGTTTGCACTAAGATGCGGAACGCCCGTTTCAGCTACGCAATCGATTAGTCATGGAGCAAGTGGGGCCCTCCGGGAAATCGATATCAGCTGCGATATCTGAACAGTTTGCTTATTCTGATTTGCATGCAGTCGAATGTTCTAAAATTAGAACTACCTTCTCAACTAAATTTCTTTTTCTTAGTTCGCAGTACTAATAACAATTTTAAATTAATTAATTAATTTAAGCGGACATTCTGCAACTTTTTGATTTGTTTAAGTAATTTAAATATAAACAAATGATAGGTTATAGAATGAAATTGAAATTTCTTCAGTTAGGGGAGTTCAATGTCTTCCTTGACTTGAGTTGAACAAACTTTCTACGCTGAGAAGCTGGACAAAAACGCAGCCAACGCGATTTCCTAAACTGGGGCTGAAACTCGGACAAGTTTTATAACGACGTCCAGCGAATCCACTAAAAATTATATTCTAAGATTATTACTCGAATACTCGCATTAGTTATAGCAAAAACGGGGAAGTATAAATTGCTAAATTTCTTGAAGCTGTAATTGCAGAAAACCTCATACAAGTTACATAAGAATTTTTTCAGTATCTGCTGCTGTAATTGTGCAATTTCACAATTTCCAGAGGCTTCCAAATTTGCCTGAAATAATTGTCAAAATGTTGTCACTCCTTAAGAGCAAGTTCTCGTCTTTTTTTTACGGGGCAATTTCAAATTATCTTATGAAAATTTTGTTTATTTGGTCTTGATGATGCCTGGCATGAGCTACATCAATTCAAAACCATTGTTCCATGGTCATGCGCCTACGACTTATTAATCAGCATCTCAAAACATCTGAGCGACGAAGGAATGAAGTCCATCGTTTTTTGTATTTGTAATTATTTCGCACGAGAAATAAGTTAATCTGGGAAGCTTGGGGAGCGCACGCAGTTGTTCTTGCGAAGGCAATCAAAATATGCGCACTGTATACTGTATTGAATCGGTATTCGGGAGCAGTGCTCGTGGAAGACGACTCGTGAGACTTGCGACTCGATTGCTGATAGTTGAGCGTTCCTCATTAACACCCTCACACACCCTAGATAATGGAGGAGCATCGTAGATCACTAGAATGCAATCTGAGGAATATTTTGCAATTTTAATTCACTTACATTCTAGTAGCGGGCAATCTTCACAATCCTCGAGAATTTAATTCTAGGAGTTCATTTCTAGAGACAGAAGCAACCGCAACGAGAAATATGTTTACAAAAATGCTGACATTCGCTGAAAGCTTGTTTTTCCGATTTGCACTTGCGCTGTACTTTGGGCTTTGGGCATTCACTCATGCATTCGACTCCATCGAATTGCTTCCATTGTCTTATTGGCAATGAATGGCCCCCTCCCTCTTTGGAAGTGGCTAACATGGGCTTTTTATTATTAATTTGAAAACAAAGTGTTCACGAGATTAAAAACCAGCAGCAGGAAATGTGGACTCACCATTCTTTTTACATCGGTGAAGATCGGATTTAAGAACTAAAATCGATCATGGGTTGGATCTAAGGCGGCTAACCAATCCATGAAAGACGAACAAAATATCTTATCGTGCATTTTAAACTTGTCGTCGATGTATTCCTGGAATGATGGAGATGCCCGAACTCATTCCAACGAAATTCTCGGTTCGGCATCGTGATAAATATAGTCGGAAAGAACATTGAAAGTGAATCATGGAGACTGGGAAATTCAAACTTGGTCAGTTGTTCCACTTAAAACGGAAAAAATAGTTCCGCTTTCCTAGGGTTAACGTGGTGTTCTCTACATAGAAGCACCATAGACGTTAGACACCAAATGGCTGTATGTTGACCTTTGAATATAGCGATTGCAGGAAATGCGAAGAGGAAGGTGAGCTGGTTGGTTCCTATGCCACCATAACTGATCGGCGCTTCTAAACAGCGCTCTTGCCACATTGGGGTCTGGTGGGAATCCCGTGCTAAGACTGAAACTCTTCTTATTTGTTTAGCAAACATTAGAAGTGTCAGTGCACTTGTGGTGCATTTGGTATCCTTGCCAACGATTGATTCAATTATATTTGTCAGGAATTCACCGCATAAGTTTCATCCATTAATTTTGCAGCTTCGTCTGTTGCTCAACATCCCTGAAGCAGAGATAAACGCAGATTTAGTCTAAAAATATCCAAATATTAATGCCACGAAATGAACAATGATATGTGCTAGTTCCTACCATAGACCAAGCGAATGTAACAGGGCCCAACTGGTGCGATTCTGTTCCTCCTAAGTACACGTCGGGAGAATTCTTGCATCAGATCGCCTTCTGGCGTGGAACTTCTTGCACTTAACCAATAACCATCTCCCGTCAGTAATTTTCATACGCATCCCGGACCTACCGTGCTAGTATTTCGGGATCTATTTTTAGAGGATCCGAACGCGATCGCAGTCCCAGCCGCCGTCGTCGAGAGTTCTTTGCTCAGTTCAACACTGGATTTTCTTTAATTTAGACATTTTGTAGAGTGTAGAAACTAGAAAGAATATTTTAGTTATTACTTGGCATTGTTTTTCGTTGTTTTCAAATGTGTATTTGCTTTCACTTTAGTGCGACTCAGTTTTCTATTCAAACAATGAATTTGATTGCGTAATTGATTCGACGACAGATCGGGATTCGGTTTAACGTCCTGAATTCGTTGATCGTAGTTTCAAAATGCGCCGTAGATACGAGACCCAAGCTCTTCCTCCAGTTAACAAATCTGTCAATGATTTAATTTATCAGTACGAGGGACGAAATGGGGCGAACCTGGAGGAGATTTTGTCGTCGCCACGGCTTCAACGCGAATTCGAAATGTACTATGGACGGGTTCGGCCTGACATCAGATCTGAATTGATCGCCTTCAAAATGCAGCATCAGCCGCACAATGAATCGCTTCCTTCCTTGACAGAGTCGGAGTTTTTCGCTGGCGAACCAAGTTGCTCCATTAGCAGGGAAAACGGTGCCAAGAAGTTATCGCGGATGGGCATATTCCTGGACTTCCTCAGCCGTTTACCTCTTCCGTTGTCATTCACTGGGATGGGAATCTGTTTCATTTTAGCCGTCTTCATTTGCCCAAGAGCTTGCTGTGAAAATTTAATATATCCTGTTTTCAGATTGCTCTTCGGAACACTTTATCCAGCTTACTCATCCTACAAAGCTGTGAGGACTAAAAATGTCAGAGAATATGTAAGTAATTCCTTTAAAACCATTTTTAACTTTATTTTTTCCAGTTGGTCGTTTTGGAGACTGTCCTGTACTTGTATTTTAATTACATTGAATTCGCAGGTTGTTTTAGTCGGTGGCCGCTTGTAGGAATTGCGATCATGCAGGAGCATGCTTCCGCGGTGGACAACTCCGCCAAATAAAAAATAACGGTCCGGAAACACGTTTGGTGATCGCATAATACCTATTTGCCCGAAAAAGAATTCTGAATGAGTCAGATCTTCGATCCGGTAACTCAATAAGACTGATTTGCCAGACATTTGTGGGTGGCCAGGTATAAATCGGTCTTTATGATTTCACTTTTTATTCATTACGAAGACCGCCTCCGATTCAGCTGCTCAATGCAGCTCGGTTTGCAGTTGCTCTTTTCTGCAACAATTAATTAATTGAACTCTGACTGTTCTTCCGCACCATCTCGCCCGCTAATTGAAAGTGCACGCCGCCCTAATGATAGACAGTTTCCGTTATATTTAATCAAATGCAGCAAATTGGAAATACGAGCCGGAAAAATCACCAGCTATTTAAGCATTTCTAGCCGAAGCCATTAAAGAGTTATCGAGCTTATCGGCCCGAACGCACCGCATTCGGCTTAAGAAAATAGTCTTAATAAAGCGTTTCCGTTCACCGTGCGACCACAGCTAGACCTAGTGTGCGGAATACTCAATTAATAGAACTCGAGTATTTTTGGTTTACTGGGACACCAGAATGCTACTCGCAATGGGATCACAAAAGCATATGCTCGAACGGCAGAAGACGCTCGAAGGACTGAAAACAGTCGAGCAATTATTATGTTTTTTTGGAATTCTCACCACATTTGCTGAGTTAATTATAATGTTTTCTATGATGTTCGAATTGCACAACAAGTGGATCACGCATGCGCACCGCGAATTCGCGCGCTCGAGTTTGTATTACGATTTTATTAAACTATAACGAATGTGTAAACGGATATCGGAGAATCTCGGATTAGGTCTGATTATTTTCTACGGAACGCCAACTCATTGCAATTGCGCTAGTTTATCAAAACTTAGTGTATAAAATTATTTCCTGTATATTGTTAATCATTTCTAAAATGCTTGTCCTGTTTCAGGTGAAATGGATGATGTATTGGATCGTGTTCGCTTTATTCACAGTCACAGAAACTTTTACTGACATATTTTTATCATGGTTTCCGTTTTATTACGAATTCAAAGTCATCATCGTCTTGTGGCTGTTGTCACCAGCAACGAAGGGTAGTTCAACTCTTTATAGGAAGTTCGTACATCCAATGCTCACTCGTCGGGAACAGGTGGGACGAAAATTGTTTGGCATTCGGTATTGTTACTATAAATTCCAACTTTGCAGGATATCGATGAATATTTGAATCAAGCGAAAGAACGAGGATACACAGCAGTACTCGAGCTGGGCTCAAAGGGTGTCAACTACGCCACAAATGTGATCATGCAGACTGCTCTCAAGGTATACACAGACTGGCTTTGCTTAGTTGATCAGGGCACTTATGCTCGACCGCCAAATAATAGAAAGAAATCACGTAAATTCATCTAATCACACTACATCTGCAATTCATTACTCTTTTTCTTTACATTTTACGCTTGTTACAATTGCTTGAATTATAATATAATTTTATTGATCGAGTTTTTATTTATGCTCGCACTTTCTGTAGTTGCAATGCTAAGTGCTCTGTAACACAAATCGCCGATTCTCATGTTGAAATGTTGCTTCTCCGCGTATAACAATTTTAATTTCCAGAGTATTTAAATTGAATGCGCTTAGATGAGGCTGTGGCTTGTATCGAGATGCCTTTGTTTAGTTTCTATTGTTTTGCAGTGTAATTTATTATCCGAGTACCGGAAACATACAGAAAAAAGAAACACCCCATACATGACGTGTAAATGTTAAAGTGTGAACTGAACCATGTCCTTTGGCAATTGTTTAGATTGACTAACCCTTACTCAATGTCCCATTTCCCTTACGAACGTGTACCGGATGTGCACGGTTCACTGCATTCGTCTACCAATTTTCAGACAGTATCAATTTAACAATGATTGCATCGTGCGGGATTAGTCAAATGCAGAAAGTTGCTGCCGATGTTCAATTTCAGCAAAACCAGCGAATTGTGATACAGAGTCATTGATAACTGATAAATATTAAGCATGTTTTATTTAATGTTCATTGAAAACACTCATCAGATCATAAATATTCCATCTATGAACAGACTTTTTATAAAACCGGTGGGATCAAATTTCCTGCGATTCAAGCAAGCACCTCCGATCATGCGTTGGCCTCGAACCATTACCGTCGTGATGTGACCGATGCCCCAATGCCAAGATCTCGATCACTTGAAATGACACCAACTCGGCTTGACCCTTATTTCGAAGGATCCTCCGAAGACGAAGACTTCCATCTTGATGATATACCCGTAATCTTTGAAGAAGACCAAGTTGATACTGGTGCAGCCAGAGCACGAGATCCCCCCAAACGGAAGACAAAAAATTCGGCGATGTCCAAGAAATCTAATAAATTTAGCATAAAGTCTCGTCGCAAAATCAAGGACGATCCTGAAGTGCATGTTGATGTTGATTGAAATTGTTTATTGAATTTAGTGTGACCACTTTGGACATTCCAAAGTGTGGTCATCACTTTATGTTCCTGGCCCTGGCAAATAAATTAAACAAATACCAAAACAGAATTTCATTTTCCAGGCCATTAAGACATGTTTTTGACATTGATAATAACTAGCTTTCGAATTTTATTGTAAGATCTCATTAAACTAGAAAATTGACGAAAAAGCGCAGATTCGTGCACTCGTCCGTTGTTGTGATTATGGCAGCTTATACTAAGACTTTTTTATGTTTTTTTTAATTGTATTCCAGAACCTTAGAATATCTTTTTTGTGTTACCACTTTTGAGTAAATAAATATTGTTTAATCTTAAATTAAGTTTTAGTTCATTTCTTAATTCCACTCCTCGCCTGTAACAATTTTACATCCACCTGATTTGGTTGCTAGAGCTGACACCTGCGCACAACCCTAACATTCTTGGTTGGTATGTTATTTTTTATTATTATTTTCTTTAATCAAATTACTAAATAACAATTTAACTGTGGCATTTTTTCAAGATACCAGTACAAAACTTGTGCGAGTTCCCGAAAGATATAAACCAGGTGTAATTTATTTTTTAGGGGGGCGGAAATTTAGTACAAACGATTAAGCGGAGTTACAGCCTGAGCGATTTGTCCGAACCTGATGTTCGTAGAACACATGATGAGGTACTTATTTACATAAAACACTTGCGGAATTTAGAATCACAATTGCTCTTTACCAGGCGGACGCAGTAACGGGACCTCAAAGACTTCTTCGTCCTAGAAGTCAAACGACGAGATCTTCGTCCGGAGGGCGTCCGCAAAGCTTGTATTTTTCTGAGGTTGAAGTTGATCCTAAAATGCCTCCAGCTAATTACAAGTACTAGTTTTAAGGAAAACACGATTTATAATTGTATTACACTTCTCCCATAGTTATATTCGGTCGTCGGAGGACATAAGTTCGGGATATTCCAGTGCAGAGCCTGTTTCGGCCGGGCTCAGTCGGACATCATCAATGACAAATGCTACACGTCCTAGATTTAAAGGCAAAAGGGCAGAGGTCAGTGTAATTTATTTACCATTTAATTACCATTATTATTTTATTTGTATTTTCATTTTGGGTTGTTTTTTAAGGATCAAAATTATTTAGATACAGTTCAATATGACGCTTCTGACGAAGTTCCTCCGCTCATGTATCCTCCTCAATATCCTTTTTTCCCTCTTTCGAGTTCGACTCCTCTTCACCCTTTTTATCAAAACTTTGACACACTTGAACATTTGAAGGATGAATCGTTTTTTGATAATGAGGCATATTTCCAAGAACAGCAAGCGGTGAAGGAATCTAGGAAAACCGATCAGGGAAGACCCATGAAATTATCAGAAATGGATGAAAAACAAGAAATGCCTGATGAAATGCAAGACAAATATGCACTGTTTTGTAAATGGTTGGAAGAAAATGAGAAAATGCACGAAAAAACTGTTGGAATAACCAGAGACACTATTCAAAAGCAGTCATCAGAAGACGATTTTCAGGATACTATTTCCATAGGCAGTGACCCAGATGAATTTACTGACGTTATTGCTGATATTTCAATTGAATCTTCAAAGCTGCGATCACGTCTCTGTTCGCAAAAGCCTGATGCATTTGCAAAAGTAGTTGTGCTGAATTCTGAAAATTCCTCAAGTGAGAACTCTATAAATAAAGTTGTAGACGTAGAAGATACTAAATATACTTCTACAGAAAATGATCCTAAAAAAGAAAACACTGCAGAAAGGCATCAAGCAACTGAAACTCTTGCACAAGAGGAGGGTGCGGAGCAAACTAATGATAGACATATAAAAGAAACTGCATCCACTTTTCAGGACCCCTCACACGTTGTACCTAAGTTGGAAAGTCTCCTAGAAAATCTCCAAAAACAAGCACAGTCAACGTTGTCTGAAATGAACTCTGTTTCAACAACTGTGCCTTCCGTTTCCGAAATGAATTTGGAAAAAAAAGAATCCTTGCAGGCTAAATTACTTGAATCCGATGTTAGTAAGCGTCCTGCAAGTCACACCAAAGGAAAAGCTCCCGAACCTCCAGGAACATCGCCAATATCAATTTCACACCAAGAATATGTCCAAATTTCAAGTGCGTCACCACAACCAAGTGCCTCCCTTCAATCCCTAGATTATTTACAAACCATTGATCCTTGCAAGTCCTCCGACGTAAGTAAACCTCATTCTCGATCTCCATCTCCCAAGCCGGAAGGAAAGAAATCGAAAAAGGGTTTATTCAAAAGTTACCTTCCTTCCCTCTTCCGTTCTGAGTCTCCTAAGCCGACAACGCAACCACCTTCCGAAGATTACCATAAGGAGACCCAGATTTGAGGTAGGCGCCTTCCCGGGGATGCGACCGTTATATTTAAAGTACAAGTTCCAGGCAAGCACTGTTTTTCAATATTGATTGCACCTGCTTGAGAAATGTTGCATTTTGTGAACGATTCCCCGCTTGCAACCCCGCAAACTGTAACAAAACAAGGCATGGGCGTAGTCAAGAGATGGGGTAAAAAACGAAGAAAATTTCTGAATAAATTCGTATTACTTCGTTCCCTTATATTAGTTGTTACCTTTCCTTCCTTCCTCCTCAACCCTTTTCTTATTGACTCTATTTCCTCGGGGCAGCCACGGAGGGCAAGTGGCAACTAAACTTCCCCACCCAGCAACGCCCATGCAATACGAACCAGAAGAAATTCGCAGCGGCTTATCACATCGTTCTCCCAAAGGTACGTTGTCACATCCAGCTTGTGCTGCATTGTCGTCTGCAACACATTCACTGCCACATTATTATAAATAAATTTCATCACATCCAATATGTGAATTTAACAAAACGTTGACACGCAAGCATTAGCCAAAAAGACATGCGCATTTGGTTGGAGTTCAGTTCTATCCTAAATCGTATACCCAAATAATTTCCTACTGTTGAATTAACAAACAGCGATTTTTTGTTTGATTATGAATTACGATATGATATCTGAATGTATTTAATTCGATTTGTTTTATTACAACTATTTTAATTATTTTCAGGAAAAAATAATGTCTGCCAGTTATTCAACACTTCCACGCACCAAAAAATCTGATAAGTCCATAAAAGGCAGGACTAAATCCGAAAAGTGAAAGAACAGACTGGAAATTCTTTTGCGCAGAGGTCGTTCTACAACAAAAGGATCTCATTGTTACTAGTGATAAGGCTAATATCACACAAATCATCATGTTGTGTAGAACGATTTAAAATATGGTTTTCATTCTCTAATATGGACAAATGTTATTGGCTGTTTTCAAAATATTTTTCGAATACTGATAAAACATCCTGAAATCAAGTGTGCAGCGCGCTTTTGTATCCTTCTCATCGTAACAAGGAGAGAACTTCCAAAATTTCTAGTGCCGGAATGCACTCCATTTTTTCAGGTCCTTGTGATTACGCACACTTGTTACCTTGCATTACCTACATTTGTTTTCAGTTTATATCGTGTCGATATTTGACAATTGGATCTCCTCTTGTTGCTTGTGTTTTTATAAAAAACATGGATTTTTTGCTGTTCCTTTTTTGAGATGGTGGAATTTTGTTAGCACTTTTGTCCCGGAAGTGAAATGCGAAAAAAAGGAGTGAATTCCTCGAATAGTAGTGAAATTATTATTGTTTCAAAGAATATTATTATGACGAATTATAAAAATCTATTTCCTTGTTAAACATAATTTAAATAATTAGAAGGTTTTAAATGTTTGCCAATATTTCGTTAAACTTTTAGCCAAATTCGGAGCGATTTTTGAATACTATTATAGTTTTAGGCACCTCAAATTGATTATCATTATTTGTTGATTTATACTCGTATGATAAGGATTTAAGATATTGAATCAAGTAAACTTTATTTTTTTGAAATATACAAGAACATTGTGCACTTGTAAGATAAATGTATAAAACGTGTACAGAGTCTCAATGAATACTACAGTCTTGATGTAAAAATTAATACTTTAATGAATTAAAAGCGTTTATTCTAAAATAAGGTCTTAACTGATATTGGGAATGATTTCGCAACATCCCATTTAGATGCAATAAATAATAGAATATGTATGTAATATGTACTACAAATTTTATAATTAAGTCGATTCTGGTCCACACTATTTAATTTATTCAATGTAAAAGTTGAAGTTGTGTAGATTGTTTTTCAAAGCGTTTTAAAATGCTTCAGTTATTACCGCACCGGACCTACATTTTATAAATAATACCAATTCTATGCACATATTATGTATGTCGCACTGGTTTTTGTTTATGCGTTTTACTTACAAGTGCGTGTGATTTCCAACGAAATCAGTTTCTAAGAAATGCCAATTTGTTTTGAGGCACGCTCAAGATGCGCATCATTCATCTGATGGAACAAGTGTAATAAACAGCGCGCTTGGTCATTTACATAGTAATTTTAATTACATTCTATATAGCTGTTTATTGCCGAAACCATTATTAATATTGCTGATGTCTTTAATATCGAGAGAGTTAATAAATTTATTACCACAAAGAAATAAAAGGACGTCATCGAGTTACAATTCTAGCCAATTGTTTTACATAAAGGAAAGACTCAATATCGAAAAGTTAAGTAAACGTAAATAAATTTAAATAAACTTAAACTTAGATGCAGAGAATTATTGATCGATTCTGAAATTCTGATTTATGTGTATTCTGTAGTCATTTGTATCTGTAGAAGACGGCGCTATTTTTAAGCTAGAAATACTTAGTACAATCGTCATATTATTGTACGAATTCGAAGTAAATAAATATTTTCTTTTTATGAAGAAATGGTTTATATAATAATATCATTTATGTATTTAGTTAAAATTGACGACAAAAGTTGCTTTTGAGCAACTGAACTGAACTCATTGTCAGCTTCCTTCGTCACCACATGCTTCCTGTTTTGAGCACCTAGAAGTTTTCAAGCGGCGACCTTAAATTGATGAGGATCTTAGGCAAACAGTTCGGCAAATTCACTTTCATGTAAAATTGTAAACACATCCTTTGGAAACTTGTTCGATTTCAATCGGCCAGGAACTTTGACCCTCCGTCTCCAACCAATGACCCGATGAAGCAAGTGTTTATTTACATGATTCCCGACAGGATTTGGGGCGGGCAAGATACATGATTCCCGACAGGATTTGGGGCGGGCAAGAGATTGGTCGAAAGTAGTTGTCCAGGAACATCAAACGAAGTTAACTGCACATTTCGCCTTCAACATCCCTATTACTTCCTTGTACCTGCCCGGAAAATCACATATTTGTTTGTTTCATCGGAGTTAGGGAAAAGTCGAAGCAGTATGAGGGGGATGGGGATTTCTCCGGGGAAGGATACTCGAGTTAAGCACACATCCTGAAGCCAGAGGACGACATAGACTAGTGATTTGATCCTATTTGAATTGCTTATTTGACTTTTTCCCGGCATTCCGAACCCGCCGCCCGCCACCCATCGCACATCGCACACTCCTGACTTCAAGATCTTAGACATCTGATCCTTCCAAGGATTTCTTATTTATTCTGCAATGTAACTGAAGTAGAAAAAAATTCGGAATGGTGAATTTACTGCGCACCATAGCAGAGGATAACACCCCGGCTTCCAGTGTGAAAATGATTCCTCCTCGGGGAGCTTTCCACTGCTCAAATTGGAGGAGTTCACGAGAAGCGTATCGGCTCGGCTATGATTTGTTTTTCGATTAAAACGCTTTGTTTTGATATCAGGGCTGATGTGAAATGGATGGAGTCGACAGAGGAGGAGTACTGAGGAGGTGGATGAATGTCACCAATGAATCGGTTCAGTGGAAACCTCACTGATGCGAGACTCAATATATTTCGATTTTCGTCTATCGCGAACGTGCGAATTTGCGAAAGTGGCGACGGCATGACGGAGCCCTCATGAAGAGAATTAATAAGGCATCGGAGCGCTACATTAGCACAAAACACCGAAAAACATGCGGGCGTAATGCTCTTGATGGTGTTTAGCCTCATTTTATGGACGCATTAATTTCGGGCTTTTATCGGATTGGGGACACGTGTTTTGGCACATTTTTCGGTGAATTATACAATAAAGTCAAATGATAACAGGATTTGCGACGAGAGTGATGATTGTTTTAAGCGCTACGGAAATGAATTAGGGCACGTGATGCGGCAAGTTAAGGAAGGCCTTACACGGATTCCCTAGCTGTTCAGAAAATTATATTGTCAAGTTGGTGATATTGTCACGCATCGTAATTTTAATTAGGAGCTATTTGTTAAATGTGATTAATTTGGAGTTGTTTTAAGGTATTTATTATTCGACAACCAAGCTTAAATTAACCATAGTTTTTAAATAGTGTTTCAGCGGCTTAGCGCCGTAAGACTCTTAAATAGAGCCGCCCCGGATTAAAATTTTTTTCTGTACATATTCGCACATGGATCCCTTATATACCTTATATACCTTTAGATATTTTCGGTATGATTTCTGAAATCGTGAAACCTCATTTAACATGGTCATTAAAAATTTGCAATGAACACCGCAGGCAGCGATGTAATTTCTCGCCGCCGATTATGTGGACCGTTATAAATATCGTCCTGACTGACATTAATTAAATTTTTGGTTTGGTTATTTCACAGCAGTTTAACAAAGCCGCTGTTGTATGAACTCAGTGGAAAAAATGTAGTAATAATAATAATTGTATAATTTAGCAGTTGACTGTCGAAAAACGTCAAGTACAGTGCAGTATCTACTTCGAAAGGGGCGAATTTCCCCGGATCGATTGCAATTTGTGGGGGTGGCGGGGCACGGTTTTTGTGTCACACAAAATATTCGCATTCAACTAAAAAACGGGTCTTGATGACATTTTAATTGCGGCCATCGCGAAGCCACTCATTAGCAGTGGGGATAATTAGTGGTGGACGAATATCTGTACTTATCCAGGTGCGAGAGGTTTTATATTTTTCCGTACTTCTCCGGGGTTTAATATGCCCTCAGATCATATTATCCAAGCTGTGGCATTTGTTAATAAAATATCCCAATTAAGCGGTCGGTCGGTCGCCGTGAATCAGTTCGGGGGGAATGCAGTCGGTGGCATTAATCCAAATAGCATGCACACATTTATTGGGATCTAACAAGGCGTAGTGGTTGTGCGGGTATTTGTCGAAAACATTCATATTCATGGGGCTGGAAAATAAAATGCCGCATTTGTTTTGGGCCGAGTTGAAAGTGGATTGCTTTCTCTTCCTGCCACCCCGGAAAATCGACAGTGGTTTTTCTGGTTGCAATTAATGCCTTTTCTGAACTTAATGGAACTTCTGGGGCTGAAAACACTGAAAACGGGTTGAAAGAGAATTTCACTAAATCGCATGGTGTAAAAGGATAGAAATACATTTTCCATTAATGAATTTCAAAAAAATAAATATTGTGGAAGTGGGGGTATAGTATAAATATCTGAATTTCATAATCACGATTCAATATTAAATTAATTGAAAAAACTTAGGTAACTTGTTTGAATTGTTTATTTAAAATTAAAAGTTCTACACAATTGTTTTTGTAGAGGTTGTTAGGCAAATTTTTAGAGGTGCAGGAGAATGGGGAAGTTTAATTCATCACATCGTACCTCCCCGGAAGGAAAAGTGACACACACACTACTACACAAGTCAAACTTTTCCGTGGTCATGTTTCAGTGTAGGGAATTCTTCCCAGATCTTTCGCAAGAGCAAAATCCAGTTTAATTGCGCGTACGGCGTAACTTCATATATTATTATAGAAATTAGTACCTACTGTTTAACTTCAGTGCCATTAATTGTTGTTCGTCCTTTCATACAATATTGTGGTGTGCATACGATAATTCGTGTGTCCAATAATTGCACTTCATTTGGGATATGGCAAGCAATGATTCAATCAAGTGATCGCAGCGCCACTTGCGTTAGATATCGAACTCAAGAGCATTTGTGTGTTTCTTGCGAGTTGCAACTGTCACGTTACCAATAGTTGCATAAAATTTCAATTATCTAACATTTAACGTGCATTATTTTAAATGAAAGTTACTCTTGAATAACTATTAGTGTTTGCAGATGATAATAATGCAAAAAATTCGATCAAAATTAATGAGTTCGCTTAAGTATATGTGATAATTGAAAATACACTATTGGTTGGAGAGTTGGTGCAGTGAAGTAATTTCCTCTTCGCGTCCCCTCAGGAGGGAAATGTGATGGATTGTTGGCGTAGTTAATAGTTAATAGTTAATATTAAGTTTTCAACGCATTCTTAGTTTGTTGCTTCCGTTATTTTTTTATTTTTCGCGAGTCTATAATAAGCGTATAAAGCTTGAAACATTTTTCTGTGTAAGTGTTAGTGTGTGACTGCCATAATTTAGGACCATATTGTGTGAGACAAAGAAAGTTCCGGATTCAGTATGCAGATGCTTTCTAGTAAGGTAAGTGCTTCTACCTTCTAGTTTTTTAAATTTCAAGTATTTTTTAAAGAATCATATATTACAATTTAAACAAAATTATGTCTTGAAATGGTTATTTTGTTTCAAAACAAACATAATACCCTATATTTAGGGTATAAAAATTGAGAAAGATTTTCAACATCCCTTCACTGTTCTCAGAAAAACTGTCCGTTATCGATGATTTTTAATCAATCGATCATATCGATAATATGAACATCATTAAGTATGTCTTAATGACTTTCCTCACACCGAGTGAAACCCTGCTAGACATACATACACATATACCTTTTGTTCAAAACCCATATAATATTGCCAATTCCACTTCCAATCAATAATTTTAATAATGGATGATACCGATTCAACTTGAAAACTCTTGTGCCATTCTGTGGATGACAGATTTTTTGAAACATTCAAGGAGGCTGTCACAATTCCAACTATAACTGTCCAGTAAAGAGGATAACTTTGGGAGAATACACAAAACAGTTAACATTGTATTCAGAGCTATTTTGACGAGGGTTTATTTCAAAAATACATTATTGAGATTTTGTGCCAATTTCATCTTGAATCTGTCCACCTAGGATGAATACATTTATGAGCGTCCTTATTCCATAAAAAACTATATATGTTTTGTGCTTTATGTAATATAGTAGATACAGAAATATTGAATACTAAAAGAGATGTTTTTGCATGGAAAATATTTATTAATTTCGCCATTTTCGGATAGATTCCCTTTGAAATCTGTTTAGATTTTAGAAGTGTTCTTGGAGGAAATTAAGTCGTTTTTAGTGATTTTAGTATTTTCCTCGCAATCAGTCCGAAACATGAAAATGTTTTTTTAACTACATGACATTTTTTACACAGCTTATTTTCAAAATTGAAAAGGCGAAGTCCTGACAAACATTTGTCGGTAATTTTGCAATGAACTTCAACCGATTTTGTTAATTAAAAGTAACTCCACTGGCACTGCACTGAAGACACAAAAGCATTAACGACTTGAATGTCCAAACGATGTTTTTTAAGAACTTGATAGCGATCTGCTGCTCTGTATTTTGTTAGAAGAATTCTTTCGCTGTAAAAAACAGAACAAGAAGTTAATGTAATTGGCAGTAATTTTCAAAATGGGTTTATTGTGTTCTTCAATGAGCGTTAAATATTGGGAATAGACATACTTGACATTTTTAAATTTTTTTACCGAATGATGATAAAAAGTTTTATAATTGCTTTCTACATTTCTATTGATCACTTCAGTTAAACATACAAGAGAAATAATTAGGCATGTACTTTTAATATTTGTACATACATATAAACTAGTAAGACGCTCGAAGGATTTAAAATGTTGATTACAATTTGCAATTAATCCAACAAAACAAAACTTTCGAAGGGTTAAAGTTAAAAGTGCATTTCGTTTCTCGAACCTTAGTGAACGTTGGACGTTGAGCCAAGGACGAAGTTTAATGTTTTACGAAGTTTTTGTGCGTTGCATGCGATTCAGTCTCAGTTTAATGGATCCCTGAATGAGACTTTAGCTCAACACTTTTAGCAACTTCGCCCGATTTGCTCAACACACACTGTTATTGCGTTGTGTTTTTGTTTTCGAACAGGATATACTTAAAAGTTCCGCAATTCCAGATCGACGCAAAAAACAAATACATTTTTCGCGTTAATTGCAAAATTCAGTGATAAAATCGTCACTTGAGGATGATGGAAATGATGCGAGAGTGTTTAATGAAGCTTTTTTGGTGTTTTTTTTTTCGGTTTTAAATTGCAAATTAAAAGTTTTAAATTATAAACAGGCAGATTCCAATTGCGAACGACAGCCAGGACGAAGTGGCTTTTTAATTTCAGTGAAAACGTGAACCGCCATTGAAACTGCAATTCGTTTTATTTTTCATTTCGCGATGGAATGCAGATCCTGTAAACACCTATTGAGGGTGTCTGGTGCGACATTGGTCAATGGAATGAAATGGATTTGCTCATCAATCATTACTTGGTCGAAGACTGTTAATCATGAGGGGTCTGGTTGTTGGGGATTATGAACTGTTTTCACCGACCGTGTCATTTTTTGTAGGATATTTATTTCATTCGGGCGAAGTTGTTTCATTGGTTAACACCTCTGGGATTGTCCAACAGCTTTTTGCTTGTTTTGTATAATTAACTGTGTTCATTTAATCGATGTTAATTAATTTTATCAAGCGTTTCAAACTCATAAGAATGAGTAAAAAATATAGTTAAAAGACTTTTGATGTGTAATGTTGTTCCAATTTCTGGAGAGGATATTAAATTTGTTTTTATTATGGGATCTTGCAACATATTTATTTTGTATAAGCGCCTTTGAATAAAATACACATTCAGAAAGAATTTCTGTGTATGTAATAACCTGAGTGCCTTAGACTTCTATTGCCGAATCGTAAAGGAGAAACAAGAACAAACAATTTCACCCACTTCAATGTAGAACGAAAACTTTCTTCCGGTTTTCACAGCAAACCTTTCAAAATGAAAATATTCAAAAATCCTTTGACATACAAGTTTATTTCTTGACTTCTGCGATCAGAAGTGGCACGAGTAAACAAGGATAAAAAAAAGCACGAACGTAGTTCATTCCTCACTTCCTTGTACCTATACCTGAAACGGTAAGGCATCGCCATGAATCTCTCCCCGGAATGAATTCTATTAACCCCACAAATACGAAATGAACTTGTAATCAAGACTGCGGTTAGGAATGTCGACGAAAACCAAGCGGAAAAGTTGCTCAGTTATGTGCTCAAAGAACAACGGCAACTTCTCCCGATGGCGCCTCATCCCCCACCGACATTTAAAGGGATTTCTCTTCGCACACAAACTGCTGAACTGCTTTAATAAATGTTTTCAAGTCTAAAGCATAACATTTATGGAGCAACAACAAATCTGCACATAATAAATCATTTTCAGGCAGCAGAGCTTTTGTTTCGACTTTCAGGAAAACATGAAAAAACATTTCATATCGCATGAGCCCCACGCAGAAGGGGTAGGGGAGTAGGGAATTGGCCCTGTCACACGTTCAGCATATGGCGGCCAAAGTCAGACGAAAGCATGCAGATGCAAATTTCATAAAAATTTCAATGCTTCCAACTGCAGAAGACAACCATAATCTCCATCTCCAGTATAGGATGCCATGACATATGCTCGTGCAGGGAAGTGAACCCCGCCGCGGGGACAAATTGAGCATTCGGGATTGCGAGCGCCACCTAGGCGTTTAATTAAAAACTTTTGTCTACGATTTTTATGGGGGTCCACCAACTGATCTTGGCCCACGTTTGAACCGGGCTCTGCGGAGCAATTTGTTTGTCAGTTTTGTTGGGTCCTGCCACAGATCCTGCCAGTGCAGTGGGGGGACACAGCGCACTTTGGTCCTTTCGCTTGAACCTTATTATATCTCAGCATGCAAATTCGAGTGCAAATCAATTTCATTCTCTGCGGAAAGGTCCGCAAAGTTTTGTACCTTTCAACAGGTTCAAGGATATTATTGCCTGTGCTCCGTTGGACGACGGCTCCTGTGATAATTGTTCAAAGTGGAGGTAGTTTATGCAAGACTTCGCTATATCCATGACGTGTCTAAGTTGCATGCACAATTTTGAATTCCTTTCATTGCTCCAATGTACTTCAGGTCCTTGGAAGGATTCGTTTTGTTTCGTAATATTATTGCTCCTACCTCTTGGAGCAGTTCCGGAGGATGGGTACTTTTTGGTCGCACTAATTGTAAGGAAGCTTCCCGGAAATTTTTATTGCCAGAGTCTAAAGTTGAAATTTATCGCTGAAATTGTGGTTGCAAATGGTCGAGGGGATGATGGCGGGTGGAAGGTCAGTTCAAGGCTGGAAAGTTTTTCAATTAGTTGCACTACGAAGGCGGTGAAAGTGCGCCGTTTTCAGAAGATGTTCTACGCCCTCACGGTCTAGACTGAACGCCATTATTTTCACTTCTGCTTTCATTTTAAGGACAGTTCATTTATCTCCTTTAAGAAATAAACGGAGTCCGCTGGGTGGGTGGAGTAAGTATGTTAAATGCACAGAGAATTTCACAAAGTTGAACAGGCTAGTTGAGATTTATGAAAGATCTTTTTGTCCCTCATTTCTTCCGTCATTTTGATGGTTTTTTAAAATTGGACTTTCATGTACGTCATCGTTTTCGTTTAGCACAAACGAAATGTCTTTTTAGTGGCGGATTTTTACTCATTAAGATTACTTTTGCGGTTGCCAGGAATGAGGACCTACATTCGTCCCTGTCACAAAGCAGCGCGGGGGTTTCAAAATGGAATCATTTTCTAAGAAATCCCTTGTAGCATTTCACTTGATGCTGTCCTCGGTACAAACGCGAAATTTTGCTGGGATTCTTGCCGGACATCAGCAAAACAAATAAAAAGTAAAGAAAAACAAAAGAAATGACTAGACAGCGGGGAGGGGTGGTTCGAGCGGTTTCAGGCCAGTTTTGATTAATGATTGCGGGCATATCATAACTCTTCCTATCTTAGGGATTCCGGTGACAGATTCTCCTCCCACCCTGACATAACCGACCCATTGGGGATAAGTTTGCCATTCATTTCTGGTCACAGGAAAATCGTTTTCTAATTATTTCGGCATTTTCCGGACAAAGGGATTAGGGCGACAGAGTGAGCGGCAAGAATTCCCAAAATCTCCGAGAAAGTCATGCTGTTTGATGCTGCTTTCTTGGAGTGTTTTTTCCGAGCGGTGGATAGGAAAAGTTTCCTCAGCCAGTTTGTGCAAGTACCATTAATAATTTCCGTTGGGCATAATGTGACAAATATTTGGCACTTTCGGGGATTCAGTGGTCGAAGTGACCAGTACGTAGGAATAGATCCTTTGATCTATTTAAAGATGAATATTGTGGGTTGTCAGAGAAATTCCCTAGGGTAAGGCCTTTATATTATTGCTAATTGATTTGAAAGGAAAATCATCGAGGGGCGAAGTAATGCATTTTCATGTCTGTATCCTATTATAGATTAGTGTGACTTGCATGTTATGATGCTCCAAAAAGCTACAGTCATCGAGGAAGAATCTTTTGGAAGGGAAACGAGAGTCGTTGGTGGTTGGTTTGATATCCTGAGCAAGTGGAACGAAAAGTGATCGCCAAAATAAACCGCATCGTCTTGAACTATGGTAAACAAACATCTTATGGAGTTCCAAACAAACACTTAATAAACAAGCAGCAAAACTCACAGTTCAGCGGCGGATTCGCGCAAAAGAAGATGTGAATGGAATTTCGCGGTTCCCATTTGATCAACATTTACTACATACGCGCCGCCCAGCGGCGGACAATAAATCATAATTTAAGGCGCTAAAATTAGAACGCACCAAAAAAGACCGCCTGAATTCCGAGCAGCAGTAATTAAACTGGGTCCAGTGGTAATCACTGAAGGATATTTTTTCTATTTATTGTCAACAGTTTTTGTGCTCATTAGGATTTCGAAATTAGGAGAAGGAGGTGGTTGGCTGAGGTCCGGCACGATTTTAAGTCCCGTGTTTAGGAGCGCTAATGAATTCCAACTGCGCTGGTGGAAAAATCTGTGCATGTGAGCTGATGTTCGAACTTGTTGCAACGTTGCACGTTGCAGTCGTTTGTTAGCCAACCACATAAATGCTGCCTATGGTGTGAGTTGTTTATTGCAGGTGATTTGCAGGCCGCTGCCAGAGCCAGAAGCCGGGTGCAATCGGCTGGATTTTGGCGTGTCTCGGGCCCATTACATGACGGAACCGGAAGGGGGACCCTGGTCTGCCCGAGCAACTTGCATTAATTATTGAAGCGCTGGAAGCTCTCCGGTATGCTTCGCTAGGACCTCGACTATCCTGGCTACCATGGACTCATGTTGGAGCACATAAATTCCGGCTAATCATCAAATGAAGAGTTCATTAAGTATGGAACAGATTGATGAGATTACCTGCAATTAAGTACAGTTACCAGGTGTTCCCGTAATTTATTTTAATTTACGAAAATTCTGGACTAAAAGTTATTTTCCATGCTCACTTTGTCGGTGTTGGAATGGCGTCTTTTTTTGTTTACTCCGGCTTCAATAAAGGGCGGGAGTCGATCAAGTTTTGAATTGCATTTTTCTTCAGAATTCATTGGAAAGTGCAAAATTAAAAAGAATATTGAGAGCTAAAAACTATGCTGACTGTTTTGTGAAGTCTGATTTTGCGTCGTAGTGGCTAGTGCGTAGTGATTTTCTTTGATATAACGCATGTTTTTTCTCACCACTCCTTTAAGGCGTTGCAAAGATTCGCTCAAATTTTATATTAGTATCCTACATCTAAGGTACAAAACGTTAAGGACGACAAATATGTATCCCCAGTGCTATTCAGTCGGTCACAGAGGTTTAAATTGGAGCCGAGCTACAGAAACTCTCACTATCACCGCAAAGGTCCCTCTGTTTAGAACAATGCTTGTTATTACCAAAAAAGACGACAAATGATGCAACATCACAGCTTAAAAGCGATCAGAGGAGAATCTTCTGCTGTGATTGAATTTGAAAATCGCGAGATTTAAGCCGCTGCCATTTTGCTGGTTCCACGATTGCAATTTTTTACTTTCATCAAATCTGATTTCGCAAGAAGACTTCGGAATAAGTCGTGCAATGCAGTTTCCGTGGCAGTGATTAATGCCACTGCAGCTCCCTAAGTGGTTTCATGTTGCCCGCAATCTGGCGATAGTAACTCGGGTCCCAGTGCAGTTTGTGCCGTCATAGGCTGCCGTGCACCCAGATAATAGGGATTCGTTTTTTATCTTCTCCCGGTGGTACTCCGATGTAAACGGCATTTTGAAATTTCGCTTCGTATTTTATTGGGTCTGTATTTGGGGTGCCTGAAGTTCTTCCCCAATGTAATGGAAATGCGTACTTTTATTTTTTTGCCTTTATAATTTAAAATTACCTGGAGTCACGCGAGACATTTTTCTGCATGGAAATTGTCAGAATTGAAATTAATTTTGTGGCATATTTGAGTAGATTAAAGTGGCATCGGAAATTGCTTTTAGTGGAAATTCGCAATTTAAGGCTAAAATGAGGCTAATGCTATGACCAAATTATAAGAGATCCAGTGACGGGCAACTGTCATGCAATGCAGAATGAACAGTAGTTCTCTTCTTTTATTATAACAAACAAAATGCAGCGGAAACGTTTTCCCATTTGACGGTTTTAGATTTTAAATTTTCATTACAATAGTTATTGATATAAATGCTCCACAAAAAGACCTGAATCATTCTTATCGGCAGATGTGGTAGACAAGACCAAATATTAATGTCCGACAACCGGGAAGGAGTAATCGACCAAATATTTGTGTTCGTTCAATGTTTATTTGTAGCCGATAAAATTTCAAAATAATCAAATGCACAGAGTAAGCATGAAAACCGAATGCATAACAGAATGAAATGTGTCGATGGCCGAACATCCTGCTTCCGAAATGTTTGTAAGCCCTATCAAATCTGTGATAACCATGTTATCGTTCATTAAACCGCATCAGCAAACTTGAACTCGTTCGTGCCCGTCCCATCCCTTTGCTGACGCAATCGTCCTCGAAGGGCTTACCTGGGATGCTCGTTCGCATACCTTAACATACAACCATTCCAAATTACATAAAGTAAGCTAAGCCAGTCATGAACTCTGCCCTGCTTCAGAATTATTATCGGCGTTCATGAGAAGCAGATCGGATCAATGGCACCGATAGACAGGAACGTCGAATATGTCCCTGAGCCTTCTCCTGACGGGATGCGTTATCTCCGGCCGATTCAAACACTGGGCCATGTAGAACACGATTATCCCTGGTGTATATGCCCCGAACCACGACTTCATCCAGACACCTGTCCCAGTCAGATACGTAAATATTTGTCTTGGGGAAACTTCCTGGTTATCGATATGACAACGAGCGAATTATTCCAGGGGAATACGCTGAAGACAAGATCGACGAAGAGGCAAGGGGTCAACGATGAAATCCCGAGATAGTTGGCGTGAACGATGATTTCTTCTGCTTTGTTCTCCCTCCGGATCTTGCTCGATTCGGTTTGGGTGGTCCGTTCGAAAGGTGCTCGATTGTTGTCTCCACGAGGCTGGACTTCTTTTCTGGATTCGGCCTACGTTCATTAGCGGACCGAGAAGATTTAAAATCATCAGCCAGAAGATAACCATCGACAGGTCTGGACTTCGCAGAGACAAGAAATTTCAGCGTCCGCGAGATTGTCCCCTTTTGTTTTTCCAGAGATTTACGGCAGATAATCCAAAAACGTTTGCCTCTGGACAAGGAGGGTTCTTTAACTGTATAGGAACGGGATAATTTTGATTTTTGATTTCATAGGTCAAAGTTAAAACTTCCAATGGTTTCAGTGGTTTTCGAGGATGTTCGGGTTTTATTAGATTCTAATTTGCATAAACAATTGCTGCGAAACACTTTCGAGTTAATTTATGGAGGACACCAGAACTTTCTCATGTTCAAAGGACATTAAACTGATAACAGGGACCGGATGCCAATGCACCTGTGACTCTTTATCAATGATCGCACCTCCAATTAGGAAATTTTGAGTCCTATTAGGTTGTTAATTCGGTTATCTTTTAAAGGTTTAGATTCAACATTTCGATAGGATCAGTTTTCTTCATATCACCGTTTAACTGCAAACACAACATTAGAATTAATTCGAAATCGATTTGTGATATCAAAATGTTAATAGATTACCTACTTTATAAATAATCACAAGCAAAGTTAATTTTACCTAATGAAATATTATAAGATATTCCGGACGTTTTCCACGTCTTTCGGATATCAAAGGTAAACGTTAAGCCAATAAAACGCCATTTTCATCACACGGATCTGCGACAAGTGAATGCATCTCATCAAGTGAGACAGTTCGAAAATCCGTTCGAAAAGTGTCCAAAGCTCAGCACGAAATTAATTAGGGATCCGTTCGGAGGTTGGCTTCGTTTTTTGTGCGTCGCTGGCTTAAAATTCATTTCCATTAATGGCCACGGATTCAATTTTAAAGTCATTTCCTGCTTACGATACTCACGCATGCGCGGAACCTTTCTTCGGTGGAGTTATAATTGTGCGCATGCGTTGGGGTCTATTCTTCTTGGACCCAAAAAAACGGCTGCTTTCAGTTGCCTTTTCCTAATCTGATGATAGAATTTTGTGGGCCGACGGTTTTTTCTCTATTAAAAATTTGAATTGTGACATTAATTACGAACGTCTTTGGCGTCTCTTGTGATGCAATCCCATGTAGGCTTTCGAAGAAAAATTACTTCCATACAGTGTTACCGTTGTAGTTTTAATTGGTTAATGGCTAGGGCAGTATTTTTTCTAATTTGTTCCTCCTTTCTTTCTTTTCTTAAACCAATGTATTTCCAATAATCGTAATTCTCTTCCTTTGTCGCAACTGTGTCGCTGCGTGTTTCTGTGACCCATTTAATCGCAGATCAACCCCCGACATTATAAAAATTTATATCTCTAAATCGAAAATTGCCTAATCCTGCTGCTTTGGATAGTCCTTGATCTAGAATAATCCTCGCTTACAATTCCCGCAAATTAAGTGAAATTTAAAGTGTTTGCCTCCGGCTTACAGTCACGCGGAGTCCATAAAATTGACTTACTCTCGCCCGGCACCACTTCTCCCCATCTGGCAGGAGTCTACTGCGGGATTATGAATAGCAATTAGGGATTGCAAGCTAATCCAGAAATAATTACACCAACATCTGAGTTTCCCATGCTTAATGTGATTGTCTGGCTTTGGTCGCACCATCGTCATCCGCCTGAGTCTACCTTGCGCCAAAAAACCCCAAAAGGAAAAAAAACAAGAGGAAGAAATTTCACACTATGGTGTCTTCTCGCAGGATCCTCCGTGAGTGTAGTGCGCCTTCGGAAAATATGGAACTCGGCTGAGATTTGGCGTCAGAGGTAAGTTTTAATTAACTTAAGCAATGCCTACAGGAAGAGAAAAACTGAATGCCGAGCACGTCCTAGTTGGTGCTGCTTCCGGTATCGGGGGAGCTGGCGGGTCCTTGGAGCTTCAAGTAAATCCTAAGTAGTCGATTGGATAGGAATGGGAAAAGAAAGGGCAAAAAGGATAAGAGCCGAATGAAAATTCCATTAAGATAATCCCATTAGCATAAGATGTCCTCTCCATTGGAATTTCAGCGAATACAGTTGGCTGCTCCCTTTGGACCCGAGGCTGGCAATCGAGTTCGTATATTTTTTCGCTTTGCTCAGCGTCACGGTTCATTGGGATTCCTGCCGACTCGGATTTGTAGGTTTATTAAACTCGAGCAGTCCTTTATGGGAATTGACGTCCCAAAGTGGAAAGTGTTCTTAAGCAAATGGGGCTGCCTCCCCTGAAGACGACTCCTGCCCGAAGAATACTCAGGATAATGACTATGCTCACGACAGGACAATCTTCCTTCTGCGTTCCAATCACTTCTGAAACGCCACCGCAGCAGAACAACACCGCACGCACTTCTACCCACCTACACCCAGCTTCGTCTCATCTTTCCCCCTGTCAGCAGAATTTTCCAATTATGAGCACATCAGTCAAGTCCGATCGCTGGACGCAATCAATCAATGACCACAGCTCGAGTTCTGTGCCGTGACGTGGAGTCGGGCTGCTTTGAATGCGGCCGGCTGCCCGCCCTTTGGGCACTGCTCAGGCGGAACTATTTGCATTTTAATTGACTCGTCGTCGTCGTTGTCCGCAGAATCGTCCGAGGTGGCTCTCGGGCCCCCGGTGGAGCCTCAAGGAGTCTTGGCGATTTCCGCCTGACGTATCTCAGCTGCCGCAATTTGTCCGAGCCATTACAGAGGGCAGCCGACCAGGATGGATGAGAATGGATGCAATCTGGGCCGGCTCTATTACTCGGCGTCAATCCTAATCACCGCCTCTGTTTGTTTTCACCTGAGTGGGCGCGGGGTAATTGCAGTAATGCGTCATTTGTAAGTAAGTGGCTTTTCATTTGATTCCGATGATAATAAAGATTACAAAAAGATGTTCCCTTGGATCTCTGACTGACTCTCATCCCAACGAAATGGTATTATTATTGAGGATTATGGAAAGTTTCACGGAATTAATCAAATTGACTTCGTAAACTCTGGAGAGTTCTTGTTGTTATAACATCCTCCAACTTTAAATATTTTGCGTGTCCTTAGAATGGGCTAAGCTCTCAGATTAAATTGTCTTGCCGTTAATGCTCGATTTCAATTTCAACTCACGACTGCATCAAGCCAGGGATCTTCAAGTAGTCCCAATTAATCGTCCCATCGAATGGAGATTTTAAGTGTGAACAAGGTTACAGGGGGATGATGATAACCCTTTCAATTTATCAATGTATTAGAAATTCTGATCCATTGAAAGCGCCCTTTGATGTATTCAAATCCACCTCGTTGCTACACGCAAGTCTCACCGGCAATTTGTAGCGGATGTTGTTTTATTTTTATGCTTAATGGATGTTTAAATTTTTTCACGAATTTCAAATGCAGGTCACTCTAGTGCAGGAGAATATTGCTTTATCCTTGTTGAAAGGTCGCATGAAAAAAATTTGCATTTTGCAGGCACGTACTTATTTCGTTCTATCCATTAAAACCTTTTTACTCGTTCAAAATTTTTTGTTTTTACTTTTTTTTTTTGACAAAATATATTGAAAATGGCTCCTGCTCAAAACTAAAACCATTTTCGGTTTGCGACAATTCATCACTAATTTTGGCAAGGAAAAATGGAATCCATTCCTGTAGGTACATCTGTTGTATATGATGAGGATCATGTCGTGCGGAAAGGCATATTGTGAGGAGCTGATGTCGCATTCGCAGGGATATAAAACCCCGCCCAGCGACAATCCACCCTCGCAGGATATTTCACCGTCTCAGACATGTTAATTTCGTTATCATACACAAATCAGGCATTCAGTTGTTCTAAGCTTGTCGACATTTTCTTCTTTTCTGTTTTCGGGATGAGTTTCAGTCGACGTCTTTCAGGACAACGCAGACAATGTGGTTGGAACGACCGAAAGAATTCCCGACGTTTCACACTGACAACAGGAATACATTTTGTGCGCAAAGGAGTAGAAATTTGCATAAATTTACTAGAAGAAATGTCAGAGCAAGTTATCCTCGGTACCGTGGTTTCATTTACTGCCAGCAATCGTCCTTAATTCAACAAGCATACACTCACTGGAACCTGGGGTCGTTCCGTGGAGGATGTTGCCCAGTGAAAAGATTTCGGCTTACTGCTCTGCATTTAATCATAGCACAGTAGTTTTGGCTCTACTAAAATCTTTTTCAGATTTGTTGATTGCTGGATGAAAGTGAACTGTGAAAAAGATAATCCGAAAGGATATTAATCTTGATTCGCTCAAAAGGCAACGCCCAGGGGAAGTGAATAAATTCGTTATCGCACAAATATTATTCAACCGTTGTGAGAGAAGGTATCCTGTATCTATAGTGCCACTATTTAATTATTCACCTTAAGCACCTTCTGCATCCCGCAGGACTACCGTTTGTTGATTGAAGGGATTTAGCGATGCTTGTGAGTCGTCTTCGAGGAAAGCATAAACACATTTCGAGTTAGAAATCAGTTACCACAAGAAAGGCCAGCAAAGGATTAAACGTTTTGTAGAAAAATAAGTTACTGCAAAGTTACTTGTAACTGAAAGTAGTCACATCCTTCACCTGGAATCAAAATTGATTTAGATCGCATCCTGGTTCAGTCAGCTAACCTATCTCACATTGTCCAGAGCCAATTATCATGAGTCGAGAGTCCTTTCTGTTTGCTCATGACACTCGGAAATGAGATAAATTTAATGAAAACCGATTTCCTCACTTTCATCCTTTTCCAAAGGACCACGCTCTACAGTACGGTACTCTCCAAGCATTTAACAAAAGAAACAAATAATATTTTGTTTGACCTGAGCATGATGTTGAAACTGACTCCTTCTCAAAACGACGACACAAAAGCTGAAACTTTTCCAAGACACTCCTCATTTCGGTTCCCTTTTGTTCTGTGGACTTTTGTAAACATGTTTACTTTCGGATTTGATGGAATTTCAGTCCTGGCGGAACTTTATTACGTCCAGAGGTTAAATTGTTTTTATGTTTGTTTAGTACTCCTTTAGTTTCAGGACGAAGATTTTGAAATCAGTGATTGTGTTGGAAGATGCTTAAAAACAGATTGTTACATTGTTGCTGTGGAAGCTGTGTGAGGATATTACAACTTCTGGTTTTAAATTTATCTTTTTTCCATTTTATTATTATTTTCCTTTCATTCAATAAATAAATTTCGTGTAGTCGTATCTTCCGTTTAAGGTGGATGTTTTTACACATCATTTAAACTGGGAAGACCCATCCCTCGGAAGTGAACTTGTCTTCCTTATACGGAAAGTCCTGTTTTTGCATTCAGTCAGTATCGGAAGACAATGCCTCCTTATTTTCGGAATAATTTATATAAGTAATGTCCGGAGGGGATAGTTTCCTTTATATTCCCTCTGTAGAAGAATGCCGAAAATTAAGCAAAATGTCTGGAATGCAGACAAGCCTTAAGAAAGGACTT
The DNA here is from genome assembly GCA_963082835.1 of Leptogaster cylindrica. Classification (NCBI taxonomy): domain Eukaryota; kingdom Metazoa; phylum Arthropoda; class Insecta; order Diptera; family Asilidae; genus Leptogaster; species Leptogaster cylindrica. The sequence continues at coordinate 51,005,777 of OY720105.1, forward strand.
CCTGTCGTAAGCTTACATCTGAAAGCTTTTAGCTATAATACGCATACTGAGGTTCTTAATGGAGGAGCACCGAACGCATTTGTCCAACGAGAAGCGGAAATGAAAAAACAAAAAAATGAAAGTATTACAGCAGCGTCGACAATAGGACCTTTTACATGTCCTCGGGACGTAATATCTGCCCTACGCAGTAATGCTTAGCGTAGGTACCGTAGGTAGCATAGGTAGGAAAATAACCTTGGATCGGGAAGTATTTCTCCCCAGGGCTGGAAGGAGCAGCACGCGTTATAGCATGGCGACATCGATGACTTGATCACATCCCCACCCGTCTGCATTCAGAGATAAGGTAAAACATACACCGAAGGACGATATTAATTTACCAAACGAAGTTATTATTATTCCCTCCCGGAGCCGTTGTTGTGTTTTTCTATGGTTTTTGTTTTTTGCTAACCTCGAACTTCTGTGGGAAATCTGGAAAAGTGGAAAGCAAATAAGGAAGAACCGGAAGAAGGCATGAATATGAAAGTTTTCCTGTGTATCCCCGCTCATCGCCCATCAACGCTCGCCTCGCTGCCATACTAAAAATCCATCCTACCCCATCACCCGAGTTAAGGGGGAGGGGGGTCTTCTTCTCCATTCGCTTATTGTTCAGAACGGTGTCGGTAGCTTGCGGAAATATTACAAAGTGTGTAATTTGTCCAATCAAAAGTTTTTCAATTTATATGCTAAAAGAGAGCTGAGCCAGTCTGGGGAGTTGGCCGGGCGAGAGGGGAGGGGTGATGGGAGAGATTGAGACAAATTTTCTGTCACTTTAAAGGATTTTTAATCCTCTACTTAGACAAAACGTTCTTTGTTCGCAAATCTCAAGCCATGCATAATGGTTGTGTTGTGTTAACAAATTCTTTATTCGGTTTTATTACCACCCCACGAAATTGGTAAAGTTTGCTCGAAAATAGAAAGTTTTGTGCTTTGCTTGATATTAGAGATGATGAGATGAAAACGAAGTTATATTTGACTCAGGAGAGATTTGAGTACGGGACAATTACAAAGTAAGTACTCTGTAATTTTCTTGTTTCGGTTTAAATGTTTCTATTATGGGCAATTTGGAATATACGGAGCATTTTTTTATTACCTAAATCTCTTTTCCAGTCATGGTCACATTTGAAGTTTTCGATTTTAATGGTTTTACTTTCTGGAAACTGTTTTAAAGTTCGTGCATAGAAAAGTAAACAAATTCAACATGATTTTCCCCCGCAATCTTTTCCACCTCGTTTTCATTTCATATGCACGACGTGCACAGCCGGGTCCAGAATTTACATGATTTAGCATATCCTCGGTCATATGAAATCTGTGAAATTTACAAATCAAGTGCCACAGGCATGTGACACTTTGACATCCTGACGGAGCGGGCGACCTGCGGACTGCGGTCTGAAATTCGTAATTACTTTAGGGAATTTGTTAATATTGTGGAGATGAGCTTGGATTAGGTGTAGCGGGGGGAGGGGCCCGTTCGCTTCGGGGTTGTGTTGCGGTGCAAAGTTATTACTTAAACTTAAATTTTAGCATGGTGGTGGAGAGGATTGAGATTGTTGCCAGGCTTTAAGCGGATTTAGTTGGGCAAATTTCTTGACATATTTCCCGGGGACTTACACGAAAACCATATTTGCGTTTCGCGTAAATTTTCAGGGGATAATTATGCTAATGTACACAATATGTTTGCTGGGAATTTCATTAATTTAATCCCGACACTCAATATGGAGCCAATGAGATCGTTCTATGTTTGCGAATATCCGAAATCCCGAATGTATTGAAATTTTGAGGACGTCCGGTGACCCAAGCGCACTAAAAACAATGAACACAGTTCGACCGTCATGCATTGTTTTCCACCCCTGTTCGGAGGTTATTCAGTGGTCCTAAGTATTGCCATGAATTTTAATGAAAGTATTTGTCAAGTCACCCCATTGGACACAAATCACGTTTGACGTGCATCTCCCTCGCCACCCTTCATATGACCAAAATAATTGTGTCTATTTCAGAGGCCGGATGGATCCTGTTCAACCGGACCGGTCGCTATTTGGTGCTAAACTACTTTGACGGTTGCCATATTGTTGCTGCCTGCAACTAACAATTAAATGCAATTTGAACAGTCATTGGGGAAGGAAATCGTGTGCGTAAAGGGGGATGAAAATGGACATTGAACTATTGTTGTGAATTTACTACACTTGGAAAAAATTATCGAAACTTGGTGAATTGGAAAAGGATCTGTTATTTCAGCTGATTTGAGAACAGTTGGTGAAACAACATTAACCCGAAAATTGTTCATAGGTCCTTTTGTCATGCAAACAAAAACAATACAAAAATGAAAACAATCAGACTTGAATCAAATAATTATATAAGCGTGAATTTTCCTTGAAAAATCTTGACAGGATAAACAGGGAATCCGTCATTTCAGTGTTAACCATCTGTAATCGTGACCATAATTGTTTACTTGGCTGCCTACCTTATCCCGTTATCAGTCTAAGGAGGCCATTAATCACGTTCCTGAGTGCTCTATTAATCAACTCCTTGTTCTGCTAGCCATAGACAAAGTTGAACGATAATTCTCGAAGACATCGCGTTTGTCCGAAATTCTTTCCAACTAATTTTGGACAAACAGCTGAAGGACACTTCCCGATGTTTGTCTTGTGCTCGATACGCTGCTACTAAAGTCAATCACTTGTGGCGTTTTGTTTGTTTGTTCATTTTGGTTTCCTTTTGATTAAGACGTGACAATCAGACGTTTTGAAAAGGACACGTTTTCATTAGAGAGGAGTTTGACGATTTATAAAGAGCCGGCAATGTTCATATTTTTTACAAATATTTAAGTAGGTATCTTAATTAGAAAAATATTTTTAGTGTTGTTAAACTCAACTTTAAGCTTGCACATAAATAATTCGAAATGATCGATTGGTTGTTTCGGAGCCAGGGGAGATTCTTATATCAGGAAATAAAAACCAAACAACGTGAAGTATAACATGCAAATTCTATGATCACTTTGACCTCAACTTCAATTCAGATCAATTGGCGAATTGATGAAGATCGATATTTAATAAGAGCAGGAGACAACAGCTGTTGAATTGCGTTCGACGTGGAGCAAATCGATTTGCGTTCAACTGGTAAAGCTCCATTTTCCAACGGGCGACAATTGCGCCGTTGGAGCTCCTTAGATTTAAAATGGAGCAAGATCGGCAAATCATACTCGGGTGGGATGACCTTTGGATTGGATTACAATGGCAACATCAGTACATTTTCGATTTGGAGAAGTCTCAACTGTTGTGAAACGAAATCGGCAGAACGCGAATCTTTGAACTGCAACAATTAACATTTGGAGTGTTCGTGTTGCGAGTCCTTGAACGTTTGTGTGGTTGCAGCAATTTGAATTACATGCCAATGAAATCAATGAGAACCATCGGAAACATGCAAATGCCCTTCGAACTGTGATTTCTCTGACGGTTTCGTGCATCCATTAAATGCGAGTTTCAGCCGAAATCTCTCACAGATCCAGTCACGTGGACTGCTAATTTGGGGGATGATGCCCGAAGTGGGGCCAACCGAATCCGAGTTCAACTGTCGATGGTGGCAACGTTACGATCCGATTATGCAAGAGTTATGGCAGTTCAATTAAACGCTGTTGAGTGGAAAAATATTTATACAAATGTTTCCCGACTCGAACGAGCAGGCAGAAGCAAATTTGCACAGCTCCCTTGATTCCTTATTTATGGAAAAGTGCTTCCAGAGACTTAACCCCGACTCATCTGCAGAAGTTTCCATAGCTGCTATCGCTGTTAATGCGAGAAGTCAGTGGAATGTGGAGGAAAATGCTCCGAGAAATTCAGAATTTATGGCGATGTTTAAAGGTGGGGAAAAGTGCGTCATGAACATGATTAAATAGTGCGAAAATAAATGTCGCCCCTTCGCATTCCACATTTTCTCAAAATAAACCAAAATTACTCTTGATTTGAAGACGAACGAAGGGCGGGTGGGGCAGACAGTGACACTCAGTCATGAATAAACGAAATGGAGCCACATCAATCACATGTGCCAATTAAGGGTGGCTGCATCACACTGGGAAAGGGTGAAATTGCTGGAAAATTTAATTGGTACTAAAGGCAAATGAGAAATCCTCTCAGAGGGGGTGGTGACTTGAGTTTCATCGTATATCACTTCCCTTGAAGGGAGCCGAGACGGGGGTTCGCAAATCATGCAAATCGACAGATCTCCGCAAAGCACTTATGAACGCAATTAGGTGGAGTTAATTGATTCAGACTCCGCAAATTATCTGTCTTAATGGCTGCTCGACGCAGCTGCTTCGTTCAGGTTTTCCAACGAAAGTGAGCAACGAGCTTCTAAGCAAATTTTAGTTTATTGAGATCGCAAATTATTTATTGGTGCATAATTCTTCTCAAAGCCTGGCTCCGAAAAAAAACATGATTTAATACTGCGCACTAAAAAATTGTGTTATACAGTCTAATTGAAATTTTATTTGTTTTTATAATTTTCTCAAGGTTTACTGATTGCTCAAGCTCAAGCCACGCATGAAAGTCTGAGTCAATTTAACTGTTGCACGCTTGAACAATTTCTGATAAGATAATACCCGATGTCAAGAAACTGGAATTGAAATTGAATTAAAGTTGAAGGTACAACAATTAGAATCAGACACCGAAAACCTTTCCTACCGCTACTTAATTCTGTTCACCCTTTCACGGGGCGATAATCCTTTCCCAACGGAGGTGATTGACACCCGACGATGGCTTTAAATAATCGACAAACTTCTATTTGCTTCCATCTATACGACATTTTAATCCAATTTCGGTGCTGGGAAAATATTTACATTTGTATTCTGTATTTTCAAGAATCTTGTCAGCTGCTTTATTTACTTTCTCAAAGGGTTTTTCGAGTGTTGTTTGAAAAATCATTTGTCGCAGGTTATTTTAATCAATTGAACAGCATGAACTGAGCCTTGCCTTGAAGGGTTATTGACAACATGACTGACAATTTGAATCTTTGACAATTTTGAACTAAGTTTTAGTATACATTCTGCTATTAACAAAAGAAATAAGAATCGTGACAATGCATGAATCTGGGTTAATTTAATTATAAGAGGATTAAGTGAATGACGAGGATTATACAGAACTGAATTTTGCAAGATATCCTTCGAGCAGCCAATAACAACGAACGCCGTGAGTTCGTGAAAGTTTGCCGAAAGCAAAAACTCCGAAGTCATATTGTTGTAACAGTTTCCAATATTTCTCAAAATTCATGCAAATCAGATAAACTTTTTAATAATTTCTTTAATAAAGGATAAAGAGAAGGAGGAGTACGAAGTTGTTTCCCGGCATCCAAAACTTCTGAGAAGAATATTCTTAATGAGGGAAGAGCGGGTAATGAGGGTTAATTGGGATAACCAAGATTTAATAGGAATGAATAGAAATGCCGGCTTTACCTGCAAAAGTTTTAAGTGGAACTTAATCCCGAAGATGGTCAAGAAAAACAACGAACAATTTGTTTCATTGTTCACGATTAAATCTGTTGCATACCTTTAAGGTTCCGTCTTCGAAGTTTGCCGAACTCGAAACTAAATGAAAAGCATTTTGAGAATATTTAAAAAGAATTCTTGTCAAAGAATTTTACTTGTTCGTTGAAAGTTTGTTTAATAATTTGTTGCTGGAGTAGAAGACAATTTGACAGAATTATTGTCATTTTTTGTTGAGAAGTAATTCATCAATAAATTAAAATTCCTATTAATTTGAGTAATATTTTTCAGAGTAAATTAAATAATACGAGAAACACGCCATAAGACACCCAATTCGACACCAAATTAAGCCTTGCATTGCCATTTGTAAGCTCGTTTAATGAGTCCTGGGGAGCATTTGCATTCACGTGGATTCGTCTGTCTGTTTTCGTGTTGCAAATGGGCGACGTGCCAGTGGAATGCCTAAATCAACATGGTGTCCTGCAGCCCAAGTGGCTCTATCATCAGTTCGCCGCAAAACTTTGTCTGTATCTTGCCAGTTAATTAAAATTCGCAATCAAAACTTTTGTCCCAACACTTTGGCCACCTACAATCCCATTCCTTTCTCCGAATCCCCGGGAATATGCTCCCCAAGGACAATAACACAAATCGGAATCTTCTGCTGAGCACTTTGCTGGTTCATTTATCCATGGAGGATGGAGACGACAATTACAAATTGCGCTCGACTGGGCTAATGTTTGTTCGTGGTTTACATGTCCTACCATCTGCCTTCCCCCAGCCTCCCCGCTGTGGACCAATAATGGACGGCACTGTGAGGACCTTGAATCATGCGCCAAGTGCGCACTAAGTAAACTTCCTTCGGCCCCATCTTCTGTGTTATCCTCATCATCGTCGCCTTTGCTTCCTTTTTGCATGTGTGGATTTCTTGTTCATTAGTTTCTAATAGAAGTACCGCAGAGGGGGCGAGAAAATTGGATGGTGTCCCAGGGATTGAATAATTTTGCTGTTAACATGCCCTGCTCCCGGGTGAATTTATCTGCGGGAAGACCGTAGACACTTTCTAAGTGGTTTGCCGCGTTTGCGAACCTAATTAATTACATTTCGGGTATGATTTTGGTCTGGCGACGTGGCGCAAAACTCCAGGCGAACATCCGGCCACCAAGTTAATGGCCTGAGATGATACCAGAATGACCTAAATCTTTTCGGGGGATATGGAGAAGGAAATCGCTCCTGGTCCCTGAATTGAGAAATAGAAATTCTGCGCAATGATTTAATCAAAGTGCTTGGAGGACGAACAGTCGGTGCTTAATGCCGCCATTGACTGCGATGTTGGCCACTTGCAAGACGTTGCCCACAACATTACCGTGATTAAAACAACAATTAATATCAGGAAGTTTTTCTCAAATTTCATTACATCGTTCAATATTTATGATGCCTTAATAAATGACGTACATTAACGTAACGAGGATCAACAAATAATTGTGAAATATGAGAGCGTTTCGTAATATTCCTTGTCGTAGTGTTCGATAATTTCCGTTCTCTTTACTTTGGGATGCCAGAGTACTTTATTGAATATTTTATTGAGCGACTCCCGAAAAGGGGTTTCGAGGTGGCCTTCAAAGGGGTGAAAGGTTTAAATTCCCAAACCCAGTGTGCATGATTCAAGTGCCAAGTCTGCGATTATCGGTGAATTAACTCAACCCATCCACCTCACAATCTGCAAAAAATACCGTCGTCATGTGAAAATACCCAAGATACAGAGATTCCTTTTCACGCTCGGTGGGACGAAGTTCCATTCCAGCCCGCAGCAACTTCGCCTCGGAAAGTATTAAGCCACGGCACATTGATTTCGTGTTCGAGCGCCAAGTGGATGTAATGCCATCAAATCTCATGTTTGGACTTCGGTTTTATGATTATGTGGAATGTCACATACTTACAAGTCAGTAGCCTGCAACGCCCCATCCCGCCGGCTCTGCGCCATCAGAACGATCCTGTATGCATACTCGACCCGAAGGGTTTGGGATGGAATCTGAGAAATCAAACGGAGATGGGGGTGGCTGCCCTCTGGCCGTGTGCATTAGTGGAAAGTTTTCACATCAGTGATTTCCTTTAAGATGACTGCGAATACGACGACGAAGATGGCGACGAAGACTCAATAGAGCAGGCAACATTGAACGATGAACGAGTTATTGAGATTCCTTCGGGGACATGTGCTTTGTCCTGGAACTGCTCAGGGATGTATTCGGAAAAAGTCTGAAGAAGTTTCAAGCAAATAAGGAATTTTCGGCATTATTGAGAACTTGGGGATGAGTTAAGGGAGACCTTAAGTGCTTTGTTGATAATATTGAATTCAAAATGGCTGCACTAAGTCAATGAAAGTGCGCTAAAAGCACTGTTTACAATCTCCGTTATATTAGAGTCATCCACAAATTCTTGCAACTGTCGCCATTCGGTACATTTTCAACGATATGAGTGAATCATTTCCGTCGGAATCGTCGCGTCGCGTCGGCCGTCGCAAACTGTGTGGTCCAACTGGTCCACGGTCATGGCACATTTGAACAAATACGCATAATGGCTGACCTCTTTTTACAATTTGTCTGGGGACACTAGCTGCACCCGAAAGAGAGCCAAATGTAGGCGATTTGGTCCCATTTAGTTACTCATGCTCATAATTTGCATGCACGAAACTTTTGCAACTTGACATCGATCGCCTTCTTCGGCTCCATAAAATCAATCCAATTAGGATTTTTTTCTATCTTTCCTCTATTTCATTCATAAATCGGGGAATTAATGGAACAGAAAACCTTCCTTGTTGCCGGTTGTCGGTGTCACCTGGGAAACCAGTTGCAACGCTCGTACACGCTGCGGAACGTGTTTGTCACAATGCAATAGAATCGGATTTTCTGTCCCTGGCACTGCTAAAAAACCCACATGGCATCACCGTTGATCCACCGCAAGGAGGTCCCGGTGCAGTGCTACAGCGATAAATCACAGGAGGTCACGCGGCGGGCAGCCTTATAATCTCTGCAAATATTAACGCTCTTGTGTCATTTAAATAAATGCGTACCTTGAAACCAGCCCCGTCGACCTCCTTCAACACCGACTGTTTTTAATTTCCCATAAACTCTCGACCAAGTGCAAATGCACAACATGCACCATTGCAAATGCGGATTTTTCGTTTTGCAATATTTTTTTTATTTAAATCGCTTCGCGCGGAATTATTAATCTCCCGTGCAGACTGCGAACAGGACTAGTTCTCCGGTTTCTTATGTAAGGACCCTGACACGGATGCTGTTGAAGCGGCGGCGGTGGCTATTTGGAATTTAATCGCATTCACCGCGGTGACAGTGGCCAGAAGGGAGCGCGTCACATCACACTCGGGGCACTTAATCGCATTAAGGCCGCTCGGCCGCCGTTAAGAAGATTGACCACCGCAGGAGGCGCGAATCCCATTCGAGCGGGGAGTTAAATTATGGGCTCCGTACATGGATGATGAAATTGTGTTCAGCCCAAGCCTTGTACGGGAAATTAAACTGAAGGAAAGGATAATAAATATGATATTTTAATATCCTCCAATTGGATTGTCAGAGCAGAGATCGTGCTGCAAGATTAATAACTGTTAAAATTCAATTCAAATTCGCATTTGTTTACAATGATTTATGAGAGAAATTCGAGAAATGAAATCGTGTGTGATTTTAAAAGAAAACATTCCCAAAATCAGTCGACTGGGTAATATTAAGGTTTAGAGGTCGCGTCAAATTTAATTGTTTATGATAAGCTTAGCAAAAATTAGTAAGTAAAACAGGTGAGAAGATATTTCAGGGAAAATTAAAACGAAAGACTTAAGCGTGAAACTTTCTGTTTCAATGTACCTACCAAAAAAACAAAACGGGGGAATTTTTAAGACAGTTCAAAGTTCAAACAGTATCAAAGCACAAGGAGCACAAGGATCGCTTCTTGTTTATGAAGTAGACAAGGCCAACATCACTTTGAAACGGTTGAATGAACAGATCGTCTCCCAGGTGTTCTGGTGGGGGTGCACCTTGCCTCGGTCGTGGCAGCCATCATGGATATATCTAATTCGCCTAGTAGAAGTTGACGGACTCCTTTTGTTTTGAATCTAAGCAAGTGACAGCAATGTTCCAATCGCCATTATGAATTTTTTTAAAAAGCCAAGAGAAATTACGCATAGGATGGATATAACATTCTGTGTTATTTTGACTTTAAACAAAAAAATGTCCGTTTTCCCTCGTGGAAAAAATTTTTAATTAATACTTCGACTTGAATTTTGTTTAATTTCGAATCTGCTCATTTGTGTTGGAAGTTTTCAAACACTCTTTTCAAAATTCAATATTTATCCTGAATGTAGATTTTTCCATTAATGTGCACCGCAGGGAGGAGCGCTTCTGGTGGTAGAAATGCTTTCCCCATGGATCTAATTACAGCCCCTATTCGGTTCTGACGTGTAATTAAAGCGCCCGAAGTAGGATAATTCGAGCCGACAGGTCTTTGGCACGGTTCACTGTTCATATTGAACAGCAAATCTAGATCACAACTCTGGAATTGTATTTAAATGTAAATGAGATGAATCAAAATTCGATTTTGAATGATTTCACGGGTCACAGATGTTCTGTTGTGCAACAACAATGAGGGGGTGGGGGAGAGTTTGGTGCAGTTTGACGAGGGATCCACCGATGCAGCGCTGTCCATTTGAATTTTGTTAATTAAATTGGAAAGTGTTTGTTTACTTTGTATTTTCATTTCATTCTTCCTTTCAATGTAATAAAAGTTCAGTGGTGGTTTTCATAACATTGCAAGGATGTTAATTATTGACAACAGTCTGGCGGATTTTCGTCACAAGAAAACCTTTTGAGGCTATCAAAAAGTCCTTTCGGAAACATAAAAAATGCATTAGTGACAAGTGTTGAATTTTTCGTCTTTGATTTCATCTCCTCATGACGGAAGATTCATTCGTTCTTTCATCCTGATATTGGATTTTTGTCAGCTGTGTGTCGGTCGGGTTGATTTGAAAACCAGGATATATCGAGGAAGTTTGCACTCCCATCACAACATCAGAGAGACAGGACTCCAGAATATGGGCACTAAACGGACGAATGACGTCTTTATAGTGGTAAAGTGCCTGCGGATGCTGTCGTTAACTGCATTTGTTACAGCTCCAGGATGTTGTAGCGTTCTTAGGGTGTGGGAGACGTCCAGTGGATCAGTGGCTAGCACTGCATATTTTTACAGTGCAATGCGCATTTCTTTTATCATTGGGGCAAACATTTGGGATTACGTTTTCGATGACATAAAATGCATAATCTGTAGCGATGAATATCTATGTAGTTGTTCCTGATGGAAGAGGTCCAGGATCTTTGGGGAATAATATTGAATTCTGTATCCGGCAGGGAAAGGACATGGATGATATTAGGTATTGATGGAATACGTGAAACCTGGTTTAATTGAGATGAAGGGTTGAAATAACAAAATTAGAAATTAGTCTCCCCGTTAATTAAGGATTCGTCCTTTTCCTCTGATTCAGTCTGTCCTTTTCAAAGTACCAAAGATTTATTTTTTTAAATTTCAAAATGATTCAAAACGATTTTAATTGGGAAAAGAAGAAGAGTTAATTCAAAGGCTGGTTCATGTTACAAAAAATCAATCATTTCAGATGAAATAACCACTTAGAAAATGACCAGGGGATGAATATCGTCTATCTTAGTCAGTGAGTGGCTGCCAACTGGAGTAATGTGCATCGGTCCAGGTACTGGTGAGACTGTTTGCCTGCCATAAAAAAGAACCGAAAATGTCCAACAGACAGTTTGATAAAATTTTCAGGCGACATTGCTTCAAGCTGCAATTCCTTTTTGAAAACAATTCTCTTTGCGTCCTGACATGGGATGGTCGAGCAGCGGGAAAGGATTTCAGAAGGGCCCTGATGTCGGGGTTTTATTGCCGGCCATCAGGAAATAAATGTAGTGGAGACCATTGAGTCGGTGAATGATTTGGTCAGTTGCTGGTCAACCAAATCGATGGCTGTTGGGGTTCCGCTTTATTCCGCACTCCTGATTGAGTGCATTCATTGGCAAGCCATAAAACTTTATCACGGGGAGCCTTATTAGGACACGAATCACATACTAAGAGGGCTTTGGCATGAGGACATTATGGGGGATATGGATCATGAACGATGTTCAATTTGACATTGTTGATTTAATGAAGAAATTATTTAAAAATGTTGAGCGATTCCTTCAGAATGTTGTGGTTGATTATGAATTTTTAAACCAAGGGCAACAGTTTGTTGAGACATCAGTCAAGACAAACGGAAGGCGAAACTGATGGGTCGCGCTGATCAATCAATCATTCGAAGTCAACTGGAGCATGATTGATGGCATTCCGGCTAATAACTCTTTGAGTCCCTCGAGGCGGTTCCAATGCTCGTGGTTTTGTTGCTAGGACCAGGTTCATCAGCAAAGTGGCTTTGATGTATCTCAGCAGTTTTCCGTGGGCACGGGGGCCAGAATTTACATATTCTGTCACAAAAAATACAACAAGAGCTTAGGTACGAGTATATAATTGTAATATTTATATAACAGTGCAAGAAAAGAAGTCTTGTCACAACTTGGTGTTTTTCCGGGAGATTTCGGGCTTCTCGGCGGCTTGGTGTCGATTACCACAAGATCACAGGTTTCACGAATTCTGTAAATATAAATAAGAAAAAACGCTTGCTAGTTGTTCTTGAGGAAATAAAACACTGAAAAACGCTCACGAAATGGCTTTCGTACTTAATTTTAACGTTTTTAGCTGCTTTCTTCGCTGTCGGGTTGCGCCATTCGTGCTTACGTGGACTAAGTGCAAGTTGAAAGTTCATGCATGTTTCACTGCATCCGTGCCGTGGTCTGGAGATGGTTTCCAATTGCTCCCTCGAATAAAATACATTTTCTGTTAAGTCGTTATGTGACCTCTTCAATTTTTAATAGGCCATCTTGTGGTTCTGTGGTACTCTCCAATTGCGGGAATCGATAAGAGCTCACTCAATAACATCTAGAAACTGGAAGAAGTATCTACATGTATTTTTTATGTATATTGTATAGTGTTCCTTCCTTTTCAAGCGGTTATAATGTAACAAACACGAAACTCTTACAGTTGAGCGAACTTAACAATGACCCAGTTGTGATTTATTTCATATTGCAAGCTTCCTTGTTATTGTCGCTCAATTTTCATTCCTTTATCCTAAATACCCTGGAGGACAAAGTCACTTAAGAACTTGGAAGATACCGGAACTCCTTCCGGTGGATCAGCTTCGTCCAAAGGAATTCTCTCTCTCTCTTTTAGGTTTATTTGAAATTTTAGAAAATCCCCCATAATGCTGGAGGGCGAAAAAAATGATTTATATTATCTACAACCTTTATGTAATGTAACTGAAAAGGAAAAGGACTACAAAAATAAAAACTGAGTTGTCGTTTCCATTCGTTAGAACCTTATTGATACTATTGCGAGTCTATTGTGTAAAACGTCCCGCGGGAACATCTTCCATTACTCCTTAACTGAGATGAGAACGCCAATCTCGGAAGCTTTATTCCTCAGCAATTGGGGATTCGCCCTTCGCTCGGAAGGATTCATCTTGTTCAACGAAGGTTTTGTTTTTTTTTTTATATATACCTACACTTTCTTGCAATTCATGCACAAAGGAAACTCTTGCCACAGGTCCTTGGAAGATAGGATTACAGGAAGGAGAATCCACTGCAATCACGGAGCAGTTTCCTTTTTATCACAAAAGGATTCCCAGGAAATGCCTCTGGACACCGTTGATTGGCTTTGCCTGGCGCGTTCGGGAATTGATCAAAGAAAGCGGGAGGAAATTAATTCGAAATCGAGAGAAAATGCAGCTATTCGCACTGAACTGAATCCTGGAAGAAGAGAAGTAATGGACTCGATTTAATTAGGGAACGGCAAGTGGTCAGTCGTGCATCTCGCGATTAATCGCCGCCAAAGCCCCGAACATGGTCAGTGGCGAAGCCCCCTGTCCGTCGTCCTGCGTCTCCTTCGTAGTTGCTGTCGGATGAAATTCGTGTTCCCAGATCTGTTAGCGATAGCTTTAGCCCTGGTTTGCGATGATGAATTTCGTCAATTTATCTCATAAGGCCCAAGAGTAGGTACATTTTGTACAATCCCCGCCACCGTGCCCAACCAGCAGCCAGCAGCAGGTGCGCCTCATCCTAATCGCACATCCCTGTACTCGAGATCTCGTACCGCATCCCCAGGACCATTTATCCTCGCCCAGATTAATGAATAGCGACTTTCGGTGTATCCACTGCGACCAAAAGCCAGTTGGCGAGATAATGAGGAAAACTGTGCCAAGATTTGTTCTGGCTTAAGGTGAGTTATCTCCGTGATCTCCAAGAGGAGAGTTCCCTGCCCGTGGCCGGAGTGCTGCACAAAAGTTATGAATCCAGGAAAATATAAAGTTCCTTGCGGCCATCTGATTGTGATAAGCTCACGACCAAGTTAATTGGACGCTTATTCCCCCGGAGAATTTAATTATTTCCATCTTTGACAATGTTTTAAAAATTGAGGTGATTAGCGTGGAATTTGGATAACATTTGATTTAATCATCAACGTCTGGTGAATAGTGATCTTTTTTTTAAATATCTGTAACAAACGATTTCTGTAGAAAAGCTCGCAATAGTTAGAATATTTATTGAAAATTAACCTGGAGGAATTAAAGTGCTTCACGTGCCCACCTGGAAGAAGCGAATTAAGTCAAATGTAAATTTAGGGGAATCCAGGTCAGTTCGAAATTATTGGAAACCATTCAGTCGACACAATGGCGCTATTCCGTACATCCACTTATTTTCATCCTGGCACCGACAGAAATATTTTGAGTATTCTGTAGATTCTTTAAATCCGGCTGAATCGAATTCTAATTCAGGACCTCATCTTTTATCAATGGAACTCCAACAAGAGATATTTCATTCAATGGACTGAACAAGTGAACACCCCCACCCCCCTCATGAAGGGATTTCTTTCGGTACGAAAAATCGCTTCTTTCTCCATCCGGATCGAAAATTGAAAAGTTGCCAGAAAGAGGATCGAGTCGACTGGAACTAGTGGGAGGGGGAGGTCTGCGAGGGTGGGGCCACAAAAGTCTGGTCATATTAGGCGGAATCCGTAGGCAGTGGAATAAATGTGCACATGCGATGAGAAGCCTGAGGAATTTTTTAATTTTTGTTGTATTTATTTTCTGGTTTTTGCCGTATTTTCATCCCCATCTACAGTTCGTGGTGGAACAAACGAAAGCACTGGTTTGGACTTGTACATTAAGCCAGAGAGGAGTGTGGAGCAAGGAGCTGAAACACAAGAAGTTATTGAATTCATGCCCAGGATCCGATACCATGCAATTGAGTGGAGGCAATTGTGAGCCTGAAAGGTACTTGCAGACGCTGTAACCGATTTTAAGTGAGTTCATCTGTCACTTGAAGATGCTTTATTGCTCTCTCAGCGGCTTTGGGTTGGCCAGGGTCGTTTATTTTATATCTTGAGAGGGCTACAAATGCTCAATGTCTGTTGCCTTATGATGGGATCCTGCATCATGGATCCACTGAATGATGATTCCTGAAATTAAATAGAGGAAACTACAAGGACATGATAGAAATGCAAACATTCTTGGGGACTTTTCTAACAGAAAATCAACTTTTGAGTACATTTAAAGAAAGGATATTGGAAGCATACCAAGGAAGTGGTGTGTTTTTTTCTGTAAAAAAGAAAAAAGGAAGAAGAAGAAAAGCGGAAACAAAATGATGTAGACACAGTTTTTTGTGGTGGTTTTCATTTACATCCGGATTACTTTCGTATTCAAGTTAGTTTTATTGGAGCTGAAGGATTCGTCTGGAAAGTTTTTATTCTGTGCGTCTTTGAAAACGAGTTTCGGTGGCATTACTGGAATTGATAGAGAAACTTTTAATACAAAATGTATTTCAAAAGGAGGATTTTTATGAAGTACATTAAGATGTTTTTAATAATCCTAACAACTTTGTATGTTTGTAAAGAATATTTCCATTTAAACAGAAAGGGCAGCAACATTTGAAGAGGGGGAAAGTAAAGAAGAATTCGAACTTGGACACCTTGTTGTTGCCAATGGTTGCGACTTTGGGAGTTATCTTCGGGACACATGGACGCGCTAATCGGATTGCGACGGTTTAAGGTCTCCTCAGCGAAGATACAGCATCAAAAGCGGCTCTGAACGGGGCGAAATCTTCACTTGCAGGTCGTAAGAACCTTTAGAAATAAAATAAACCTCTCTAAAAGATTCCTTTCATTTATATATTTTAAAGATTTATAATTCCACAGAAAAAATCTTTATATTAAGTAATGGTTCTATTAAAGCTTCTCGCCTGAAAAAATTATGACTTAGCAAGTACGTCTAATACTAATAGATTCTTGCTTCCTGGAAAGTTGGAAACTCCTAACGTTGGCACTTTTTAAGGAAATAAGCCCTGATCATTGCTGCTGCGGCAGGAATCAACAGCTTGTTACACATAATTTCCCTCTAGCTCCACACAAGAGGCCGAATATAGGAAATCAGCAATTTTCATTTTATCTCGGTTTTTGCTACATTTCCATATTTTTCTCCACAAGCGAATTCAGGACCAATCTTCCAGAACATAAGGGCAGCAGGGGGTATGGAGGGAGAACGAGAATTCGAGCAATTTCTCTTCATGTAATCACGATTTCGCAATTCTTCCATTATCACCTCTTACGACCGAGAGTTAAGGAAGTATTTTATCACAGAGCAAGGACTTGTTGCTAGGCGGAAAAAGGATATTTTACAGTCGGAAACTGTTGGCAATATGTTTAAAGGAACCTTCTACTATAAATTAATTAAAACTTAATATCATTCACCTTATGTCCCATCGAAAGCCGGATGCCGGAAGAGTTCACATAACTGCGAGTGCCAAAGACGTTGGGAAGCTTTTTATTACGTGGATCCCCGCAGCAATATGGCAAGGATATCCAGGTACAGTGGAGGATTTTGTGACTGTGCCCAACCATAGTCGTCTTCTGTGCACTCAGTTTTCAGGGTGGTAAATGCCTGGTCACCAAGCCAGCACCCTCCATAGATACATTTTCCTCGGCAAAGAACATTTCATTCTTCTCCTTCGACGACGAAGCATCTCCGGGAAACTTTTTTATTGGCTCGACAAGCGCGTGATGGTCCTGCTAAAGTGGTTTTTGTGGAAAGATGAAGACGTTCACATGAGGAACATTGCCGCAAAATTGAATTCATCCAACTCGGAACGAAGTTACCTGATAATGGAGTCAATTAAAAATTATGAAAGGTACGGCACGAGAAGCATTTTGGGACTGACAGGATTAATTCTGTTAGCGCTTATTGAATTAGTCCAGGATAGAAGAGAAGCTTTTATGGATGCTGTAGAGAGGTGGTGGCAACTGTTGTGCCACATTCCGAGGTCGGATTCATTTAGTCCACTTTTGCCAGCTACTGCCGAGAACATGAGACGATGTTTATTAACTGGAATAACATATTTAAGCAATTTAGACACAAATTTTAAACGTTGTACTTAGTTTTTTTTTAATTATTATATTGTCAGTTTATGAATTTCCATTCGTTTGGGGGAACTTTAACTGAATCCTTAAAATACAATCGAGCTATATTGAAGATGTTTGACTTCTGTGCAAAATGTTCCACAGCTACAGGATCCATTCTGCTGTCAGGACCATTTCCATGCGGCTGTCGGTTGAAATAAATTTTATTTATCGACTCGTAAATCACGGAATGACATTATCTGCGAGATAGTGTCGAGCGGTATTTGTACAAGTTCATAATGCTAGAGGGTTGCCGCCTGTGCCAACCCCGCAGTAGAGATAAGTGCCATGATCAGTACGAAAATGTGTGTATATGCAAAATACGATGTATACGATTCGGTGTTCAACCCTGTTGAAGGGCGACCGGGGACATTGTGTCGAATACCTTGTTGGGCCACAGTCAATTGTCCTTGTGTAACCAACGACGCGTTCCTTTTTTCAATCCTGTACCTTTGCAGGAACCCTTCCCAACAGAATGCAATCTTTGTGAACTTTTATAAACTTCGAATTATTTCGGGGAAAACCTAAAATGAATGGTCTACAAAAACTGACACATTTCTTTGATTTTTCACGCAGGCTTTGTGGTGATCCTTTGAAATATGTTTTTTCATGGACCCAAAATGTCCTTCCTCGCCAGCATATTGACAGCAGAATAAATTACAGGTCTCACATTCAGATATTGAGAAATTTGCATCCAATTCGATTGGCAGATAAGAGTATGGGACGCCGTCCTTAAGTATACGAAGCACTTCAGATCCTTGAGAAAGGTGTGAAACTGTCAGCTGTACAATTCGGCAATAATTTATAATTGTGGCAAAAATATGAGGGTTGCAAATTACTGAAGGCGTTTTTTCGCAATTGCTTCGAAGTTCAAGGAAGAAGCGAAATGTTTTATTAACTTGATTCAAAGGACTTAGATTTATAGTAGGACTTAATTTACAACTTGGGACAAAGTGGGACTTATTTATAGTGGGAATTAATACACAAAAAATACTATGTTTTTATATATGTGTATGATAAAGCCCATTAAACTGTAGAAGTTTTACGGTAGAAGATTATAGAAGGTTTTGCAACTGAATGCTGAAGAAAAGTTTGCAGAAGTCCTTTAACTGCAGGTGTTGTTATCACCAGTCGCACTCACCACCAAAGTGTCATCCTCCGACTCCGATACATGTCGCTGTCATGTTGTTGACTGTTGAAAGTGTCCTTTGCCGCTTAGTCCTCCCCAACTCAACTACCAGCAAGTCTCTTACCGCAGGACATCATTATCCTCGCGATAAGGATAACTTGCTCTGCTTCTGCTATGTGTTAAATTTTCCGTTTGCTTATTCTTGGGAATCCTGGTTCGGTCTTCATCCGCTTGAGGAAGAAACTTGTTATCACATTTGCACTTGTCTTCCCATATGCAAATTAATTGCTGTTGCAGTTTCTTGAGCGAGTGAAAATTTTCTCGGTCGGTTCGTTTCAAAGAGCATTAAATATTACACAAGGAGCAGCAGCTGAACTGGCTGACGCGAGGTGCAATTTTGATGAAGTGCTTGATAGCACTTGATATACTTGTGCAATGTTCAAAGTTAGTTTTGATTAACTTACTGAACTTACATCTCTTTGAGTTTTATTAGGCAGACCTTTTCATTGATGTGGGTTGCAAAATGGGGGTTTTTTATGTTTCAAATTTGATGAGCGATGTTCTAAAAAACTGTGTATAAATATTTTAAAAATAAAGTATGTTTTTGTCCAAAAACAGGAAATGAAAAACCAGGATAGTTTTTCCTCCGTAATGAGTTTCAAAATAAAGCTCAACATACATATAACTAAAATGTTAATTAACATCCAGCTTTTTACCTCTATTATATTTTTTGCTTGATTACACAAAGCCAGGATGGAGAAATTTTCAACACCTCTCGTTTGTGATCAAAGAATATCCGCAATCTGCGAGACAAGTTAATTACTCCGCCGCAGTATCCTTTATATATAGCAAATGTCGGTGTGACAGGAAACGATGAACAGGAAATTTGGGTTTCAGTGCCTGGAATCCCTGGAACACCATTATAATTCCCAGCTAGAAAATCAAAGGATTTTGATATGGAACGGGAGCAGAGAGCGTCAAGCTGCAGGTCTATGGAACCGGAAAGGAGTCTCCACTTCATGTCGCTAAGTGCAATTAGTGCGCCCAAAGGAAATATAGTTGGCTCTAGAGGACGCTTGGAAATCTTTTACAGTAAAAGTCGATTTTAAAACATGAAAGCAAACTGGATACATTCCTGCAGGATGCCGCAAGCAATATTACACCCTTTAACATCGAAGAATGGGGTAACTACATTTCCGTCGTCTACAGTAGCTCCCTACAGTTGAGGGGCATGAATGAAGGGGGAGATTTGTTGTTCAGTTGTGAAACCGGGATATACATCAACATCAAAATCACGACTGTTGCTTTTTATGTTGGCGATGGCGTTCTGGTGGTCGCAGATGCCTCTTCCACCCGCGCTCCCGGGTCTTGTAATAATTTCTAGTGAACTATAAGGGGCAATAAGAGTAGGGGGAAATGTTGGGAAAATGTTTTAATAAGGACGTGATGAAATTATGGCCTCTACCGAATCTAATTAAATTCTGTTTACATGTAAAAGAACTGCTGACGCCCGCCATGCTATGCGCAAAAATTAAAATTGATGGAGTAAACGAGGAGAGCTGCTTCGAGACGCATTCGTTTTTCATATCATTCGACGGAAATTTATTTGCCATTCGAGATTGTTGTTATTAGTCTAGAAAATACAATGAGAATTCAACCCAGAAGGGATGAATG
Source organism: Leptogaster cylindrica (assembly GCA_963082835.1). Classification (NCBI taxonomy): domain Eukaryota; kingdom Metazoa; phylum Arthropoda; class Insecta; order Diptera; family Asilidae; genus Leptogaster; species Leptogaster cylindrica. The sequence continues at coordinate 51,025,693 of OY720105.1, forward strand.
TAATGAAAAACTAAATTGGATTTTGAACATTGAAATAAGCTTACATTATTTGGTTTTGCATTAAATGGATTAACTGAAAATAAGTGAATATGTTTGTTTCAGAAATGAAAATCCTTTAGTACAAGTACAAACTCCATTCTAACCATGGCCAATTTTTTGAGCGGATTTCTGAGTTTTAAGAGCACTTGAGCGATTTTATGCTATTCGTAGAATTGTAATTTGAAGCATAAAAGTAATTTGTTAATATGGCGAAACCAGTTGTGCTTCGATTAACGACATTTTATTGCGTTATTGTCATATAAATCCAATACATACCCTCGTCCAGCCCAAAATTAATCCACTTAGGGAACATTCCATCCGCCACCGGACAAATCCTTGAGAATAAAGTCAACAAACGTGGGTCCCGCTGCAACCTTTTCTATTGACTCCCAGCAGACATTATTTACACCGGTCCTCAGAACCCATACAATACCATCCGATAACAGTCGTGGAAATTGCTGGGGGGTGTGGGATGCCTAGCCGAGGCCCCAAACGTGGTCGGCGAATAAAAATTCCGCTTACAATTCACTTTTATGGGAGCTGTCCTACAGGCACTCGCCAGGACCCCCGAGCATACGTGGAAACATCTGCAGAGGCTAGAATTAATATTTGTAGAACATGTCCGCTACAGCGGTGGATGTTGAGCGCCCTCCCCGCCCTCTGTCCACGAACCTTCCTTAATCTTTCTCAGCGTCGATCTTTTGCCGTTGCGGAATTGCGGAGCAGGGTTGTTTAGGTGGTGTGTTCACCGCTGTCGGCTACAACAACTTTAGTGTGGTTTCGAACACCATGCGGAGTAATGCTGGATTGGAATCGGGTAGGTACAGCAACAGGGCGGGTGGATAAACCGGGGTTCCCACATTTGCGCTAAGGATGAACAAAAAAAAAATATTCTACGGCAGGACTAACTCGGTGTTTGTGGTACGTGCCGGACTGAATCCGCAGAGAATTATTGGCGAAAGGACTCGGATTATAGTTACTTGCCTCGACATGGTTCGTTCGCAAATTATCTGGAACAGTCACAGGATGACTGGCGGCGGGACAAAAACGATTTGCTGTGCACCTCGATTCTGAAAACGAGGGGTTAATTGCACCCCCTTTTGGAGTTGGCCATAGCCGACGTCCTTCGAAATATTTATTTTACATGATGAATTGTCAGTGGCTTGAATAAATATTGACTTGGGACGATCGTTACAATGGAATCTGACGGGGACCAGACGTAATAACTAAAAACATGATACCATTCCTGGGGATCCGGCTACTGCAGGGATGGACGCGGCATTTTAAATTTCTCCGTCCGATCAGCAGTGAAATTGTATTAAAACAAAATACGGTGGGGGTTAGGGTGGCCTGGCTGGTCTGTCGTGTTCCTGTCGAGATTGCAGACTTGGAGCGATTTACATTGTTGAAACGGGAACTACCTTCGCTGGGTGCTATCGCAAGAAGAGGTAGGGATGGAGAGGTGGTTATTGTTGTATCAGTTCAATCAGGATAATGGTTCTGGCGGAGATGCTGTTTTGCGATGTGTTTTCGTCTGATAATCTCACAATAATAGAACTGAAATTGTCGTTTCGTTTCTTATCTAAAGCGTGCATAATGCTTCCGAATTGAGGACTAGCGTGTGGGGGTGGGGGAGACCTTTGCATAATGACTCCCGGGGTGCGAAGCACTCAACGCTCGTAAATTGGTTGTTGGCGGCTTGAATACAAAAGAATATAAGACAAATCTGGAATTACTAGGGATTCCCGTAAAATAAACACCAACTGGAATCGGGAGTTTGGGTAAGTGAATCCTAAATGAAGTACAAGAATAAGTGCTAATTTCGCTGCGGGGCACAGTTGTAGAAATTTTCCGATTTGAATTTGTTTACTTTCGAAGAGGGTCGTCGGCGAATAACAATCAATAATTTGCAATTCAATATATTTGTCCATTTCTCGTATTTTCTGATAAAATGGAGATTTTTAATTTGAGAAAAGAAACAAATGAAATCGATAAATAATAATTCTTTTTTTTGTACAATTAATGAAGCAGTTAAACTGAACAAATCGATATTAATCCACACTTCCTCTACGAATGAATTCTGCTCATTGCATCAAACACATTTTTATTCACTCCACACAGAACACAGGTCCATGAATTATTCATAAACAATTCACAGGTCCTGGTGCTGACTGAACACGCCATTATTTCTCCCAATGAACTAATTAACTTGAGCACTGAGCTCATCTCTCTTGATACTTGCTTTTTTTGTGATGTGCAGGAAAATTTCCAGGGAAATTGCCCATTTGATGTTCTTCGAACCCCCCGGAAAACTACCAAGCACAGGATAATTTGCAGTTCCATTCTGTCAAATTGTGAAAAAGTTATCGCATAAATTTTTTTTGGGGGGACCTGAAGCTATTGCACATCCGCAGGATACTGTTGTTCGGAATCACGTGGAAATGCAAAAACTGGATTACTCCATAAAAATCGGCAGGATGGTTTCATTTCCTGTGGATTCCTTTTCCCCTGACTTTTGTGGAACTTTTAGTTTTCTTTTTACATTTTCTGCAGCTATTTTTATTGGCTCCCTTATTTGCTGTCAATGGCTCCAACGCCCAAAGTTACACCATAAAAACAGAGAAGTTTCGATTGTTATCGGACGAAGAATGGTGCAGACGGGCCCGCATAAAAAATAAGTGAATTCTCTAGTATCAGAAAATGCTTGTGAAAATGACAACTAATTTTTTTTTTTCAAAACTAGAATGGAAAATTTATTTCAGAATTTGACGAAGTGGTGAGATTTTTATGGCGCTATCATTCTGAAGAAAGTTTTTCTACAAATGCAAAAGCCACTTTTACTTTGGACTGCAGATTAGAACGAAGTCATTTGCAGTGGAATTCGTAGGGGAAATTCAATTTGCAGCGGAAAAGTTTTTCTTTCGTAACTGGAAAGGGTTTTGAAAAGGATTCAGATTTTATGGTTTGTGGAAGAATTTAGTGTAGAACGAAACGGAAAATTGGCTTCAATGAGGAATTGTGATATCAATAAATAATTAAGTGAATTAATGTTGACGTTAAACTTTGTAGAATTCCACAAAAAATCTTTTGCCAGATCTTTAAAAATGAAATTGTTTAATTAACTTGTGTTTTTTAATATTAAAATTGCAAATTACTTTTGCGATTGTCTGCAAATGCTTTCAAGCAAATAAACCCATTTTTTTGGAGGAATTTTAATGAAATAAATAACACCAACATCTAGAAATTTGGAACCCTAATTATTAATCAAAATTAAAACAAATTACACCTTAAAAGTTGCCGCAAAAACAAGCCAAATCCTTTGAGGTAAAAATTGCACCAGAGAGTTGTGGTTGATGCAATTAAAACTGCTGCAGTATCTACATTCTACAGTAACCGTTAAATATAAATATAAAAAATATAAGCAAAGAGTGAAACAAACAGTAAGCTCATAAAGTACAATTAGTGCAAAAATTTTAAGCTCTCCCTCAAGACTGGAAGAAACTGTACCGAAAAGCAGAAAAGGACCTTTGCGTGTGTCCAACTGAAGTAGAATAAACGAGCCCAGGAACCCTCCCTGCATTGCAGACGGCAAAATTTAATATAATTTATTCCATCTCGAGATGTTTTCCCTTGCGTAATTAAAGTCGGTTTACGATATTTTTTACACACTCACCCCCTCGTGCTTGTCCTTGGAGGCGGGAGCCGAGTTCCACAGAGAAACCACCCACAACAAGATGATATCATTATTGGAGTTGTCACCCCAAAATACAGAAGAAGTGTTCTGAGTACAAATTGGTTTTTGCTCGACGGTGTCCTCACCCCAGGATGTCCCAACATTGTCTGGACCACCTTAAACTTTTACAGGGAATGATGCTGAAATTGGAAAGGACTCCGCACTCCCAACGTCCATTGGATGAGAATTGGGTGAATCTGCGACTATGATATGAAAGAATTTCCACACCGGGAACTCCGGAATGTGTCCATTACACGTGGAAATCGGAAAGGACAACTCAATGAGGTGCGACATACAGAAAGGACATAAAGATGCTGAGATCACGCAGGAAGGAAAATGTTCGTTGTTAACGAGAAAATTAATGATTTCACAAAAAGGCTTTAGCAGAAGCCAATCAACCGTGGAACACCTTGATGTACGAATTCGCCTGATCTTAAGGAAGCCTTCGCTTTTCGGAGGCATTGAAGGGGAAGGGATTGCGCTCTGATAACGCCAGGGCCGGGGGGACACTCTCGTCTCAATGTATCCTTCTTATGTTTACTGGCTGGAAGTAACCAAAACGAGGGATGTCCCTTAAATCACGCACCTGCTAAGAATCCTGGATATTCGGGGAAACTGATTCAAGGACTCTTTAAGAAGGGCGTAATGCTGAAGTAAACGCATTCACATGAAATTCCTTTTCACTGGGTTCTCTAAGGAGTTCCTTGAGTGTTTCACTTCGCTTCACACTTTTCTGCTTAAATCTAATTATTACGCCCAGATTCTTTGTGGCAGGGGTGGGGGGAAACCTTGTATAATACTCAGAGTTTTCATCAAAAATTAATTTACATACAGTTACTCAAAAAAAAGAAGTACTTTTTCACATATGGATGCTTTTCAAGTGCGGAATCTGGAACATATTTTTCTAATATCCTTTCCAGGTGCTGGGAATAAAAACCATTCACGAGTATCTTATGTTAATTTAAATATGTTTTGTTTCTAACTTTGAAACGTGCTCTTAATATTTTATTATAAGGATTTTTCGAAAAATCTCAAAGGAAATTTAAAATAAGCTTCAAAATTGTTTCTTTCATTTCTTAAAATTAAATTACATTGAGGGAATTAATTAAGGATCCCTTTGAGTGGTTAGGGAGGTATTTCAAAATGTATTTATATTACTATTTTTTGGTAACTAAAGAGGAGGTTTTGGACTCATGTGGAACAATTTTATCAACATCCACAAGTAATAATCTAAAATCATGGCAAAATCAAATTTAATATTGTTCAAGAAGTCACCCTAACTCCATTCGCATCCTCTTAGGATACAAGCTCGAAGGGGGGTGTCCTTGCCTTGTGGAGAACATAAAACATCACAAAATTGCTGAGGTAATCACCAAAAATCTTCCCATTTCACAGATTCTGGAATCCAAAGAAAGGGTACGAAAATTGAGAATACACAGATTTTATAAGCAAAAAAAAACCCATCAATGGTTTTTCGTTTCCATTCTCGGCGGAAAGGACGAACAAGAAGTTATGTTCATTAGCTTGTTTCAGGCTCAAGTTTGGCAGCCTTTTACCAACATCCCCTAAAAGCGATAAGCGAAGCCGCTCGGAGATTACGGACAGCAGTAATATCCAGCAGAAGGGAAATCCGATAATCAGATAACATTGCGGATAAACTGCGGGAACGATAAACGGAAACCACACAGTTAGGCTTGATAGCTGCCGAGAAAAGCTCTCTAAGTCACTTGGGGTGCCCTTTTCTGGGTGGCACCACCTTCCCCAGTTCATCATTTGACGGCCTCATCCGATTGCTGAAGGGGTGGCGTGACGTCCACCCGAAACTCTCTGGGTTGAAATGAGTAATGTTTATGCGATTTTAGGAAACTTGACTACGAACGGCAAAAACATCTACTGTGGTAGTTCCCTAACGGGGGTGGGTTTAATGTTCTAAGGACGGCTCAATGGGGAACGCTTGCGTGATGTTAAGCCAGCTTAATCCTTGTTTTCTGATCAACAATTTTTCGGCTGGACAGCACCCAAACCGCCCCTCAGGATATTTACTAATTGATATTTGCCAGCACGTATCCGTCATTAGTTCCCAATCAATGTTATTTGCTCAATGTCTTGCGGAATTAATAATTTCCCTTTTGGGGGATAATCGCGGCCATGATCTCTGCTCGCTTGTAATTAATTTACTTTTCTGGTTTTAATTTTGATAATTTACATTCATGTATTTCCCAAATCCTCAGCCGCCCGCAATTGTTTAACAAATTAATGCAATCAATGTTGATGGGCGAGTGCTCGGGAAATTGTAGGAAACCAGTGGAAGATTCTCAGGAGACCTCATCCTCATCCGAATGCATTCAGTTCTCGAAGGTTTGGGACTCGCTCCATGCGGCAGATGCTTTACAACTGTCTTTCGGATCATTAGAGTCCCACACTCACTCTAAATCACTCACGTCGACACCGTCTGACTGAGCTTAATGGAGTTGAAGAAGACAATCATTTCGTGTTCTTCGACTCAAGGATCACGATTACATTTTTAGTGACATGTATTCATCGTCGTTTGCAGTACTTAAGCAATAGTTTTGGATTGTGAAGGTGTTCGTAAATTTCATTGAATTATTGTTGTAAAGCATGGAGATACATTCAAGGCGATATAAGACTAACTTTGATACAACTGCGATTGAATTATTTTGTAAATCGTTGTGTCTTGCGTTGAATGAAAATGCATTTTACCGAAACGGTTTATTTTCATTGTAATTCACATTCCTTTAGGACAAAACTTTCGACTAGTTATTTCGGTGAATCGCCACCCCAAAAATTCTAGTTAAGCCTTGTTAACTGACGGCAACAAATCCAGACAAAGTCTGCATGTTTTCCTAAATCCAATTTTCAAAAGCATCCCCGAATGCAATGAACACTGTATAGAAAAGCCGGAGGTTAACCCCAATCAAAACTCCCAACTTGGAAACCTAAATGGGATTAAAACTATCGTCGCATCTACAAAACTTTCCCAATCAGATCGGCGGCGTCTATGTTCGCTTAAAAGTCCTTCCATTAAATTTGCATCACTGGAAGTGAGATATTCCGCCCGCAAGGAACAATGAACGAAATCCTTTTTAAAAAATAAAAAAAATAAATAAATAAATGGATCGCAGAGTCTAGAAAAGTTTTCCAATAAAGTCAAACACAGCAAAGTGCTAATGGAATGGGGCAGGATACTTTTGTTGTCATCCTTGGGGCTGCGTCGGTTTGAAGGGATGCATATAAGTAAAAATTTTGCTCTTGATGCTCTCGTGATGCATGTCTCCGACTTGAAGTAATCCGATTATGTGCTTGACGCGAACATTTTACGATGAAAACATTGCCAATGTCGATCGAAGAGGAGCTGATATACGAGGGAATAACCTTCGAATCGGGAACCACTCCACCCCCATTAGTGATAAGATCTGTTGCTTTCTCCGCTTAGTAAAAGTCACTCCTTTTTTCGAAGTGCAGCGAAGTTTAAGATGCCTTGATACTGTGCGAATGACTCTTCTTGGGGTTGTTTATTTTAGAAAATGACTGCACACCCACAAGGGGGTTTCTCTCCACTGAGCCACATTTTATCAAAAGATGTCGTTGCAAGATGCAGCGGTTCATGCCAAAGAAGAGTATTGACGAAGTGCATCTTGCTAGACACTCTCACTGCTAAGTGCTTGTGCACTTAAAGAAAGGATGTGAGAATGAGCCTTTTAAACCTTTTCAGTAACGTTCCGAAGTTCAAGGCGACATCCTTGATAGGATTGATTTTTAGTTTAGTTTATTTTTTGTCTAAATTGAATGTTAGAGCTGAAAAATTTTAAAAAGGTGTTTAAAAGGAAACCGAGAATCAAACTAAAATGCTCAAAGTTATCTTGCAGATGAAAGAACGTGGCGGTCGAATGCAAAGGAGGTTTCTTATACACACCTCAGAAATTCAGTGCAAGATGAAGAGCCTTAAATCTGTTGTCTTTAATGAACAAAGGATCATTCACTGAAAAATAAAATAACACTCCGGAAAAGTGTTGTCAAACATTGCCAAGAAATCGGCATCCTTGTTCCAATTCGATTTACTCACTCACATCAATTATATAGTATGTAATAGAATTTGGATACATCTACTTTCGATTGGCAATGAGGGACTGGGGGTGAGAAAGACTACCTAACATTCCAGGAATTGCTGAACTTTACTCCACTAGAGCGCAGCGAATTGATTTTAATCAAATGCTTTCTGATTGAAAAACGGCCACCGGCAGGATTAGGGCGGGGTGGTGATGACGCTCAAAGAAATGAAGTGACTTGCAAAAATCAACACCCCTGGAGGATGATGGGCTATCAGTAGGTGGCTCAAAGATGCTGAGGAAGATCAAAGCCTTGCAAAAAAGTGCTTACGACGTGAATATGGTTTGTGGTGGAATGTCGTCGTTTTTGACGGCGGAATTTTCATCAAACCCACCAAAGGAAATTTTCTCCTTTCTTCCTTGCGGTTGCAATTATTTCAATTACAGTGTTTTGCTTTCATTTGGAACTGTTTCAATTTGCGGGTGAAATTACAAGAATTTCGTGCCTCAGTACAAAACCAATTTTAAGATTTTCGGAGGGTTGCGATTGATGTTTTATTTATGGTTTAAATTCTTTCCTCAAAATAATTTTCTTGAGGTTCTAAAAGCATGCGCGAGAATTTCGAGGTTGTCAAGACAAAATAAAATTATGAAACTTTTTTCACCTGAAGCTCACCGAAAAATTGAAGAACACATTTTCAAATTTTGGAAAATTTCCGACGCTATCTTGATTAAAGGCTATTTATAAAAGGTTTCGTGGCAGTTTCGCAATGTAGGTCTTTCCAGGAGCACTGTGAGTGATATACGGCTATCCTGATGACTGCTACATCCGCTGAGCGAGCAACACACACAAATCCATGCTCAGTTTGTTTCAGAACATTCAGCACCACACGACATTGCACGAATCCACCTGCTCTGACATGTGATGAAGGATTCCTCCCCCCCAATTTAGCATTTCTCAAAAAAGCCTGACATCTGCCCTGAATTCCCTTCTTAAATATTTTGTTCCAGTTTTGCACAAAGGACGAGTTACGACTTGACTTCGCTAAACTTTTCTTCCGAATGTGGTGTGCCATAAGGCGCGAGTCATCAGACTCTACGTGCACGAATCCTTTGGCAACAAGGACAACCCCAAGACTGGCAAATTGAAGTATAGAACAGTGTTTCTGAGAAGGGTCCATCGATGGTTACTTTAGCGTTGATGGAGGGAACGAACATCAAGTGGAAGGTGCCGAATTCAGGACGACAATAAAACAAAACTTCTGAACTACTTCATGAGTCCTGTTGAAGGATGAAATTGTCACGTACAATTGGGTACTTTTGATGGGGGTTGAAGTCTACAAGGGAAGGGTTTCAGAAGCCGGATGAAAGGGATCATGGCAGTAGTCAAGAAAAGGAATAGAGCTTACATATTTCAAAGCTCGATTAAATATTTAAAATTTTAATAGTTCAATTGTCACGAAATCCTCTAAATATTGTCGCTTATAATCGTTACCACTTCGGAACGATTTCGAGGCACGATGTTGTAATTGGATCGAATTTCTTACCCACAGTTCGATCCATTGGTCCGCGACGACCTCTCCAATTAAGTTCCTCATGAAACCCAACATCTTGAAGCAGTTTTTTACTTATTCCGGTTCTTTTTTCCCATCGAATTCTGCAGCAATTTCTGGACAGAAACGTGACAAACAATCGACGATTTCCCAATCCTTGTTCCCTGTGCCTGTTAACTGCGGCTCGAAACCCGATTAACCATGAAAAACGATTTTCTCGAGGTATTACCCTTGAACTACATCGGAGCCTGGGATGCCTTAAAGAAATCCTCCGGCAGCAAAGTAGCTGCAGCGACGGCCGCGCAGCGAACATTGCTCCAGACTCCGAAAAGGCTAAGGTTTTCGGGACTGTTGCTTTCGTAGAATTTGAAATTTCGCATTGTCACGACTTGAACCCAGAAGTTTGCGAGTTCTGCTGTTATCTGGAAATTTTCCAGCTCTGACAGTAAATTAGAAAGCAATTAATCAAGTAATCGAAGACATATCGCAAAGGTGCACGAAGGCAATTCATGGGAACTACTGCAGTCGTGCTCTCTGGTAGTCGGAGGGAGCAGTGGAGCATGTTTGGAACGGCAAGAAATTAGAGTTGCAGAGAAAGCGAACTGCGAACAACCTAATGATGGGAGTGTGTGTGTGTGTGTGTGGAGGCAATCTCGAAGGCAAGGACTTATTTATTTTCTCTGGGGGAATCGAAAGTTTCCCGGGAAATAGACGCCATCACGTGAGTTTAGTTATTCGAAGTCCAGAACCCCCGCCCCCACGGTACTTATACAACACGCTTTGCTTGCCGCACATCCTGGCCCACTTGGTCGGGACGCAAGTCATTACTTGGCCCCAATCGGGTACTGCCAACTCATCGGATTAAAGAGCTTCCTGAAACAGAAGCAAATACCTGAAATTGTTATTGTGGCAGGCGATCCATTATCCTTGATTCCCTGTTGTTGCGTTAATTCACCAGCTGGACATCAATCATGACGCGACCTCTTACCTGGAACTGCATCCACTGCCAAATCCAAGCACTCCCAGGACAACGGGGTAAGTAACCTGAGTGATCCGGAATTTTGTACGTGATAATGATCGAAATCAAAACATGTGTTTTGTGGGGTCGTCCAGTGGCGGTGCATGACTTTGCATTTAAATGCGATAAATGACGTACGTTACCTGCATGATCTTGGCTTTTGAGTTTGTTCCATTTTTCCTAGTAGTGAATTTAAAATATCTTCTCCTTAACATTTAACTTGTATCTTGAATTCCTTGCTGTAACACGGCGATATCTAATGCACTCTCCTTCAAAGGCCAAACAATGTCGTTTACCATCTTCCGGGACCACAAAAATCCTGATTCTACCTCAAAGACATAAATTGAAAAGAATGCAAGGAAAACCCATTACAATGCTTCCCCCTCGGCGGTGGTGTGGGGGATGTTTCTATCGAAATGAAAAGCTTTTTCACTCTACCAAAAGTTATGTGTCATCATTTCCTCGCATATTTAGTAGGGGCCGACGAGTGTAAAACAAACTTCCCTTTAGGGCAGGGGGTCATGTAAGCAGGAACGAAGAATTCCAACAGGATTCGTCCCACTCTGACGCACTTTCGTGGATGGATGGATGGATGGCACTCTATTTATACGCTTTCAACCCCCCTGGGCTTGTGTACACCACTGAACATACAACAAAACTGACAGAAAGTGTGGGAAGTGTGGGAAAGCCAACAAAAAAATCGATGTAATTGAAAATTCCTCAGTAAAATGAAAAAAAGAAAAAAGAAAAAGAATAAGCTCGTGGCACTCCTCATCGTAACAGGAGCCAGGAGAGCCTATAAAACATTTACAACCGACTCCACATTTAATGCACGAAAAGTGCCGCAGGAAGCCTCCTGTCACGCTGGGTTCTTCCTGGAGAGTTTACAGGATCCGTGAAAGTGGCATAAATAGTTGAACGCTTTGTGGCCTGATATCATTACTTGCATTTCCGGGGAAGGAACCGGATGAACAGGACGAGGGGTGTACACTGTACATTGATGTGGTATTGGCCGGCTGTCTTCGTGCCGTATTTTCCACCTATTTCCCGAGGGGTGAATGAAGTGCAGGACGCCATCCATCTATGCGTTCATAGACATCTTCTTGCCATCCCCGAGTAACTTACCTCTGCTCCCCGCGAGAGATAACCTTAAGCTTGTAAACAGAGGAGTTTATTACATTTTTCTTTATATGGGGCCGCACCGGTCATAAGGACTAGAAAAGCCACAGCGAGGGTATTCGAAGGATGTACTTCTTTATCTTCTGCTTTCCCATTTTCCTGTTTTTGAGGCTTCTTTTGAAGGAACTTTACAGGAACGAGGACGCAATATCAATAAAGAACGAGTTCCTGTCAAAAGCTATGTACAAGAGCAAACATTGCTGGCTGCCGCCATATGAATATTTAGGGAGTCGTTTTAAGGGGGCACCAAACAACAGCTCAAGGATTCTCCACCGGTGGTACTTTCGCCACGTTTAAAACTTTGCCCATCCGAGCACGAATAAATTGGATTTCAACGCACGCATCCTGGTGCAAAAGTGAATTCCTTGTGTGTCTTCTTCGTCACTTTTTGTAAGATGAGCACTTCGAGATGCCGCTCATGGTCCGATTCAATTGGGGAGAAGTGTTGCAAAACGGAATCGCTCGCTGCCAGAATCATAACTCGCATCGCATCAATTTTACATTGAAGTACATATGCGCGGCTTACAGCCGAGCTGAACGATGAATATTGTGTTCCACATGCAAAAAGGATACGCTCTGTGAACAGCTATAAACTCAAAGGTTTAAATTAAGGATTCAGTGGAAAAAATGAGGTCTTATCGGTTTATTAAAAGTGTTTGGAATATATGAACAGAATTCTCTGGGAAATGCATTTAATCATTAGAACTCGGCGGAAGCCGGAACAGTTCAACCCGGAGACCTCGGAACTGCAGTGGTGAAGGGAATTTTTGGTCCATCTCCAATTGGAGTGTTCGATTCATTGCGACTGTTTGGTTTATGGCCGGATCAATCCTACTTTGCGGTCCACGCGATTGACAGAACAATTGATTCCGAGGTCCACGGGTTTTTATTTATGGAGAAGAACGGACAAAACCTCAAGACGGCGTCTGGTGTTTCCCTGCATTGCGGTAAAGCGGTGCATCCAAGAGGCGGCAGAATCCAAACGAGATCGGCCATGGATACTCCTTCTTTTCGTGGATTAAACGAAGCCAAAATAGAAAATTCCGGGCAAAATACTTGAATGCGGAAGCGCACTCCCGACATGGGAACAAGAACGTCAGGAATTTGAGGTATTTTAAAGACAACGCAAAAAGCTTCTTAAATAAGCTTTAAAGGATTCGATTTGAGGGCCAGAAGCACACCAGCAACGGTGTTCTCGGCCACCCACCCACCGCCACCCCAAAATTCTATTCAACCCTTTCGGGCTGCTTTGTAAACCACCAGGCATTCTACTTGAGCGCTCCTCTGGAATAATGTTGTTCGCCTGTCTCTGGTTCTTGTCGTGTCTACATTTGCTCCGACATCTTTTTCCACACAGAGGTCGAAGGTGGTCTTTAGAATTTTTTTTCTTCGGATTTTGTTTTATTTTCCGAAGAATTTTCCCAATGTGAAACTGACGTGGAGGTCGATCCGAAGTTCATGCTGATATTTTCTCTCAAGAAAACCAAACCCTGTTACTGCGGAATAGATAATAGCGTCGTCCCTAGATCTATCGGTGATACACCTATTCCGTCTGATGGAAGAAATCCGACATTATCATAAAACAGTTTTTACAGAAGTCACATTTCACAGGAATGGAGTGGAGAACCTTCAGATTATGCACCGATTCGAGGATTCGTTGAATATTTCATCAACCCAATCAAATTACTTTGTTTTGAGTGAGCGTTCGGATTAGCAAATTATGCTATTGGAAAACGAATCATCTTGTGTGGCACTCGATGTTGGTATCGATTGTGTTTTAAAAACTGACCAAATAATATTAAATATCATATCTATCTTACAATAATTAATTGGAGTTATTTTTAATGTTCAATTTCTTTTACCAAATTCTTCTGAAATTTCTGCAATTGTTTTTTAAATTCAATCAAAAGGGTTTTTTTACAGTAAACCACTTTAAGTATTGGTATGAAAAAACTAGTCGCAGCCACAACCGGTTTTTTAATATTTTCAAAACAAACCTTTCACAGCTAAAGAGAACGAATTCCGAAATTTTCTCTTAACATTTTTCGGAGTACTTTTCGAAATTGTTCATATCTCTTTTCAGAGAACGTAAGACATCGAAGAGAATCTTTCGAACTTTACGTTTTGAAATGGGAAGAGAATTTTCGAAATCTTGATTTCAATTTGAAATATAAATGGAGGGAAACAGCGAATGCTTTTTGTATGTAATATGTTTGAGCTCAGTGCGATATCAATTTTCGCCGAGTGTGGTGCGAGCTGGTTGTACAAAGTTGGGCAAACTCGAAATTACGCAAAAGTAAACAACGAAAGTTGATAAAATGTTTCTTTAAACATCTCAAGCAAACGTTTTGCAAATATTTAAATAGGAAAAGTTCACAAGCATACATGAATATAATAATAAAAGAAATATCAGTGAATGTTCCGTGCAATCTAAATTAAAAAAAACAATTTCAAGTTTCATTGTTTAAAACTCATTTTACTAAAAGCCATTTACTTGTTCCAAGTTTATTACACTTAAGTTCTTGGCAGAGTTTTAACTGCCAAATGAATTTTTAGTAAAAGAAAACAATATTTTTTCGTATCATATCCTGCACATTAAAAATGAATAACAATCAAAAAAATTGATGTACATAGTCGTCTGCTCCTCGAAAGTATTCGAAGCCGAAAAGTAATCCTTGAAAAATAATCTTCCCTCAGCACCATTAAATACATCAATAAAAATGCCATAATTCAGAAAACAGAATTGATAAATTTTGTACATCCTTCAACTACGAACAAAAATATTGTTTGGAAAATCATTAAAATATTTTACAGTTTCAAAATCATTGCACTCGCATTTCCCGGATGTCAAAGGAGTACACTTAACGTCGCAATAAATACAACTGCCGACAATAACATGGTCCAGGATATATGGAGCCTCGTAAAACATCCAATCAACGACGATAAAAGCACGCTAAGTGGGTTCTCAATCAATATCGTAGGTCTTTAAGTGCCCATCGCGACCGGAGACTTCATATTTCATCGGGTCCCGGATCTCAATCACGCGTCAAACCCTCGACGTTAATCGCAGCGGGAAAGTTCGTTTTCGCGATGATTTCGGATAATAGCAAACATAACTATAGACCGCGTTCTGTACACGACTTCGCTGCGTCCATTGTGTGATTATCCGTCTAGGAATGCACTTTGAGGTAAAAAGTGAGGAGTAGAATGAGATGTGTGCAGCGCACTCAGCGAGCAATCCAAAGGATTTATGGCGATCCTAGTTCGGATCACAGCCCAGCCCATATCAATGATGTCATCATCTTAGCTGATTGCAATTTCGTTTTTGACTCCCGCACACAATTTCCTCGCATGTTTATCCAAGTTCAATCCGAATTTTATTGCCGGAGCCTTAATTGTGTGAATAGAAAGATAAATTGCATTTCGGTTTGCTTTCGCAAAAGGACTCACCACGACTCATAACTTCGGCGTCTGCTCGAATATGGTGAACCAGGATCCCAGCGCGGCATGCAGCCAGCCATTGCTTCATCGGGAAATTTATCTCTTTATTTATCGTTTCAATTTCACGTTGCCCAAGCCAAATAGTGCTACAATAAACATGTCCGCGAGATCAACAAAGCTCAGGTTTGCACTCTTGTCTTACTTTCATATCGTCCGAATGCCTGGGAGGGAATTTATTCGCCAGGAACTTCATCAAGAACTCCAGTCGATGGTGCCCCAGGAATCGTGTATTTATACCTACACCCACGGCATCGAGCTATAGTGATAAACTGCGAAGCGCGTTAATAAAGTTCACTTTTAGTGGTGTTTACACTAGGGACAATGGGAGCAGAACAACATTGAGCTGTGTGGTCAACTTGTTTGCATCGGACGTCTATCCTAACCCAACAGAGCATGTTGTGTTTTTTTAAGGAATTACAGCTTTAGTACAAGTTGAAATACATTATAAAAAAATCTGTAGAGCTGTGGCGCAAGGATATCAGTTTCAGAAACCGCAATCCAAAGACGGTAGCATGAAATTTCATAAGCTATGGACTCCCTAACCCAGGAGTCGATATCCATTCGCTTACGCACGACGACCAAACAATGGATGCATGTTCTCTTATCTCTAATTACGCTACAAGGCACACGCCTAGAAATATTGTTTTCCTATAATCCTTTTCTAAAAATCCGAAGCAATAACTCCTTTAGCCGAAGTATCAAATATTTTCCACCCCCTGTTTTGTGTAAAACTTTTGATTCTTAAACTCATAGGCGAAAAAAACCGATTCAGTACTTTCCGGAAGGATTACAAATTTGGGTCTTTAGTATTTATTAATGAAATCAGCCTTAGGCCAATATGGTTTAACCTTTTATGCGGTGAACACTCCCAAGAACCCTCATCAAAGCATTCAATCGTCCCCAAGCACAATAGGAGTATCCTGACGGTGGTTCAGTTTCAGTCAAAAATTGAGGAAAATGAAAAAAATGGGACCTTAATCAGCGCATTAAAAAAATGCCCTTCGGACACTTTTTACTTTCGGGCCCATCCTGGAACGCTCCCTAATTCACTTTTTAATTACGAAAAAGGAAAGAGATTATCTCGTGTACTTCCGCAACAACTTTTCGGGTGTTTTGATAGAGAAATCGCTAACTGAGTTTTATGGGAACTGCTCACTTGACCCGAGGGATTCCGTGACCTTAGCGAGTGGATGTTAATGGTATGGCGTAATGATGTTCATTTCAGCTGAGATTTCGGTAGGTTCTGTCACAGTAAATGGCAAACTAAAGCACGCTTTCTCACTTTCCAAAATGCCAGTAAGTAGTTATGCTATTATTAATGAATTGCTAATGGAAATTTTTATACAATGTCATTATCATCATTTCAAACTGATTTAATTGGTCCTTTTGAAAGTGAGAATTCCCAAATAGACCACATCCAGAACATGAATTCATCACTGATCATTAGGGTTCAACAAAAAAATCTAATATCGAGAAGTGATCCACTCAAGAACTGCTCTATTATGAACAAGGAGCATTCAACAAGGCTTAATCCCATCAATCCCTTTATAGCAATCAACTTGTCATCAGATGTAAAAAATTCAAAAGATTCAGCAACACGCCTTCATTATGACACTCTGTAGTCACATCACCGGAATCGTTCCCCTCCTGCACCGCCATTGTTACTATTCAGATGCTACTCAATCAATTATCGATCCTCATCCAATACCATTGAAGACCAACTGAAGATATAGACGTGGTTTCTGGAATCACACTCAACCTTTCGACAGTGAATGTTACACGCAGGAAAACGATTCCCTCCTCCTGTGGGGTTCGTTCGAAGAGCAAACTACTATCCATTTCGGAATTGGAATCCAAATAGTACACCCCTGGGAAATAAGTATGACAACTTTCTTTTGTGATAATCATAGTTCTTGTAAAGGATTCAAGGATGAAAGGGATTCACTTATGGTGGTGAAGTTCAATGTTGTTTCATCCAACAATTGTCTGTCGTGGAAACGTAGTAGATGTCTTCAAAAGGACATTTGCATTTCATTTTGGTCTAGAATTTGAATTTATGGTAATAAGTTTACAATTTGTTTTCTCCGTTCTGGCGAAGACAGAGCTCCAATTACTTTACAGGTGCAATGTGTTGTGGAGTTGCGTAACTTCAATCCGTTTTAAAATGAAAACCATTATTCTCTCGACAAACGTCTCATTGTCGTTTTCCTCTTCTATTTAATGTTACTAAACAATTCATTTACCTCCAATGGGACGCTGGAAAATGTTTCCTGATGAAAAGCAAATTTAATTTATGCTCGAATCAGTTACCATATTCGATGGAGGATGAATTTTTAATTTGTGAAATGTGTCAACCTTTATGGGCTCACGGCTGCCAGAAATTTATTTCCCTCCAGTCAATTTGTCATATTTTCACCTATTGCGAGGTGTTCCACAGGGTTCGGCACTCACCACCTTGCTATTATCCCCTCCTTTCGTAATTTCCCCAAAAAAAGCGTTACCGCGTTTATTTGCATAATTTTACATTATGAATTCCGTCGTGCAATCGATTTCTAGGGAATTATCAATTTAAGCGGGATAATTTCAAATTTTGTTGTTTAATTCACTTAATTCATTTCATTGAATTTGTGTTGGTTTTAATTTATCCGCGTTAGAACTTGGAAGAAATCGCAAATAACGTTTCTTCTGCATTGCCCAAAAACAGGAAGTACTTCAAGCGGAGTTGTTGTTGTTGAACGTCTTGAGCCTCGTCGAACTTAATTTACGATCTATTTTGCAAGTACTCCGAGTCCCTCGTGAGAGCACTCATTTTGTTATCATCGCAACACATAGAATTAGCGGATGGAACAGGTTGTTATCGGGTTTACACTTTACTCGTATGCAAATTAATTGCACTTTCTGCTCGTTGAACGTCGGTAATCGCATCGAGTGAACGTTAATCGTCGCACAGCCGGAGTAAGAGGCTAATGTGAATGTGCATTGCTATAATAAGCATCCTTCCTCCTTTCCAATGTTCGGCTTTTATGGCGATCGACGGTTTTACATCAGCCTTAGAAATGATTTTATTACTGAACCACAAATGTTTGTTAAAACTATTATTGAAATTATTAAATTGCACAGCACAACTCTAGAGTTGAATTTTATCAGGATATGGAGATCAATGGCCGCCATATTGCACATTGACTTGAATGTTTCTTCTGGATTTATTGCTGGCAATTATTCACGATTCACACGGCGGCTTCATGTAGAGCGGGGTCTACAGGCTCTACGGAAATTCCTTGACCAAGGAGTAGTGCACTTAATCTACCTAAGTCGGATGATTAACGGAGATGAAGCTAACTGATGGACCGCATTAATTTCGAGCTAGATTTATGGACAGTGATTGAGATAAAAGTGCTCAGGTTTCAATTTGTTTATTTTATAGACTTAAATGTTTCTTGATTGATTGCGCCAAGATGAACTTTCGGTTGGAGACGGGAGAACTCTTCCGCTATGATTGTTTTTCCGACAGCGATTCGGAAAAGTATTAAATTTGTTTTACCTAATTATTGTTATATGATTTATTTTAGCAACTGATGATATCTATAAGGATAGGGATAGCTATCCTTGCTATTCGATTGACGGACTTTTTTTTAGGTATTTTAGTTTAGCCTTTTTTAAGTCTTTTCAAGTGTGATTTAAAAAAATATTTGTCGGTCTTCTGCATGCACATATTTCCTATAATTGGGTAAGACAATTTAAAACATAGGTATAAAAATATTAAAACTCAAATACATGGGTAAAAAGTGTTTCAAATTTTCGATTTGATATTGGTTTTTTTGCTCTTCAAAATATAAATCTATGGCCTAAATCTCTTCCATTTCATGCTCTATAATTAAACCTTATCGTCCTTATAATCAGGGTTTTTTTTAAGATGGCCACTTTGATGAATCTCAAATGAATCTCTTTGAGGAACTCCAGAGGTTCTTGATGAAGCCCTTTAAGAGAAGGACAGCGTCGAAAAATGCTAATTGAGATTACGCCCTGGCGTGCTGTGCAACATCAAACTCATTACGTGGAGTCATAAAGATAAGACGAACACCATCCATCAGGCCAAGGCGCGAGTGGGGGGTGGTGCGGAGAACAGCCAGAGTCTGCACTGTGCAGGAGGATGTGCACAAGGTGCCTAGGACTCGGCTCCATGCTCCTCCATCCGAGCCCATTGATGGCAAGCGCTGCATAATAAAAAGCGCTGGTATTTGCTGGCTAGTCGAGATCAAAGATAGCTCCGCAGACGAGCGGGCATCTGTTTATTTGCAGCAGGATAACATCGGTCAGGGATTTCTAATTATTTCGTTAAGAGCTGGAAGAAGCCGCAGGTTAGTCAGGAGGAGAACGGGAATTTAATACACCGTGCAAATTCAATAACTGGCAAACCTGCGTTCGGGATTAGGATAAACGCGGAAGCTGATGAAAGTTAATGGCGGCGAGAATCTGCGGCAAGCAGGAGCAATTATAGCAATTAGTTGGATGCCGAGTGCGGAAACTCGCCTCTTTTCCGCGGTTCACCACAAAGCGAAGTGGAATGAGGAAAGGTTGACGGCAACAATTGAATTGGAAACATGAACGGTTTCCTACATTTCCGTTTGTTACGTTTATTTTCAGTGAAATTCTGAAATACTCCGTAAGTTGAATTACCATTAACCCTTTCAAATAGATTCAGTGTTGGCATCCTTGGTCACATCATGTTTCTCGTGAGACAGTTACCACAAAGTTATGCAATCTGCGCACACTGAAAATTGCAGGATGAGTATTATTATTGTTATTTTTACATCATTTTTTTTCGGAACAAAACACATTATCGAAATCGCCTGCTGTATCATTACGAAATGAAAAATGCAAATTCGCGCTTAATGCTGGATATTGCGATTTGCGCGCTGATAGAGTCATTCCGATGTAAATTCGAATCCGAGTCGAGATCTGGGACAACTGAAATCCATTCGCAGACACAGATTCGCTTGTATGCAAATAAGTCACTGGAACGTAATTACTACGAATATTTGATTCAGTATCCAGCAGCAATTTACGGCAGATAAATCCGTTGAAATGGTAAATTTTGAGTAAATTGCAGGACAGGCGTGCCAACATAATGAGCGGCCACGTGACATTGACGTGCCGAAATCCGCACTGCTCTCGGCTCGTGTTTTGTATTTCATTTAATTTGTAGCGAAATGTTGCTCTGGTTCATTTGCTTTTATGATTTCATTTTTTTTGGAATATGCACATAAATAGACACTGCTTTGTTTTTAATAACCATTCTTTTTGGTTAGACATCCGTTTTAAAGCGAAATTTTAATGAACATGTGCGGCAAAAAATGGTTTTGGCAGAGGTGCGAAAGGGCAGCGAAGTGGAAAAGTGGAACAGTGTCGTTGATTCAGCACGACAGGAAATGATGTACCACTGGAGTGTAATTTATACTGAAGTGATAATGATTCAAAATGTTGCAGCAGATTGTTAAAAATTATAAATAATATTATGTAACACGAAAAACAATGATTGGAAACCATAAACAAACCAACACTTTGTTTTTGGCTTTCCAAAAAGACTTTTTACAATTTTCCCGTTTTTTAAAGTTCATCGAATTGTAATTTACCGTTATCATCCAATTACTTCTTTTGAGGTTTCCTAATCCATTTAATGGACAAATGGATTGCAACACATCAGAATTATCAGCTCTCCCTAATAACAACGTAACCAACAAAAAACATGAACTAATTTATTCTCGGAAATAATTTTTCCCTAATTAAATTCGAAAGTGCTGCACCGAGGCTGGCCTGCATTTTGCCTTTCCCCCAACTCTTGCCTAATAATAGACTGCATCGGTTGCGATGCCAGGCTCTCAAGAAATGAGTCAATTTGGGGGAGGAGGAGGAGAACACTTCATGGATCCTGATGATGGTGGCTAACAAGCCGATGATGAAGTAACTTATGGCGTAGTTTACGTGAAAGTTTATAGTGAAGGCGTGAGCCGTGAGGCTGAAGTTGCAGCGCTAAAAATGCGCAACACTCGCGGATTGATTGATAGGGGTATTCACCCAGATGAGATGAACTGAGTCAGTGTGCCTCATTCGCAAGACCATAAAATGAGTCAATACTCAAAATCACTTAAATTTGAATTTATTTGAAGTTATTTTAGAAATTTTCAACTTGCTTCATTGGATGAAGTTCAAGGTTATGCGTTTTCGTATGAGCTCTATAAGACAATTTCAAACCGGTTCGCATTCGAGAGTGTGTCTTCGATCAATTCTGAGTCTGCTCCTCGGATTTCTGTACGTACAAACTTTTCACTCGAACTCGCCGCGATCTTGAGCCGTCAGCAAAAGGGGTGCTGATGGAGATCGATGACGCAATTTTTTTCAGTTGGGTTTCAGAGTGTTCCTGAGCGAATTTCAAATTCTGTTCTCCACCGTGGAGAGTCCACTGATAAGAGCCGCACGCTTATATATATATATTTAGCCGGGGAACACATTCTCAGTTCCTTGGCGTGTTTCACCACCGGAGTTTGTTGTCGCTTCCCGTTGCAGTTTCAGTGCCAATTAAGATCAAAAATGAGTGATTGTTTCAAGAAGCAACCGAAAGGCTTTGCCACGAAAGCCATCCACGTGGGCCAAGAGCCAGAGCAGTGGAGCAGCAGGTGTGTTGTCCCCCCGATCGCCCTCAGCACCACTTTCAAACAGGATGCCCCCAGTGAGCACAGTGTAAGTAAATTTTTAATTTCCTCTAATGCTGCACGTTTGTCTTTGCCGTGGACAACTATAATTACAACATTTCGCAATGTTTCGGTGTGTGTCACTCCACTGCGCACTCTCCTCTCCTAATTACGACACGACGACCACGACAAACCTTCTCACCGGCAGTTATCTAATTTGAGCTCTGGGGGGCGCTCAGCTGAGCTCGTTCGTTCCCCTCACTTCAGACCAACGGAATGCCACTTAATTGATAGACACGATAGAATTTTAATTGTCCATTTAATTATTGCGGCCTAATTGCACGCATTTGAAAATGCCATCACGACTTTTATTCCAAGATCTCTGTTCTAAAAAACAATTTGAATTAGAAACGGAATCTTGTTTCAATTTCTCAAAAGACACAAAATGCCGGTGGGACCAAATTATTCAGATTTTATCTATAATTTTTAATGATGCATGCGCGAATTTGATACTCGTATAAACACCTTGATCTTGAGTTCACCAACGAATTATAAAATGTTGTCGAAATTGTTTTCATTTGTTTATCTTATCGTATCATTAAAAAAATAAAAATCATTCAGTGACTTCCCTCGGGAACTGCGTTAGCATTGAAGTGCTCCAATTGAAGATATTGTTGAATTTTTGGATTGCAGGGCTTCGAGTATGCACGCAGTGGAAATCCAACCCGAAACGTGTTGGAGAAATGCCTCGCTTCACTCGACAACGGCAAGCACGGATTGACGTTCTCATCGGGGTTGGGAGCCATAACTGCAATCCTATCCATGCTCAGCTCTGGAGATCATATGATCGTTGGGGATGATGTTTATGGAGGAACAAACAGACTCTTCAGGTTTGTCGTGTTTATTTATTGCAAATATTGTTAATCTGCACTGAACAGATGTTGTAAAAACATTTATGCATGAACAGTGTTGAGATATTGTTAAGTAAACGACATTGAGTTATAAAACAACAAATTCAAGTGTAATCAGATATTTGCGACTCTTTATCGGAACTGTTATCACAACAAAAGTAAACAGATTTTGCATGCAAGCAATGTTGATTTGGCAATGAAAACATTTTATAACAATACAGTTTATGTTCCATTGTTACGTCAGCCTATTTTTATGGTTTTGCTTATTTTCGCGATAGTTGAAAGAATGCAAAGTTCCAGGAGAACGGTTTGGATATTAAAAATGTTTTTTACAGGCAAGTTGCAACCCGTTTGGGAATCGAATGCGAATTTATTGACCCAACAGATTTGGAAGCCATCAAAAAGACGATTAAAACCAACACAAAGGTATTGTTAATATTGAATTCCGGGATAAAAATAAATCAGAATTTTGGTTTTAATTTTTAGATGATTTGGCTGGAGACTCCAACAAATCCAATGATGAAAATCGTCGACATTGCGGCAGTGTCCGCCATAGCAAGCAACCACAAGGATATAATTGTGGCTGTCGACAACACTTTCCTCACCTCCTACTTCCAGCGCCCCTTGGAACTCGGCGCCCATTTGGTGGTTTATTCTTTGACGAAATACATGAACGGCCATTCGGATGTTATCATGGGAGCGGCAGTCACCAATTCCGAGGACATCCACAAGCGTTTGCGATTCCTTCAAAATGGTAGTATCGTTTGATCATTTCGATATTGTAACATCCTCTTTCTCTAGCCACTGGCATTGTCCCATCCCCCTTCGATTGCTACCAAGTTAATAGGAGTTTGAAAACGCTCGCTCTACGCATGGAGCAACATAAAAAGGCTTCTGTAGAAATCGCAAAATATTTGGAAAAGCATCCGTATGTTGAAAAGGTCCTGCATCCAGGACTGCCGTCTCATCCTCAGCACAAGATTGCTCTTCAACAGACTTACGGTCACAGCGGAGTGTTTTCGTTCTATATCAAAGGAGGATTGGAGGAGTCGAGGAAGTTCTTGAAAGCACTGAAACTGTTTACACTTGCCGAGAGTTTGGGAGGATACGAAAGCTTAGCTGAACTTCCGTGAGTTTGTGTTGTTTGATTAAAAAAAAAAAAACATTTATAATTTCATTTGATCCTATATTTTAAGATCTGTTATGACTCATGCTTCTGTGCCAGCTGAGGATCGTACAAAGCTCGGGATCACTGATAGCTTGATTCGTTTATCTGTAGGCTTGGAAGACGCTGAAGAATTGATTGAAGACCTTGAACAAGCATTCAAAGCAGCGCAACAATAATTAATGAAGGATATTAAACGTGTTTAGTTTTGTTATGATCATTCCATATTAAAATCTAAATTTTTAATAAATTTAATAAAATACTTGGCCGATTAGAAATGCTCTTTCATTTCTACCATCATCTGAAGCTGGACTGACCCATGCTTGATAACATGCTAGAAATGTTCCCTTTAATTAGCCCTTTCTTTTAGGTGATTGACAGAGTCCTAACTTGCAGGATGAATTCGCCAAAACTGTTATCGTTTCGATCTCTTATCGGTTGCGTGTCTTCCGGCTTGAGGATGCCGCCATCGAGGCGAACTATATTGGGGTGTGCATCTTGGGGAGGAATGCAATTGTAATTGAATGGTCCTTGCAACCAGCGTCTATCAAGAGAAAATCTTTCATCTTGAGCGACGTTGAGTGAATAGAAAAACACGCACAACCTTAGACCTCATAACCCCCGCCAACTCCATTTGCAGCAAACCATTGATCGGCCCGTTTCTGATGATTGATAAGGAACTGGGAGTGACTCATGCGGGATGGTGAAACAATTGTGGACTTAATTAGGACCTCAAAACGAGAGCGCGATAAAATTCGTTTCTAACGGATAATGTCACTCAAAGTCAATGGCGTGAGTTCCCAGGGTTTCTCTATTGACCCGGCGCGGCGTGTCCTTTCTCAAAGAATTATTAATAATGTTGGCAAATTGGTCATGTCTCCCGAATCAATTGCGCAGAAAATGCAGATCAATCTTTCTGTTTTACTCCCTCGGGAGTTGGGATAGGAGATGTTCCACAACTCCCAGAATATACCTCCCGTGCTTAATGTATCTTGAACCCCCCTAAAAAACATAATCAATTATATGCACGTCTCGAAGGAAAGGGGATATCAGAACTAATTTCGGAAACAATATCTCATCCCTCGTCAGTGCACGTAGGCAATGTCATACAACTCGAAGGAGGGCGCAACACATGGCCTGATTCGAATATTAAAAATTCAGCCAGTGCCAGCGGCCACCAGGAAGCAATCCCGACGCACTCCACCGCAGCATCCTCCCGCATCATCGTCATCAAACAGCAGCCAGCACCTCGCGAACTAATTTCAATGCAAAAGAAGAGAAGTTCCTGCATCCCCAGACCACCAAGCAACTCCTTTAACCCCCACACAATATAAATTGGATTTTCATTTAGAAGTGCTCGATGGGGAGTAGTTGGGGTTGTCATAATGCATGTAGCAAAACTAATGCATTACACCACCTTTACGCTCCGGGCGGATGTGCCCTTTTGTCGAGCATAAAACAGTGGGGAGGTTCAAAAGCAACCGAAGTACAGAATCATTAAACTTTAAGATGGGAATGGGATCGGGGAATTCCCCACGTTCACCGAGTTCGAATCCTTCCCCGTGCCCACTTCTGCCGCTTCCGTCAATGCTTGTGGTGGTTCGTTTCGGATGCTGTGAGAATATGTCGCAGGGGTATGTACCACGACGACTGGCGGTCGGGAGTTTTAAAACATAGCCGAGGTGGCACTAAATTTAATTGGAAACGCGACACTAATTCGATTTGCTTGTTATCAGCGCTCCATTAATGCACTCTGCCCCGAAGAACACCTTTCATGTCCTGAGTGTCTCCCCGATGAATCATTTAGCTGCGGGCGGATATTTTCGTGCGTTCGAACAACTCACCTGCTCACAGCTGCCGCGAGGAAATCACATGCAGGATCCCACTCTGGAATTTTCAATGTTTAATTACGAACACTTTAAAATTTGCTCAACATTTGAATAACTATTTGCATTGTTAACACAAGAGAAAGAATTTGCTGACGATCTCTTTTTTTTTTTATATTCCAGGAGGAGGATTGGAAATCCTTTTTACTTAGAACGACATCTTTAGTTTGCTTCCGGAACCATTATAAATAATGGTAAGTTGAGTATATTTTCAATTCAAACAACCCCAACTTCTTTTGCAGTTCCCTTTCTGTAGGAAATGTTACGCCGGCGAAACGCTGCCAATGAAACTTTTAATGAAATTGCAAAACATCTGATTCCATTTGTTTAACTATCTGCCAAATGAAAATGCACTTTTAAGCAACTTCCTTAAACCACTCCGTATCGTCTTCCACAATTGTCGTCTGTCGAGCAGCATCCACCGAGGAGCAACTGCTCCTGCTACAAATCTTGGCGATTTATCTTCCGATGGATAAAACAAGATCGGAATCAGATTGCAGTGCTAAAGTGATTTGTTATTCTCCCCCCGCGGTGCACTTGGAACTTGGTATCCGGTTGTGGTGGACGCAGTGAAGCGATTCCCCGATCGGGTGCACTGAGTACATTCCGGGGATTTGAGGGGAGGAAATGCGCCAAGAAACAAAATCCTGCTGAAGTGCATTAAGATTTTGTGAGAAGGACACAGAGGGGGAGAGGTCGAGCGACCGATTGAAGTGCTCGGTTTGCATATCATTAATGATTCAATGCGGATGGCGACGCCATAAGCGAGGATGACCTGCTGGGCTTCGCTCGCTGCAGGAAACCGAAACTACTTCTAGTTCTAGGATACGTGGGACAGTCGACACTTGTTGCGAAAAGTTCACGGGGTGCCATAGAGAATGCCACTTTTAACTTTTTCTATGCCCCATTTTAGGTTTATTGGTTTTAAATCTTAGACAAAGTGCTCCTCTCCGGAGAAACTTTCCACCATTCTCAGCAACCGAATCCCAACTTTAAAACTATAAAGCCGAGTTTTGGTTTTGTTCTTTTTCGCTCGCTGCGATTCGTATTTAATTAATCCGAAACCCGAAAGGCTGCACACTAAATTAGTTTATCTAATGACACTGTTACAGGTACTAAGCGATCATTTAAGCAAAGAGGATCTTAAAACTCACTTCCGGTATCATTAAACAACACGAGCCAGTTCCACTGGGGACTTGGCATGGAGTGGTTCGATCTAGTATCTAAAGTATCCCGACCACAGAATAGTCTCTAAATGCGCGCCATTAAAACTAGATAGCGGAATATATCTGCAAATTATGGTTATTAGATTCGCAACTTTCAACATTTACACTCGGTTGTCCGTCGGTGGATGAAATTTGCACAAGAAACTCATCTCGTATGATTTGATTACACAGGAACCCTTTGGCCAAGTCGTTAATTAGCCTCATTACGATGAGATTGCGCATGCGTAATATCCATTTTCATAATTGATGGATATTAGAGTTGTCCGAAGTGCTCGAATGCGAATTTGATTGCAGAATCCGATCAAATGCTCCATGGTGCGCGAACAAATCAAAATATGCTATTATTTGGAAAGGGTTCAGGACTACTGCGTCCTGCTGACTTGGACCAGAATATTGGTTTTTGCTGAAGGACTCGCCAGTTATTGTCCAGTTCTCACTAACACTCGTATTCCCAGAGATGCAATTATTGCCGCATCAATTAACGTGCGCTCAGTGCACTGAACGGATTAATCTACAGAAATTAATTTCAGTCTCTAGCTTTTAATGGTGATTCTAAATCAGTTTTACGATTTCGCGACTCATTATCAAAGTTCAATGAGGTGCTAACTCAGGATTGCCAGTAAATTAGACTAGAGCTCGCTGCGGTGTGAGTCCTTCGTGTCTGTTTTTCGTTCAGCTATTTGCTGTTAGTTATTGTTGCTGAACTTCCGTCCCAGAAGTAGTTGCTCATGTTATAAAAGCGGATTACTCGGCCATCTCATATCCTGATGACCATATTTCAGACAAGGACATTAAACTGGATTTAGATGGTTTTAGCAGGAGATTACAGAGACCTTGCGATGAGATTTTCCCATTTTATTACTGTAATTGAGTTTTAGTGTCCACGATTTATCGTCCCATTGCCTGCAAATATTCCTTGACTTACCTACAGCCTGGACAGCGCGGCCGCCGCCCAAGGAGGTACTCTCGAATGGAGCTGAAATTGTGCTCCAGCTATGATCAAAACGGGTGCATTTTTCAGTGCTTCCTGTTCCTTATGTTTCTCGTGTAGGTATTTCACACTCAAAATGGCGACATCGTTGGCAGTCATTATTTCGCTATTTGCCCGCAAATGACTGATATAATTTTCAAAATACGACAGACCATTACTGCCAATTCAATAAATTTTGCGAATAGTGCCTCTCGAACATTGACAGCAGTAAATGTGGTAATACAAGGGATTCTATTATGATCGAATAAAACGGTTCTTGAATCAATATTATCATGAACATCCATGCTTAGATAATATTATTCCTTTGGGTTTATCATAAAATAGTTTTACTTTTTAGGATGGTTTTATTACAATTAGACCTACAACACTTTGCATAAAACATTTTCTGTAATCTCAGATGGAAGCACATGGATCCACCGTTGAGGAAGGAACTTCCCTTTGTAAAGATTACAACCATTTATCATCCAATTCATTCTCAATTTTTTTGCAATTACCTCCACACCCCAAAATCAGACATCGGTCAAGGTTCTGCGGAAGATAAATGAACTGTCCTTGAAATGAAAACAGAAGTGGAAAATAAGTGAGTCTAGTCTAGACATATGTATGTTGGACTGCAGGACATTTTTCAGGCGATGGGACCTTCGTCGCTTGATGTAGTACGCTTAATTGAAAAAGTTTCACCAACCGTAAACTGACCTGTCCAATGCCCGCTAACCCAACTAACCCTTTAGCCGCAAGCCAGCAATAAATTTTCTCAAACTTTAGATTCTAGCAATAAAAATTTCCGGAGTATTTCCTTACAATTAGTCGGGCCCTTTGTGCCCAAGGAACATCAGCAAAAAGTCAAAGTTTCAGGACATAGGAAAAGGAATGAAAGCGGTCGACGGGTGGTGTGGATGGAGGGCGCCATAAAGAGGCAGTCAGTGCAGGCGGTGGGCAGGGGGCGAAGGCAGATAGTGGCAATAATGTACAGAAACAAAACGCTGCTCTGGAAATGGTGTAAAAACGAGCCAAAGGGTTGGAGGTAATGCACATTGCGACGAAAGAAAGAACTGAATAGAATCGCAACCAAGCCGTTGTACGTCGTATGAATATAATGATGTCGGCACTGAATGGAGTTTATGTTCTACAAAAAGGATGTTGCTGTTGGCTGGGCGAACGGTCCCGGAGATGCACAAAGTGAAAACAGCAATAAACCTTCAACCTGTTAGCCACAACAAAAGTCAACTGCGGGTCGGTGGATGCATAAAATCGATTTGTGACCCGAGCTCGTTTAGTGCGTCCCTGATGCAGTAATAGTCATCCTGGCATCAAGGATACATGACGGCGAAAGGATATTAAGTACCTGTTCGTCCAAATGCAAGGAAGCACGCTTTGTTTTCATAGTTCTAGGACGTGAAAAGATAACAGATAATATACTAAAAGCAAACATAAAAATATGGCACACAATAAACAAGTGGGGATGGCAGCGCCATTGACGAAGGATTCGTTATAGGCTCCATAAAACAATGTTGCAAAAAAATGTTTTAATTAAGCTGCTAGTTGCAGTTGATTGTGTCCGGATTGTCGATGGACCTGTTATCCGTGGGTGGGGAGATACAACTTCTGTGTGGAATTCGCATCCATTATTGTGCCAATAAACCCCGTAAAGGGGATCCTTTTCCTGCGGCGTATGAAATTTTCTGCCGAATACAAATCCCAAAAACAGAACTGACTTCTTTGAGGGTTTTTCTAAAAGAGGATTTCGTTGCCGCACGACCAGCACAACTTTGAAAACCACTTATCCTGGTATCTGCTAACCAAAAGAGGATAATTTCAAATATTCATGGGGGTCCGCCATTTGCAAGGACAGTCATAACGGCAATTTGATCTTTAAACACAAACACAGGAGCACTTTCACAAAATTACCGACGCTTTTTTCAAGGACCTTCCTCCATGGGGGATTTTTTCCGTAGCGTGTTCATTTGGAGATGTGAATCTGATTGAATCTGGTACAGTGGGAGGGGGAGTGGGGGAGTCGGGAGAGCTTAGCTACTACCGGAACTTTGCAATTGTGCAGGACGGTACAGGAATACGAGCAATTTGCTTTCATAGTCGAACCTGAAATGTCCATGTTCTGTTCTCTTTTGCATATGTTGTTTGAGGAATGAAATTAAATGTCAAAAGGAATGCCAGGACATTTTTGTGTGGAGTTACTTTGATGATTTCTATCTTAAATGGACCAAAACGGATCTCAATGTGTTGTTGGCGAATTAAATGTTTTGTGCTCTTTTAATGTCAGTTCGTAAAGTTAAATTAGAATTTTTTCAATTTCAAGTCAAGATTAATTATTAATTTTTTTGTCCTGAAACATGGCGGTTACGTAACTGATTAAAATTGTGGCGCATTTCGCACTGTTAGAAGGAGTAGTTCCTCTTCATTTCCTTTTTATGTAGACTCAATTAATTTAATCACATTATCCTTCGGCAATAAGATGGGAAAGGTCAAAGTGGAATGGCTTCCATTAAGTTAAATTTCCTATTAAAAATCGCATTATTTTTCCGACAAACACAAGAGCCATTAAATGCCCAGGATACTTCTAACAGGATTACTTCATTTAATGTCTCCAAATGGTGGCGATTGTTTCAGACGAAGAAACCCAAAAATCTGTTGGTTGAAATCACCTTTTTGAGCAGCTGAAAAGAATTAGATTTTCCACTGTTTTCTGTTTTGTGGCGAGAAGGATCCTTTTTTTTGCATTTAATTAACATAATCGCCTTAAGTTTTTCTACGAGTACTTCAAAACCAAAGATGCCTACTTAATAAAATATTTTCGAATACATTACGTAAAAAACTGTTATTTTTGTAAGCAAAATTTTCAATTAGCCATAGAAAAATGATTTTCCATGGAAATTCATGGAAAATTTGTTCAGATGAATTTTTTCACAATGCTCTCCCTCCCTCTCTTCCCCGCACATTTGTGGGAAAGTTCGGGGAGTCGTCGACATCAAAAATCGGTTTTCATGCTTTAAGTGCAAAATTTTGTTCATAAAAGGACTTTCCTTCATACTGGGCAATTTGATGTCACTCGGATGAACTCAGAGGCGTCACTGTAACAAAGTGTTTACACAACTTTTCCATCTCGCAAGGACACTTTTCCGGTTGGGGGAAAGTTAATAACATTTTACAGATGGACGAATGAAACCAATCATTCTTCAGGAATCTTTTGTATTGTTTCCTCAGTAAGCATTTCCTTTTTCCTTTCTGCTTCAGCTGGAGGAAACAAAAGGATTTGAAAACTTTGCCAAACGAAAATGGTTTTTATAGTAAATTGCTGGAATGAAAAAACTAAAATCAAGCCATCTGTTAAAATGGTTTTTCGAAAAAGAAAACCATTTACGAATTAATATTTTTTTGTAAATAGCAACAATCATTGCATGGTAGATAAATTAATGTGGAAAAATGTATTTTTGTCAAATGAAAATCATTTCAATTGGGAGCTCTAAAATTCTGCATTTTTAATCCAGCCGATGGCACAGTGAACACAGTACAAAAATAAATAAATCCAGCTGAGCTAAGCAAAGAGACTCAGGTTCCAATCTTTTAGACATTCTCCTTTCGAAGGATTTGATTGACAACTGGTTGACAAATTGCTCCTAGGGTAGAAAACGCAGTGTCTCCAGTTTGTTTTTTAGTAAATTAGGTGGGGTGGGCTGAACTATTAAATGAATACGGCATAAATTTTAAAGGGGTATGAAACCATCAAGAAAACACCGAGAAAGAAATCCCAGTACAGTATATAGATGTGCTTGAAGAATACTTCCGAGGCTGATTGTTCAGTTGTTTGCAAGGAGGTGTCAATATTTCTGCAGAGTTCATCCTTCTGGAGTTCTGGACATCTTCATTATAGGTATTTAAATGAACTTCTTCCTGATTTTCGCCTGTGTTTCTCCTTTGTCTATATTCGACACAATGAGCTCAATCAAATTCTCAATGTCCTTCCTAAGCAGAATGAATATTCATCGTCCTCTTTTATAATTTTGAATGAATTGCAGTGGGAGTGAATTTGACAACAAAGGATTTATTTCTGAGATTGTCTGCTGTAAATTTGTTGGTGCGAAATAAGACGAATCCGATTCCCGTTGCAAAATATGTTCATTGCATTTTATTGGAACACCGGGAATTGTTTTCTTCGATACTGCATCGTTATGCAAATTTCCGTTTTTCAGTCCTACGCAAGAACTCGATCACATTCCGAACGTAATAACTCCATTGAAGCGAAGGAGGAGGAAATATGAGATGCACATTCGAATTATGTACAGACAAATTTCGAGTCTCAACTGAATAAATCAAAGTACAGCAGCAAACATCGCTTCCTACGGGAATGGGGGTGGGAGGCAATTGCAGGAACTAGGAACATTTGAATATTTGCCGAGTACGCAGGAATGCCGAACAGAAATCGAATGGACTCCGGCAATGTGCCGCACAAAGGAAATTAAATTGTCGTCCAGGAAGTCGAGAGCAAAATGGACGAATGGAGTTCCACGTAAATTTATTTAACTCGTTCGTTTTTACTTGGGTGATTCTGAACTTTTAGAGAGTTTTGTGCTGATGGTTAAGAAAAATGTGTTGTTGTCTTCTTTGAAAAACATGATGGCATGGAATTTATTTAAAAAGTTACTATACCTACCTTTCAGTGTTTTTTGTTGCTAACAAATGCTCATCAGTCGAAGTCGAACAACCTTTTAAAATTTCATACTGTTGACAATTGGTTTTCTCGAATTCCCTAAGGCAACTTCCCTCTTATTCCATCTAAAAAGGAAACAAATTGTCGGAAAAATGGATTTCGATAAAATTCCGGTCACGAAATCTCTAATGAAAATATTTGCGAGTTGTTTTGCATCGGTGAGTCCCGAAATAAACCTGCTCGTCCTGATGTACCCCATTTTCTTCTTTCCAGCCCATCCACCTTGTATTTGGCAGTAAGCCCGCACCTTGCAACAATTTTTAACTCGAAATTATTCGTTTGTATGATTTATACATAACGAACGTGACACAGTCCCATGTTTACGAGAAATTAATTTTCTCGAATTGTTTCCATTGTGCGGGATCTAGTGGGACATGCCGGGTCCGGGATCCCGGACCAAATAGACGCTCTCGGCTGGGTTCCGCCGACGGTCCAGGCTGTTTGTACACTGGCAGTGATTATGCGACACTAGCCTTGCACCTGTCAACAGAAGTGGCGCCCGAATCCGGCTGGAATTCCAGGGACAGTCTAGACTCGGAGATGGAAATTTTGTTTGCGGACGAAAATCAATACCTTCCCAAGGAACCTGTGAGTAAATTTTATTTAATGACCGTGATAAATATGTCGAGGCATTACGGAGACATGATTGCTCTTACACGAGTCATTGTCCCCCGGACAGATTACGCCCCTGGGCACGTCTCATCCTGCCCCAAAACGATAATCCACACAGAAAATTCCTATCACCAAAATGTTAAAACAAACACTCCGACAATTACAGATTAGGAGTCAGCAACAATAGAGAATGAGAGAATGCAACAATATAAAATAAGTTGTTTATGAAATTTACCTGCTGAGAATATTTTAATTATAAAAAAACGTCAATTAAAATTGCAATGATGTCAACATGTTTTCATTCGGGTTTAATTACGAAAAATATCCTCTTTTGGACGACACGAAGCAAATTGCAGTTGACTCATTTCGGCGGAACTTAGTAATAACAAATTTGCATGTGTGTTTTTAAATATGTGCGTTTTCATATTTTGATAGCTCTTTTGTAATAATAAATTATCCAGAACAAGTCCAGAATATTTTTTGCCGATCGCAGGTGTGTCGGGCTCAGTTTCATAATTGTCATAATTAAATAAATTTCATTCGTACGGCATATTTCAATTAAAATTTTATTACTGAGTGCAATTATAAGGAAACGTGTTTCACAGCACTTAATTCTGGACATCGACAAACACAACATCAGGCTCCAATTTAATTGATCCTGCGGTGATTTATGGCGGATGCATGTTGCATGCCTCCAGGACGTATTAACGAATATTATTTTTCACAACTTTAATAAACATTTATGTCATCGGGTTTTAAGTTGATGGAACAAAGTCTAGAAATAATGCAAGGAGTAGGCAAATGTGGATATTGTTCGCTGATATAATGCTCTATTATAAATTACCAGGAAGTAAACGTCCACTCGATTTTCATTTTACACGGCAGACTGATTTCCTGAAACTGCAAGATGGCGACCAAGTGACGTGGCAGTACTTTTGTTGATTAACGCTGGATCGAATTTACTTCGATTCAAATGAAACTTTTTTCTGTATTGATCCAATCAAATCGAAGTGCAAATGAAATTTCTTTTGGATATTTTCTGGCACTTTATGTTGAAAACATTCAGTTCGAATATCGAGTAAATCAAAAGTGAAGTTTATTCAAAACTTTTGAAGAGTTTTAATGAAAAAACTTTGTTGCAGGGACTCGTATTTATGATGAAATAAAATGGTGAAATAATTGTCCATATTTCCGAGTAAATGCCTTCACATAGATAATAATTCAACCCTTTCTCATATTATGCTGAATTAATCAAGCGAAATATCGGAATAAGCCCAATTTGATGGAATCATGATCCTTTTGGGAATCAATACAAAAGAGGTTGCGATTTATGTGTGACATGACGTCGTTTGTGTGTGACACTGTAAATGGAATCAATACAGCAATCAAGCGGCAAATTAATCAAATGCGGACACAAATGCGGTTCATTAGGTTCTTGCATTAGCCTCATTGATGCCTCAATTGAGAAACATGATGTCTTTATTGGGATTTACTTAATGATGCAAAAAATACAACACTAAATTGCTTTAATAAAATGCAAATTTTTGTTTTTACGGAATTTCA
Organism: Leptogaster cylindrica; assembly: GCA_963082835.1. NCBI lineage: Eukaryota > Metazoa > Arthropoda > Insecta > Diptera > Asilidae > Leptogaster > Leptogaster cylindrica. The sequence goes on from OY720105.1 coordinate 51,060,552, forward strand.
ACTTAAGGCTTAAATTTTGTAGACGTTCAAACATAAAATCCATTTTAAAATGTTATTTCATTGCGAGGAAGTAAATGCTTAAAATTTCGCATAATCCAATCATATGATAAGCACTCATTCGCACTAAGAGCGGCCACTCCCGACACTTGAACATTCCAAAAAGGACTCACATCTCTGGTTCCGCTGGAAACAGCTTAATCTCCGTCAATGTGGAAAGAGTTTATGCACTGCGATGAGTTAAAACCGCAAAAATGTTGATATCTCTTTCCGGGTGAAGTGACCAGCATCCCCTACCGCCTCGCTGCTGCTCCCCGCTGCATTTTTCCATTAACACCAAAATTCCCCCACGGCGTCATATTAAATTACCGCTCTCGAATTTCTCTCGCCGGTGGCGAAATATTCGCACTCGAGTGAATTTTCTGCTATTAACTACTTTACGGTCTGTGGCTGTTGATAATCGCGAATGAATGAGACCCGGACATGGTCCGAGTGTCCCGACGGGTTGGTCCTTCGCCCAGGATCACCACTGACATCACTGCAATGAATTTCACTCTTGAGCACTTTCGGTGCAATGAGGTTGTGTGCAATGGTCGAAAGCAAGTGTCAATATAGACGACAGGGGTGAGGAAATACTTTTATAATTGCAAACATAACAGAAGAATGGCTTTAGCAATAATTGGGAAAAATGTGGAAAAACAATTAAAAGTAAAAACCATGGAAATCATCACCAGAACTACTTCAATCAATCAAATGAATCTCAGCAAGGAGTAAATCAAATATTCATAATACGACAAACGTTAAATATTTACACGGATTAGTGGTAAAAATTGTTTTGATTTTCAGTTATTTTCATTTTGCGAATCAAATGCAATCGTCGCTATGCGATATTTGATAAGTTTATGGGAAATTCCATTCGCCCCCCACTTAAAAATAATTGCAGTGCAGTGGTCAGGAGTGCACTGTTGCGAAATTAAACGGAATTGAATTGAACAATATCATTTTCAAGCCTTCGCACTGGCCAATATTGAAATTGCAACGCGAAATTATTTTTGGTTAAAATTGCATGAATGCATTTGATTTTAATGAGAAATGTAAATATGTTTGCAGTAATGTTATTAATATTATAATTTTTTGAACATTTCGATTTCAGAGAATTCGGGACAAAATTGTTCAGATTTTTGTGTAATCCTCGTTGTTTTTGTTTTTGGGGAACATATAGAAGAAAACAAACAAAAAGGGGGTTGGGAAAAATCGAAATTCATTCTCGTTGAATAAATGTTCAAACATGACTTGTGTTTGCATGGAAAATATTTTCTTTGCATATAAAAAACAAATAAACAGTAAACACATATCATAGATGCAGTAATATCTTGATTCCTCCTTCGTCCTTTCAGAGTTCAAAGACTCGGAGTTGATGGGATGTCGTGTTCAGAGTGTAATCGAAAAGATTGTTGGTAACAACATTATTTAGATTCTATTGGCATACTTTGGATACCCATTTCAGGAGTAATTTCTGAAACTCCACTTTCATTATATTATATTAAACAAAACTCAAGGTGAACAGCAATTGATTGTTTATTTCAAGACACAAATACACTGAAATACAAACTTTGGAATAAATTGGTGAAAAGGCAAGAACAATTCACCCGGCAGCAACTTCGATATTTCAAGATAAAATTTGTGTAAAACGTTTTGATAAAATTGACTTTTCCCAGACCGGAAGAATGTAATTACGAAATTGCTGTGAAATTGAAGTGCTTTCAATTTATGTAATGTCTCCACAGGACTATAAAGTGGCTCAACAGGTGGATGAAACTCTTTTTGCGACTACCCGCTGTGCACAGTATCCAAATGGACAGATGATAAATAGCTCCACCGATCAATTATTATATTTATGGTGAATGGCTGTAGAGTGTAGACCATTGCCCATTGGAGTTCGTCTACATTTCCGTAGTCCGCTCACTTCTGCTCCTGTCGGTCATCAACAATTTTTCGAGTATCCCCCGAGAACTCGATTACGATGAGGATGTCTGCAACTGTCTCTAGTTCCCATAACCATTCGTTTCAATTGATTCACTCCGAGACGGAGAGCAATAGACCTATAAATAAAAAATCAGTCACTTAGCAAATTGAGGTACACCCTGCAGTGCAGGGGCTACCATAAAATTTCATTATTAATCGATCTGAGACCGGCCATGTCCACACGATTCTGTTCGGGTGCCCAGGAACTGGAGTTAACCAGAGGTTAAATTGGATGTTGACGGATTTACGAGAACCCGAAGTCTGCATGTCTGGAAGTCATCATTGCTGCAAAATTGCAGCCATCAAATGCAGATCCAGCACGATCGAGACGATGTTTCAAGCAAATTTGATCTATCATGTCCGAGTCGGAGATCATGAAAGTTTTGCGGGGAATCCCCATGCTTGAAGCCATCTAACACCATGGAAAGTGGTCGAGTTGAGTAACTTGGATCGATGTGAGCTCAAACTTGACAATCTTAATCAACTTAAATGCCATTGTCTAATGTTTCGTACAGTTGACGAGTCTGTAATAAAATCTGCTGTTCATTTAAACACGTATTGCTTTTACAACACTTCAACAGCTGGAAATGATTGTTTGTAATATTTTAAACATTAATATCCCACTTTCAACCTCTTCTTCCATAATGTTATACCCAAATTGTCATATCAATTTGCGCACATTTAAGTGGAAATTGTCTTTGGCTGTTGCATAATTCCCCAACCAATCTCACATGAACAAATTAGTTTGGAAGTTGCGCAAGAAAACGTCGCTCACGACACTGACTAAGTGGGTGTAATAAATCCATCGGATGCCTCCAGGTACGTTGAATCATCGAAATCGTTCAAGGCACACGTCTATTTTGCAAATATATTTTCCGAATCCTCTTCCCGTCAACACGAGCCTTATCTCTCGCCTCCAAGCCGAAAGTCCTCGTTGGTGCAGGCGTGAAATACGACCGCAGCAGCATCAAGTGCTTTCGCCGTTTCTACGTCGCCGTTGATTGCAGATTCATCATGCTTTGTCCATTTTGTCAGCAATATTTTGCAGCTTCTAGAAATTCCTTAAATGTTTTCTCCTATTTTGTTTCATCTTTTTTCTATTTTCCTACCAACATTTTGTTCATCAAATGAAAACTCATTAAGAATCCGAGAAGGACTCAACGGTTGACACATTCCTTGTTCGAAATTGATTTACAGATGTTCTGTTGAGTTCAACAAGTTCAACAAACAACAAATTTGAAGTTTTTGATAATAAATCCCAAGACATCTGGCTGCTCGAGTTATTTAATTGGACACGATTAGCTCAGTTAATCTTCCTGCTCATTGGCTTCTTCAGACTGGACTGTTTGTCTTCATGTCAGGTTTAGTAAATCGATGTCAGTCCAAAGAAATGATAATTAATTGGTGAACGTCCGTATCATGTCAGAAAGTTGCCTAATTCCTCGAATACTCTTTGAATAATGGAACAGTTCATGTGGTCAAATCTTCAGATGTTCTCTGTCTAGGCGTGTGTTCGGTTCCCCTGTCCCCTCGGCTATGAATAATGGAAAACGTTCGATTTATGAGTAAATAAAAGGAAGGAGTCAGGGAAGATTTGAACTCTCATATCTGGGGTGGGGCGTATTTAAATTTTGTGGAGCAAGTGTAACTATTTCATTACATAAATAATGTTGCTCCAACTGTGCTGTGAAGAATTGTGAATCCTAGCAACTGAAGTAAATCCAATCATCCTATAAGAGACTGCAGAGAATTTGCTAGATAAAAACCACGTTGATTACTACATTAATTTAAATAAGTTATTTCTCATATGGCTCCCTTGTTAGTCAGCAAAACAAAAATATTCTTGCACCATCCCAATTAGTTCAATTTATTCCTTGAAAGGTGCCCCACCAGAAAACCAGGCTCCGCATGCATCACGGCCACCAACGTGACGGTAAAAAATTCCATCTCGGACTGTGGTTGATGTAATTAAAAGCATTGCAGGAGAGCAACCACTAAACACTCGTAAAACAAAATTAGTGCAAATGAAAAAGAAAACTTTTTCCCACTTTTCCATAACGCTGCAGAGGAAAAATGGCTTCGGGAGGAAAAGGATGCCAACCACCAAGTTCTGCATGTGTCCAGTTGAAGTGCAACAAACGGCGACTATGACATTCCTGCAATGCAGAGAATGTGGAATATCTTATTTATCCAATCTCAGAGATGTCTCCCTGGCGTAATTAAACTATCCTGTGAAGCATGACTACGTGATTAGAACTCTGCTGCACATGCATATCCTTTTTGATACTAACGTTGGAATTTATTCTCACAAATCACTTTTTATCTAGTTGATGGACTGGACAATGGGCATTAGATTCTGTTTGATTCTCATGGTAAGTTTGACTGAAAAAATGGAAAGATATAAATAAAACCACGTTGGTGATGCGTTGGTAACTGCATTATTATGGCATCGAAAACAAGCTCAATAGAACCAAATGAAAATCAAACTCACTAAAAAAATAACAATCCGTTTCAGTTCATTGCTTTTTATTCTGAAAACTTCAGTTAAATTTTGAGAAAATTCTTGCTGAACATCGATATCCATCTTGCCACGGATGAACTGATTTGATTCCCCATGAACGAGTTTCGGCGCCACTTAAATCACGGTAATGGACCTAAGAGGATGAAACCCCGTAGAAATTTCGGGAGCTGCAATCTCTGTTGATGTTACTGCAATTCTCGTTTATTTCTTATCAAAAAACACGAACAAAACTCGTCCTCGGTTGAGGGTTGAAGCACTTTTGTATAATAATGAGCGATTTTAGGGTGCAATGCAAATGGATTTTGCCGGTAGTAGAAAAACAAAAGACCCCCAAAACCTGGAAACTGGATGTGGGAGGGTAACTACCACTCAACACCAAAAGAAAATCAAGTGTGGACGAAGGAGGAACACGGATCAGTATCTAGTAATTAACGCGGTGTTTTAGAGATCCTTTTTGTCGAATTAGAGATGAATTGGGAATATTTCGTGGAAGATTTTCTTTTGAAAAATATTCCTTGAAAATCAGGAAAAGTTTATTCAAAAATTAAAAAAACACTCAGAAGGAAATTCGCGTGCAATTTAACAATTTCTGTTGTGGAAAATTCACGTCATTGCGGCGCCCTCAGAGGAGTTCGCTGCCTAAATATTAGGACAATAAATTTTGAGGGGAAATTTTTAGACGTCCATTTGCATAATATGCCATCAAGGAAGATAAAAAGTCTACTGCACAGTCCAAGTGCACGTCAGGTTGCAGCGCGCAGAGGTAATCGACGCTGCACTAGTATCACTGGAATCCGGACAACATGGAACCACTTATGGGGCTGCAGTGCCATTAATCACTGCCTCAGGAAGTGCATCGCACGACTTCTCCAGCTCTTGCAGAATCGCATTTGACGAAAGTAACAAATTGCACTCAATGGTGTTGGGAAAGGAGCCCGAGGACTTGGATCCCGCCGCGGCATCTGAAGTGCGTACCGCCGCTGTTGCTGCCGTTGCAGTTAAAGCTGCTGCATTCCGAGACGAGAGGTTAATTGCAAATTGTGCGATTTGCACTGGGCCAGTTTTGCTATTGCAATTGCAACTGACTTTGTTGCGATGCTTGATTACGGTCGTGAGAGCTGTTGATGAACTCTATTCGGCTTGAAGCACTACTTTTGAAATCTGAGGACTCTCAGCCCCCATTCATGGCGGGCGGTGAGATGAGCATCGTTGGCCCGCTCATACGCCACCCATCGCTAATCCGAGGTCTTTTGCAGCAAAATAAGGAGTTAAACATGCCAAGGAGGCTTCTGTCGGAAATTACATAAAATCTCCTGCTGCTTCTCCAGCTGCGAAAGTTTCTAACTGGGGCAATGGTGCTGTTTGCTTAGCTGCTGCGACACTTTCGACAGCCGTGGCTGAGCTGTGCTGTGCACCACCAACTGTTCTCCAATCTGCCGCACCGGGGGCGAGGGTGAAGTTTCTGCAAATTTATTGTTTCTGTAAAAGACTCAAATTGCCAGCGCCTTTCGACTCTGATAGTCGCCATAAATCGTGGCTGTCAGTCATGTCCAGGTTAAGGCTGGAAAGTGAGCCCAACTCGCGCCGAGTCACACCTAGAAATCGGTCTCCTCCGGAGTTGGGTGTGTGCGTCGCAAGACCCAGCTGGAAAAATTCCCTGCCCCGGAGGGACTTGCAACATCGGCCTCCATCGTGTTCAATTTTCTGCAACATGTCCGATCCGTTTGCCTCTCTGCCGTCCTGTGAGCGTTCCCAAACGAACCGGAGTCATGCCATTTCACTTCCGGGCTTTTCTCATTCCCCAACGAGTCCTTAATGTAATCGAATTCCTTCCCCACGGACACTGGGGCAGCCTTACCGTCCGTTTAAGTAAGTGGAAAATACAAATTGCCGCCAAAGTGGAAATATGTCACGGGAGTAATTCAATATTTTCTGAATTAATTTGCTCCGGAGTTCTGGCGATGGAGATTATCCTGATAAAGTCAATTGCTTCATTCTTAAATTTATGGGTCTTCTACTTCCGCTTAGAGCAGCGGAGAATCGAAAAGGTGGTTGCAAATTGATTGGAGGTGCAATTGAAATCCAATTTTGCTGCACTTACTGCAAACGATTTTTGTTTGGTTCGGGCTAAACTTCTGCACATGATTCCTGTGCAGTGAGGGGAACTCGTTGACCACTTATTTATTTTTATCAGCCACACACAGCAGCTGGTGGGTATATAACTGCATAATATGTATAATGTAAATGCGATTGTTCTAGAGTGCCCCAGGAAAATGTATATTAAAATGAAATCTTTTCTTGATCCAACGACCATCCACTTCCAATAAACCTCCCGATTTGAAGTCGTTGAAATTTTTCTCCATTCACACACATACACGCAGAGGATATTGTAAAACGCATGCCAAGATCCTTCACAAAACACTACTAAAAAACAGATAACACACGAACTCAATTAAAATGCAAATAAATCTGCCGCAGGAGTACATAAACCGTAACAATTCATTTCCGCAGGCCGCTCACCTCCTCCTTGACGCGACCAAGTTACAGACTTCAGTGTTCGATTTTATTGCGTGCAGAAATTGAGTCCGACTCACGTTCGCATGATTGGAAATTTTCTGCTGACGTGAATCAAACTGGCAAAAAATAACCTCCGCACAAAAAAGGACTGCGAGTGATTCATTTTATTCGTCTAAGGATTGTGCAATTCAAGTGTTTTTTGCGGAAAGTGCTCTTCCTACTTTGCTTTTGGTGTTTCTTGCAAACTTCTCAGAATGTTAACCTCATTTCCTTAAGACGATTGTCCACTTGTCTTCCAGGGACTGTAGATCCTTTAACATGTCAAGAATGTTTGAGTTGAATGAATCCTTAAATCCAAGGAAGTAAGAAATCAGTGTAAGTGCTGAACACAGCAAAAATCCCACCACCAATACCGAGTTCGACTAATAACGAATACGATTCCGCCACTCGTTGAAGTCCTTCCAAGGAAGACATCTTATGCTAATGGGATTATCTTAATGGAATTCTCACTTATCTGTAATCCTTTTTTCATTTTCCCTGCTCTTTCCGCCGGCCATTCGACGAGGTTTGAATTCACTAAAGCCAAAGAAAATGCTCTCACAGGATGTACTTTCGTATTCGAACTTCAATTGAATCGGGAGAACTCCTGGGGGTCATTTAAATTTTTTTCCAGGCTGCTAAGATAATGAAAACATGCTTCTTCTGGCAAATTTCATTTGCCGAAAGTTTAACACCCGCCACCCCCAAAAACATTCCATACAGCAAGCTGCAGCACTCCAGGAGTCGATTCAATAGCGGAATTAACAGCCGAAGGTACCTCGATCTACGCGAACTGTTGTTCGGAGTTGCGAGTGGCTCAGATGCTGGAGTAATTATTCCAGGATTAGCCCGGAATCCTTAATTGCTATTCATAAGCCGAGAGTAAATGCCTGAGAGATTGGGGGCCGTTCAGAGTATGCTAGTCAATTTCATGGACCTGGATTCACTGCTAAGGATCCAAGTAAATACTTTAAATTTTACTTAATTTGCGGAAACTGTAAATAAGGATTACACGTGATCAAGGACGCCTGAAGTTTGAACATTAGGCTCTGATTGCGTAGCAACTTAACGCTTGCTACAATTTAGTTGCAGATTTTGAACAGCCTTGCGATTAGTATTCGACGCCTTGAGGCAGATTTAAACTCAATTGAGACCGTTATCTCTGATCTCAATCGATTTTATGTATTTTTCGAGTTCAGCCGCAATGACTGACATAACTTTTTGCATTCCATTAATCAGCGAACGTTGCCAGATCCTTTCTTTGTTTTGACTGCCATTAATTATAGGTGAATTTTCCCAAAGCCGACAAATCCTGTCTGCAAATGCGAGACTCATGAGGGCTGGATTCTGGTTGACACCATCTCATCAATCACTTTGGTAGCATATGGGCGAGCTTCCGGAATGACATCGTACCTACAATGTTCGAAAGGATAAACAATGAGAAATCTGACACGAAGTGAAACATCCTGGAACTCCTTTTGAGGTGCCGAGCCACGAAAATGGCAGCGAAAGTCAGCTTGAATTCATCCCGCCATTGTTGACGTGTTTAATTTTGTTGCACAGAAATGAATAAGCACTCAATTTTATTACTCCATTGTTTTTTGTCCTTTTTAATTATCTCTCATTGTTTCCATGCGGGAATCATTGCTTACATTTTGCAATCTCCTTGCTGCATGGAAAATGCACGTCTTCATTTGCTTTGCAAAGTAGAGAAAAACCGAGACCTTCATTTTCTCCAATGTGCACATAAAATGGTGATAAAGGACCCAAATGTTTACACCTATTGTTCTCAGAGGAAGCTAAGAGCCCAAGGGCAATGCTCAGGAATTTGCATAAGTTCTGAGTAAAAAACAGAAAAGGAAAGCAATTTTGTAGACCATGGTGGAGCTTACAGGGACCAATTGTTCCTAATACACCTCCGCCTCCGCGAGCTATGAACAAACTACCACCCCTTTTGGTAGGGTGTTGTTCTGTCGGGCGGACGGAATGGGGGTTGTTGTTCTGCTTAATCCGGGAGTTGTAGTTTTACCACGACGGAATTGTAGTGGATTCGTTTACGGTTTTTTACTCCGCTTTGTCCTGTCGAACAGCCACGAGAAAGGAATTCTCTAAGTTTTCCTGTGGTGTAAGGAACAAAAACAAAAACACCGCTCAAACACAAAGCATTCTTCGAGCATCTTACATTTAAGACATTGTGGGTGGCTCGGCAAAAAGGATGTTGAGTGGGTGGAGGGGCGCATGGGCGCCGCTGGTCGAGGGGAAAATAACACCCGGGGGAAATGAACAAATTCGTTCTCATGTAAATATGATTTTGTAAGGAGATACGAAGGATGTCTGCCGAGGAAGGTGCTGCTTTTAAGGAGTCGTTATTTAACTATTCACCTCCATCACCTTGAGCACGCCAGAAAATTTCTAGTCTACTTGAAACGAATTTAATACGGAACGTGAGTCATTCACAAAAGGATACATGGCGAGATGTCATAAATAAAGCCGAAAAACTGTTTAGCATAGCCACCGACGCACACCACTGACTGAAAAGGGATAAAAGTATTGCTATGGATGCCTTGCAAGAGATAGGAATTATTTAAGAGTGACATGCTGTCTTTTGCACGACTACCACCAACCGAAAGGATCCTTTCACACAGTTCATCCGACCAGACTGCAACACATTCACTAATGTACATGTCCTGCACATTCTGCATTCGTTTTCCCCTTCGAAATCTTTAAAATTTCATTAAGTCTCTGATCAAAAGTGACAAACAATATGAAAACCGTTAAACTATTTTGGCAAGTGTTGGTCATCCGACTCGCAGGACCCAAATTTCCGCACATGGAACAATTATTGCGCCCACATCGTTGAGCGGGGATGTGAAATTGATGTCAAATACGATTTGTGTCAAGGAGTGTGGCTTGCAAATATTTTCATTAAAATTCATGGGACTGCCGAAACTACTGAATGTCCTTTGAATGCATCCCGACCGAATGTATGGCGAACAGACACGAACCACTTGCTCCGCTTGCAAGTTTTGCTGTTCGAGGAGGAGCGCGGTGACTTTACAATTTTAATTTAATGGGAAAGGACACAGTTTTTGGGGTGTTTTAAATGCAATTCATTTAGTTTCCCGACAATATTTATCTAATGAGCATTGAAAAGATTTTATCTGAAAGTGAACAGTGAACACGTCCTGTGCAATTATTGTGAACGATCCGATTCCCTTTAAATTTTTCACTGATGAACCAGCTTAAAGGCTTATCCTGCCGGAAGTAACTACCTTGGTACCACAGTTACGCAGGGGACTTGGGCATGTGATGTACAACACGCGGTCAGAAACTGTCAACGATGAAATTCATCTGCTCAAGCTTAATTTTAGTGGAATCCCCCCGATCAATTATAAGTTCGTGGTCGGGGGAGTCGCGTCCATGACGCTCCGTCTGGATTCGGGTCTGTGACAGTCCTTTTCGGCAGTTGATTTGTGAATTTCAGGGATTTCAGAATAGGGGGTATATTAAATCATGTGCCAAAAATGTGAAAGTCCCATTCGCAGATTGAGAGGACTCTGCTGGATGTTTGGGGGGGCCGGCGGAGTACGAATTTGATGGACATTTTCGAGAGCATTAAACGACTTCTTATGTTTCGCGTGAAAGCTTGAAATCTCTTTAGATGAATGGTACACCCGAGTTGTAATAGTATGCGTAATGCGTATGTTGTAGGCACCTACTTTTAGTTGATTAGAAGGATTAAACTGATTAAAGGACATGTTTATTAAAACTAAGTAAATTTTGATTTTATATTTATGATCCTTAAATGGAATGCAGTGTTTTCCAATGCTAGTTATATCTCCACATCCTTCATCCAAAGAAACCCACCGAAGTGTAAACTTTCTCCTCGAACAAACTCCGTACTCCATATTGTCTACTCGAGCATCTCAAGACGGAGATGATTTCGAAAATGATGACCAATGGAGTTCTCTGGCTTGTGGGTAAGTCACATCTCACATTATCGAGAAATCAAATACAAAAACTTTTGATTTCATGGCAGGATATCACCAGGCGCCCGAGTGACTACAACATTGGTGCGGCGAACGTTCGCCACGAAACAATCGGTTGCTGATGGAATTGCATTTTCCTGAATGTGAAAAGAATTCTTGAAATCCTTGATATTTTATGTCGTTCAGATATTTTTACAATTTCAGCATCCTTGCGAAATGACTTCTTTCAAAAAACGGATAACACAAAGCGTGTTGTTCTCCAAAACCGATTTTGGGAAACGGTAGAAATTACAACAAAAGGAGTTTCGTTGTTATTTTCACAGTTTTTTCTTATCCCTTTTGATTGTGTCGTACATGATTTGGGATGCCAAGAGAAGCAGTTTCATGTGTGTGTGTGTGTGTTTTCATTTAGAAAACACTAAATGTAAAGAAGGAGGCATAAGGAAATGTGCAAAAATGTACCTACTACATACCTACTAATATTTAAATTATCATTACCTTTATTGAATTTAATAGTTATTACTTGTACTTGTACTCGACATTTAATCGTTCAGAATCAACTACTGATGTTAATTTAAATTGAATTACTAGAAAACAATTTTCGTGTTTTCATTAAATTGAAATTCCCACAAATGTCTCAAGTCGTATTCCTCTTCATGATGACGACACTGAAATTCGACTTTAAATTCAAGCAATCCTGCAATAAAGACGTTTCCCGGAGCGCATCCAATTTGTAATCTTCGGAATGTCGTTCGTTTTTATTAACACATTTCAGTTACATTTGTTTTTTATAATAAAATTCATCCAGGCATTCTCTTAGAAGTGCTGAGGCTCTTAATCATAATCATTTATCTGCAGGACAACTCCACCCAGCCGAGGAGGATCGTAAACTGTGGAGCACGTCCTGCAGCCAATGATAAAGTGAGACGTCTTAACGCAGTATTAGGCCTACATTTAACGACTTTTACGGTGCATATTTTCAATAACTACGGAAATTGTTTACTGCCACTTCTGCCATCAAAGTTTCTTTTGATCCCGACCTGAGTTTCGGGCGATGGCGGAGGTTTTTACGAGCGCAGCTTGATGGCGGGAACATTCGAACGCATAGATGAGTCCGCGGATCGATTGTAGAACCAAAATTGGACGCAGGCAGAGGTAGTTCAGAATTTATAGTCGGGGGAAGTCAATTACAGTATCGCGGCAGACGGCTGATCGATTTTACGGGCCCGGTTCATTATTTGCAGGGCGCTGCTCCTGCTCCTGTTCTTAATTGTGCTATAAGATCCATCTTATCTTGTTTAATACTTCAGGTACGGCCGAAGCAATTAACTAATGACTATTGTCGCAATAAACTTGCAGGAACCTGTTTGTACTCCTGGTTAACTAAATTTCAGTTCCACATAAAAACTCAATTAAAACTTTTTTCAAACGTCTTAACAGTTTACTCCGAGTGTGTCCTGGTCCAATTACCCAATGCGCACTTCCGAATGAAAAACTTAACCCCTTCAGCGCTAATTGAAAAACTGCATTAGTCTCAGATTAGAGTCTTGTTGAACTTCGACTAAACATTAATGAGATCCAGTTCCCGATTTAATTGCTTTTCCCGGAAACAGTGTTTCTAAAATCTAAATTCTCCCATCAAAGCACACCATAAAACCAGTGCAGTGCAGTGCCGCGATCCAAGTTCCTCGACTCCTGCCTCAGCTACTTCCAGTCCCCAAATTAGAAACCGGAAAACCAGTTGTACTCATGGCTTGCTCCCGGATTTTAAAGTGCAGTCCGATCAGCAGCAAAATGCAAGAAAAAATATTGTTCGTATTTTATGCACGTTTCAAAAGGCATTGCAAAAGGGGGAAGCGGGAAGCTGCGTTCAGCCGCGTGCATTCATTTACTGGATTGGGAATCTGTGAGAAGTGAAGAACGCGCGCCGAGAGATGACGGACGCGACGTGTTCCAGAAGGATTGAGAGATGTTGGTTGGTCCCGCTTTCGCACCGAATTTATTTATAATATTTATATCCCAGGAAGGCTTTTATAGTGGCGCAGATTTCGATAGTGCTTCCCCGTGGTGTGATCTCAGTTGATTTATAGGACTGCGTCATGGCGAATCCTCTCGGCAGAGGATCAGGGTGGCTGCTACATCATCGCAAGTGATTCGCACAGACTCCGAACCGCGTTCAGCGAGGCTCTCCTGCCACCAGGAGCGCATTGTGCCACGCACGATCTTCGTCCAGGAGTGTGCGTGGCGCGACCAGTTTTGACTCGAGTTTTGAGGTGATGAATGGCGCAAGAATGCTGCTGGTCCATTAATTCCTGGATTTATGAATGAAACGGAAGGGGACCCGCATGAAAAAGATGTTTAATTGGATTCGGCTATCAGCGAAATAAAACGATTCGTGCCGTGAGAGGAATACGAAAGACACATGTGGAAATAATTAAGAAGAATCGGACACCAACTGCATTGCACTGAAGCAGGTTCGGACAAATTGGAAAATATTACATCGGTTATTTCAAAACATGAATATTTAGTGTGCATTACAATTGCTAATTTGTGGAAATATTTACGAGAAAACAGCCTTCAATTACTTTAACCGAGTGCTTAAAGAAGGAAATTCAGGTTGTGGTGCATTGAATGCTTTCAGTAATGCGACAGAATAAATGTTGGCAACCGCCGAAGAACTCGTTGGAATCTGTTGCTAAATATTTCCGAAGGCTTTTTCGTATGTTGAAATTTATATTAATAAGACACCAAAACTCATTTAATTGCCTTTTAGTCTTTAAAATTCTATTTAGTATTCAGCATCCGTACAATTATTCTTTTCATCCGTTGGAAATTGCCCAGACAGAATCCGGAAATGCAACTCATTCATGGCACTAATCCTGTTTTATCCTTGGAGCATCCGAAATTTTGCTCCACTCGAAACTTTCTCAGTGGGGACTTCAAGTTTCAGTCATTCCCAACTAATTCGGTTTGTTCCAATTAACCCTCATTATCCTCACTACAACTGCCGCGGTCTCTTCAATTTCGTTTTGCCCTCAAAACTGTACTTGAGAGTTAGTTTAAACTTTTTCGAGGACTGTCAACAGTTTTATCTAGTTTTTCTCATTCCGTTTTGGTTCTGTTTCGACAATTCCCCCTCCAGAAAAAACCGGAGTCCTTATTTGCATGAAAGCAACGCTTCCGTCGGATCAGTCATCGCAATATGCTGCTGCAGCATTTTTACCCGAAACTTCCCTTTTTTGTTCCATCTGCCTTCGACGGCGTGCATTTGAATTTTGGAGCCCGTGTAATTAATGGTCCATATGCGAGGCCCACAAATGAAATCTCCAGAGGTGGGAGCCACTGTTCGGGGATCCTGGAAAAATGGAAGCGGAGAGTAAAACGCGATTGTGGGGACAGGAAAAAACAACTGTAGGTTTTTGGGGTAAAATTGCAACAAGGACCAAAACTGCAATAAATACCCGAAACTCAGGAAATTCAACGAGAGCAGCCAGCAGCAAACGCGGAACTATGAAAGCCAAACGATTTCGGATGTGAAATGGTAAACGGAAAGCATTGGGGAATACAAGTTGCCATTTATCACAGTATCTAGACATGGAATTTATTCAAGCCCGGATTAAATGGTTCGGACGACTTTTGTGTAATGCTGAGGTGTAGGGACCGCGGCCATCCCCGGCTGCCACGACGACAGGAGTCTTCTCTAAAGTTAGCTTTACTTAAATGGAAATTTTAAATATCACAAGATTTCGAAATAACTCTTTTGTGGTTCAATTGGATGAAATGGAAGTCGTTACTAAAGGATAATGCCTTACGAGCGGGGTTTAGACATTGTTGTGTGGTCAGAGAGTGAAGGTGGGTCCGTGAGGCGTTTGTATTGCGTACGGGACAAACGTTGACTGACATCAAACTGCCACAAATATTACATAAAATATTTCACCACAAAAACCACTTTAAAATTGATTTGTATCTAAAGATTTTTTAGCATTAAACTATTGTTCCAATGTTTTTCGTCCCTCTTAACATGAAAATAATGCGGCCTCAAAATCAATAAACTCTGCAGATATGGAAAGATTTCCCAACCATCCGGACTGACATGAATTATCGCCACAGTCCTCCATAAAATACGCACTCCTCGCATCCGAAGTCACTGACACGTTGACACCCTGGAAACGAAATCAAATTATTCACGTTGGACTCGAATTACCGTCGACAGAAGAAACCTTCAAGGATCCACCCCGAAGTTCCTCCAACTCGCATATAACTCAATTGAAAGCGTATCGGGCCGGCGTTTTTGGCATGCCATCGTCGAAGCCAACTCACCGGCATCCATTTTACTGTCAGGCCCATTTATATGCGAGTGTCAGATGGAATAAATTTTATTTATCGAATCTTAAATCATCCAATGACACCATGTGCGAGGAGCCGTCGGAGTTGTATTTATGCAAGTTTATAGTGTGCAGATTGGTTGTTATTCCTGGACCAGAGATAACTGCCGTGATCAGGCGAAAATGTGTGCACACGGAAAACAAAATTCATTCTCCAACAAACACTGAAGAAGAGGGAACGGGTGAACTGAACACCTTGTACAACAAACTGCTGCAAACCTATCAATTTGTCCTTCCAATACAATACTGCGGGAACAGAATTCGGATATAGTGGGATTGTTGGGGATACAGAGCAATCTCTGCCTCAAATCTAGCAAGGATAAATGGGATTCCGATCTCCCATCCTTGTGGACGAAAATGGACACTCCAGTCCGTAGATGTAGTTGCGGAATTAATATTGTGTCCTGGTTTTTGTTTTACAAAAATGAAAAAACGAAATTCGTTGAAGAGTGCGAAGGTACAGTGACATACATAATTCCTCGCTTTTTCAATTCAGAGTGAGCAAAAACTATTTTTAGGTCACAAGCAATTTGATTATTTCGGTGTTCATTATACCCTAGATGTAGGGTATATTAGTTTTGAGCGAACGTTTGCAACGCCAAGAAATAATCGTCGCAGAAAAGAAAGAACTATATATTCATGATTGGGAAGTGAAAAGAAACCGTTTTATGCATGTCCGTCTGTCTGTCTGTCTGTCTGTCTGTCTGTCTGTGTGTCTGTCTGTCTGTCTGTCCAGACGATAACTCGAGAACGCTTGTAGCTAGAGACTTGTACTTTGGTACAATAATATTTGATTAAAATTGCAAGGTCAAGTTCGAAGATGAGCAAAATCGGGCAACTCCTTCTTAGTGTTGCCATATAAGCCTGAGTCGTTTTTATACAAAAATGTTGATATAAGAATGAGTATATTTTTCTACATCTAGGGTATCACGTAATTGGTGTGACCAATTGCTTCCTTACTAGTTTTTATTTTCAAAAAGGGAAGCCGAAATTGCAAACAGAAGAAGCTTTTTGCATCTTGATTAAAACTGACTTGAAACAACTTTATATGCAAGAAATATCATTACTTCGTCAAAATTTCACCTGTGCAAAGTTCTCGCAATTTTTCAAATATAATTAATGCTCTTTAGGCGAACTAAACGAGAAAATTTGCACTTGGCTCGAGGATTGTTGTGGTTGGAATTGACTTGCATACGAAAAGGTCACTGCAAATGTGATAACAACCTCCAGGGGGGTGTAGGAGGCCTCCGGGACCAAACACGAGGGAAACTTAATCAGAGCCAGAAGTGGAGAAGCCCAATGGAATCCCGACGAAGGATCTTCTCAGTGCGACGGTGTGTGCTGTGTCCGTCACTTTGCACCGGTGTCTGCCTTTCCACAAGAAGACACCTATTCTAGTGCGGGTGAATCTGCCAGAGATATCACCGCAGCGTCCGATGTTCATCCGGAGACAACAGACAGAAAGTCTATGGCTGCATCCACAGAGCAGAGGTAATCGTTTTGCAACTCAATATGCGGCTCCACACGACGACGTTTGGGGCTCATATTGGTTTTGCTCGAGTGTCAATTTCCGAGCACCTCGGCCACAGCTGCGAAGGATGCTGTGCTGGGCACTATTGGGCGCCGTCTGATAAGCTGGCTGACCTGCACCCACTCGAGCTGGCGAAACCAAATAAATCGTGGCCAGGCTTTGTCTTAACAAGACCTTCCTGGTTCACGGCCCTCGAACACGACTAAGCCAGGAGTGCCGGGATCTCCGGGGCCAGTGGGGTCATCTGCGATGTAATTTCTTCATTCGTTCCCGGCCGAACCCAAGTGCCACTCAAATGCGGGCTCCTTCATGGCCATGGAGCTGGGAGGCTGTTACGATCGCAGATACATGTAGGACACTTTCGAGTGACACCACACGGCAAGAGTCTCAATAATGGACGAAACTAACTAGCCGCACTTCTGGACTTACTCCTTGCCTTCGTCCAGGGCTCGTTGGGGCCGAGCAGCCATTTCGGATTGGTCGGCGTTGGTAATTTCTGTTATCAATTTGTTGGTCGCTTGGCATCAATATTTATAGGTCTGCTGTGTCGTGTTCATTTTGCTGGGACGTTGGATTCCCCGACGACGACGTCCCAAAACTGTGCGCTGACCACCTTCAATAACGAACAAATTGCTTCAAATGGTGGTGCTAATGGCTCCATGGCATGATGTCGGCCATTTCTGGTAACAAATTTGTTGTGTAATGGATTTTTTCGGTTATTGCGTCTCCGAGGAGTTGCCGCTGTCCTTTTAAATTGCGCTCGGATTTTATTGCTTCACTCTCTAAATTGTCGACGGGGAAACTTTTAGCGTTCGGAACGGTGTAGTCATCGCCAGCACTTCTGAGCTGCCCAAAAACTGTGGAGAATCGCAGTTAACTCCGCTTTTATCTTCCTGAAATTTTGACAGAATGCTTCCAAGGTAGCCGCACCATTTCCACAATTTATGACTGCGTTTAGTAAAGATTCAAGCCTCTAATGGCGGCAGTGGCACTCTCCTGGGGAATTTCAACTTTATGAACTCTGGCACTTTAACACTTTCCCGATGACTTATCGCTGCTGCCCACTTCAGTGGCTTGTAGACTCCTAAGAAATATGTACAAAAAATTAAAAACTAATGTTTTTCAAGTGAAATGAAAACAATTCAGTAAATAGCCTAAAATTCTAGTATTTTCAATGATGATCACACGTTTCTGTGTGCTATTGTTAGATTTTGGAGGAACGTGCGCACCAAATGGGACAGAACCGATGGTTGAGCAAACAATCCGCAGCCGGTGGACCAACGTTTCGCCTTGATGAGTGATGAAGAACCTTCCGTTATTTATTTCGATTCATTTCGAAACAGTGGCCAAACAAAAGTCGCCTTCGAATTTCGACACTTCGTCATCTGTTGTTTTGCTGCTCTTTTGTGCACCAGGGAACCATGGATGCTGGGGATTAGGCTGGCCGTAAACTTCATCTCGCTGCATACGCGTTAATGCGCCGGAAGTACTTAGGCCCATTCAGCGGCATTAAGTCACGTCAATTTGTTCGGTCAGTTATTGTTGCAGGCCACAATGGCCGGATTAATTTTGACACCTTCGAAGCGTGAGAATGATGAGGAATTTCTTTCCCCTGCAATTTCAGTTGTCTCTTGTTCAGTCTCTGTTTCTAAAGTACAGTAAGAGCACATTAAACGAATTCCAGTGTTTTCTTCTAAATTGTTATTATGAAGTACGAGAAACAAACTGTCGACAAAGTAATAATAAATAGGATAAGAAATGGTCACTTCTAAATTGTTTGCGTATGTTTGATAGTTTTATTCCCCCTATATTTGAATTCCCAACTGCCTAAAGGGCAATCATGAATGTCAAAATATCCGTTGAGCAAACCTAAAAAAGTAGAAAGGAGCCTCCCGAAGTGATGATACGATTTCGATTTCATAACTCAAATAGTCCTTTTCCGCTGTCCTAACATGTGCTCAAATGTCCGAATGCCACAGAGAATAATCGTTGCAGAAGAGTAATTCCAAATTACTCCGCCCATTGACATTTGGCCTGGAAGGACTGCTCAGGGGGGTCATTGGGAATTCCGTCATCGCCCGAAGATTCAGGAAAGCTGCTTCTGATTTTCTGAAAAAATGTTATATAAAAAAATAAAGAACAGCAAAAAACGAAACTTATGGTAGTTCTCGCTGTTCAATGCAGTCTTATTGATGTCATTGCAATGGCATTGTCGTCCTCGGCCCGAATGAACATTCCTCAACTCCTTGGAGTTCAATTCAAAGTCCTCTGGGAACTCATTGTAGAATAATTGGGCCTTAACCCACAGAGGACAACTTTTCATCGACAGTTAGTTAGTGTAGTTGCAACCGCTGCAGAGTCTTTTGCACAAAGGAATTTCGAGGGCGGTTTGCTCGGGAAAAAGGGAAACTCAGGAGTATTCGCAATCGTGGGAGATTGCAACTGGCGCTCTACGAAGAAAATCTTTCCTGCAGCGCCTGATGTACACGATGTGAAAGAATTACGAGCAGGATTGGGTTCGGGCTTCCAAGAAATTGGGATTTAATTTTTAATTACATTTCGCTTAGAGCTGTGTTACTCTTAGCTGCGATTGTCTGCGCGCTTCCGCTTTAATTAAGGATTGCTGGCAACTAATCATGTAAGTAAACTTGAGTCTCAAGTTAAGGTCTTAAGGACGGCTGAGCCCATGTATCTAAATGAGAGCAGTAAAGTGTTAAAAAAGCTTGTTGGAAATTGTATGTGAATTTTTGAAATTGTCCAATTGCATAAGTTTCTTCTAACAAGAAGGATTTCTTAATCAATAAATTTATTGCTGCAATGCAGGTCTTGTGATTTGTTTTTCTCTCAGCAGCAAGGGAAAGAATTATCACCAACAGAGTAAACGTAAACGAGGCTTTAATATGAGATTTCTCTGACTGGCGAGCATCCAGAATCCAAATGGTCCTTCTCACTGCAGCGCTAGTCAATATTTGTGTCATCACCGCAGGGCAGACGTTTTTCAATCCCCCACAGCAGTGACTACAGTTGTTCTCCGTCGCCTCCCTTTGGTACCTGACTACGTATCGCGATATTAACCCTATTCCCTAAATAGACGAGTTCTGAGACTTGGGAACATAAACAAACACTCAGCGAAGTCCAAACAAACATCTCGACGGTGAATCTTGAGAAGCGCCTCCCGTTTCAGCGACCAGCGATGCTGCCTGGATGGAAAGAAATTCGCGGTTTTTTGTGCTCCCAATGGGAGCGGAGTTGGCTTCGCAGCCCAGCTGTATCGTAAATCATAATTGTAGGAGCTAAATTTGTCCAATATCCTTCGCGGCTGCGCGGCCACATTAAAAGAAAGTGCTCCATATGGGCATTCCTCTTTTTGTCTGACCTCTACTCTTCTAATTGCTCGCAGAAACTTGCCGGACTTTTCCAGCAGGAAATGTCTATCCCCAGAATGAGGTTCCAGAACCCTGCACTCTTTGTCACATGTATCATGTGGGGTGTTGAACCCAGTGTTATCATCTACCACCCCAAACTTTGAATTTTTAAAGGCACACTTACATCCAACGGCGAACGCATAGTTCCCCAATACGCTCGGCTAGAGGATCCCTCGGGTCGTGACTTTTCGGGGCAGAAACCTCTCGAAACGCCCTGTCACAGCCCCACCTTGCGTCTCTCCCCTGCTGCTCGTAAATTTTCAAACAGTCACCAAATGAGAAGTTCATTAGCTATGGATATAGATTGATGGGATTATATGTAATTAAGTCTCGTTACCAGGTGTTTTGTAATATACTTTAATTTTCTAAAAGACCCTGGAAAAGCACAATCGCTCAGCGAACGTCGGAGTTCGATCTTTGTGTTACGAACGCCGCCGTTCAAAAGTCAATTGAAGTGCATTGATGCTTTAGAAGCAATTTGTTATTCGTTTCCTAAGACTTTCAATATTAAAACGTTTCGCAGCTGATTTCCACTTTCAGAAAGTATCTTCTGACGAACTTTTACAACATATTAAATATGAGTCGTTTGCTGCTGTTACCTGCAATATCAAAAGCTTTTATAACACAATCACTTTGGCTAATTTTCAATTTACTCCATTAGCAAAGAACCTTCGTCACAAAAACGTACGCAAATTCAATTTTGCGGCAACATCCTGCGAGTGTTCGTCCTCACAGACATCCGGAAACCCCTGAAACCGCATCATCGTACAGTTACCGCAGTTGTAAAAGGATAAGGGTGTTTCCACTCTTCCACCCTTAAGAGAAAGGACACTGTCTTGGCGAGGTGCACGAGAGGCAGACCGTCCGTTGTGGTTCGAAGTATAGAAAGCAACGATGCTCGTGACACCATTAGCCATATCCTTGCACTTGAATTCCCTGGGCACCCACCAACACAAGTAATTTCTGTATTAAAAAAAAGTTTATGTCCTTCTTGCGAATAGCCGTGATGGGCTCTAATATATTTTATGACATGAAAGTGACACGGAGTGGGGCGAACTGTCTGCCTCCTTTTATTAAACATTAATTAATTTATGGCAGATAAGCCATTAACCATATTGTCCTGGCGTTCTCTCACCGCCGAGATTGCTATCTAGATCCAGGACGTATAGTAGGGTAGTGGGACTATTCTACGTGATAATAAATTCTTTCAACAGTATCACTTTCTATCCTTGGGGAGAAGTCTGAATTATTGGAGAACGGAAGAAGGGAAAATATATATGTGCGGATATTAACCGACTTCAATGAGCCTTTACGTTCCACAGGACAGTTCCAGAACATCTCATAGAAAAACAAATTTCATGTTATTTCCTGATCAGGTAATTTACTATACGTAATAAGATATTTCTTCAACTTTTAAATAATGACGATTAGTTATTAATGACAAACAAATACACTTTTCATATTCAGGAGTTCTTAAACTCAAATTTTGGAATGTAGAACTCATTACTTTTATTTTATAAACGAAAAATTGTCCAAAATTTTTAAAACAAAGCGGATTATTCATTTTTGAAAACCCCCGAATGGCGAAGTAAATGACGAAGAATGAAAAGGCTTCAGGACATTTAATTTGATTTTATTACATCATAAAGTTATTCCACACTGTTAGGGTTTACCGCTGAGATCTTCTTAATGGAGACCCCGCAAAGACCTTTAAGTTCGTAGTAGAATGCAATTAAAGTGACCAAAGGATTTCATGATGGATTTCGGTTTTAATTCTAAAATGTAAACAATTTAACAGTCTTAAAGTTAAAGTCATTTGCAAATAAATTTTGCACATATGCCGACTTATCTAATAATATTTCTTCTGCAGCATTTAAGACGCTGTAATCGGATTAACGCAGTTCGTTACCGCAGTGGTAACGCTCCAGAGGTAAAGATAGAACAAGTACAAGTACGACAACAACAAAAAACTCCTTAAGTTCTTGAGTAATTCCCAACTTTCTACATTTTATTCTAGTAAGTCGTCTTAAATACGACATTGTCTACGGAAGCGTTTTGGAATTTGTGAACGGCTGCTGCTGCAGTGAAGCAGTACCAAAATTCTTCTTTTCTTTTAGAGCCAATCAGAAATACGCATTAATTCTTATTCTCATGCGCAGCTGAAAGTTTAACAGTTTCATTCGGAAAATTCGAGGAGGACTTTGGAATTTCAAATAAAGATTTTCTTAAATGCAATGTTTCAGAATATGCATGCAACAGTACTTTCTCCTGTAAAAACATCCTTTTCTTACACTTCTTCTTCTTGCTTTCGTCACTTATTCGCAAAAGGCAGATCCAGGTAATTACTAAAAACACAAGTTTTCATTCCCATTCGTGCAAGGCGCGTCTCGCAGACCACGAGTTGTTCAAGTAAACTTTTACCTCCGGATCAATCCATCATGCGCCAATTTTCTATTGATTGATTGATCGACGCAGCTAATCAATTCCTGTAAGCACTTGTTTCGGCGTTGCTGGGGATATCTCCGGCAACTGTTGCTGGCTCCACAAAGGGATTCACTGGATTTCAGCACGTTACAGTTCTTTTTTCCGCTCGGGGAACAGGTGAGTGTTGAAAGTGATTGAGTGAAGTTTGGAAGTTGTTCTTTGGCATGAACAAAGGGAAATAACTCGACATGACGGAGTAAAACATCTTAACTTTTCACATTTCAAGTGATTTTTCCATATCATGATTTCGAAGAAGACAAATTTTCGAAAAGGGGTTTCTTTACATAAAGAAACATCGCTGTAATATTTTTAGTAAAAAGTTCGAACAGATATTTCATATTTTAATTTTCTTTTTTATTGAAATGCAAGCACGAAGACTACTATGGCTTTCGTGCAGGGCTGCATTCATAATAGAAGCACGCTCTTCGGCTCTTCCCCCGACGTAATTGCAAACTTAATTTGATTTTCTGATGTGTAATTAAAACCGCCACTACCCCGAATAATGGGATCTGACAGGCCACTTGCCACCCTTCGCCTGTCCTTTGTTTGCAAAATGTTGGTGAGTCAAGACTTCGGGAACGTCTGGATTGCATTTAGATGCAAATGAGGTGAATCTAAATTCGATTTTGACTGATCTCATCAAGCATAACGGTTATTGATACACATAGGAATCCTCCGTTTTGCAAAATTCCATTGCAGGAGTTTGCTTTGAAGGAGCATAATATTGCGTTCTTGTTCGTTCGACTATTAACAATAGTCTGAATTTGATTTAATAATTACATTTCACAACCTTGAGATGTGAGATCACCTTATAAACCAGAAGGAAATGAAAATGGCGTCCCAACGGGTTCTCGGATTTAAATGATGTCCATTGCAGGACACTTTTCCAGCCAAATGGAATGCAATTTGTTTTGGACACGATAGAAAGCAGCGTTTCAATAAACTCTATTTACTTCATCCTCCACGAAGGATATGCGGGTGTATGAGCATCTCATAAAACGCTTCCTAACCAAAAGGATAACAAAAAAATGCATTAGTAACGAGTGCTAGACTCTAGTCCTTTGATCCGTTCCCTGTTTGAGAAGAAAATCGTTTTTAACCAAAAATGCAAACGTTTCGTGAAGTGTCCTCCGCCTCTTATCAAATGGATACGAAATTACGGACTGTCAGCTGTGAGTCCTTTGAATTGAAAACGGAGAACCTGAGGAAACTTTTGTACTTGATACATTCTGACAGGAGCGCCCAGGAAGAGGAGTCCCAGCCACCGAGGCATCCCCAATAAATGATATCTTTATTGGGATGAAATGTCTGCGAATTCTGTCGTTAGTTGCATATGTTACAACATCAGAATCGTCAGGAGGACGAAATCGGGGGGATGGGAGCGTTGGTATCAGCCGAGGATCATTGGTTATTATTGCATACTTTTATGGTGCAATGCGCATTCCTTTTATCGTTGAGTGCAGACATTCAGGATTGCACTTTTGATGATATTTAGGGCCCGAGTGTAATGCGCTGTTTGTTGCAAATTATTCCAGTGCAAGAAGAGTCCTTGCGATTCGCTTATTTGCATATAATATCGTTTACTGGTGGAGGGACACATTATGCATTTATGGAATTTCCGAAGCCGTATTTCAGCAATATTATTGTTGAAGATGTGAAAATTCGCATATGGAGGTGCTGCACTTGAGAAGGATGCCGAAGTGAATTGAATCCATTTTATTACAAATATCCTTTTGATGGGGAACAATTTGAGAATAAATCACGCGTTTTGTAAGGAACTCTTTTAAAACCATCGCGATCGATTCAAATTGCAGTTCACGCTGTAAATTTTCAGTCATTTTCAGTGAAACAAAGGAACAACTTGAGTAAATTTCGTTTTAATGTCACATGACACCCCCACATAAAGCACCCCCATTCAAAGCACGATTTTTTTTCAGTCTGCCGTTAAACGCACTCAATCAACAAGAACACGCCGCCGATGCCCGGCAGCAATCGATTTGATCGACCAGAAACTGACCAAATCATTCATCGAACCAATTGTCTCCGAAACATTTGGTCCTGGTGAATCATGCAACAAAGCAACGGCAAATCCAATTCACCCAGAAACTTCATTCAACCCTTTCACCTGCAAGGGGCGATGGGTGCTGCGTGCAAGGGAAAAGGATTTTGGACCAGAGCTGATTGTCGGCGGAAAGTTCCGAACAGATTGAGGCAATGGACCATATTCCTGCATTCCTGTTTTGGTTTTTATCCCGTCAGA
The DNA here is from genome assembly GCA_963082835.1 of Leptogaster cylindrica. Lineage (NCBI taxonomy): Eukaryota > Metazoa > Arthropoda > Insecta > Diptera > Asilidae > Leptogaster > Leptogaster cylindrica. The sequence goes on from OY720105.1 coordinate 51,085,725, forward strand.
ACCCGCTGTCGGGCATAATGCAGATTTCGTCTGTTTCATTTGCTAGATGGCCTTAGATGGCCATCGCTGATCCGTTTTGCACCCCGGAGCGTTCGTTTGTGTCCAACAATCGCGTGTGATTCCGGCACGGGTTCACGATTTTATCGTGTTGTAAACAAAAGTGTGATTTTACGACACATCACTCGTGTTTTTGTTGCGATTTTCCTCCCCATCACAGCATATATTGTATGCATCCTTTTGTTTCATGTAGAATTGTCCGAATATATTGGGAACAGATTCAGAGGCGATTATTCTGCAATAAATGAAATGTATATCACAGGAGAAAAAATTCGTCCTATTCCCATATTCCAGCTCATTTCCGGATCAAAAAATGTTACAACAATTCAATGCCTACATTTACCTACATTTGCTGGAAGATTTAAACAGAAATCAGTGTCCGAAAATATTATTTATACAAATAGTGAAAGAAGACCTCTTCGAAAAGCGTTGTTAATAACTTTTGAAAGCATTCCCTCAACTCACCCGAAGCCAAGAAAAACATCAATCCCCAACCGCTGTAGAAAAAGTAAAATGAAATAAAGAAATTGTTGACACAGAATCAAGATTTTTTGATTGCATGAAAATGGTCGGCAAAGGACTTGTTTCGCAAAAGATTAAAAGTCCTTGGAAGTGAAAAAAGCATCTCCGAAAATAGTCCTGGTCGAGTTAGATCCGTTTCCATATAAATTGAAAAAGTTTTGATTGGAGAAATTAAACAGTTTGTAATGCTTCAGTCGACAACCACCCCCGAACAAACAAAAAACGTTGTGGACCTTTTACATCGACGCAGGGTTGTCTGGGGAGAGGATAAAGACTAAGAACAAGACAGGGGGTGGGGGTATTCTTATTCTTACGGACGATGAGTTGCGGAACGCGGAGCACAGGGGTCGATTCATATTTACGCCGGGCTCCTGTTCGATTTCGTTGTTTGTTTTCTGTGCGGATTTCTCGGAAAGTTTGAATTTAGCACAACAATGCGAATGAAAGGACAACAATGGAGCAGAAACTCTTGTTGATTGGGAAGGGAGCAATAATTTCATTTTACAAATTAATTTCCCTCGTCACTGAATGCTTTACTTTGCCCCGCATCAAGGCGGCTCAAGACGATTGTCCGTACAATAAATGCGAGTTGCCGCCATTGCCCCGCTTTGGGAACTGTGACCCCCCCGCAATATCATCCCCGACAACAGTGCCACCGGATGTCTAAACATGACTACTTAGGGCTGATATTACGCCCTGTGGACATGAAAAAGTTGCTTTGTCGGTGTTGTTACACCCCACCACCATCCTTCGGTTATTCCCGTGGAGTAATGTTCCCAAACCGCTCCACTTAGGAGACCTCGATATGTGTGTTACAAACAAAAGCTTACAGAGGAAATTTCAATGGAGGAAACCATCTTTGTAGCTTCTCAGCGTTCCTCGAAAATTCCGGTAATTATTTTAGCGTCTAGTCCTCTGAGGACATCGGGGACACAATTACTTGGTGAAGGTACACTAAGCTATTTTCTTGGTCTGCTATGTGTATATAAATTATTACAACAATAGGAAACATTGCTGCAGCGTTATTTGGCTGCCTATCAGGAACTACGCAGTTTGGAAAACACTTTGAGAATCACTGATTGAGGATCACTGATCTTGCAAATCTGCACAACGCGGACGTTATGACGTATCGTCACTATGCAAGAAAATAAAAGTTGTTTTGGATTTCACCTTAAAAATTGTCTGATGTAACTTTTCGGTATTCAAAAACCGAAAAGCATTTCTCAGCCTACGGTTTGGAACCGCATCAATACGATCGTAATCAGAAATAATTAAAAAGCCACCAAAAAAATCTTCCTACTCGAGATGTCTTCCAATTAGACGCGGCGCGGTGACAGAGCTCTCGCCTAATGAGCGCGACATGCAACACGATCGCGACTCGCGATCATTCGGACATAATCGACGGCGGCTGATTTATGACTCGCTGCAATTGCAAGACTCTGGCAACGGCATCAGCGCGAGATCCCCAAACATAGGGCTCCACTCGATGCAGGAATGCCGAAGTGAAATTCGAAAGACACCTAATGACCCTGTCGCGGTGAACACCTCGAAAATGGCTGCCTCAATGGAAGCGGAAAGAGTTCTCGCCACAGGTGTTGTCGATTGCACCACGTTGACACCTAATGTGACGCCCCAACACCCTGAAGCGACACAGATCGTTTGGGGACTTTTAATTAATTAAGTGCTTGGGTCTGATTAGCATAATCAATCGCGACTGATTGGGGTCCGGTGGGACTGGGATCCAAAGAGTCGCTTCGCTGAACGTAAATGTTCGATGACACCTTGCGATTGGGGGAATCACGCGATGATGTGATTATTCGGAGGGAAAACAAATTCCCATAAAATCATTTTAATTTTGTGTGTAAGATTATTTGCACAACAAACATTACAAAGGATGTTGCAATCATTTATTGTTCCACACTCTAATTGTCGCAACTGCAGGACTTTCCAAGAATTCAAAATTCCCTTAACTTCGGATTGTTCTATTCAAAAGTTGAGGGACTCCGAATCCTTTCGTTCGCCATTCAACAGCAAATAGAAAATTAATCACAGTCCAACAGTTTAAAGTTTTCCATCGCAATCATCGCACGGAGTTCATCAAATGCCAAAAGTCCACCGAAAGTCCGGAGTCGAAATGAATGATCAGAGCTTTTTCATTTGATGTCCAAACAGCTCGAAAGCAAACAAAAGGACAAAACTCTGCTTCCGTACCTAATAAAGCCGCCCCTGCCCCAGTCACCAACCCCCACAGATGTTGGTCTCGAATTTCATAAAATCCAAGTGTAAACATGTTTGCAGGATCTCACAGAAAGGAGAAGGATAAAAGGCACGAGGTTGACCATTAAAAGTTTCAATTCTTGTCACTTCTCCGGGAAGAGGCCAGTGGTCAAGTTCTGGGTTATCAGCTCGAGTTTCCACTGAGATGCACCCTCGAGCAATAGGGCGGGGTGGGGCTCGGTATTTGTTTGCTCCAAGTGTTAACTGTTTGCTAACATCGTAGTGTGGACATTTGCCCACCAGGAAGGGGGAGCAACGTGGAGAAAATCGGTTTTCATTAAGTTTATCTTATTTCCCATTGTCATGTCTTTTGTGCGAGCCCAGAAGAGGGTTCATCCCCGAAAATATATAATATGCGCCCGAACAATTGGAGCGAAGATCGGATAACTGCCCAGCTTCGTTGTAGTGCTGTGGTCTAATTAAATCCAGCTCCAGAGCTGGGGATGCTGCGCTATTGTTCGCTGTATTAAAGATGTTTGCCGAAAAGTTGTAAGGTTCCTCAGGGTGGCAAGAACCTTCCCGGAGGGTTGCTCTTATTGAGCAATTGTGGCAGGAAACACACTACAAAATTAGTTTCTAGGTTTTCTTTTTTTATCAATTCTTTTGGGACTGTTGAATGACGACGTTGTAATCACACTTCCCAGCTGCATTTGAACTGATAAAATCGAGAGGAATCCTCTGTTCATGAAAATGGAAATTCTAAGGAAGTATAACTACACGACTTCACCTTTGACCCCTACGTGTTCTCCCAAGTGCTCGCATCTCCAACGACGGTGCCATTGACTTCATTGCTTGAAGAACTTTCGGTGCGAACCTATTCCTTGTTCCCACACCTTGAGGCTTGGGCCGTGATGTTGCGTCGGTCCAACAGTTGTCTTGCACAGATAAAAGGGGTCCTGAGCAGGTTCCTGCCATTGCAGAAGTGCTCTCGAGCATCCAAGAGCATCCCACACCGTTCCCGAAGGTCCACACGTCGTTTGACACCTGATACTCCGCGCAAATTCCGATTGAACCTACAACAGTGCTTGAGTAATGGATCCCGTAAACGATCTGGCACCGCGAGATGGAATTCCGGCGATTGTCGCCGCAATTGGAGCGGTCGACTGCAATCGCGGAATGGAATAATTACTCGCGTGCTAGGAAAATCTGTTGCCGAGTTAAAATCGCATTTATCCCAGTGAAGTGGCAATTAGCAGCAGAAATACTAAATGACGAACACTCGCGCTAAATGATGACTGTGTACGAGCGCATTTCGGTGTCCTCCTTCATGCCCACTTAACGAGATAATTCGCACTTTCATTCTGACTCCCAGCTGCAATGAACTTGCATGTTTGTGTGCATGCATGTGTCTGGGGGTGGGTGACTAGCGGCTCCATTGTGCACAGCAGCCGAGAAAAAGCTTCCCGAGGTGGTGACAAGTTGAGGCCAATCAAAATTCACATTTTAATGAGATGATGCAAAGTCGTTGAAAATCATCGTAAATAAGTTTTTGCGGCGAGCCAGTTTGTAATAAAGTTTGGATGAGTTCTGTCCGATTTAATTAATGCACTTTTGAATTCCGTGCGAATAATGTATTCGGGCGGAGAGGTGAATCGGAGTAAAAAAGGGTGAATTTGAATTTTGTTTGAATTATAATGTTTTCAGGAATATTATTCTTCTATTCTAATTTTGTTAATCTCCCGCAAAACCGATATGAATATTAACTGCGACCACTTGCGGGGGAAGAAAAACAGATGCTGCAGTTTTAACAACTTAACGGATAATTTTCTGAGCACTTCAGTCATATTAAATTTCTAATTCACCCTTCCTCCCCCTAATCACACATAAAGGAGCAGCCAAATCACAGGAGACCTCGTAAAAATAATGCATTATGGTCTGGTTGTGAAGAACTGCTTAAAATGAATGTGCAAGGGATGCTGCACCTAAACTCGAGTGCGTTTCATGCACCCTATCACTTTTCGTTGAGACTTTATTTGATTGCGACTGCAGTTGCGGTTGTTCCAGCGGGCAGTCCTTGACAGCACTAATCGAGCCCGGTGTGATGCATTAAACTCTGCAAAAAAATATATAAAGAATAGAAAAAAGAAGAGGAATGTGAAAACCCCATTGAGACAGAAAATCCGGGAAGGACTTGAAAGGTCGCATAAAAATTGCCGGTGACAATTGCGTGCACCCGCGAAGTGGAATTGAATCCATCAAAGAGTCCCACTCCTGGTGGAAATACTCCAAATTTTCAGTGCATTCGAAACGGCTGGGAGGCGAAAAGGGGTTGACAGAAGCAAACCGCCCTCCGTGCCAACGCCCTGTACTGTAGTTCCCATTGTTTCAAGGGTGACTAATGAAGAGTCCTCGCGTACACTTAAAATCGACGAAGCCGTGAATTAGAATTGAAATCGAGTTTTAAGCGCAAGACAACTTAATCCTGGCTTAGGGCGTTGTTTCATGGATCAGAAGTCGAGCGGAGTGGGGTGTGTGATTGAAAATCATGGGGAGGATGTGTAGCCATAGCAGGGGCTTAGAATGTTAAAGAACTCATTATGATTAATGCCCGTGAAACATTTTTAATTCATTTCGGAATCGATGTATGTATGTGTGTCAATACAAGGAATTCTGGGTTTATTGTGGAGGAAGTTCTCCCAAAGAAATTCAAAATGTCCCTAAATCCCGCACTCTCCATTGTGCAGGAATGAAAAACATTTCCAAACATTCTTTCGGGTTTCCTACAAAAAAGACATGAAACGACAAGGAGGACGACCCATCGAGGACTCGAAGGAGTGCCAGAAAGACCTGCGGCGCGATAAACGACCATCTTCACTCATAGTCGGTGACTTTTATGAGCATCGTCTGGTGTCGGTGTCCATTTCAGGCTGTCGCTCTGATTTTGATTTAGAGGCCTGCGTCTGCTCATTTGCACTGGTCCGTTATGCATTCGCCCGTCCAGATAGAGGTATCTTCGGGCTGCAGGCTCTGGGCATTGTCCGAACTGATTTACGCGGTGTCGTGACAAGATTCACACCTTCGAGGTGTCCAACTGATGATGCCCATTCCGCAATCGTGTTTGTCTGATGAAGTTGTTTGCAGGACTTTTTGCCAGGCACGGTTTCAAATTACATGAGATCGTGAGCTGTGGAAGTGATTCGTTCGTTTCGCAAATGGCGATGATGCCGTATCAGCAATCCCAGGATGTGGGTGTTTGATTTGTTTCAGGATTTCATGTGGACATCGGCCAGATGGGCACAGGAGATTACAATGGTCAGCAGTAACTTTTTGCAAGACTAACATTATCCTTGCCTCTTGCCCTCTTATGGAATTCTTTTGTGCGCTCCAAATGTTAGAAATGTGTTTTAAATATTACAAGCCCATTGTTGATATACTCTAAAGCAAAAACACTATCGTAAATTTTCGTCAGTAAAACACTTTGCAAAATGATAGTTTGGGAATACAAATTTTCTGAACAACTTTATTGCTGTTTAAGGAAAATATTGACTGTAATTCTCAAAACAAATAACAAGGTTCCGTGGAAAAAAATTAAAAGGACTTTTCAACGTTAATTTTATCACTCGCAAAACAAACTTTTCCTCAACTAAAAAAAGCCACCAGACGTGAGGTGGACAAATGGCCAACATATTGGCGAGTGTCCGTCCATATTTTTCCCAGTGTCTGACAAAATCAGATGTTTTAATGTTTGTTTTGAGGAGTTTCCTGGTTGTAGATGAAAACGAGCAAATTATACGAAATATCCTCTCGAAAATATTACAATAAAATGATAGCAAAAGACACGAGAATTTTCGAGGTTAGATAAATATGGAGATACCGTCGTCGGAGATTTTTCGTTCTTCTGTTCTCCGTGTTGGTCTACGACACTCTCGTCTGGGTGGTCTTGGAGGTGCCCGGGGCTAGAGCGCTCTTCTGGTAGCCTCAACCTACGCTCATTAACGGATTAAAAAAGATTTAAAGACATTGCAAGGAAGATAGCCATCAACATCTTTTGACCTCTTGAAGAGACAAGAAATTTCTTCTGTCTTAGACTGTGAAATGAGTTTAACTTCTTCGTATTTTGCTTTTTTTTCTCAAGGTGTTCGAGGGTCTTTGAAATAATGCCCGATTGCTTTTTACAGAAATTCTTAATTAGAAAACAACACACTTTAGTCGCTGGGATGTTTAGCCCGAGGATATTCAGTGTGTTGTGTTTAATAACGAAAAGATAAGAATCTTAATTTTGCCAAGAGTAATTGAGCAATTTTCTTGGGTTCCGAAGATCCAATCTGTAAGTGATTTGCATGAGCAGAAGACGTTGTTGCAATTGACGATTAGAAAGATACCAAACACATTATCTGTTTAAGATTGCAATTTTGTTTTGCATGAGAACGATGTAATATACATAATATTTATATAACACGTCTACACGACAACGAACCTCGCAACGAACAGTGGAATGTGTCTGAGTGGTGTGAACACGCGATACTACAGCTTCAAATTGCTCAAAATAAATCAGAAATACTAAACCTGGTGGCCAAATCAATTAGTTTGCAATTTTAAGAAAAGGAAAAAGGTTGCTTGCAGTGTACGCCGAGTTGCTTGCGCACGCCCTGCGACCATCGCCTGCGGTTACATCCTTCATTGTTTATCCTGCAAATATACTTCCAGCCTGCTGCTAATGCTGTCAGCAAGCAGCCTGACGTTGTAGGAGGATGGACCTGGAAACGCACCAGTCCTACTTCAGGGAAGCAAACAACAAGAGACGCAAGCCTGAATGTTTGCTCTGCTCGTTAGACCCGAGAAATAATGTGTAAATAAATCGCAGAGTGTTCCAGTCCTTTTCTTTCATCTCCTTGTTTTTTCTGAATCGCAAATGTATTCACCCTCTTTGGCGATATTTAATCTGCTGCAATCATCACATATGGACCCACTCTGCAGATTTTGATTCGGGCTCGTGACGCCATAACAATGTCGAGAAGATGTTGAAATTTGAGATGACCGTGGATGGCGAACGTAGCAAACGGGAAGTTGTGAGCATTTGTCTCCCCAGGAACTCTGCAGCGTCGGTTGCAATTTATTTGCGCAGCCGTTGCCTCCTCAGCATTAATTCGACACTAATATCTGTCTAGACGAAGATCCTCTGGATGTCTTCAGGTGTTGGCCTGGGATTCAATTCATTAACACTTAAACCTTCAGTTTTCCCCCAGAATCCCTTCTGTTTCTGTTTCTTAATCTGTCCATTCAATGGACCCTGCAGACAGGAAGAGGACCAACCGGGCCCGCGGCATTTCGTACACATCCCAACTTTGTATGGCGAACTCCGTTGAATGGGAACCAATGGGGACAAGACGCTTCTAAGACCTTAATCCGATTTCGTGATGAAATAAATGTCCACGTGCATCTTCTGCTCGGCATTCACAATTCCCTCATTGCACTATTAAAATGTCTTAAGATAAAGAAGTTTCACCTCCGCCCCAATAAGGGGGGCGAAGGCACACACAAAAAATAAGAAAAGCAAAAGAAACAACCATCGTCATTGTGCAACTGGAAGAGGATGCTGTGGAGGCCTTCATCCTTAGTTAGCTGACTTAGGCGCACAAATAATGAAGATCTGACGTCCGGGTAGCATTAAAAATTATTTATGCGAGACGGCATTAAGGGAAGGACTTATGCCGAACCATCTGCACCCCACACCCCTTTGTGGACCCGACTGCATCCTTTTCTTTTTCGTGTTCTTCCGGATTATGTAAAGCGCAACTTGGAAAAGTTTGTTGACATAAATTGGACGGAATTCATTTGCAATTAAAACTTTTTTAAAAGTAAATTTTTGTGATTGGAAGTATTCCAATTTGGATTCCGTGAAGAAATTTAAATTATGTCATTTATTATGCACTTAAGAGGTTGAGATACTGCAGAAAATTAAATTCATGCGAAATTCATGCTCAGTGAAAATATTTATGCGGCTGAAAGAGGAAAAATTTTAATGTTTAAACGGCTGCAAAATCATTTGGAATGAACTAAATCATGTCTTGCAAATAATTTATGATTAGAAGAGATCATTGAAATTTAATTAATGAATTAATTTTTATTTTTGCAGGAACCACTGGAATCTCTGAGAGGCAAGTTCAACTTCTCCCCAGTTAATATTATACTTTGGCAATTGGGAGTTCATGTGTCTTCATCACGACCTCAAAGGCAGGTCGCCAACTAACATTCGTACAATCAATGAGATTTATTACCCAATAAATAAATCCTGGATGCAAAGAAGAAAATGTCGCCACAACAGGATTCGCCTCTGGGAAAACAAGACAGATGCCATCGCAATTCGGAGGCTGTAATTTGTAAGTCCCAAATTAATTAAGACCACTTAATTGGGCGCGAAAGATATGTCGATTCCTTATGATTTGTGGTCCCTGAACTGCACAATCCCGCTTCGATGCAGTCTCCTGAATCCGCCTCCTTCTCCGATGCGAAACTCCTAATAAGAGAAACCAGGCGTGTAGCTCTCCGGCAATTATTCCTTTTGCTCACCCCACCCCACTGTGACTTTATTAATTAACATACATGATTGATGTGGGGCTGTCTCCGTTATTCACGAACGAGTTTCACTGTAGCGATTAATAATACTTCAGTGAAGGGCGAATAGTCCTGATTGAAGGAGAACATCGCTTTAATATTACTCATTTTCAATCCAGAGAGTCCTCATTTCCCGCTTGAAAGTGTTGAGCACAAAAATGATGAAAATTGTTTTTCTTACTACTTTACCTTTATCCAAAATTCAAATTTATCAGAAATATTGATTTCCGGCATCAAAATCATCTACATTTTTATCCGAATGTATTTAATACTTTGTACGTAATTTACGAAGGACAACAACAAGGAAATCTCCCATAAATAAGAAACGAAACGAGCTGTGTAAATTTGTTCATTCATCCTGATGGAAGTATTTGTATAAATATTTTTCCACTCAGGAATTGTAATTGAACGCTCATAACTCTTGTATAATCTGATCAGAGCGGGACCAAGCTCCGATTCCTTTGCGTCCTGAAGGGACGACCCCAGTGAAAGAAGCATAATGATCTCCTTCGATTTCTTGTAAGATTTTTATCATTTTACTCAACCGCAAATTGGATAGGAAAAACATTGACAAAGGGAGCAATGTTGTATCTAGGTATAATATTTCTTTTGTGATATTCCACAACGTAAACAATTTTTACTCCGTTATTTAATAGACAAAGTTTAAAGTCGATATTTTTGCAATACTCGTTTGTCAGGTAAAAACACCGATGATTCAAATAATGAATTTCGTAATTAATAAATTTCATATTAGTGAGAGAAAAAATCTTTACACAAAATGGACAAACTGAACATCAGTTTCAATTAAATTCGCGGCTGTAAATTGGTGTGGCCAAGAGGATCTTCAATCAAATGTCATTGAACATTAGAGTCTATTAGAAAAGAACTAACAAATTTATCGCCCATCGCCTTAATTATCATTCGCAGTCTTCTATTGAAGCTTCTAACGGTCGAATGCGCTTCAATTAATAATGTGGCTCCCAGGTCGATTAGGCATCGATCTTCATCAATATTTCAATTGATCTGAAGTCACGTGCGGTTAACAGAATTAATAATACCTCTCGGAAGCCATTTTGGTTTTCTTTTTATACAAAATGGCTCGCAACACGAACGCATCCCTTTCGGAAATCGCAGAGACATGGGAACAAAAAACGAAGGAAAAGTTCACGATCAACAATAAAATTAAGCGCGAGTGCCGCGAAATTGCATGCAGAAGAAGAAAAGGACAAATTGGAGGACAATTGCAATTGCATCGGCGGCGGATGTAGTTCGCAAGTGCAGTCACAAGTGCAGCCTTTGACTTTGACAGGTTGCGCTGGATGGCACAAGCGTGAGTAACGAGGAACTCGCGAGCGGCATTTGTCGCTAATTGCTGTTGGGCTTTTGTGGCATCGGATTGTAATTTTGTCAGATGTGACGCGTCCAAACTTCATTCATCATGATGATGACTGGCAGTTGACGCCATTTGGCATTTGTCCCACACCAATCTGGCTCGACTGATGTCTCCTTTAGAGCACGAGTCCCGCCAGCAGTTCTTGGGTGGCCACGGAGAAGATGTTTTAACGTTGCTCCAAAGTTGATGGAGTGTCTACTGGTGGCTTCCTGCTAAGAGCGAAGGTGATTGCGGTTACGACATTGTTTTAGGGCCACATAAAAAACACGTTGAGGCAAACAAGAGGTTGACTTGAAACAGTGTCTAAATATATCCTCTTTTGCAGGACTCAGCGTCTCCGGTCAAACTCAGCGGAGTATCAAAATGAAACGGTGAAGTGGGATTGAAAAGAAAAATATCAAAAGTTGTTAAAGCTCTTGTAAAAATCTTTCGTCGGCAGCCAATCGAAGCGAACAAGGATTTGATTAATTGAACAGAATTATTGCCGAGAGACGTGATTAATGATGTTCCCAGAGGGGGCAGCCGGCTGTAAACGAACATTTATTGACTTCGATTTATACAGTCAACAGCAATATGACAAATGTTCTTTCACTTCCGCAAAACACTGATGTGTTTTTCATTTGGTTTTTAAATTGCAGCCTTGATACAAATTTAATTAGCATTAAAAATGGTTGCCTAAAGAAAACCCAGCTGCAGTAAAGAGGAGAATTTTATAAGATCCAGTTTCGAGGAATCTATGAGTAAATGCATCAGACGTTTTGTTTTTGTTGTATTCCTTAAAAGGCGATTTAAAAAATCTAAGCTAAACCGAAAAGATCCTTCATAATCATAACAAATCACAGCCAAAGGGCAGGATCCGCAGCCTCTCTTCCTTCCGGAGCCAAAGTGCTCCTGAATCAGGGCAAATTTCCCTTGTTTGTTAAAGGCTTGTGGTAATCAGGAGGCAGCGATTTATCATCCGCAGTAACCATAGTACTCTTGGCGCGGCCCACGCAAGGTGTCAGCGGGTTAACGAATGGTGGTGTTTAGAGAGATTTGATTCTCGCTAGGTGCAAAAAGAGCATCTTGCAGCAACGGCCGAGAGATCCTTCTACCGTTGGGAGCCTCTGCGCCTCCCGGCGCTCATTTGTCATTCACGGATGAAAGGAATGAGACCCAGTGAAGAATAAGCAAAACGCGGCAATCTAACTAAACTCCCAAATCATGGAGGCGTGTTTGCCTCCGGCGGAATTTATTAGGCCTGCGATCTCGAAGGAGTCGCGGTTCGCGTTCGTAATTGAAATTTTTACCAAATTGCACCCCAGAAGTTTCCGATGCCGTGGAAAGGATCTACCGTGGTTGCCGTCCGCGGGGATATGGAAATGAGGCGGTTTCCGAACTTCTAATTTCAAGCGCATTAAGACGCCGCATTACAGCTAATTTCACCCTTAGCCGAAAGCTGGGTGGAAGCAAGAAACCCCGAACTCTGTAATTGACCCAATTAAGAGTGTGCAGAAGAATCCTTCGGGAATCGAGGACGGCGTCCGATGGCCACCTGCAAAGTAGGGTAAAAAATCAACTTTCCATATTGCGAGCGCCTTTGGATGTAGGTACCTATGCAAATTCGTTGCAACTGTCTTAGCAGCCACCTCCGGACTGGGAAGCCAAGTCCCGTATTCCATCACCAGGTCCTTTAATCCTGTCACTGTCCGCGTTTTCAATCAGTGTTTTCATTAGACTCCATTCGCCACGGCAGTTCACGGTTCATCAATCATTGGAATCTGAACTAATCTCCCATCCCCAGGCGCTGGTCCAGGAGCAGCCGCAATGGTGTTCAAATTCAATTAAAAGGACGACCTCTGGAATGGGTGGCCGTGCGAAGGCTGGCAACAGATATGCAAGGTTCAATTCCTCTTCGAATTGGCGGCTTATCGGGGGGAAAATTGAGTTTGCGAGGTCGCGTGCTGGGATGTGATAGTTGAGGACATTCCTGGCGGTTTTATTATTTTTTTTGTGGGAAGAGGTTTGTGTGGAAGATATGCAAATTGAGTTTCTTATCCCTTTCCAGAGGGAGTTTGTTGATTGCCAGTAGAGCAAATAGGATAATGTCAATAGGAATGTCGAAGTGAGATAAAAATTCCTTTTAATTAACTATACGTTTTTTAGATTGTTAGCTTTTAAAAATATGATTCAAAAATTTTTTCACAATTCGTTGCGGCAAAAATAATCCATGTTCGCTCGGTGAATGACAAGGATATTGTTATTATGTCTCAACAAGCTTGAGGACTCCTCTCGGAACCATAGAACGCTCCTGAGGATCTTGTCTCGATTCAGGATGTGAAAAACGATGGTGATAAAATATCAATAATAAAAAAAAGTTGTCTCCGCCGGAAGCTTTTGCTGTAGGTACATAAATTACAAAAAAAAACTGAAAAAAATGAAACTAAAATTCTGTCGACGTTGCTGTTCACTGCTGTAAGTTGTGCTTCTAGTTTCGGGTGAAATTGAATTCCAGGCACGCATCCTGTTGCAAAGGTGAGTTTTGTGTGCACATTTTGCCAACAAGCGTTCTGTGGTTCATCCCCCTCCCCCCATTGTCGATACCAATTGAGCAAAGGCTTCCAGAAGCGGAACTGTTCGCTTTGACAGTCAGGACTCGTCGAGCCGCATGAATTTTTGCAATCTCCAAGGATTTGTTTGAGATGTTGAGATATGAACACGATGTGAAACTTTGACATTGTTGAAACTTGTCGGATGAACCTTAAAGCAACTAAGGGAAAGGACGAAGTTTGACACTTTTAGAAGATGTGCAATAAAAATTGCCGATTGAGAAATTTGCGAGCGTATGAGAGTTAAAAGCGATTTTACGTGAGCGTATAAGAAAAGCAAACATTCAATCTGCCACTTTTTCCCGGGAGAACACCGAAGAGTTCTTCGGTCGCCATTAATAAGAACGTTTCGCCGGCGCGGCGGGGTAACTGTCGTGTTGTGTCAATCGAGCTCGCCACAAGGACAAATTGATCCCACGATCGAACTGACATAGCCATTCGCATTGAATGGCGATGAGGGGAGCATCGCCTCTCTCCAGCCCTCGAATGGGAAATATTTATGAGATGGGCACTTTGTGCTCAGCTCTAATCGCCCCGTTCGAATTTACGGCGTGAAAATTCAATTTTTATTTGAAAAGTATGCTGGTCACTGGAATTAATAGAGTCCGCCATGGAACGCCATCAATCGACCGCATCTGCCCAATAAATCTGGGGCCCGTGTTAATTTGGTGATATCAAAAATTCCTTTGTGAACAATTTGGGCTCCTCGAGGCCAACGAAGTCGCCGACGTTCATTTTATAATGAAAATCGCTTTCATTCGACGCGTGATTTAAGCGATTTTTATTAGCGGCTGGAAATTGAGTGACCTAATGGGTCTAATTATGCCAAAGATTTCTGTGGTCCATTTGAATTGGAAGAATTAGAACGAATCTGTTCTGCTCAGCAGAGCTCAATGAGGACAATTTTTAAAAATTTTTTTGAATTCGTAATTCATTTTAAATTTATTGAGGAAAATCATTTCAGGAAGAACATTTTAAAAGTAAAAACGATCTTAACAAGTTAAATATGGTTTCTTTTGTGTTGTGATAGTCAGAAACTCTGTTTCATGTCACACTAAATTCAATATGAAGAAAATCCGAAAAGAAACAAAAATGTGAAATGTATTCACAAGAACAACAACCAAACTTTTTGTTACAAAAATTATGCAACATTAAATAAAACTTTTCTTCTCAATTCAAATCTTATCTGCCTGAGTGCCAGATTACGATTTATAAGGACATTCTGGTCACTTGTGGGTCCTTATGCAAATTTCTTTTCTTCCAAAATTAATAAATGGCAATCGCAAAATTAACGTTAACCCTTAACTTCAGAAACTTTGGTATGATTATGAAAAACTATCATCCCCTAAAAGACAATCCTCGGAAAATTGGGGATTAGCACACGTGCTGTACATAATTTGATATTAAGAAAAGGATTTTCTCTTCCAATCTCAATTTTCTAAACTCTGCCAAATATTCTCTTTTCCGCAAATATTTTACACAAATTTAAACTAAGAAAAACATCTTCCGCACCTGAAGAATGCATTTCAAGGTAGTCCGATTCAATTTCAGCATGAAGAATCGTTTCTAAGCAATTCAAAACGAACGCTGAAGAGAACACTCCGAATTCGCAATGGAACGAACTCTTACCGTTGATTTTCGGAGTAACTGTCTCTTGGAAAGGTATTCCAAATGGATTGTTATTACAGAACCGTCAAGGGAGACTCGAAGAGAGGCAGAGGCCATCAGTGGGAATTTTCGAAGTGATTTCGATTTAACGAAGTCGAGCAGGCTCGAACTGCCGACGAAGGAAGCAAACGATTCCGATTCGACAGTGAAGTCAGTTGGACTGAAGCATTTGTCGGTGACGGTTGCAGTTTTTCCTTCGGTTGTCTAGAGTCGGAATTTGAATTTGAAAAGGAGTAGAATTTCCTTTAGAAATCTGTTATTTTTTGTTTAACTGTCGTTGGTCATAGTTTTCTTCAGGAGCACTGCGAGACGCTCCAGTGAATGTGCTGAAACCCTTCTGGGTGCAACACTACTCAAAAATCATTATTTCAAATTGAAATTAATATTATCGAAATATTTTGTGAAGTTTCGTGAATTCAAATGTGAAGATTGAAGAGATAAGAAAATTCTGTTCAAGTGATTGAATTTCAAGTGGAATCTGGTGTAAGTGGATTAAGTAGGATCCCATCTCACAGTTGGATAGTTCCGCTAGACGCAATCACGCACACCTTTCCCATCTAAAGGGGCTGCAGGAATATCATCATCACCATCAGCAGCAGCAATTCTGGTGCTCGCAGTCGACGGTTTCAGGTGAGTGAAGCTGTCAAACCCAATTAGATAATGCGTCGGGCATAAATAAAAACGCCACAGGACCTCAGGTAATAAAACCGCGCTATACACGCACATTGAACAAGGAACCACATCAGTAGCACGGTTCCTTAATCCTTGGTGGTGCTCCTTGATCGGGAGCAAATTTGAATCCGGGATTTGTGCAGTGCGAGACCGGGAACAATTTGCATTCAGAAGTCTGAGATGCTCCTAAAGCAAGCACCCGTCGCACCCCTTTCGTCAGGAGCCTGTTTCAAAATCGGCCTATTCTTATATCCTGCGCCTCCCGTCTGCCGACGACTATCATTGTCGGTCGTTTGCTCGGCCGTAAAGAGCTCATGGTGATTCGTTTGGTGTTTAGCCATGGAAAAGGTGTAGGGAGTCTGAACCCGACGCAGTTTCGTATGATGATATCATTAGATATGCCTAATGCTGGTGGAATATGCGGGGCGAAGAGCACCCTGCAGGATATAGGCCACGAGAACTCACCCTCAGGTGATTCCAGATTTCTATATAATTTTTTTTTCGTACATAAGTTGCCCCCTTTTTCGTCGTGTGTTTTACTTTATAGGGCTCCGGGAATTGTTTTGTTATATTAAGACATTCGGGAATCCTTTAGCAGGATACATTGCCAAGCATCGTTGTCGTGTAGAGTGTTACAACCCGATTTGATGGGGCGTACATATGCCACCCCAAGGAGAATCATACGTGACTTATAATGATATGCGGTGGACTGGTGCCACCAAATATAGCCTGATTATAAATTATGGAATTATAAATGGATAATTTACGGCGAGAGGAGCCGTTCTGGGAATTGCCCCAAAACCATCTGGTTGTTGATCTTCAGCTGAAAATTTTTCGTTCCGCGGAACTGTTTGCTTTTGCTCCTTTTAATGGTATTAATTTCGATAGATTTCAAAAACATTGCATTCGGCAATTTAAGTTCAACTTTATGGTATACAGGGGACATGAAATTTTAGATGGATTATTTTTTTGAATATAATTTAAACAATTTTCGTCGTGCGCTTTTTATATTGTTGTAGAAAAAGCTTTTAGTTTATGTTTCAGAAGATTTTGAAAACAGAATCAAGTTTATGAACAACAATTTCTCCATTTCCCAGTCTTATATAATTTTATTCAAATGTTTACTTGAAATTTAAAAAGAAAAAGCAGTTTCAGAAGTGACGAAAAGTACAATAAATAAACATTTTACTCTGACGGAACTTTTTGATGTTTCAATCGACATAACATTGAACAAAAAAAATTTCATAGAGTGAAATAAACTCAAGAAATCCATAAAAAAAAATGAAGGAATAAATGGTGGAAGAACATAAACACTAGAAATTTCAAGAAATATTAACTGTGCTAAAAATCGTTGAAGCATTGATCCGCTTGTTAATAAACAAAATATTTGCAACAAATTTTCATTTTCGGTAATTAATTCAGTGTGAAAAGTTCCTAACATGATGCTAAATGTATTTTATCGCTTCGACCACATCAAAGGCAATAACAAGGAATTCAAAAAACCCTGAAGAGCTCTTCACAATTCATTTCCATATTATTTACAACTTTGTCTTCTAAAAAACTGTTTCTACTTGCCACGAGATCAAAGCGCGGATCTTCGATACGGAGATTACAAACAAGGAAAGTCCATCGAAAAATCTTGCATCCGAGGAATTACGTCAATTGCTTTCCAGGATCTGTCATCGGCCAGCGATAAGGGGCGAGGGGTGGGATTGCTAGTGGATAAACGCGACAGGTACAGGTCCTCGCAAGTAGCTCTCCGCGCGGTCGTAAATCACCGAAATCTGATTATGGAACGTTCAATTATTCACGTCTTATCTTAATTTCCGAGGGAACATTCCCAGAAGTGGACACAGAAAACTGGAGGCCGAATGCGTCCGATTCAGGGCAGCCGGTCTTGAGAGGCAACTTGACGAGGCCATAAAGCTTATAACTCTTGAGTTCGGGATCATGTTTGCTATTCAAAGTCATTTCGAATTCCATGGGAGGCTGTCCAAATGGACCACTGGATGTTTGCCCGAAAGAAACAGACTGACAACTCCCCTCGAGGTGCACAAAGAAGAACATCTTTTCAGCTTAGCTGCGGAATGGCACTTGAACGGCCCACAAAAGGCACCACTCACCAATTATTCACTTTTGGGGCTCAAGGAGAGGAGTAATTGTGCCGCAGCCCCAGCAGACTACAAGGAACATACGAGCGGTCTGCAGAGCCCTGGGGAAAACGAAACAGCCTGGGATGCGGGACGGGGGGACGAACTCAAGAATCATCGAGCTTGAGTCGCTTTTCAAAATCTATTCAATGTCATGATTATGTCGGGGCCCCCCAAAAGCTGTGACAGAGCCCCAGATGGCGATCCAAACAATCGCAGATGACGACGGACGGGAGCAAGGAGACTCCTGGATGAATGAAATATTATGAACGGCAGTGACAAATCACAAGATCGCAGATACGAGTGCCCGTCGGGATCCGCGCTGGACCCCCAGAATCCCGTCTGCAAGCGATTTTGGCAGTTGTGTTTGCGCGTTCCTCCGATGCTTCTCAATTGACACCAATCAAACTGTCAGAGTCCTCCGAGTAGCGCCAGATTTTTTTGGGGTGAATGTGGAAATTCTCAAGTAATTAATCAACACAGCGCAAACACGCTCATAACTTCGAATACAGCATCCGCTGGACCATTACAGTTTTGGGCTGCTTCCGATTGCACATCTCACGACCTGTCATCGCTCTGAGACGGACTGACACATGCAGGCAGCGGGAGGAGCAGCGACGGATTCTTCTGGTGGTTTGTAACATCCTCGAAACGGTGTAAAACTGTCACCAGCCATGACAAGCCTGAGTATCATCATGACAAAGGACGTCATAATGGGATTTCGGTAGTTTCCTGTGAAAAACACTAGGCTAAAATCCCAATATAAATTTTCTGCTTGGAGTTTTGGAGATTTTTAAGATGCGGGTGTCTTGAATTTGATTCTCGCTTGTATCGTGCCAGATGTCACCAGATCAAATTTCTGGAGCCTTTCTTTGGGACTCCGGGTTGCACCACAAAATGGGATCTTGAATTATCTCTCTACCTGATTTTGAGGCTGAGATTTTTGAAATTTGTTCGGCTTTTTATGTATCCAATTTATGTCCTGTGATGCTGTTAAATGGGCTCAGGTTATGTTTGGAGAAAGTAGAAATTGCTTCCTTGAATGCTAAGACGTGATAAACAAGATTCTGGTCAGATAACAGGCTTACAGAAATAAATTCCTCCTTCACTAGCGTTTTATTATAAAAATGAATATATCAGGCTTCCAAGGATTGATATGAGATCTCAAGAATGCATATGCTTTGGCGCTCTGCACGTGTCCTTCGTCCGCTTCAACAAATTCACCCCAGTCATCCAATTAAAAATAACACTCGAAACTTATTAACCACTAAAGTTTCCATTTTACAGACATTTTGTTCCGCTTAATTACTTCCAAAATAGTTTATGTAACTAGCTGAATATGGAAAAAATACAATTCCCGGCAAATCACCATTTAATTCTTGCCGTCATTCACTGTCCTTGTGAATCCACCCACAAAATCCACTCACAAAAGGCATACCTCCAAAAACTCCTCCTTGGTCTATCATAATGAATGCTTTACAACTAAAAAAACTTCTTCACACAATTAACTCTTTTGCATAAAATTTACTCCATCGCAAATAAGGTTCGCTGGCATTTGCGAGACTTCATGAAATTTGTGACTTTTTGCTCAATCTCAGCATTTTTCTAAAAAAGGTTAATTGGGCGCATAGTTCAAGTCAGCGATCAAGAAGTTGAGGAGGGGCGGACGTTGCCATTGCACCATTCCGGTGATGGGAAGCGGATTAAATGCACACCTGACGGTACTCGGTGACTGCCAGCGATACGTAAAACGTCCCAGATATTTGTCCAGTCAATCGCGAGGCCTCAACAGAATCCACCGAATTTCGGACCACAGCAGTGAGTGTTTCGGTGTTTCCCGTTCTCCATAATTTATGCCCTTTTAATATTTAATGCTAAGTGTGATGTAATTTATGTGGGTGGGCAAAGACTCCGGAACCCGGAGAAGGTCCATTCGGGCCGCACTAAATCCTGATTTGGTTCATAGCAGCGATTCCCTATGAAAGGGTCCTTGGGGGAACCTATACGTAAGTAGATTGTAGAATCAGGAACGACGCGACGGAGTAAACAAATTTATTGGTACACATTTTACTGCCACTTCCTGGTAATTACTATTGCCTTGAATTTTCCCAGTTGCCGGAAATTAGAATTTTTTTTCAGAGAAAAAAAGTATCACAATTTAAAAAAAATGATACTGCGGAAATTTGTTGAATGTGTTCATTGATGGAAGTCTTTGTTCTCTACGGACATGTTGTGACAACTTTTACCAGGAAATCTGTATGACGGCGATACAGAAATGTAATAAGCGTCAAATATCACAGAAAAAATGAAGAACACCCTCGTAATGATAGACTTCAAAGAGAAAACTGTCGCCACCCCAGTAAGCAATCGTATTTGTTTCCTCCCCCGCAGCCCCCAGAGTCAGCTTTAGAACGAAATCAATTCTTTCAAGAGGTTTCAAATTGTGTCAACTTTCTTGAGTAGCAGCGAAACCACTTCTTGACGAACTCTTGGCAGCCAACTACAAACAAATACAAGTGAAAAAAGTTATAAACAATAAACATAGACTCTGGAGAATCTCAGTCGTGACGACGGTGAACCGAAAAACAGCAGCGAAACTTTTGCAGCGAATGGCAAACATTCCGCGAATCGTGCTTGGCTCGTTCTCCTGGTGTCACATTTCACGATAATGAACACCATGCAAAAGCAATTAAATTAGCTCTAAACACCCTCGTTACGAGGGGGCAAAGGTGGCTGTGGGGCGGCAGAACGGACGAACCGGGAAGGCATTGTCATGAACCGGAATTGGGGCATGCGACGGCGGAACTGAGCGTTCCTCATTCGAAAAACAACGACGGTTTCTTAGCAACTAGCAACGGTCGGCAGTTCGGAGCTGTCCAGATCCTTATCCCCCGCTTTATGCCGTGTGATGGATATTTATAGCTGTTAATTAGGTGAAGGTCCCCTGCTTTTAATCCTTTCACTGGCATCAAGGTGTATAAAACATGGCAGAACGCAATTACAACATGTGGATCCTTAAATCATTGAATTAAAACCATTTTTGCATAACGAAATATTACACAATTTCGCATTTTCGTTTGTGTCCACAAAATATCACTTTTAAGGACCTTCAAGAGTTATTAATTAAATCTGTCCCGAGCAAATACAATTTAACCTATTTCAGAAAGAGAAGCCTGTCAAGGACCCTCGTCAAAGGCTTCAATTTTTCCGAGCACAATTAAAAAACATCCAAAAATGGCTCGATATCATCCTTTTTCAACGAATATTTTTTAATCATCGTACAAAAGGTATCGCCACCATCATCCCGCACCCGAGCAGTCCTTGTTCACTTTTTTAATTACGATAAATGAAGGGAAAATTTTTTTATATAGCACTTCTTTTTGCCTTTGCATTTCTATTAAGAATCCGTTTAAGCTCCTCCCAAAAAAGTCCAGTCCCTCACCGATATAAGAGAAAACAGAAATGTCCTAGATTGTTTTTTAAACATAATTTCACCAGCAGTTTCGCTGGAAGCCGTATGTATCTGCTCCGAATTTTCAGAGTGACACAGTGTCCTCTGCCGTCGTCCCTCAACCCGACCCCGGCAGTTGTCCAATGACGCTTGACTGCACAAATTGTGCCAGGAGCTCTTACTACCCCATGTCTCTTCGGAAATTACTAGTTTCATTAATTCCTTGTTATATCGTGGATGAAATATTCATAGACAAAGGAAACTGGACCCGGGGCAGGTTTGCGGGGTGCGAAAATTCTCCCGGGTCACATTTTCGCCTGTTTTAATCAGTTTCGTCCTCTGGCTACATGGTTATGGCTGCAATTTATTGATATTGCGGCTAAATGGACATTTTATGTTACAACCGAGCAGGAACAAAGTATTCCCACCACAACGAAGGCTTCCCGACTCCCGAATTGCAAGTGCACGAACCGGGATAGCCACGAACGAACCTTTTCCCAAATCGGGCAGTGTTACACTGCAATCAAACTCTTTTGTGTTCTCTCTAATAATAGTATCACCTATTTCAGGACACTCAGAAAGATGAAAGGGTTTCAATCACACGCGACACACTGTAATTTCTTAAAAAATGAACAAGGATCAACAATTCAACACCTCCCAGCCATTTTTTCTACTCATTCATTGCTTTATGATTTCAGAAATGCAGCATTTCAAAAAGTTTTATTTTCATAAGCTTAGCTGACTGGATTGTGTCGTCCTGGAATGGGCTCCAGTAGCCCAATTGCCTCATTGCAGCTCATTCCGCGTGTGCTCTTGTATCAATGGATGCGCTTCACACACGAGGAGCATTTCTAAAACTAATGAAGCAAAAAAGTAACTTCGGCATAGAAAGTGCCCCTCCTCCTTCCGAATGAAAATCTCCACACTTTCCATGGATTGTAGTATTCTTTATAATTAATTCAGGGGTCTGTGCTCGAAGCTGACCTATTTACGTAGATGGAGAAGAGGAAATTAATGCAATCACTTTTAAGGGCTTTTTCCTCGCCCACATAATCGCAAGTCTAAGTCTGTCCTCTGCCCTTTTGAATTAAAAATCTGTCCTAAGTGCATCATAAAAGATTTGTGGAAAAAGGATGCACCGTAACCGTTATTAGGACGCCATGGAAATTGCAATTTTCCATGAAGATGTTCCAAATAGGACACATGCCGTGGCGGCTTAAAACCAGCTGAAATTGTGCAAAATGGCCCAAATGTTGGTGTCCTTTTCGTGATGTAGCTCGGTTGATGAGATCTTTCAATTTTCCAGAAGAAACCTTCAATACTAAAGAGAACTATAAAAGGAGCAAATTGAAGCATGCAACTGAATAAAGGACTCACAGCAGGCCAATTTCTGCAGATACTTAGTTGGGATGCGCCTTTTTTGTGTTCCAACCCAAGTTGTTTTCAAATAACAATGAAGATGAAGGAATCTCCACCAAATATACCCGGCTTTTTGTAGGATTAAAATTATTGGGCCTTTTACCTGCCACAAAGGAGCAATGAATCCATCCATTAGCTCCTTCCAGTATAATAGGCGGTTGGGCAGATGGTCGATGGCACGCAGATGATTCACCGATTTGTCCAGCCGTGCATGCATTTTCCACATTGCATTAATCCCAACTGAATCACTGAATTCTAGATTGAGTCCTGCCAGGACTCACCTCAGTATCGTGCATGACAAGTTGCGGTTTGCCCTCGTTACGACTTGTTGCGGACGCCAATTAACCACGACCAGCAATTTAGAAAAATTACCTCCGTCATGTTTGCTGCACGGAAACCATGCAAGGGTAGGACTACATCCTGTTCCCATTTCATTGCAATTTTCGAGTTGGATTTTTTAAAAGAATTGTGCCGAAAATTCCCAATGGAAAATGTTCTACATGAAGATTTAATAAAATTTCGCTTACCTTTGAGAATCTTCTGCGAAATGCATTTAAGTACTTTCGAACATTGTGGAATTTCGCTATACTTTTAAAAAATTGTAGCCAACTCGATTGTAACAAGAGCCAAAACTAACGAAGGAATCAGCGGAAAAACTAACATAAGATTCTTCCAAAAACTTGCATTAATTAAAAATTTACGAAAAGAGATTTTATCGGGCAAATTGAAACTAGGACGACGACGGAAGAACGAAAAAATATGCTTAGCGTCCAGCAATTTTTACGTAACGAGAAAATTACTTTTTAAAATAAAACAGTTATTTAAATATTTAAGTAAATTAATCACTTAAGTACAATACTTTCAAATTCATGATTTTTATTTGAAAACCCGTTTAAACCAAAATTTACGTGTCTTTCGAAAAAAAAACATAATTGATAGTCAAATTAAGAAGTAATAAAAAAAATTACCTCCGTGGAAGTTGTGAAAGAACGGCGATGTAAAAAGTGTCGTAAAAGAAATCTTTTATATCCAATCTGCTCCAAAGCTGTGAAGCATTCCAGCATTTTTCAAAGAGGTCCCGTCGCGGCTCAACAATTGTTTTCGAATTGCCCAATCCAAAACAACGACATAATTTAATGCTACTAAATCGTAACATCTCTTTTCAATGAGGCGCTCGCTGCACCCGAGTGTCACAATTTCCCCCAATAAAAATGCCTCAAAGACGCATCATTTCAGTTTGGGACTGCAATCAACTTCACAGTGTCCATCTGTATTTTCCCAATATTTTCTGGATGGCTTCTATCATAAAAGGAAATAATAAGACAATTTTATGCAAATGGTGCCATCACAGTGGAAATGTTTCCGCTTAATTGGACGCAGCCGTGTGCCTTTCCTTGCTCGAACGAAGATTCGCAGGTCGTATAGATATTCCTGAGAACCTCCGACCTCGAGTGTCTGTCAGTCTTTTCGGTACGGCTGAATATCTCTGCGGACAACAGTGGAATTTTTCTGGGCAAATTATGGCAGGAAACAAAATATTCAAATACAGAACAGAGCACGGGGAAATTCTTCTGTCGCTCCTCGTCTATCCAAAGACAGACAGATTCCCCAGGGTATGAATTTCCATAAAAAAGTCGTTAAGCCGCTTTCGATCGGGCTTGATCTAGGCCCAGGTCAGATGAGCGAGGAATCCATAATTAGCGACAAATGTCAAAATAACAAATTAAATCTCGAAAAGATGACAAGAGTACAGGTAGGTAGGGAAAAAGACGAATTTTAATGAATTTCCCGCGAAGGGAGAAGAGCACTGCCCTTGGTTCTGGATTGGTGCAGGGTGTAGCTCTCTTTTCGGGGGCTTGGGGCGCACAGCTCGAGGATTCCTGCTCATCGCCCCATTGATACAACCGGCTTTTCTTCATCTCTTGTTTTTGTGTCCCTGGCGGAACAAGGAGCCCCAACTGGTTGTCTTAATAAGCCCCCATCAATTATTCACACCCGTGACGCACTAATAAACACCTCCCTTTCTTAATGACTCGTAATTAAGTCCCATAAAGAACAAAAAACAGCGCAGGCACAGATTATAGAGACGAAGCGTCCTCGTCCGCGTGCCACCGACCGCGACGCCCCTACTTGGTATGC
Source organism: Leptogaster cylindrica (assembly GCA_963082835.1). NCBI lineage: Eukaryota > Metazoa > Arthropoda > Insecta > Diptera > Asilidae > Leptogaster > Leptogaster cylindrica. Next base: position 51,110,616 of record OY720105.1, read on the forward strand.
AAAGGTGGAAGCGCGAAACCCGCGGCTGCCACCCGTCATAGGTGGATCAGACTGTGGCGGCTACTTGGAGCCCGACACGGGACTCCATTGACATCGGGAAATGTTGCGTGCCAAATTGCCTCCACTCCATCGGCTCCGCTCGTTACAGGTAGCAGAAGCGCACATCGAGCAGGGATGGAAGTTGGCTGGGGGTGGCACAGTGGGTGGGTTGGGTGTGTCCCTGTTATTGTTACTTTCACAGACAGCAAGCAATGTGAATGCAATGCAAACATTCTCGAGTGAGCAAGTAATTTTGCGGCAAACGAAAATTTCAATTTGATCCTTGCCGTGTCAAAGGAGGCTTCAGGAAATAAAATTGCATCAACATTTTAAGCGGCTATTGACAAAGGACTTGATGATATGAAAAACAGTTTTTATGAGCAGTTCTCATCGTTCAAAGGACACAGCATCGAGGCAGGGAACATACAAGGATGCCTAACTACTTGAAGGGCTTGAATAAAGAAAAGAGGTGAAGAAGAGGAAATTAATACTGCATCATAACAAGCGACCTCGCGGTGGATGGCAATTGCATGGTGCAACCTCCCCAGTTTGAAATTATCCACTCAGAGAGAACAAGATTAAAATATTAATAGCAATTGATTTACATGTTTGTTTTCTGTAAGTTTACTATCATTTGGTAATCAACAAAAAATAAATCAAAATCAGCATAAAACTGTCATAAATTATCACCACAATTGTGGCACGAATTCATCATGGCAGAATGTCTTATAAATAACGCCATTAAAAGCGATGCATTAATTAATTTACTTTTAATGGTTCCCTTATCACCAGCGATACCAATATTAAAAAGCGGAAAAGAATATCAAATGCCGCCGCGCCGCCGTGAGTCTTGCAAGACAGAGCAATTAAAGTGCCCACCGCGGCCCACTTTCCGCGCTGCATTGCTTTTCTCCTCAATCATCTTATTCAGTCCACAGCTGAGTAATTCAGGCTGCAACTTTCTGCCGCGGCTCAGTGATAACGCTGTTTTAAACGTCTGATAAGGTCCTTTGATGTCAATACCGCAATTCTGCATATGAGCCACAAGAAAGTAATAAATTAATCGGGCTCCCCCAACGTGTGGCGTGCACGCAACTGGATCACGGCTCACTTACTGAAATATACTCCGCGGCGCCGTTTTGCAGGGCCTTCAAGTCGTGGAGTTAATAAATCCGAACTCTTAACGCAAAAAAAAAACACATAAGGGATGAAAAAGTTTACGATCGAAAAGTTGAAAAGTCAACAGAACTCGGGAAAAGCACTCCCCGACAAGGATACAATGGAAGCGCACTCCTGTTTAAAAAAAAAAAACAGTTTCAAATAATTCTCTGGGAAGGGGGGAAAAGTGTGGCGCGGGTGGTTGGGGGGAGTCGCGATTCGAAACTTTCCTGTCGACATTTTTGCTACGGTATTTTAGTTGTTATGAAGAAGTCAAGACGGGGCATAGTGAGTTCCTTAAAGGACTCAGGATAAGTTCATCGAGGGCCTCTTCCCTTCCACTCTCAGTTACCGTATAGTTGTCAAGGCTCTTCCACGTACCTGCGAACGATCGGCTTTGCTCAAATATTGAAGTTTTTATTAAAAATACCGAGTAAAAAGTTGGGATTTAGGATTCAAGGGGTGCTGCGTGGGAATGTACTGCGCGAAGAGGTGGATTGACATTACATTCTGGAAAGACGGTGGCGGTTATGACGTCAGACAGCATTCAATTAAGGATGCGGCAGACAGACAGATGTCACCTACGCGTGAGAAGTTGTTTGTCCTTCGCTTAAAGAGCCGGAATTTCTCGGTGCGACAGCAAATTGCATTTCCACTTCAATCCCACCCACACTCAACCCAGCCTAGCGATAGGACTCTAATAAGCCCCCGAAACACTACAAAGGAATCGTAGTGCAGCGGACTTCTGCTCCACGGTGAGGCCGAGTGTAATATTGTTCTGGATGTGGCCCCGGTGACTTCCCTTGGCAGGGTGGGGCACGTTGTTAAAATGTTACGCTACAATAATTTTATTCACTGATTCACAGTGAATGTGCCAGAGATCTGCAAAAGGGATTGCAAGGTAGAGGGCGGCAGCACAACGGTTATGGGACTCCAGAAAGTGTTGGATCACTTCCTTTTTGCCAGCAAAAGACGAAAGTCTTCTTGTGCTTATTACTTCTTGTGCGGCAGAAGGAACCAAGTCTCCTGGAAAATTCTATAAACTGTTCCCCTTTGTTATTCCGGTCGTTCTGATATTTAAAGTACTCCGGGTACCTATGACTGTTGAGAGTCGGCTTTCGTGCTCCGTGTGGTGGTTTAGCAAAGCAGAAAAATAATTGCCTCCGATTGTGGAGGAATTTTCCCTCATGCTCGGGCACACTAAAAAATCCCGGCAACTCCACTGAACGCTCCCGTTGGTGAATTTTCCACGGAATTGTCTTCCTTTCTGCGATATATTTTTATTTTTCTTCTTTCTTATATATATTTCTTTATTTTGGATGACTTTTTTTACTTACAGTGAGCAGAGTTTTTAATGTTGACAGTTGATCTTAAAAAGTTATTCAAACGGCTAATAATGGGGGTTCAAATGGGTGTTACGTGCACTGACTAAAGTTTATTACGTAATTTGGTGATTTTTTAAGAACTAGAAATTTTCCGCAAATGTTTCCTCTTTCCTTTTATCAAATACATTGCCGTTTTTTCCATTTTTCACGCTTTCCAGGGGAAGTTTACGAAAAATAATTGACTAGAAGGAGTTTTAAATATTTGGAGTTGATTTTTTTTCCATTCTTATATAAAAGAGAAATTTAAGTCTACGAACAATCCTTCAAAGGATAAAATAAAAAGCGACTTAACTATTTTTAATATATTCAAAAATCAATACAATACAAAATCTTAATCTTAATCTCTAATATCTACTTTATATGTTTTATATTACCGTTAAGGACAACCCAAATGCTCTTTTCCAAATACTCGTACTTGAAATTTTCCACGAATAGAATTAAATCCCCGAGAACCTTTTATTAGAACAAATCACAGGATCTAGAAATCCCCTCATCTCCGTAAATGCTTCCTTTAAAAAAGATAAGCATCAAGAGCACTTAAAAATGTATTTTTTTTTAGAAAAGGATACTTGGAATGCGTTTGATCCGATTAGAAAGATTTCAATTCAGTCTTCTCAACTGTTACAAAAAATGCAGCATAACTGAAAATTTCAACGTCGGTCGTCAAATTTAAAGAAAAAAACACACAACATTTATTAAATTCGAGTGGCGTCAAGAGGATTCCATCATAAAATCGTCATAATCCCGATTTTTGCCGCAAGAATTGAAAGGAATAAAAAGTAAAATCTTTTCGTAATGATTTCGGATTACGTGACGGTCCCAAAGGGAGGCACTCCCATAATTTTGCCCTAAATCAAAACTAAACAACAACACGACAAGGAACATACGTCAGGAATTATTCAGAGATGTCTGATAAGAAAAGGACCTCCTCGGACAGACTTGTACAGGATTTCTTACCTGATCCACCGTATTTCATCAACGTATGACGAAAATCTTTGGGGAGGAACCCAGACGGCAGTTAAGGCGTGTATTTTCGCTTCATGTCCTCCAGGAATGGATATAGTCTTGTACAGAGTTTGTTCAACAATGGAACGGAATGAGGAGTTAACAGGTGATAGTCGTAAATATTTTATGAGCCTAATTTTAGTCGCATGTGAACAAGAACTGTTGTCTCCATGGAATGATACTTTTCATCCAGGAAGCGGAATCCTTTGGTTTTTAAGTAACAGCCAGAATATATCGTCAAGTCGTCGAAAGTCATTTGGTGGGCGGTAAAACACCGTATTTTTCTGGTTTCGGTTAAAAGACGAGAACTTTTCTGTTCCAGTTCAGTAGTCTTGATTTACGATTGTTGGTAATTACTTGAAACTTTCATTCTCTGCCGGCTAAACCCTTTCGTTTCACGGCAAACAGGAGACAACACACTCACACGATCACACACATTGTGAACAGATAATAATGTACTTCTACAGCTCTACACGACTTTAAAAACGTTTATACATTGTATTATTGACCAAAGTAATTTCCATCCATTACTGCTACAGCAAATGAGTTTTTGATTGTTTAAAAATCATAAAACTTTAAACACAATTCTTTTTATTTTGGTGCTTTGTCTTGACCGCTGTGGAGACTTCGGCCATCTTCACCTGCACGCGATGGAAAAATCCGTAAATGGTTCGCTGAACGTTTTTCAAAACATCCATTTAATCAACGTCGCTAGACTGCTCGAAAGTCAATTTGTGAAGCAATCACCACAAGGCACAATGCGGAGACGAACTCCTGAAACCGAACTTTGCAGCATCCAAACTGACCACGGTCATTAGAGCTTTTCTTTGTGCCCATCTCGAAATGGAGCCCAGACTCCCCACTGAACTACAGAAATTGAAGAGTTCACGACAATGTTAGGTCAGTAATTTGTTGAATGGCATTCATGTAAAACATCATTGCAAAACAACCATGAAAAACGATTTTGCTGCACAAACAGTGAACTGCAGATTATTTTGAAATTGTCTGATAAACAAAATGGCGGGAGAGATTTTGCGGCGATTGAGAATCTTTTAAAAAATAATTTGCAGAAAATTAAAGTCATCAAGTTAACAAAATGAATCCGCTTTTGTGGTTTCGTTGATTTGAGAAGAGGCTTCTGGTAATTGCCATTATATTCTTGAACTTCAAGTTCAACCACGAGACAACTAAGGAAGAGAGTAAAAAACAGCATGTGTAAAATATCTCTACAGCTTTTGGATTTGGTAACGAACGTGGCTCGTTTTCGTATTCATTACTTTGTAATCAGATGCTGGAAACATCGAGAAGGGTGTACAACAATCGTCTGAATACTACCTTCGTCTTTCACGCCATTTTGCAGCATTGTGCAGACGAATCACGGGAGAATTTAAATGAGATTGAAGACAAAAGAGGTGATAAAACCGCTTTGTTATGGTTTCTAGTTTTGCAATTAACATTGTCACATGTTTTATTAATTTCTTATCGATGCGACCTACAAAAGTTGAAACCTTTCGTTACTGAACCAGAAAGCTGCAAAGGTTAATTCCGAATAATTTTTATAGTAAAAGTCGTTCATTGCGAAATCCATTCTAAGTATTCTCCAGCACATTTTGCTGGATCTTCCTTCTCTATGATATTTACTATCGTCCTGTTTCCGCGGCATCCCTTTTCCGTTCAACAATGGTTCAGCGTTGGTCAACCCAGTCGTAGCTCTGCCGAGGGCGTCGAAACGCTAATGAGGCAACGACCGCAAATCGATATTCAAATTACACGGCGTCATCCACTGGTTATCGCCGTTCCTATTGTATCGACACAAGCTAATTTTCTCATTCCTTCGTTGTTTCGCTTGTTCGCCGTGTTTACAAATCGCTCCTGAGTGTGGCAATTAATTACCGGCGATGGAGCAGCCTTAATCACGCCGATTTTGGGGCGCACTCCGACCGAGATGTGTTGAACTGCAGAAGAACGGCTGATGATGAATGGTTGACTCTCGGCCAGTGCCAAAAAGGAGCAATTCAAGAGTCACTGCTTTGAAAGGAAGTTGGTCCAAACCCAACTAAAATCGGGTCTAACCTGGAATGCAAGGACCCGCAATATAAAGATTTTTGTTTTGTTTCCTCTCTTTACGGTCGCGGCACATCTCGTCGGATCTCAAATCGAAGGTGGTTCAATCTTCATCGATTTGTTTGGTCTCTTAACGTTCAAAACAATAGGGACTGTGTTGGCAGTTAGCGTAGGGCGAGGGGTGGTAAAATCGATGAATTGACTTCTAATCGCTCCTATTGAGGGGAGCGCTCTTTCCAATTGATTAAAAGAAAGTACCACAATTACAGGGGATCGAGTTTTGAAGAGGGTCTTGAAAGTGTTACCAACCAGGTGCAATGCAATCCAGCTAAAGGCGGATTTCAGTCCCCGCTTATTTAAGCGTGTCCTTCCACCGCCCACTCAAACCAACATTTTGATCACCGAAATGCAGTTTTAGACAAGTGCTTGCAAAACAGAATGACAATTTGAACATGAGATGAGAATATTGTCCTCGCTACGGTTTGTCCTTTCAGCACTGACAGGGTGAAATCCCTGACACACAAATTTGACTTTGGGGGAATTGTTTTTTCATGCCACAAAGGAAAAATCAAAATCACTTTTACATTAAGTGGAAAGTTTTTGAACGGAATTGTCAAGGATGAAGAGTGCTTTCCTCGAACTATAAAATATTAATCCTGGATCAATAGAAAATGGAGAAAAACACACCCCGCATTTTCATATCATACCTACAAATCAAAATTGCCCAACGATTTGAGTCTTGCACCCCTAGAGAACTGGGGATCACACGCAAAGTGGTTTGTTTGTTATCCTCGAAGCCCCCAGACAGAGTGCATATCCATCATAGGATAATTTGCACGAGTACAGGAACTTGTATATAATATATAGCAACCCACCGACCGACCTTCCAATCTGATATCGATGCAATTTTACCCCATCACACCCCCGCAGACGCAATACCGCGACATGGCAGCGTTAAATCATCACATGTGCGGCTGTTTATCAACAAATTTCAGTTCACTTCGGCGAAATTTATCGGAAGAGCCTTAATGACGCGTACAAGCGTAATTCATGGTGATTGGGTTATGAAACTGCTTGAGATTTGTGCACAGTTAAATCTTCCAGACAGCGCTTTCCTCCCCCTGGATTCCAGTCGTCAGGATGCCCCATTTCGAAATATAAAAATAGAGAGAGGTGGTGGGCGATTCCAGGGTGCTTGAGCTCCTCGACTGCATCGCGAAATTTATATCTCTATTTATCGTTTCAATTTCGCATTGCCCAAGCTGAAATGTTCCCCATAAATATGTCCAAAGAGATCAACAAAAGTCTTGTTCCTTCGCGTCCGTGCTTTTGCCTTCATATCAGTCCGCAGGGCGTGCGGGGGTAATTTATTTTCCAAAAGAACTTCATCGAGATCAGGAGCTCCGAACGCGGAGGTACAGCAATCAGGATGACAGGGCTTCCTCCATGATGTTTTGCCATCCGCCCACGCATTTGACCAACAAGAGTTCCCTCAACGAAATTCAGAGCAGATCTGATTTCCTCCTCTCTGCTGTTTTACCTGCGGGCCAAATGAACTTATCACGTTTTATGCGAATTTTTCATGGTCTTTTAAATACCGAATAAATTTTAAAACGTATTTTTTTTAAGTAAAATTATTTAGCTGTCGAATAATAATGCGATCCTGTAGGAAACAAAATTGCCGTTAAAAATTTAAGTACCTTGCGGGGGCTCCAATAAAATCCGAGGTAACCATTCGAAAAGGAACAGATTTTCAAGAAATTGTTAAACATTAAATAAATTAAAGACTTCACTTCATTGTTACTATGTGCAATGGTAAAAAAATTAAGACAAAACTGTTAGCAATACTTTTGGGATATTTATTGCTGCTGGGCGGTAAAATAATGAGCAAAATTTACATAAGATGTGAGTTCTGGACAGAGGTAAGTACTTAATTAATGTAAAAATAAAAAGTTTGTTGAAACAGCAAATCGTGTCAATGAAACTTAAATGATTTTTGGTTATTTTACATTAATTACGATAACATGACAATAATAAAAGAACAACTCTCTATTTTCTCACGAAACATTTGCTCCGTATTACTCTATTTAAAAGGCACTTCTAGAAATTGCAAATTACATTCCTTAAAATCGTGTAAACGTTCGTCATTAGAACATTCCCATTCAAAATGGCTGCTTCCATCGTCAAAAAATTTTCAGAAGTTCCGGGTTTCATTCCTGAGGAATATTCTTTACGATTCTCATTGCTTTGGAAATGAATGTTTTACAATCAGTTTATATTTCTTTTGAATGTGTCTCCATTTCCATAACATCTCAATAAAACAAATGACTTTTTATGATTTGATTTTATTTTTGTTGTTGTTGGGCTCGTAAGTTCATCGTTCGTCCAGCAAAGAACACGAAACAAAAATTTTGCCTTCGCAATGAAATGAAGCGCTTACGAATTCAATTCGGACGAAGATGATCATTATCTCCACTGAGAAAAATAATGGACACTGGACAGTTTGAAAGTCATTGGAAATAATTTGTGCTGCGGTCCACCACGACGTGTGGAATTACAGGGACACATTCAGGCGAAGCGAGTGAGGCAGAAACTGGAGAGCTCCATTGAAAAATATTCAACAATTAATTTCGGGGAGACAGTTACGAAATCCCTAAAATATTGAAGTTGATCGGAGCCGATTTGCCGACGAGCAAGGCTCAGGGTCGGCCTTCGTCGCCCTGCCGCAAACGCAGGAGATGACAAATGGGTTCACATGCGAGGCTGAGTTATGCTCGACGCAAACAGGGAGGATATTTTTGTGCCTTTGAGAAATTCGTCTAATTAATTTCGTTAGGTAAGACAGATGAGTTCGGGGCCATGAATCATGCATCTGCAGACGGGGTGCATTGCACGGCCCATAACTCAAATTACCTAAAGCGATTTCAGTGCATTTGATGGAAATTTCAGGAATCGAAAACAGATGTGCATTAGAAACCTTGTCCTCACGATGCCAACATCCCCCCGGAGAGCAACTCTGGCACCTGCCGCAAGATTCTCCGCTATTGGCTCCGGTAATTGCCTGTCTCCGGGGAGTGCTGGAATTCCAGCGCTAACAATGACTTCCGGGAGTCGCCATTCTTCTCCAGGGCTCTCAGTCAATATTAATCTGGGATGCGTGTCTGTTTGAAGGGTCACATCTCATGTCTTCATTCCAGCCGCCCGACGGGATCCGAATCCGTGGCGGGCTGCAGTTCTTATCGGCGGAATGGGGCGCCCGGCCAGCAGGCTACGGTCTCGACTCAAGTGAGATGTCCGGGCGCGGCTGATCTTGTAAATATTTGGCACTTTCCGCAGATAACGCGGGAGTCTCTGGCTTATCACTTTAATGCGCCACCACTTGAGCTGTCGCCTCCAATATTTGAGAGAATCTCCTCTAATCGGTGACCTGTTTTTTCTTTCCAGATTAGAACAACCCCTCCTCACCCTTCGGAAGGCAGGCGGTCGCTAGGCTGAAGAAGGGCGATGGGTCTGATATGGACGCCCCGTAGCACACTTCTGGGATGCCCTGGAATGGCATGCTGGATTATCACCTAACTGGGCAAGGTAAGGAAGACATTAGCGACCGCGATAACACTGCCGCTTGGTCCTTCTCGAATCCTCCGCATCCCCGACCATTTAGAAGGCAACGGTATTATACAAATAAATTTACAAAGGCAGTCCCTTTTAGATTATTTTTCTCCCCTTTTTGTGAATCTTTTTATTTCTTTCTCTGTGTGTTTTGGTTTATCTCACCGAGATGAAGGAGCAGAAAAAACAGTATCAAGAAAAAACAAAGTGCCTTCTTCAGGTTTTAAGAAGTTTGCAATAAGGGTTCAAAACACGGTGGACAAATTACTTAATTTGGTGTTGCTTTAATGGAGTGCTTATCTTCACCGAGTTTCTGGAGTTTCTTTTAAAGATTTATGTTGTTTTATTTTGTGAAAGATAAACAGAGCTCAAGTGAAATGAGAAAGCTTCATTCAAAATGTTGTCCATTTTGCAAAGTTTAAGGATTTGGAATGTTCAACGAATTGTAAGCAATTTTTTCGAATATCTACTCTCTCACAACTTTGCGATCAGTTCAAATGGTTTAAATTAATTAACAATTACTCCAAAACTCGTTTAATTACTCGCAGGAAATCATGTTCGCAAAGGATGCACCCATGACCAAAATGTTGTGGCCATTTGTGAAAGTCCGTGGGCGACTCGTAATCTTATCCATCACCTTTCGGAGTTTTATGGTCTGTCGTTTGGACACAAAAAAACGTCATTCATAACTTACGAGGTGAATTGAACACCATTACTTGGACCAACTCCAAGGGATCAGCGGGAAACCACAAAGGGACCTGAGAACCAGGCACGTTCCCAAGCCGAAGACAATCCTCGACTTATCATCGTTTTATGACAAATGGCGGCATTTTATTTCTATTAAATGTCACAAGTCTCTCCTCCAATTCCGTTACGATCGACAATATGTAGACACAAAATGTTATTTAATACAATAAGTAAAAAACACACAAGTCAAAATTTTTAATTTATGCCCAGATCAGCGACGAAACCTGATGCAAGATGAATTTTTAATTCGGGAATGCCTTAAGTTTTATAGGTTGACGGTGTTAAAAATTTATTTCTCCGTTATCAATTTATCATATTTTCACCTATTGAGAGGTGTTCGATGGAAGATAGCACACCCCTCACCTTACCGACATTTCGTCCATAAAAATCGTATCATATAGAGATACGCAAATGTGTTTGATTTGCATAACATTATTCAGTGACTCTCAACTTGAGGGTTTTTTTTTTTATATAAACCATTCAAATGGGATAATGTCGACTTTGTTGAATTAATTGGGAATTAAGACAAACATTTTGGGAAATTTTCGAAGCAGCTAATGGTTTTTTCTTTACCTTATCTTGAAGTGTTGAGCACCATGAAAATATTTACTTTTTTCAAACTAATTTGCATTTATTTAATTACACTATTTGAAATTATACTTGGAAATGTCAAAAACAGAAGGAATTCGCTTGAAAGTATTTGCATTAATCAAGGAAACACTTTCCTGAACGAATTGGGCAGATTTCTTATGACTTAGGTGTGTACTGACTTTCAGCCCCTTCTGGAAAATTGTCTTCGGACGCCAATGTTCGCACATAATTTAAGCTATAATTTAAGCTAAGAAGGGATAGTAAACTCAGCAGAAATTGTTTATTTCGCCTGCATTAATCGATATTACCTAAGAAGAAAATTTTTGAACACCCTCCCTAAATAATTGGCGCACCATCATTTTCTCGTGGTTGGACGATCTTACGATAGCCGCTCCTCCGCTGACTTTGCTAATGAATCCTAAATGAATTTCCTCTTTGGAAGACGACGGACGGGGCCAATTTAGAAAAGGTCAACCAAGTCAGGAGCAATTGTCATATTAGGGAAGCAACCCTTCCGCCTGTCAAGAATCAGCTTTAAACAGTGAAAAGTTTTATGAATTTTAACTTAATTTCGTTTGTTCTTCCATTCCAGATGATGTTCAATGTTCATCCAATCGACGCTCACCTAAAAGTAGCCGAGAGTGCAGTGCGACTGTAGATATTTCCCAATCGGGCAGTAAATAAACGCGGGTGCGGGGTGGTATAATAGAGCAGTGAAAGAAACCCCCAGTGTAATTGAATTAGAAAAGTGGAAAAAAGTGGAATAGAAGTGAGAAAAAAGAGGAAAAATGTGAATTGCATGCTCTCGAGGCAGTTTGAGGGTACGAGAAGAATTAAGTGCGAGTGGCTGTGTTTAGCAGCTGTTTAATCACGTCCCGAATTGCTTATATGCAGTCGAACGGTGACGGGGTGCAGTGAATTGAGCAGAACTGCAACTAGAGGGTCCAGTTTGAAGGACAACAGCAGAGACTCAACGACCGACGAGAAAATTCACAGCAGATACTGAGAATTTTCACAGAGCGATTGCAGCTTTTCTCGGGTGTTTTGTGTTTTTTTGCGGGGGGTCACATTGAGTTTACACGGGTTTTATGTGAAGCATGTCGCAGACGACAACCCCAGCGCATGGGGTGGTTCTTTCTGCCACTCTGTTCACAGTAGTCCTCGGGATATTGTCTACAATTGAACCGATTAGAACAGCGGCCGAACCCTATGCTGGAGGTTCGGTGGGGATTCACATTGCCGGGGGTGGTGTGGGTGCTGGAATTGGCAGCATTATTGGCTCAAGTGGTCCAGCAAGTGATTCGAGATGCCCCAGGATATGTACATGCAATGGACAAACTGTGGATTGCTCACATCGGGGATTAACTCAAGTTCCCAGGAAGATTGCACTCGACACGGAAAGGATGTAAGTGGCACTGCTTTTTACTTATTTATATTTTTAATTGTAATAAATGGTTTTTTTTTATTCAAAACACTTTAATTTCGTATATTTTGCTTAGTAGCAGATATTTTTACAATACAATCTTAGATGGATTAAATATTAGCGGAAACGCAACATTTTCATAATCGCATTCTGGCAAAATCCCGGCTACGTGCAGCCAGTCGCACTTTAATTAAATAAATTGCTCGTGAGCAGTTGCTTTGCTTATCGCAATCCGGCATGAAGCCATCAGAGAAACAAGTTGTTATCGAATTTGCACCTTTCCCGTATGCAAATTAATTGCATCTGTGATGCGCAGCAACACGAGAAATCTCTGTTGGCCCAGCACTTCATCCTGGCATGGTGGTGTGGGAGACTGCTTGCCTTGGCAAGAAGATTCGTTCCGCCCGATCTTCCTGACGTCCTCGTTCCCTGCCGTCATGAACCTTCACCTTCGCTGTAAGAATATATTCTTCTGTAATAAAAAACAAAAGTGATTTCCACATTTTTCGACGCTATCGCTTCAGTTCCACCAGGCGAAAGACGCTGGATGTCTTTTATGGCTGGGAATAATCCTAGTTAGTCAGGTCATAAGTCATCGGCAGGTAATGGCAGAGATCAAGGCTGTGCTTCTAGAGAAAAGATACAATAAAGGTCGACCAGCCCTTGCACGCCCTTCGATTTTACTCAAGGAGGACAATTTTTCATGGAATTTCTGAATTTCATGGCGTTTAATGGCATCCGACAATAATTTCTCCTGCGTCTTCTGCACAACTCCTAACCGCAGGGGGTTTGTCCAAAAATGACTTCTCACTGATTTGTCGATGTTTTATAGTATCTTCCTTGTTTTATTTCTGGATTTTTAATTTAATAATTTTTACTACCCAATAATATCATTGTTACCAAATTACGGAAGGATCAAAAGAAGGGGACAAATTGTAATAGTTGTGAAAGAGTTTTCACCCCTTCAAGCAGAGGGTATTGAATTTTTTACTTTTTCCTAAGTTATTTCTAATTGTTTAAAATGTACAAACGCTCTCTCGTTTCATCCGGAATTAATCAAGTGCTCGCAATTGCTACAAATGAATTATGCATTCATCTTCCCTCTTAAATCCTTCTTCTTAGATGAAGCAGGTTTTCCTCGACTTTAAAATTTCCGTTGTACACCTTCGAACCTCATGAATTTGTCGACATTCTAGACAACCCGAGATTTATTTTCTATCTGGAAAAGAAGTGAAAATCATATTGAAACGTGCGTGGCAGACGTTTTTTTAGCTTTCAGCATAAGCCGATGCAAATCACCAGTGCCCAGGACCGCGGCCAGACCATGGCAAACAAATCAGCATTGCATTTTTTCCCTCGGTCAAGCCACAAACAATTATTCATGCTTTTCCCTGGAAGGATGCTCTCCCTTGATGGGGAATATAAAATAAAAATCCAAGCGAAGCAGAAAAACAACTCAAAACTGTTCAAATTGAAAGTGTTTAGCATTTTCATGTTACTATCATCATCCATCGAAAGCCATAAATCTTCTCCTGACTGCGGTGTAATCCATCATGGGACGAGCCAGTTGACTTCAGCGGAGAGGATCCGTCAGAGCCTACACAGGATCCGGCTCATTGAAAGGGCTCTTTCAATCATATCGTTAGTGAGTCAACAATGGTGGAACAACAACGAAACCAGATACAGCACATCCTCCATGGCATCCCTAGATGGAAAAATTTGCTTTCCATGAATACCTGATCAGGACCCCGAACCGACCCCGAAGAGGCCACAAACCGCCTGGAATTGATCCGTTCGTCTGTGGGCACAGATATCACATACCACAGGATGCTCTGCTGTCCATAGGAAAAAGGCGCCATTACCTGGCATCCAAGGAGATGGCCATGGGGTGGGTGGCTCTGGTTAATCGAAAAGAACCATCTCGACCGCCACCAGACCTGTAATTTGTTTTTGTAGCTGTCTGAACGGCGATGCTTGCTCTCCGGTGATTCGTGATAAATAGGCACCAATTTTAGCAAAATACATCAAGAATCTCATCCATTTTAAAAACCCGCAGGAGAAATCCGTTGGTGCATATAGACTTACTCGATACCAAGGACCTCCTCCGCGCGTGGCACTTTTGATTGACAGATGTTAATTCCACTAAATTTGTTTGCACATTCGCCGGATTGTTCAACGTTTCCAACAGCCTTGGGAACAGCGATTGTGCGGAATTGTTGCAGCGATTGTGCTTACACTGAGATCCTTGTGCCCTGGGTCCTGACTGACAAGACTGTGTACTCCACCGAACGTTCTTTTCCCCGGTGTACTGAACCCATCCAGCATCCCTGCAGCGTAGAGAACGGACAGCAGGCGGTCTTTGGGTGAATAGAAGGAGCACCAGGACTCGTCCCGTTTTCTTTGTTCTCCTTTTATTTTGTATTAATTTAGCGAAACACACGAACATACGTTCCCCGGGTGGATCAGGACTCTGGGCTGTCATCAACAGCCCTGCAAATCCCTGGATTCTGTTCCAGTGTAATCTCGTCGAATATTTTGTGTCAACAGAGACGTGCCCCCTCCCTTCTCTGTGCACCCCCACCGATGTTCGGTATCCGAGAGAACTTGATATGGTTAAAAGCCAGTGTTGAGGCCCTTTCGCTTCCACTTATTAATGCCGAGCACAGCCCCCAGGAGCACGGCACACAGAGCGAAGTGTTTGCACAATTCGTTAAGGATGCGAGGGAGATTTTTTGGGTAAACATTTCATCTCGTTACTTGAAAAATTAAATAGCGACATAAACGGTTGCACTGGCTCGTGAGGAAGTGCTAATTGCTGCTGCAGCTACTTCTGGGGACTGCATTCGGAGACTTTGAGTATTCATTCGTCACACTTTCAAGTTCTGCTGCATAAGGAACTTTGCGTAATCTATATTGGACAATTTTTGGGTGGACACTGAAGCTTTTGATTGCATTTCAAGTTGGTCTGGTGGTGTCAGGTTGTTGATTTGGACTATTTTCGAAATGAATATCAATTATGCAAACTGTCGTGCCAGACCACTATGTTTACTATACAGTGAGCATTCAGCAGACCATAAAATTTTTCTTCAGTTTTAATAAATTAAATGTCTTAAAAGACACAGTAATGAAACAGATTACTGCAGAAGCATGGTAAATATGGAATTTCAAAAAGAACTATTCCACATTTTCATTCATATTGCAATTGGAAAAGGTTTTAAACTATCCTGTAAAATATAGCTGATGTGAAACTCATTGAAAATAAATAATAAAAAATAAACCATCGATTATAATATATTTTCCAAACAACATTATTTCATTGGAATTTGGGTCACACAACAATAAAATAATCTCCATTGAATTCGTAATGGTTTTCTCAAAAGTTCTCATTACTTAGTTTCCAAGAATTTAAATCGACAAAAACACAAAACAACGTACGTACAAAACATAATATTACGAAATTCAGCACCCCCAACAGGTCGGATTATGGTGCTCCATTATTATGCGAAGAGCCATCAGCGAGCATAATCCTATCAATCCTTTCACAGCAATCAGCTGTCATTCAAAGTAAAATATTCAAAGGATTCAGCAACACGCCCTCATTATGGCGCACTAAAGCAATCCCCCAGTGGCGCTATCAATGCGTCTATTCAGATGTCACTCAATCAATTATCGATCTCTTGCCATCGCTGCTATCGAGTCGAGTCGGGGCGGCAGAATGATATGTAGACCAACATTGGACAGCACAACAACGGCCTATGGAGTGGGAAACAGGAGGAATAATACGAATCAGATGCGGTTCCTTCTCTTAATAGTGCCACCATTTTCGTCTTTTCAGCTGTTGATTACACAAACAAGGATTACAAGAAGCCATGAGGAAAGTAGCAGTAGTCCTGCATGAAAACTTCGAGAGAGATACAACCCCCGAGGGAAATAACCAGGGCATCCTTTTTTATGATAATGTTCATAAGCAGAATCAAGAATGATTCGGGGAGACGTTCCCTGCCTTTGCAGGCAGCTCCCCCCAGCTATACTCTGTGAGAAATGTTTTCCTGATATCCTGAGGAAGTATTTGGACAGAAATTCTCTTGCACTTTTTTTAGTCCTTATATAAAACAGCATAATAAAGAAAAAATTGTTGTTGATAAAAATGCGCCTTTATTATTCCAGTTCAAAGTTAGCCCTGATTTCTGAGCATATTTTTTGCGATCCAGATCTTCATATTTTGGGTTCAAGTTTTTTTAAAGATGACCGAAAATAAAACAGAATCAACAACAAGGTTCGCTGAATAGAAGCAATGCACGGACGCCGCTGCGGCCGCTCCTGACGCAGTCCAGTTCTTTACCCTAATGCACTTGCACTCACTTGCATTCGAACTGCTCAAGTTCCCCAGATTTGAAAACTGGTTGCCTTCCGAGTTCCAACTCGGTGCAATCGAATACAGCCGAATGGGTCTTATGGGAAAACGCGCCTGGCTGCAACGATAACTAAAGGAGGACAAGACTCTCCTGCCCAGCAGAGTCTGAAAGCAGAAGCTATCTTGAAAAATGAATGCCCAGACGACAGGAACGGTAATCATTCATCACTATCAGAAGAGTTCATGTAAGATCCAGCATGGAAGTCGCGATAGTCATGAACGATCCTCCAGCAACGGTCGCACAAATACGCCATGAAATAAGGACCTGCACGAAATTCCCGCATTGAGTGGAATCGTCAGCATCCGTGCGCCTTCCGTGCCCCATTAAGAGTCACAAGTGCGCAGCTTTTGAGTAATTGTTGACTGCATCTGCGCACAGCATCCTCGTGGACCGAAACTAAACGAGGAGCATGTCGCCGTTTTTGCAAAATCGGTTCGCATTATTTGGAAATGAAGCGTTGTTAAGTTCAGATCTCTTCTGGTTGCTTTGCGGGGAAATGATGCGTACAAAATGGCTGTTAGGATGCCGCATAATTATTATTGGCCTACGGTGATTTCATGCTCGACCACTGAAAAAACATTTCACCGAGAAAATCGTACAGTTTTCCCGTGCTACTGCAAATGCGTGCGGTCGCGGGGCGTGCTGGAAGAGATTTAATGGTTTGTAAAATATTATTAACAAGAATACACGAGGGCAACTGCAACTGCAACTGCATCGTGTATAAATCAGTCGCCGTCAGCAGTTTGCGGATTAATGCTAATGTTAGGCGTGAATAGTCAATTGGGCTTAGGCGAATGGTTTTCTCTCTAATTGAAAAAGGCGGGAATTAGAAAGCGCAAATCTATCCCATTAAATTACTAGTGTTGGCTTCAATTTGCCGGAACCACAAAAGACAACGAACACGTGACACGGATAACTTCCAACTTGCAATTTTTACCAAGGATTTTTATTGATTACTGCTTTCGAATACAAAATGAAGTTACTTCAAGTCTTCAAGATTTTATATCCTTTCTAAATGTTGCACAGCTCTTAATTTTTTTCCGTACCTGGAACTCTTTCATTTGGAGACATCATAAATAACATTAGCAACTTGATCCGATCAATTCCTGTTCCTCATAATTCCCTTAGGTTCAAATTTACCATAATATTTTTTTATAAAGGCTTTTCTTTTCTCTCTTCTAGCGACCTGCAAGGCAACAACATCACAGTGATATTCGAGTCGGACTTCCAACATTTATCAAAACTTCGGATTCTGTAAGTATTTGAGTTTCATTGATTTGGCAGAAGTTGTGAAGTGGCGATGATGATTTCCTTGAGCCAAATTAACCTCCCCCAGCAGAGGAAAACACATGTCCGCTAAGTGCTAGCAAATCCACTATGCGTCTTTTCTGTTTCTCCTCTATAAATAATTTTCATCATTAATCTCTGCGCCTCGACATTTGTCTGACACGTCTTCTAAGCAGGGCGGAGGAGATCGTGTACTGTACACGTTGGGGCCAGGTGCTTTGATGGAGTTCCTCTGTAATTCCGTGAGATGTACCAGAACTTCTTGAAACCTTTTTAGAAAAAACGGGCATCAGGAAAAGAATTTAATTAAGACTGTACCTCAACGACTGGAAAGCATCAAACTCATTACGTCGAACCATAAAGACAACGCCAGCATCATCCATCGTTCGGCCAGTTATCAATATTGGGGGCACAGCGAGGGGGTTGGTAGATTCTGAACAGAGCCACGAGCTCGACAGGTTGCACGATTTACCAATGTTATATACTCTTGCTAATAAAATAATAAAAAATACTATAGGAAAAAAGTCCTTTCCCTGTTCGGTTCATCGCAAGCCGAAGATCACCGCCGTTGGTTCACTGCCATCGGCATCAAAGGTAGCTGCGCAGACGACCTGGCATCTGTTTATTTGCTGGGGGATAAGATCAAACACAGATTTCTAATTATTTTGTTAGAGCTGGAGGAAGAATTCGTTTGTGGTGAGTGGAGA
This sequence comes from Leptogaster cylindrica, assembly GCA_963082835.1. NCBI lineage: Eukaryota > Metazoa > Arthropoda > Insecta > Diptera > Asilidae > Leptogaster > Leptogaster cylindrica. The sequence goes on from OY720105.1 coordinate 51,129,046, forward strand.
GGCAAGGGCGCAAGTTTAATGCGCGAAGCGAATTCAATGAGCACCGAAGATCGGTGGCTCTCTTATCGCGGAATCGAACAAGGAAACCGATGAAAGCCGTTGCGCTGGTTTGAAGCAACGAAGGTGCAATTATCATCTCCGGATTGATTATTTGCTGCTGCAGTGAATGCACCGGCGATGTTGCATGCGGACAGTAAATCAGCGGCAGAGGTCAAGAGCTGAAGGTGAGGAACACGATTGGAGAGAATCACGTCGATTTGCACGGTCATGAATTGAAGGAAATGGTGAAGCAGCACGTGATTAAAGCCTCTTGGAAGACTACATTAAAACAACTCAGTGGATTTTACATTTTTATTCATCTAAATTGAGCAGCGTCGTAAAAAATTCCATTCATTCACATAACTGCCAACCCATCACGTCCGACATGAGAATCTCGTCGGAATTAAGACAAACCCGAAAACGTCAGAATAACCGATGAGATCAGTTTTGAGATCTCCAAGGGACTCCAACATGTCAATCATAAAGCATAGAAAGTGGGCGAATCCTCCGAAGAAAGCCCTGGATTCTGCGCAGACGCAATCGGCTCGGACTGGAATGCTCGGAAATGATGCGAGACGGCAGGCGGCGATCGTGACAGTGTCTACCTGTCGAGATGATGCTGCGGAAAATTAATCTTAGTTCTGTCGTGACAAGTAGAACATCAGCTTTATGACAGGGCCATGAAAACTAGACAGCTCGAGCAGTCGTTAGCCACGTATGCACCTATATCAGATCTTGGCGTTTAAATGCAAAGAGGCGCCGCTTTGGTGGTTGCTTTGATTACAATTCATCCACATCGAGATTGGTGGTGGTCCGAGCGCGCTCCTTGTGGCTATCAAAGGGCGACCAGGGCTCAAGGTATCACGCAGACATCGCGAAATTATAACCCGTCGCCAGAGCAGGCTATTTGTATTAAATTCAAATTGTGAAGAAAAAAATAAATTAATAACAAAGTAACGATGTTGTAAATAATCCGCATTTCTACATTTTGACAGGCACTTGGCAGACAACCAGATCCACACTGTCGAGAAGGATGCCCTGCAGGATCTGATCTCACTGGAGCGGCTGTAAGTAGTCCATTAATTGAATTCTGGTTGTGATCGTTTTGCGTTGCCACTACTAATAAAATCACTTTGCACGAAACGCGGCCGTTTTTTTTCACTCAAGACAGAAACATTGATGAGGTGTACTGACGGGTCTTGGGTAGTGATCGCTTATTTAATTGCACGGTGTTAACCAGGTTAGAGAATCCATCAGTATCCTCATTAGACGCCGACGGGATTTGCTCAAGACTAGTAGCTGTATCGCAAACGATTTGATCGGTTTCTGACTCTGGTTTTTTAAATAGTTTTTTATGTGCTGCTAACAAATTTGCATGCTAACTTGTTTTTCAATGAAAATGCTGAAGGAAGTAGTTAATTGCCATCATTTATAACAAGTGATCTTGCGGTTCTAAGTTGCTCTCGTCCAATGAAGTGACATCAGAGTCAAACTGCACTTAAAAATGATTTAAACTATCAAAAACTCGAGATATTTTTACTACTAGAATAAATTATAATTGATGTTCTTTTTTTTGTGCTACTAAACCAAGAAATGTTTTTTCTTTGTTTTTGCACGCAGACGCTTGAACAACAATCGACTAAAGGGGATTCCAGAAAACTTTGTGACAAGTTTAGCGAACCTTTTGCGATTGTAAGTAACAAAATCGCTTTAAGTGGACCAGTAGAAATCATGTACTTGGCTTCATTCTTATTCTTAATGAATAAGATTTAATATTGCCCAGAATTAAATTATGTCAACCCTCTAAATTCCATCCCCAAGGACCCAAGTGACATATAACCGAGTTCACAGGACATGAATTTGATCCTTCAATCGCGAAATCAAATAAGTCACTCTGGGTTCTTGTGAAAATGGTAAAGCAAACAGACATACACACACACACACACTTACGCATACAGATAGACGCACAAATAAAAATATTCTATCGTTTACTCACAGGGATCTATCGCACAATGCAATCACAACAATTCCACGGAGGGTTTTCAAGGGTGCCCAATCCCTGCGGAGCCTCAACTTGGACAATAATCAAATTACGTGCCTGGACGAGCAGGCTTTCAAGGGACTCGCCGATTTGGAGATATTGTAAGTGCTGACATTACTTTCCCGGGTGCAGGGGTTGGGGTCAGAGCTCCTTTTGGGAGCCCCGAAGCGCACACGGTTGCCATCACTTCCGAATCGCTTCATCCATAATTCATTGATATTTGATTTCGTGCACTTTAATTCCAGGACACTGAACAAGAACAATCTGACGACCCTGCCGCATAACTTGTTCACGGGATTGACCCAGCTCCGGGCGCTTCGGCTGTCGGACAATCCATTTGCATGCGATTGTCATCTCTCGTGGCTGTCCAGATTCTTACGCAGCGCTCCACGTCTGGCGTTGTACACCAGATGCCAGTCACCTAGTCAGCTCAAGGGCCAAAACGTGGCTGATCTTCACGACCAGGAGTTTAAATGTTCAGGTAAGCGAAGTCAGAGGTGGCTCCTCGATTCCTAGATGCCCCGGACAAGCCACACCAACACGGATTCGCGGTGCTCCATCGTGCCGCCTGCTAATGCCCTTTGCTTGTACCTTCTGGTGTCAGTGGTCATAGACGAGGGACATGATTTGCATCCTTTTGCCATTGCCATGATACCCGAATGCATGTGGTCCACCTCGCACCGTCCGTCCACTTCAAAGTTCTCTTAATCATCCTGATGGAATCCGCTCCGGCCATTGTTGCAACTCACGTTTATTATCGCGTGAAAATCAAAAAGCTTGACCCTGCCATGGAAACGCGCCTAGAGGCCACAAGTGCCCTCTAAATGGACCACGCCACAGTACAGCCTCCTTACGTCCCGACGGCCATGTCCAGTCGAACGCGAATCATTTTCTCCTGCAAAACTCTGAAATCGACGCTCCGGAAAAAATCTCCAACACGTCCCAACTTGGCAACGAACGAAATTGAAATGGACAAGCACTTCATTATCAGTAACCACTTCGGATGCGGGGTCGGTCTGGAATGTATGACATGGGCGGGGGTGGGAGTGCACCCTGGGGCATATGTAAGTGCAATGCGATGTACCGAAAAACTGGGCCGACAAAAATCCACTCAGTCGTACTTGTACGCAAATAAATCGGCAATGGTGGACCGTAATTACTGCAAAAATTTAATTCGCCATCGCCATCGCGATACCGCCATCGATTCGCAGAGCAATACCGCGACCCCGCCGACGACTGCCAGCGATCACATGCTGAGCACCTTTACACAGGTTCGCCGAATGCTGCACAGCGTTGACGTGCTGAAATTTGCATTTTTCACCCGTTTTTCATTTGTTTGAACGGCATAAGCGTTTTTGTCATGTTTTTGTCGTTCCCTTTTGCGTAATATTTTCAAAGCACTAACAAGAAGGAATCGCCGCACAAAATCCACCAGTCCAAGGATAAATGATTGTTGTAGTTTTTAGGTCGTGGGAACATTCGTTGATTAAATCGAAAATAGATGTTTCTATAATCCAACCGCAATCGTTAATTTATCAACGACCAATTTTCTATTAAACATGCAAAAAATATATCTACTAAAATTTTCCACTTAATTAAAGGAAGTTTTTTCCGCCCGTTTGAGTCGACGACGACTATTTATCAATCACCAGGAATCAAAGAATCAATAAATTCACATTTCGCAGGCTCGGTCTTTGAAGGTGCGGTAAGCTGAGACTGTACGTGTCTTTGGCCCCATCGGATGCTGTCACTGCAGCATTTCCCAGCGCCCCTCATTATTGTGCCATTGATTTGTCCGCGCCATATTCGGTGCCCCTCGAATGTGCATCGACAACCCGGTTCCAAAGATCTCGAAAAACAAGGAAAGATGGCCGCGATTGCAGGAGCGATTCTCCTCCAGGATGACGTGCCGTATCTCGGGTTCTTGTCAATCAAGTGTGCCAGGAGAAAGGTAATTAGAGAGGAAAGCTCAGTCGCTAATAGGCCTTATCTAGCCAATCTAGCTACCGGCATCCAAACTGGTAAATGAGGCTACTATCAATCCAATCAATCGACGTGATGTTATAGGCGAATTACTTCAAGCCCGGTGTTCGCACACACAAATGGAAATGGTCCTGGCCAAGTGGAGACGCACAACAATATTCCCTCGCAATTCATTCACTTTGGGGCAATTACACGCCAAATTATCATCAGGAAAAGGTATTTAGAGGGGGGAATACCGGGTACAACGCACTTTCAGCCGTCTTATTATCATTAATCTTGCCGGCGTTCATCCTGTTCTGGTGTTCCCTTGATCAATGTTCCAACTGTCGAGAACTCTCACGTTTTTCTGAAAACAAGTTTTTTTTATGCTTCGTCTTCGGTGGAGATGAGATCTTTCGTTCCTCCATGGCTCCGTCGATCCAACAAAGATCAGCATCAAGGTATGGGAAAATTTTTCCGAGGGGGATCCAAGGTTGAGGAACTCTTCCTTCGACCTTATCTAGTTTTTGTTTTCACTTTTTCTTTGTTCTGTTTGTAATTACCAATAATTAGATCCGATTGAAGACTTGATAAGAGTTTTTCAAACATTGTCTCTTCCACATGACCGTTTCATTATACAAATTTTAGATGTTTGTTTTTTTCTTTTAAGTTTTATCTCCAAGGGAAAATATTTAACCTTTGTTGTAAAATTAATTGTTATTAGTTTTCACTCAAACAATTTTCAATCCTGCTTAAACAACAACCAATTTTGTGAACATTTTCAACCAAATAATTCAGCAAAATAATAAATGCACAAACATCAATAAACTAGAAATTTTGTTAACACCATAAATATCAATTGATTTCTCAGAAAATCTTCGTTTTCTTAAAGAAACCAGTTTCTTTGTGTACTTTACTCTCATCACAAAAAACAACAAATTATATCTATTTCCAGGAATGTGTTAATTCCACTGCATTCGAGAGCAACTGCAACTTAACAAACATTGCAAAATACCAACTGCTAAAAACTTGTCCGTTGACACTGTCAACTGGACAGTTTAACTAATAAATAACCTCAGTCTTATATTCATTAAAAAAGCAAAGTGGCGAATAAATAACTGTGCACGAAAAAACATTTTAAAATATTGCGCAAAGCAAAACGTTAAATGAATGTTATAAAACGATATTTGAATTTTGCACTATCTTCGAGTCTGGACCCGGGCGAAGTGAAGGAATCGTTTCAAAGTCTTTTTTTATCGATACTAGAGTCTTAAGTGTTCCGGACTTACTGCATTTGCGAATCCATCCTCATAAAATTCCCATCGCAGTGGACGAACGTGAACTTCGACTGCGATACTGGAAATGTTCCAGGTGCATGTCACCTTCGGCTAAGTGGCATCAGTTGCTATTCATCTTGTATGTTTGCAAAAAAACTCTTTTACCCTGACATTATCCTTAATTGGATAATTAACGTAATTAATCCCGAGTTGTGTGTGCAACGAGCCTGACAACAAGTTGCTGGCATAATGGAGCCGGTTGGCATCGCCCGCCAACAAAGTTGTACCCGCGCTTGTTCAGCACTTCGTCCTCCCGACGACGGATGTCAGCCACCTAATAATTATCATATTTTGATTATTTATGACGATAGGACTGACAGAGAATGCCCAACTGGAATGCGGAGCGAGCAGCGGATGCCCACATCCTTGTCGATGTGCCGATGGAATTGTGGATTGCCGCGAGAAGAGCCTCACAAATGTACCATTATCCTTGCCAGATGACACCACTGAACTGTAAGCGGAAGTGTTAACACCATTTTCTGTTGTTATTTCATTATATAGAAAAATATAAATAACAATTCTATTTTCAATGTCCTGAACAGACGTTTGGAGCAGAATTATATCACGGAGCTTCCTCCGAAGGCTTTTGCAAATTTCCGGCGCCTGAGACGTATCGATCTGTCGAACAATAACATCTCAAGGATGGCCCATGACGCCTTCAGCGGTCTCAAGGCTCTGACAACATTGTATGATCAGCGATGCCATCGCTTCATTTCCTGCTAATTTTTGTTTTCTAATACATTTCCAGAGTGCTGTATGGCAACAAAATAAAGGATCTCCCTTCGGGCACATTCAAAGGACTAACGTCTCTCCAGCTGCTCCTGTTGAATGCCAACGAAATCTCGTGTATTCGAAAGGATACATTCCGGGATCTGCACAGTCTGAGCCTCTTGTCACTGTATGACAACAACATCCAATCTCTGGCAAATGGGACTTTTGACTCAATGAAAAGCATTCAAACGCTGTAAGTTCTTTTTTTCGCTCACCGACCATTTTCCCAAAGGTTCTTCATCCCTTAATCTCAATGCTTTTCCTGTGCCAACTGAAATTTTACTGAATAAGAGTGCAGTTTCAATTGCTCATTTAATTTGCCTCCTGCAGTCGGTGTCCTTAAGATGTTGACATTTTGCATTAAATCTTTTCCCTTTCTGTCTCGTCTCGTTTCATGTCATCTGCTGTATTTGATCAATGCTCCTGGAAAATGCAAACAAACTGCAGCCATTTGGCACGGAACCCATTCATCTGCGACTGCAACTTAAGATGGCTCGCTGATTACTTGCACAAGAATCCAATTGAGACCAGCGGAGCCCGATGCGATGCCCCAAAGCGAATGCACCGCCGAAGGATTGAGGCGTTGCGGGATGAGAAATTTAAATGTAAGTACGAATATTTCGTTCTCCTCTTTCCCACTTCTTTTAGAACAACTGTCTTGAAAAATAATATTTCGTAAAGGATTACGACAAAGGTTTTTTAAAAGGCATTGCCCAGTTATTACAGAAATAAGTTAAATTCTGGCGAAAGGATTAAGGAACTGAGATTCAATAAGAAATTCCATCACGAAGAAACAATTTGTATGTAATATCATTGCTTTCCCCCAATCGTGCAACACTTGAACATCCTTCAATGCACCAATAACACTTCATTCCACCAAAACTTTTCTTAAAAGCACTTAAAACTTGTAATGTGCAATTTTCGTAGCATTAGAGAAATTTCGTTACTTAGAGCGAGTCGAATGATGCTTTCGTGTGTTCATCTCAATTATCCTCAGCTTTACACAATGGATTACATGAGGAGCAGGATAAAAAGTTTAAAGTTTCATAACAATTGCAGTTACCGCTGTTGTGTTGAAGTTCAAAAAGGCGACAAGCTCTTCTCCCGTTTGATACGTCACCTCTACCTTCTAATTCCCGCAACACATCCAGGAAGTTCCCGGGAAAAAGAAACAAGAAAACCTCACTTCATAACCCTCAATATGAGCTCAACATTGGCCAAGGATGGAGTTTTGAGCGTGTTAATACAGATGGTTGCACGAAAAAGGAAGAGAGATGAAGAAAAAATAAAAACCAGGAAACTTATCGTCCTTAGAAGTTCGGTTACAGAAAAAGAAGCGACGAAGGAAGAAAACTTCCTTGAAAACTTTTTCCATTCGAGGTTCGTAGCAAGGAGACGAACTTGCAGTGCTCTATTAACCCCGGTGTAAAAGGACCTCCGAATTAAGGCAACTCTCTCTGAATGTCAAGTCGTGTCCTGATTATTGCTGTCGATTTAGCTTCCTCAATATCAAGTCAGCCATTCGCTTATTGTACATGAAGGACTTCCTAATGGGGACCAATTAGGCTTCTATTGATTGCGGACTATAGAGATGTGAGTTATTTGATTACCAAAATCAGGGGGGCGGGGTATGAAACTGTAATAATTGGTTTCAACTGTAATTACGCTCTGCGCATACTTCCGCATTTGAATCGTTCCTTTGTATCGGAGAGTGCTCAAATTCAAACGGATAGTGGTAATTGCAAAAAAGTACTTGATTGACTTCTAAGTGGCAGTACTATCGACACTCGTCAGGAAATTGATCCTTGTTGTCTATACATTAACCAGAATATGAGTAGGTCTAATTACGGAATCCGAGGACAAGAAGTAAATGCATCTCCAGTGCTTGCACAATTGCAATTCACGCAGCTGAAATTGCATCCTCCAGACTTTGGTTGTCTTGTTACATTGACGAATATATCGCGTGCATTCCATTGAATTTAGTTTGGCGAATTCCTGTTAGTGCAACTATTTGACTTTCATTCGGCAAAACAAATTACCATCGTCGTTTTGCGAAAATTCCTGCCGAATCCAGGCGCCGCGCCAGTCCCGCTGACAGGTGCAAGATTAGTGTTTGGTGACCAAGGAGGCCACCAGCACAATGCAATGGGCAATCAGAGGGAACCGGCGAGAATTCCGGCATGACTCCGGCCACAGGCGCCACATGCAATGTTAAAGCATCGTGGAAAAGCTAATTTCGTATAAAATAGCAACAAACTTAAAAAATGGTGTCACATATAAATCAAGGAACGGATACCGGCGTGGAAAAGAAATTGTTGCAGGGCATTGGATCCTTGCCAGAGTGCTGAAGTGGTCGAAGGAGGTGTGTGGAGTCCGTTGTTGGTTATTTGGGAAAATTTAAACGAAACCATGATAAAACAAAGCATAATATATTCTATTGCCTGTGTGGAAAAATGTGTCCTCTTCGGGAAGATTTATGATAGAGAAAGTTTATCGCTTTTTTTAGGAAGTTTTTAATTGAATGCAACAAATCGCGTAGGCTTACTGGCCGAAAAACATGTCGACCACTAAATGATGTTATAATGTCAACTACATTAAATTACAATTGTAACGAATTTTCGAGGGTCTAATTTAATTAATGTCGACGTCAATGCAACTCCTCCATCAGACACGATCAAACGCCTGATCTTCGTGCTGACAATGCAGACTGGCTGCAGCCGCACAAGAGTCACACGGCAGTTCCAATTAATCATTTTGAAGAACTCTTTATTGAGCCCATAAAGCTGTCTAATTCGCCGTAATTATGTCTCCATCAACGTTTAAGATTTTCTATTGCACTCACGCATTTATTTATTTATTTATTTTTTTGTCTCCCGTCAATTTTCCAGGCACCGACGACTACCGGACAAAATATGCGGGCGAATGCAGAATCGACACCGAATGTCCATCCGTCTGCCACTGCGATCGGACGAGCGTCGACTGCTCAGCGAGAGGCCTCAAAGAGATCCCCCGCGATATTCCACTCTACACCACCGAACTGTAATCATCTTATTACTTATTTATTTTGTATAATATTATTAACGAAATTACTCGCCCGTGGCGTAGAATCACTCCTGATTTGATTACCTTTCCTTCACAGACTTCTGAACGATAACGAACTCGGACGGATCAAGTCTGATGGACTTTTTGGACGACTTCCCAACTTGATGAAATTGGATTTGAGGAGAAATCAAATCACCGGAATTGAACCGAATGCGTTTGAAGGTGCATCCAAAATCCAAGACCTTCTGCTGGCCGAGAATAAAATTAAAGAGATTCACAACAAAATGTTTCTGGGTTTGCACCATCTCAAGTCGCTGTAAGTAGACATTTTTATTTTATTGCTTGTTTATTTCGGCTGTTGGAAGTCCGTCGGTCGACCGTGTGGGTGGGAAAGTGTTCACTAAGCTCAATTTCACCAGTCGCATTTCATTACTAGCGGCTATCAATTGAAATGAATGTCATCTTTTGCATTTAATTCGCGACGGGGTTCTGGGAACCACTCACATGAATTTCCTCATTGAAATGAGTTCGTTGAGGACATGGAGGTCTCGTTGAGCCGTGGTGCTTCTCATATTGGTTGAAATAGGGGCAAATGTTTATGAAAATATGCATTACTTATTATAACTAATCAAGTGAACAGATGTGTAGAAATATGTTCAACAGCGACCACGTAATTTAATATTCGAACACTATTAACAAAACAACAAATACTAAAATTTAGAGTTTCAAGATTTGTTCAAATTAAAACAAGAAATATTTGTACCTCTTCCAGAAATTAATCTTATTTCTAAAGTAATGAAAAAAGATTATAAAACACAATTTCTATTTATCTTTTCAGCTCCTTGTACGACAATCTGATTTCCTGTGTGATGCCCGGATCATTCGATTCCTTGGCGTCGTTGCACACACTGTAAGTAATCAATTCCCCATTATTGCTTACCTAGCCCATTCCTTGCATCTACTCCGCCTTCCCCTCTGTTGATTTGTTTATTGCTCATCCGACATATTCTGCTGGGGCTTACGTTCGTTCTCCGAATTGAAAAATCGTCTGCAAAAATCTGAATTCGTATTTCAATAATTCAACTCCTTCACATGAGCAAGAAATCTTAACGTTCATGTCGATTTTTTTTTTATTTGCGGCCGTCATGATTTGTGCCGTTTGATTGAAAAATTTGCATCCCGATGTGGAATAGACTACATCATGCGGCATCCTATGACGACTGATGATGATTTCGTGCATCGAAGCCGAAAGTGGCTCGACTTCTGGTGAGGTATCCACCTCAATTCCAGCCGATCAATTTCAACTTGCTTCTGGGGATTATTGTGAAGGACGTCGAAGAGCTTTTTATTTTGCTATTTTCCAGCTCAGATTGGCTTTGTTTTTATCTACATTACTACTTCTTCTTCTTCTTCTTCTTCTTCTGATTTTCAGTTGTTTTTTATCGCGGTGCAGTCCTTGTGGTACGACCACTTAAGTTAATCGCCTTCCCTCAATCGATTTTAATCGCCTCCAATCCGATTTGAGAGGCACACAAAATGAAACCAAAAAACAAAATCTCCAAGTCTGGCACTTCTATGAGTATGCAAAGTTCGCCAGCCTAATTGCTGTTTATGCCTGGTGCAGTTGGTTTCAGCAGAGACAGGTGTATTCGGAGTAAACGCGGTCACCATAAAACGTGAAACCGACGAACGTTTGTTGCTGGTGATTGCAAACCAATTTCATTTTACAAGCATACATTTTTAAAGCGTTTTAAGACGTGTGCTAATATAATCGAAGGGTGAGTAACTCTGTATTGTAGTGCGTTGAGTAGACAAACAGCTCTGCTGAGTGATACATAAATGTATTTCTTCACGTAAAAATAAGAAAAACAACACCTTTTATTTTATTGGTTGCAATAACAATCACTTTCCAGGTAATTTACAAGGTAAACATCTTCATATTGATTACAGAATTACTATGAAAAACACCTGTGCATTTTGTAGAGGTCATTAGTGGACATTTAGTGTGCACATCCAATAACAGAGCTGTAACTGTAACTGTATTAATCCCGAAGTGTAAACAAATGGGATTTTCATTAAAATATCTTAGTTGACCTCGGAACTTTTTCCAATAAATTTCTTCAATTAATTAGAAATGTACTTTTTGCACAGCAGACCCAAAAATTGTGCGAATTTAATGCAATTTCAGAAGCAGATTTAAAAAAAAAGAACCAAATTGAATACATATTCCTTCAAAGGAGCACTTAAAAAATTCCAAAATTTCAACTTCCGCCAGTGGTTACCGAAGGTTCTATGTCAATGAAAAAAGTATGTTTGTGTTCCGTACAAATGTAGAACATAAGTACAATGTCAATGTGCTCTGCTTAGTTAGAACTTCGTTTTCTGTCAATCTTGGGTTGGGGTACGAAACACTCGAAAAGTCCCAACATTTCATCTGTAGAACAAAATCTAAACGATTTATCTGAAAGTAGACAAAACTAGATCGAAATCAAAGCGATTTGTTATTCCACCCTGTGGCGCAGTGACACCTTGTGACCCTCGCCATGGGAGGAGACCAAGATCTTGGATCCCCAGCGTCACCGGTTCGGGGATCGCGAGCGACTTCGCAAGTAACCGACTCGGGATTGCATGATTTTAGTCGCAAGATAATGAACACGAGGTGAATGGAAAACTCTGATGCATGAGCGACGAGCTCCGAGCAGTGAGTCGATGTGCGAAATTCCATTTGCATAATTTTGATTCGTCATTAAACTTTAAAGAGTGGAATCCACCTGCATCGAAATCGCATCGGCAAAAGACGCCAGGATGTCGAGAGAGGTAAGAGAATGTCACTGAAGGAAATTGTTTCTAGTTTTTCAATGTTCCACTTTTGTCATTGTCCTTCAGTTGAATCAAGAGTCATTTCCAACTTGACTAGCGAGATACATCTCTCATTTAGCGTCCTCAACAAATCTGGGTGATTTCGTTCCTTGATGCCTTTTCTGTACAAGGATAATCGAACCCATTGATCATACCCTGCCCCGCTCACCGTCCATGAAACCTTGATTCGCAATATTTTACAATTGTCTCAACTTGACGCTGTCTCTTGCAGGAATCTGGCATCGAATCCCTTCAATTGCAACTGCCACTTGGCATGGTTCTCGGATTGGTTGCGCAAGCGGGACCTCTCGGGCGGAACACCGCGCTGTGGGGCCCCGAGCAAAGTTCGTGACATACAAATTAAGGACCTCCCACACCACGAGTTCAAGTGCAGTCCAGACAACAATGAAGGATGCCTTGGCGATGGCTATTGTCCTCCATCCTGCACATGCACCGGCACAGTTGTGCGATGCTCGAGAAACAAGCTGAAGGAGATCCCCAAAGGAATCCCCCCAGAGACCTCGGAGCTTTATCTTGAATCGAATGAAATAACAAGGATTCATCGGGATCGAATAAGTCACCTGAAATCGTTGACAAGGCTGTAAGTACATACGCCGCTCGTGGAAGTGGTGCTTTACATTCGAAAGTATGAAACAAAGAGATTAACCGCAAAAAACCTATTCTCTTTCCAGGGACCTCAGCAACAACCAGATCGCGATGATGGCGAACTACACATTCGCCAATCTCACCAGGTTATCAACTCTGTAAGTATTCTACCGCTGGACTTAAACTTTCCTTTTGTGAATCCCAGCATCTGTTGAGGAACGATTCTTATGTTTCCGGTTCTCCCATTCTTACGGGCATCAGATTCCGAATCCCATCTTTAATGATTCTTCAGTAATTCTCACTCCAGTGACCTCGCTGCTCGGGCGCTTACATGAAAGGCAAAATGCTTGATGTGCAATAAATTCCCATTTAATCCTCTCCAGGGTCCCCGGAGCAAACGTGAACCCGTTTGTGGCGACTGAGCAGCGCTAAATGCGAAAATAATCAGCGGCAGAGAGGACAAGGGTCAGTTGCAGATGATGCTACAGCAGCAGCTATAGAATTGCAAGACGATTGAGATTCGCAAAAAAAAGAAGAAAAATGTCCTTTTCTGATGTGCCTTCGGCACTTGAGCACGAAATTCTTCACTTCTTGGGGCTTCTTTTTCAAATGTCTTACTTAACTTTCTGATCCCCTTTGACGCATATCAATGACCATTGCACAATCGAATGGGACAGTTCCTCATGGAGCATCCAGAGGCGAGACTCCACTTGCTCCAATCGATTCTACCTGGTTGCACTTAAATCCAAGTGATGTCGCTTGAGCACGCTCGAATTGTGCCGATTGCATCGTGCTAAGAGGTCGGATTTTGCCACCCCAATACCTCACAAACAAATGGACTGCCACGATTTTTGTGTCAGTGGGGGAAACCGACGCTGCTGGTGTTGTTGCATTTAACTGGAGCAGTTAGGTTAAACAGGATTCGAGACGATGAATTTAATGGCTGCCGTGTTAGCAACTTCTAGTACTGCGACTGGATGCAGTTCATTCTTGCTTTAATTGAAATAAATTTCGAAGCACACAACAGGTGGGATGGGAACTGTATCATTCCTTGAGAGCAGCATTAAATTAATAAAAGGAGTCTCTTTGTATTAAGTTTAACAGTATTTTAAAGACAATTGAAGCAATAATAAGCGAAAAGCACTGTCCCAAATGTATCCCATTCATGCCACCCAAATGCGAAAACCTAAAAAATAGTCAATTGGTTCATCTGAGGTCCCTAAGATAATAATACCTATTCAAATTTTTTTGGTAGGATTATCTCATACAACCGACTCCAATGCATTCAGCGGCACGCATTGACAGGACTTAAGAATCTCCGTGTGCTCTCGTTGCACGGCAATCAAATCTCCATGATACCGGAAGGATCTTTCACGGATCTGCAGTCAATCACACACATGTAAGTAGAAGTGACTATATCAATTCTGCGGGGATTGGGGCGAATCCACCCACCTCACTCTGCTCTGTCAATAACCCTTTAGTGACTTTGCCCTCTCAAACTTGTAGCGCTCTGGGTAGTAATCCATTGTACTGTGACTGTTCACTGAAGTGGTTCTCTGATTGGATAAAATTGGATTACGTTGAGCCAGGAATCGCCCGTTGTGCTGAGCCAGAATCAATGAAGGACAAATTGATCCTGTCGACACCATCGAATCACTTCGTCTGCAAGGAGAAGGTCAGCAACGAGATCCTGTCCAAGTGCGACGCCTGCTACACCTTCCCTTGCCAGAACAAAGCCGATTGCTATGCACTTCCGGACCGCCAGTACGAGTGCCGGTGCCAGCCCGGCTACCACGGCAAGCATTGTGAATTCATGATTGATGCCTGTTATGGGAATCCTTGCCGAAATAACGCAACATGCACAGTCCTCGAGGAAGGACGTTTCAGCTGCCACTGTCGTCCTGGATACACTGGGGCCCGATGCGAAACGAATATCGATGATTGCACCGACAACAAGTGCCAGAACAACGGGACTTGCATCGACGGTGTTGAGTCCTACACGTGCAGCTGTCATCCAGGATTCACAGGTGGGTAGCTATATCTACCGATAGCCTTTTGCCATTACCCCTCCTGAAACAAGGATTGCAACTTCCCGGAAACTTTAAGTAATTTCGAGCTAGTTATTCTGAGTATCCTGATTCTGATGAACATCTTTCAATCGTCAACCTTGTTTTAATAAAAATCTTAAAACTTTTTTAATTAGAATTTCGACGATGCACCGGAAACATTTTGTGTTTGCGTCAGACACGCCAGACAAAAAGTGCGCAAAACTGTTCGATCGGTTTTACGTAAAAGTGGTTTTTAATTAAAAACTTAGACACACCGACAATTGACAAGGAGCACAAAACTCATTAGCTTAACTGCAGTGTCGCTGCCAGGAACAAAGCGTTAAATCCAATCTTAAAATAAGTACTTTAATTAAACTCGAACGAAAATTGGATGACATTAACAGAGAACACTGAAAATTAATCCACATAATTTTGGGTTGAAGAAATTTCGCATGACATCAAGCGAGATCGTTTGCTGGGTTTCTTAAAACTAGGATCAGAACGTTTTATTTTGCTTGTTTTTGGGAATCAGGGATTTTGAAGTTCGATGACAATGAGACAATCTTGGAGTAAGCTCCTGAATTTTAATTATTGCTGTACTTACATTCAAGAAAAATCCGTTGAGCTTTCCGAGTAATTTGCAGAGAATTCTGAAAAAACCACATCTGTTTTTGATAAGTTAATAACAGCTTTAACCAAATTTGATAAGAGTTTATTTTTGAAATTAATTTTAAGCAAGTTTACGGTTGTTTTAATTAATTTTTAGTAACGAAGCAATAATATTATCCATTAAATTCCAACAAATAAATTTTGGAAATAATTTTCAGTACTACCATAGACAAATAAAGTACTTCATACTTGGGAGGCAATCTCGGATCAGCTGATCGGAAAAAAGCGTCACCATTTCCTTGTTCGTGATGTCCCATCTACGTATGAAATACTTCATTTGTCTATGGTACTACCCCCGCCGGTCCACCACCCATCTCAATAACAGTAAAAAATGCAGCAAGGAACTACAAAATCAGGTCTCAAAAGAAAATATTGCTTATGGTAATAAAAAATGGTGGTTGCCCTGAAAAAAAGAATCACTGTAAGTTCCTCTATTTTCTTGGCAGTGCAATTGTAACCGAATGCCGTGGAAAACTCTTTAATTTACCACCACTTTTTTACAAACTTTTCCAACTTCTTCTTGAAAGTAGAAGCACTCGGCAGAACTACTTTAAAACATTTCTTTTTTTATTACTTTGCCTCTGCTTTATACATTTTTTCCTAGGGGGTGGTTGTATCAACATTTTTAGCCCTCGATCCCCGTACTTATCGACGAAGGGAAAATGTATTTCCTGGGCAACATGGCAGAGTAGTTTACAACAAAATAAATCAAAGCATTTGCCATTTTATGGTGGCACAAGTGCATAAGTTCTAATACTTGCAGTTGTGCATCTTTCTTCGGTGGTTTATTGACGGCACAGAGTGTTCGCCCACCCCCAATGCGATGGTCCCAAAAGAGGGCCTCCCCATTGCCATGGAGTACAGCAGTAATGTTCGTTGGGTATGCAACCCCCGGCTTACTCTCGATAGGGGAATAGTTCATAACTAAAAGTGTGTGGTTTTCCGATCCCCTTAATAAAAGAAGCCCTTATTCAGAGCCTCTCTCGGGCGGTGCAAGGCCCTGCTCTGCTATAGTTGCAAAAGAAATAGACCGCAAGAGTGCACAACTACAGTAAATTCGCGGTCGTCGGGCGGGGAGGAGGATGTAATCGACCACCATCGACCAGCTTTTTACTTTCAGTTCCTGCTAGAATCAAGTCCTGATAAAAATCATAAAATATTCCGCGTAATAAAGACATTCCAACAGTTTATCGCCCCCCGGACGATTTTTTAAGATTGTTCAATTGTTATTGTTGAGCAGAACTTAATAACTTTTATAATGACGATGAAGACGCAGTTCCCGGCAAATTGTTAACTACAGGCATTTTGCGGTTATGGGGTCTCAATTAACTCCACTGCGGCCGGAGAGCGGAAAATTTCACCCGTCGGCTGTGAGACCCATCGAAAGCGGCCACATACAATTCAAGAGCAGAGTTCGCTATTTGCTGATATAATTTGGGTGTGGAATCGTAATTGACACCCCGAGCTAAGCGCAACTGCATACCAGCGTATTGCTAATGAACAGGAGCGAAAATATCTTTATAAACAAAGTCAGGGATAAACTCAAGACAATTTTATTTCTTACGATCCCTTCCTTCCGCCACATTGAAACAAATTTTAAACAGATTTTGTAATCTTCTCAGGTGAATATTGTGATGCGAAAATAAAATTCTGCTCGGATGAGTTCAATCCATGTGCGAACGGCGCCAAATGCGTGGACCACTACACTCACTACACGTGCGAATGCACGCCAGGATTTCACGGTGAGAACTGTACGGAGGACATCGATGATTGCCAGAACCACATGTGCCAAAACGGAGGAACATGCCTCGATGGCATCAATGATTACGTCTGCAAGTGTCCAGAAGAGTACACGGGGAAATTCTGCGAAGGAACGCCAATGGTCGCTCTGATGTACCCTCAGACCTCGCCGTGCCAGAACCATGAATGCAAGCATGGAGTCTGCTTCCAGCCGAATCCTGCGGGATCTGATTACTTGTGCAAATGCCATCCAGGATATTCGGGTAAATGGTGTGAGTACTTGACAAGCATTAGTTTCGTTCACAACAACTCGTTTGTGGAAATGGAGCCGCTAAGGATGAAGCCCGAGGCGAATGTGACTATCATCTTCAGCAGCACACAGCACAACGGGGTCCTTTTGTACGATGGAGAAAACGAGCATTTGGCAGTTGAACTCTTCAATGGGCGAATCAGGGTGAGCTACGATGTGGGCAATTATCCTGTATCGACGATGTACAGCTTCGAGATGGTTGCCGACGGGAAGTACCACATGGTGGAGCTGCTGGCGATTAAGAAGAACTTCACACTGCGAGTGGATCGAGGACTCGCCAGGTCCATCATCAACGAGGGCTCCAAGGACTACCTCAAGCTGTCCGCTCCACTTTTCTTGGGCGGTCTGCCGGCCGAGCCAGGCCAGCAGGCCTACAAGAACTGGCATCTTCGCAACTTGACGAGCTTCAAGGGATGCATGAAGGAAGTTTGGATAAACCACAAGCTAGTGGACTTCGGAAATGCTGCAAGGCAGCAAAAAATCACACCAGGATGTGCGCTATTGGACAGCGATATGGAGGAGGACGAAGACTTGGATGTCATGCACGAGCCCCCTCAAATGTACAGAGAGGTAAGAAGAAGTTCCTTGGCACTTTTAGCAAAATCAATTAATCGCTTCCAATTAAGATTGATCCCTGTGAGAATAACAAATGTCGCCGCGGAGGCAAGTGCATTCCGAACAGCAACAACAAAGATGGCTACGTTTGTAAGTGCAACAAGGGCAGCAAGGGACGCTACTGCGACCAAGGTGAGGGCACCACAGAGCCCCCGACAACTACTGGTACTAATCCTTTTACTAATTTCAGTCACTTCACAGTTCAGTTCATAGAATTTCAGGCTTTGTTTTTACTGTAACCAAATAACTTTTGGCCTCGCTGTAGATCAACTTTTTATTTCTGCTTTTTTCGTTTAATGGCAATTTTATTGAGTATTTTCATTATAAATCATTCATACATGTTTTGGATTTCACATTATATCGTAGAGAAATTGGTTCTTCATACTTTCTCTTTCATAATTCGTAATTCTAGTATCTGCAGCGTTTACTAAGACAAGTTAAAAACAATCAATAATATAAAGAATATGATTCTTTTGGTGTTTCCTAAATTTTGTAATATATTTTCGTGCAGTTGCCTCGACTTGCCGAAAGGAACAGGTCAGGGAATACTACACAGAAAACGACTGTCGATCCAGGCAACCGCTCAAGTACGCAAAATGCGTGGGGGGATGCGGAAACCAATGTTGCGCTGCCAAAATCGTGAGGAGAAGGAAGGTAAGAATAATTGCTATGAGGAAACGCAAGAACAATAATCAACCCTTCTGTTTTCGTTCATTCAGGTGCGCATGGTGTGTAGCAACAATGCAAAATATGTTAAGAATCTCGATATAGTTCGAAAGTGTGGATGTACAAAGAAATGTTACTGACTGAAAGATGCGACTACCCAACTCAATGCAACTCTAGATGTAGATGACTCCCAACTTAGTAGATATGACGATAAAATAAATATTAGTAGCAGTAGTAGTAGTAGTAAGATATATCAAAGTGATGTTAATACGAAGTTTGAGGAAGTAGAACCGGAAGATGGAGGGGATAGCAGTGGCGTAGAGAATTATGCCGACGATGACGATGGCGAAAGGATGATGCTTAGTCCAAGTTCAGATTTTTTTGATGATATAGAGGACTATGAGTATGAAGATATTGGGGAAAATGGCGACAACAAAGGGGATGAGGGGGAGACGACTGAAAAGCTTAAAGCTGAAAGCGATGATGAAGACGGAGAGGAAGACAGGGATTTTATGAATGAAGAGGGCAGTGGAGGCTATAAGGTTGCCTTCAATAAATATAGAAGTAATTTATACAATAGAAATAGGGTTAGAATAAATTACGTAGAAAAGTACAGACGAAAGAACCAAAAACATAAAAAAATATCCGACGAAGACGAAGATGACGAAATTCATCAAGAAGGTAGTGGAAATTTTGATGCTAGCGATGATGAAGACGATGACGACGATTTCTTTGCATCGAAACGAAAATCAAATAGTAAATATTTTCGAAAGAACACAAACGATGCTATTAAAATAATCTCAACACCTCATGGAAAAGTTGGAATTGTCTATCAGCAAACGGACAATAGTAGTGAGAAGAAATCGAAGGATTTGGAGACTAGCCTGCAGGAAGAGAAGAAATCACAGCAGAAAATCACACCTGTACTTACCGCGGACGGGAAAGTTGCCCTGCTCTACAGAGGAGCCTCGGAGAACACTAAATATGAACCAATTTTAAATTTAACTCACGCTTTTAATTATGACAATAAAACAAGTGCTGTAAATAATGCCAAATCAAGTACGAGTAGAGACGATAACGACATTAAGGACAATGAATTCAGTACAACTGAGAAAGAATTCATCCCGAAACAGTACAATGAGGAGGAGACAACGACAGAGAGGAGTCCTATTGGGGGGCGGTCGGAACTCGACCAGGAGAATTCAATACTGCCCAGTATCAACAGACCTCTGTCAGAAGTGCTGGGCATAAAGAAGAATCAGTTCAAACAGTTCCGCATAAAGGATGACGCTACCACAGTCACAACTCCGGAGCTGGAGAAGCCAACAACAATTGATTTGAGCAAATCACCAAAATCCTCCAACTACGATTATGACTTCGGTTTGGACGTCACAGAATACGACGACCGCGGCGACCGATACAATCAACTGGATGCCAACAATTCTCCAAGAGCACGAGAATCAACAAACCCAACACTCTCAACATCTGAGATACTGTCAAAGACCGAAGTCGTCAATTTGGCCATTATTCCACATTTCGATGAAGAGTTTGAACGGCAACAACACTACAGGGACCACGAGGCGACAAGGCGTCATCATCGGCAGCGGCACCGATATCGTCATCTCAACGACGATCTTTCAGGGGTCCATTGCATTATGCAAGCAATGATGGGGATTGCGGCGATTTCAACAGTCTTCGGAATGTTGGGGGCGTTCTTCAAGCAAAGGATCTTGGATCAAATCCGGATGATGCATTGGTAGGGCTGTAAGGGTATTCAATTGTAGATTGTCTGAGAAAGGTGGTGTCCAGCGGTCACAACTTGAATACCCTAAACTTTGAATGTTTCGCTGTAGTAAAGTGAGGTGAGATTCTCTGAGGGCAATAATCGCGTTAGGCAAAATTTTCGGTGAAACCATCGAATTTCATGAGGAATTATTTAGTTTACCAATTATCTTGAATGTTCTTCATCTCAATTTCAAAAACATAATCAGGAATATTGAATCTCGCTCCGCGCATATATATTAAATGTGTAAAATGTTAGAAACGTTTGATATTAATCATATAAAATTGATGTCGGGATACATAAATTCAATATAATTTTCTGCTACTCGTGTTATATTCTTATAAAATAATGGAATACATCCGCGAATGATGTAACTAAATTTCACAATAACGAGGAAGGCTGCTATCACTGCCAGTCCTCATCACAAAGAAAGATCGTAATCCTATCACGGCAGCTACTAACTGAGAGTAGACAAAGCGTGAAGTTTTCATTGTGGTGTAGTCATGTCCCATTTCGAATATCTCCAAAATAGCACACAAAAAAATCATGAACGTTGACATAATTTCCGCTATTAAAATCAAAAAACTAAGTAATAGTTTGGTGGAAATAGGTACTTTATAATCCACTTTAACCGTTGAGGATGTTCCATGGAAAATTATTTAAAGCCAGAAAATGTAATTGCCGAACAGAAATGAATATTCATGAAATGAGGGCAATTTCTCTGGGGAAACTAAATCAAGAACATACCTTAATAAAAACAACATATTTCTAGTGTATTATCCTCATCCACTTGCCAGGAAATAATTTATCGAGTTTTATCGATACCCCTGATCCCCTTTGTAGGCCACAATAAATGGCCTAATATATTTGTTAAATGAGAAAACTTATCGGAGTGCAATTGTTTATTATAATAATATATATATTGAACAAAAAGTCAAAAACATTGATCAGCATTATTCTTACCACTGCGGTTTACTCGTGCAGACCAAATAACATGAAACCAATGTTGAAATAGCAAATATAGAAGAAACAACCGAGTAAAATCTAGCTGCTAAAAGAATCTTAAGAAGTCATCACATCTAATGGGTAGTCGCATGTAAAATTATTATTTAAATGAATACATAAATTATTGTAATTATTTGTTTTATCTTTTTTACGCAAAAAACCAACATAAGTATAAAATAAAAAATTTATGAATAACTATGGAAAATAAATGTTTAAAGTGGAAAAAAAATATACATAAAGAAGAAGTAAAGAAAAGAAAACAGAAATAATGGAGATACAGGAAAAACAATAATTGATACCTTTTTATACTGTTTTCTGGTTATCGAATGTGACCTTTCATTTTTCTTTTATATATAACACAGTTTATTTATATGTAATGTAATTATTTTCCTCTTGAACAAAGCGATGTTTTATAAATATGTAGTTCTTTTTTATAACAAAGAGAAGACAATTTATTTGTAATATAAATTAATAAAAAAAGTATATACACAAAATGACTGTAAAACGCTTCAGGCCGCTATTTGTTTTGGGATATTATATGAAATATTAAAAAATTATTTAAAATTTTCAGATACGTTATTTTTATTCGCCGAATTCCTCCTGGTTTCGATGTTTATTTTTTTCCCTTTTTTCCTCACAAATTCAGACCGAATTTGAGTTTGAGGAAATTCATCCGCCAATTATAAATTGGTGGGTTTCCCGTTCCAGGATAATGCAACTCGTGTAATGAAAAGTATATAACTCTAAACTCCCATTCATAGAAGCACAAAAATATCAACAAGATCCGTTTTGAATTACGCGGATGTAAAAGCTTGAAGTTTTCAGTATCTGGCGCCCCCAGCGAAATATTTATGAAGCACAAGATTTCATTCGTTATTTAAACGATCCTTATTTATTTACGGACATTAGTGCGAAATACCAATGCGAATTTAATTTGTGCGCTTCGATCGTATATTAATTTTTAATTGTACAATTCAATTTGAAATATCGTATTCAAATTTGAAAATGTATTTCTTTTTTGGCCAGTAGATGGAATGAGTCCACGACGCTATTAAATAGCTGAATTAATGCTGCAAAGATAAATAATAGATTATAGTTTCAGGAATAGAAGTAAGGTGGATCTTTGAAAGGAAGTGAAACAAATTCCGTTCAATAAAAGAACTACACCAGAAGCATTCCCAAATACAGAATATTGACATTGAATAGTTTCATAATTAATTACATCAGATTCATACAATTGGTAAACAAATCATCTTTAATTGGCACTCAAAAACTGGATTCATTCAGCACTTGCGATGAAAGATGAAAGATGAAATGTTGTGCAATTCCATTGCTTGACTAGAATGTAAATCACATTCCCACATTGACTGTTCAAATTGGTATTTTTATGGAAATTATGCAAATAGTTGGAATATAAGAGATATTTGGGACAATAACCTTGGGACAAAACTAAGTTCGCGACTTTACCACCAGAGTGTCGGTCGGCGTTGTAAAATAGTTGTCACTCAACAGTTGGCGGGTTCACAAATTGAGACTATTGCCATTTGCCGGTGTTCTGTAAAGTGTAATTACGGTCGCAAGTATTCGAAGTCAGTTCAATTGTTTTAGGCTTAAAACAACTGTGAAATAAGATTTACAACCAAAAACACTAATATTAAGTGAAAGATATTCCTTTAAAGAGTTAAAGACACATAACCTGAAAATGCCAAAGAACAGGAAAGAATCATCTTCCGACAGTGATTCAGGGCCAGACGATGTAAGTAATGTATTAGTTTATTTTTAACTGATGTTTAATTGTGCACATGTCTTCCAGAGAAACCCACCGCCAACTAAGCGGTCGAAAGATGACAAGTCTGGGAAATCAAGCGCTCAGGTGGACAAGCCTAAGAAACAAGAGTCGAAAGAAACAAAATGGCAACTAGAGAAAATGAGATTTGTGAACATAAATGAATTCAGAGGCAGAAAAATGGTAGATATTCGTGAATTCTACGAGAAAAACGGAGATATCTTGCCGGGCAAGAAAGGCATTTCTCTAACACCCACACAATGGCGAAAATTATTGGAAATCGCGGAGGAAGTGACTGCGGCTCTTGAGGATTAAATGTTCAAGTAATTTTTTTTCAAGTGTTCTTTATTACTGTACATTATATCATACATTTGTTTTACATATTTCCAAATACACTCATTGAGTTTGTTTTTCTGATAAGTGCCTTCTTTTTTGTACTCTATTTGAAAGTGATTTCCAAATAGAAGCTTAATAAATATCAAATTCACATAAACACATTGACTTAGCGAAAACCTTAAATTAAAAACTTAACAATCTTAGATTTGATAACAAACCCGATTACATTTATTTTACATACAAAGCCAACAAAGTGCAGGTGATGATTATGATCGCGAAAGGAAACCACGTCTTGACGAAACCCCAGAATCCGACATACTTTCCCATGAGGAACATCCAGAATGCCAAAATGATCATGTTGTAATTCGTGCTGCTCTTGTACCCCATTGTGTTCAGTGCCATGGCGACGTGCGAATGGCAATTGTCGCAGAACAAGTTGTGCATTCTGGTTCCGTACACAACGGAGGCCTTCGAGACTCCTTCGTCCCACTCGGTTGGTCCGCCACGCACCTTATATGGATCCAGTATCAAGTATTTCGTCGGTCGCCCAAATGCCATGTTGTCCTCCGACACAAAGTAAGGACCTGCAAAATCCCGAATCACTCCATTCGATAAGGCTATTCCCATATGTCCAATGAATGGAAAGAACCATGTTAGGACGGGAATTGGCGTCCACACTATACAGAACGGATACTTATCCGTATTGAAATTTATCGGAGCCACAGTTGAATCTGTGGACATTATTTTACTGTACTCGAAAGTAGTGCAAGTTTCCTCTGGCTTCCTTAATAATCCCCGACTGGAAAACAGAATCCAATTGTTGACAAATGCGAACATGAAATGTCAACGTATCTTCTTCTTTACAGTAATGGTTCCTTTTCACTCAAAGAGTATTGGGCGCAATTGGAGCATATTTCAAATTTGAAATTTCGAATTCTAGAAAGGAAGTATTACTAAAAAAATATGACAAAGTACAATCAACCTCCCTTAGCTTAATACTTGACCTATATTAATAATTTTTGCATTAATAAATTATACTAAATTTAGTATAGAAAATAATAAAAATTCTACGACCTTAAATGCAAAAGTTAGACATATTTAATCGTTGGAAATGAAGACCTAAAGTATAATAAGCTTATAATAACAAAAAATGCTTTCCGAAAAAACAGTCTTTTTAATTTCACTGTTCCAGATGGAAAATCAGATACATATCATCAAACCGGAACGAAGTTATCGAAATTTATGAATTGCTCTATAAAACACTCAAAATAAAATCTCATATTATCTAATCTTATCTTATTGAGAAATCTGAAAAATCTGAAAATTGAGGGATATGTACAGGCAATTTGTTGCTGGGCTTGTACCTAGTCTATAATTTTTTTTTTTTTTTTTTTTTTTTAACAATTGACGGCATTGGAAATATAAAACCGGGCTTATTGTTATTTAAGTTCAGTTTGATAAGCAGAAGGGGTCTCGCGATAACGTCTCTATCAAACGTTATAAACACTGCGTTAGAATCTGCTCAAAATAGTTTCATATCAGACTTTTCCGAACTATAGAAGTGAATGGAACAACAAATAATTGCTTATTTTTATCTCGCAAGATCACTGCAAAATCATCTGGGAAGTGTTTCACTAACAATAAGTCTAATAGGCAGAAATAGTTGTAATTAATAACGATAGCGCTGGTATAACATACAAATTGCAACAGCTGTATAAAGCGCACTAAGTGCTGCAAGCAAGTTCTTTAGATTCTGGACGATAGATGTAGTAATCACCTCGACTTATGTCAGACAGATGAGCGCTACCATCTCGGTCTGGTGGTGATCTCTTTGGTGCTGAACTTTGACCGCGATTTATCATTTCGAAATGGCAAGCATCCAATGATCAGAAGCGCTGCAGAGAAAGTTTAAGCGTCGCTTAACCGTTGATATGATTCGAACGCATTTACTACGAGATCCGCAATGCTAATTACTTGTATAAATGTATAATGAGGCGATGCAAGCTCTAGTTTCTGGGCGTGCAGACAAAATTTTTAGTGAGCATAGTGCGAGCAAGACTTGAGCATTGATCGCGCTCGTAAACAAACGATCGACAATGCGGGACGATTTGTGGGCATTGTTCTGAATTCTGATAGTGAATTCGCCAAGTTTTTCGGTTCGTCTCGCATAAGTGCGCAGCAGAAGGTTTTTATTGAAACAACAGCGATTGGAAGTTTGTGCACATTGCAGAACACTCGAAGTACATAATTACACCAGATTGGTAAGCGATTATCTCGTAAGTGCCTCTTTCCTTTTTTTTCATATTCATGTAGGAAATGGTTTGCATTTTTTACGTAATGTAATTTTATCAGAAGCCTCATTATCGGTTTTCCAGTAAACGGCAAATTCTCTTAGTCTATTTTCTATTATTCCACTGAATATATTTGCACCCCTCTTTTGCTTGACGCACATAATCGTACATAATCGTATTCGTAATGCCACTTTATTTCAAAGCAATTTAAATAAAACCGAAATATTGCTGAAATAGCGTTTTTCCAGAGCTACCCCCAAAATAAATCAAACCCCCAAAAGCTTTGGAGAAAAAGCTGTCGGAAAATGGCTTTTGCAAGGAAAACATTTGCTTCCCCACGAAACACGCTTTGCCGCATTTAAATGTAAAGTGTCAGTTCATGGGGTGACATCGTTTTCGAGGTCCCCAGTTGTTGTTTTTTGTATAATATTAACGGCAAATTAATCATTTGCTTGATTTTCACCGTTCGCGATAAAACGGGAAATTCGTTTAAAGTCTATTTTTGTGTATCCTATTTAAAAATCGTAAGCACCTCGAGTCCTTGTTGAAAATTCT
Source organism: Leptogaster cylindrica (assembly GCA_963082835.1). Classification (NCBI taxonomy): domain Eukaryota; kingdom Metazoa; phylum Arthropoda; class Insecta; order Diptera; family Asilidae; genus Leptogaster; species Leptogaster cylindrica. The sequence goes on from OY720105.1 coordinate 51,155,507, forward strand.
CGAATAAAGTGAAGCGAGACCCACGAAAGGACACTTCTGAAAAAAGGGAACTCCTCCGGTTTATTTTATTCGCGTATCCTGCTTTTTCTTCATGCAACTTACTGGGACTGGAGCCCTACGAGACTTTGACAAATCCCAGAAGTGGATTTACTCTTATGACAGGAAAACAAGTCCTCTCACCTGTCAGGATGTTTTCCGTCATACGTTGATAGACAAAAACGGGAATGTTTGTTAAAGTTGAAGAATAATATACAAAAAGTGTGTATATATGTATATAAGCCTATCATGAAAGGGGAGGCGTGAGGTTGTGCAGTGCACTGAAGAGGTGTGAGTGAGTGTTTAATAAAAGAACAAGATTCTTTACGATAAAACACAAAATAATCGATCAGTGTCTAAATGAGTTAGTCACCAGAAGATTCCCAACGCAGTGGAAGCTGAAGTCACCAGCGGACGGGATGCGATAGCTTCTGTGAAAAAGGATATCTCTGAACGAGCTACCAATCAAGCCCAGGTATGGCATCCTCTAGGACCCCTGTGCGCATTTCTAATTGGCAAAGTGCAGAATTCTGTCCTCCTTGCTTTTTGCCAAGGATCAGGAAATTTTCACTGAGTATTGAGTTGCTGCAACAATTTTCCTCTTTCTTGCGTTTATTATTTTTTGGCATCACTTAGCGACTGGTTGCCCTCGTAGTGGTGGGTGCGCGGGTGCTCTGCCCGTAAATTCGCCTCATTGTCCCAGCGGTTTTGGAGTAGTCTGGTCTCTGCGATTTCACGGTGGCGAAACGACAATTGGCGCCTTTTCTTCTACTTCAGTTGCAATCGGTTGCAAAGGGATGCCCTTCATCCTTGAATCACTGATTCTGAGGGAAGGGCATCCGCAGCTGTTGGCCTTTGCCTTTTTTTTCGGCTCTGTCGTAATCTCGTGTATTCGCAGCAATGCGGAAAGGATTACATGGGCATTTGGCTGCGGCAGAACGCCACTTGCCCGCCCGTCGTCTCTGGGTGGAACTTGGTCACCATTTTTTGGCACCAGCTCAAAAACACGATCATGGCTTATTGAATCCGCATGAACGCAACGTAATTACAATAAATCCATTTAATTTAAACATTGACCAAAAAATTAATTAATTATTTTTTAGACTCTGATTATTTATTAGTCAATTTGCCTTGTCGCGTCGTAACGAGACTTCGTCCTTGCGAGAGAATAATTCATACATGCAGAAAAATTCCCTGCAATATTTTCACACATTTCAAAAGAGAAATCAAGTGGAACTTTTTGTGATTTGATGTCACAATCCATTTAAAAAGGAAAACTTCCGTTAGCGGAGATAACGTCCTCAGTGTTTTTTAAATATTATGCAAACACTTGAAAGTCTCATTATTTACAGTCTATTGAAAGTTTTCTTTACAACTTTTCAATTCGTGTTACTGTGAAGCAAACTTTTCCAACCCTGATATATTCTCCAGTCTCCATTGATGGCTGCAGTGTGTCTCAAAGTTTTGTCTCGCAAAGTCCCACAATCCTAACGTTATTTTTCAGAATAATTCCAAACTGAAGTGTTCCAACGCGTTCAAAGAAAAGAGTTGCTCAACAAAGCAAAGAATTCTATGAATAAAAAAAAAGGAATTCACCAGAGCATCCATATTCGAAGTAGGCACATACTATATAGTTAGTATATATCGTTCCTTCTAATTTAATACAATCTGAAGTGTCATTGTGTCTGCAGATGTAATCTTTCCTTGTTTATATCCTCGACTCGAAAATGGTGCATGTAGTTTGCAAAAATTTGGAGAAATAAAGGGTCGAAGGCAATTTATACACTTACATTGAAACAAACAAAGGCATTGTAGCACTCCTTATATTACATAAATGCTCTCTAAAATTATACAGGATACTTTCGCGGGCGGTCAAACACGGTGTTGTCCAGACTTCTGTTGTGCATGTCCGTCTCAGCTGCTGTTCCTTCAGAGTTCATCTTAAATTTGGAAAAAATCTTTAAATTATTCAGAGCACTTAATACACACTTTTAATAAAGCAGCCGTTTTTATTCATAGCCCGAACTTGTTTCAACTGCAACGGGAGTCGGGAATCCCCTGAATTCGAAATCTTTGTTTCAGCCGCAAATTTCGGATTCTACTGACGATGAAATTCCAATGCACATGGTTCACAGCAAGAAGGACATTCTCCGCATTGTTCCTTTACAATAAAAAAAGAAAGTCAAGGCTTCTCGTAAACAAAAAGCTCCGATTGTGTTTGTGAGGGCGTTAAAAGCGACGGAATACCTTCCACTCTCCCGTTACAATGTCGTTGTCTCTCCTCACGCCTTTTACAAACTGCAAGGAATGCGGGATAGTTCAGTGCCAAACTTTTGTTGATAGTTGCTTATGGGTTAGCTTCTCTTTACTGCACAGCGTTTCTGAAACTTAGCCATATATCAAATATTCTGGGACAATTAAATCGAAAATTGTTTTGATCTATTAAACTATGAATAAATATGGATTTCCTAACTGTAAATTTCATTCGTATTTTGAAAACTTCAATGAAGTGGTAAGTGGAGTATCATTTACGATGGAACGACGGCAAATTAAAGTCCTGTTTCGTACATTATTCATTCTGTGATAGGAAATGATGGCAATTGGCGGCGATCCAACTGAAGGGAATCTGTGCTTTTAGTTTTCAATGTTGCTCCACTTAATTTTGGTGTCCGGAGCCAAAGTGAATTTCATAACTGAAACTTGTCGAAGAATTATGCAAAAAATTAGACAACCAGAAATAAAAGCCACTGCAGCTATTGCAAGTGCAGATAGGGTGTTTGCTTGTTGCTCAACGTTAAACATATCCAAAATTGTTCATTTTTAGGTCAGAAATGCAGACACTTTTTCCATTATTGTATTTAAATTGTTTATAAAATTACAACTTGCATTCATTGGATACACTTATGTTTGTACGAAATATTTATTTAAACTTGCCTAAAAGAATGCCTGAAATTGAGATGAACGCCAGGATGAGAAACCTCCATTTTTCTATAAAAAAAACGTCAGTACGGTTGAAGGATCCCTTGAGTAACCTACAGCCAACGCAATTCATTTCAGGTACTTTCTTTCACCACCTCACCTCGGGGTTATTTCGAAGCCCCCTTTTTCCATTAAAACTGCTTTTCCTTCTGGTGTAATGAATTATTTATTTTCACCTTCATGGTTCGCTGTAATCGCCCGAGAAGGAATATTTCCCGGTGAGGTTCTTCTCCTGTGTAATGAAAACTTCTCCTGAATACCAAACAAAAAAATATTTGATGATATTAATTCTCATTGCAATAGAAATCGATCGGAAATACGCCGCCAACCAAAACGATGATTAATGTGTATATGACATTCGTGTCCTGAAAGTGTTTGTTCAAGATGGCACATTGGGGTATTCCCCTTGTTGATAAAATGAAATACATATTTAAATAATAACTTCCACGGGGAACTTTGGAAATAATTACTCGAGTAGAACATTTCGAAACTACTGATTTATGATGGCGCGACGGCATTCAGCCAGAATTAGTGTTTCGTCCGCGGCTGCAAAGGACATCTGCTTGGGTTCGAGTTTTACGTTGCCGTGACTTGGGGTCTAGGAATAAAATAGAACGCATAAAGGTCCTCTACATTGTCGCGTGCATAATTAAAGCATCACACCATAGGTAAATTATTTATAAATTTCTCGGAAATTAAGATATTAAAATTGTATAATACGTTCGACGGAAATACGTTGTTATTTTTGGGAAATTTTCAAAACTGCAAATGTCAAAATTCAATAACATAGTTCCAGTTTCGCAGCCAGTCAAAGAATGGAATTAAAGAATTGACTTAATCGATGATTTTATCCTGAAATCAGCAGATGAGTGTACAACAAAATGGTCAGATGAATTTATTTTTAGAATAGCAGACCAAAATAGGGATGCTATAAATAGGCTCCACCGACTTCATGATCAGGAAGAAGGCCATAACCGATAACGAATGCAGTTTAATAGTATCAAGGAAACGGGTAAAGCAACTCCACTAACAAAAATAACCAGTGGACGTCTTTCGTAGTCGCCAGCAGGATTCCACGTGCGAATGTCCTTGTTCTTGTTATCAATCCAGCGGAAAGAAGAAACGTTTGAACGTGTCAAGGGTACACTTCTGCTCTCCTTCTGCTTTTCATCTTATATAGAAATTCCGCGACACAATGTGTCCTCACAATGCACTTTTAAATCTGTGCTGTGCACGTGGATGAAAGAATCGATGAAACACTCCTTTAATCCGGACCCCTTCATCCTATGATGATGAGTAGCTCACACCAGAATTTGCAGACCTCGGGGATGATTGTGTCAAGAAGGACAATTCACAGCTTAAAATTCTCGGTAGCAACAAATCAAGCTCATTACCTGCAACATTTTTTATACTTGAATGCGCGTATGTGGATTTTTTTCCAATTATTTTGGAGATGTTTTCCTTTTCGCACAGGCAAAATCGATGCCAGGAACAGAAACAAGGATTCGTTTCCGAGTGAAAAGACAGGAAAGCAAAGTCTTTAAATGGAGAACCTGTGCATGTTATATCTCATATGTATTATTGAAATGAGTTAATGTTATCGAAATTGGACGACATAATATTTTTCAGAGCCACCCAACCGAAGGATTCCGGAGATTTCAAATTAGATCAAACAATTCGCCTAGGTCGATTGATTTTCTTCTCGACAAATTGTGATTTAATCTTGAGTAATTATAATGTTTTGCGCGAAGCTTTCAAAATAACTGAATGATCTCGAAGTCGTTGGAACAAAAACAGGAGGTGATGGGAAAACAACAACAAAATTAATTGCTGGCTGCGAAGATTTCATTTCCCGCAATGGAAAAAGAGATTTCCCTAACTTCCTTGAATATATATTTTTAGTATTCAATAACCTATTAATAATGCAGAAAGAAGAATCAATTTCTATAATAAAAAATATAGAGAAGCAACTTATACCAGGACAAATGCCCTATGATCGTGTCCAACTGTCCACAACATTGCTTCGCATTGATTGCATACAAAATCAATGGCTCCTTTCATTCAGGCAGTTCCTAAATAGCTATTGTTATCCTGTTTACATCAAGCAAAAGACACTCAAGGTGACCATAAAAAGCACTAAAGCTTATTTCCTTCTTTTTTGCCTATCACAGGAAGCTGTTTTATATGTTTTTTTCTACAATGCACTGTTTTGTAATGTCGCACGCAAAGATCATAATGAATTGGTGGGGTGTGGACCTATTGCAGTCCTCGGCAAGAAATTATCTCTACCTAATTAAAATGACGGCAATTGATTGCTTTTATTTAATTAACTCTTCAACAATTCCACATTAATTAATTCCCGTTCAGCCCAAAGTGGAATTATTTAACCTGGAACCTGGAAGTATTCTAAGGAAACCGAAAACTACGTGCATGTCACGTAGAAATGGTAACTTAATTCACCACATGTCCTTCATCCTGTTTCAATTATCCGGCCATGAAATCGTTTAGCTCAAACCCACTTCAATCATTGCTGATTGTTGATTTTTAATACATATTTGGCACAATGAACTGAAGCAGCCAGACCGAAGATCCTCTCAGTTGATCGCATTCCTGTGTGTTTGGGGCATTAAGGGAATACTCAGGAGCAAATGAATCCAACTCCTTATTTGTACATCCGTGTCATTTTAATGTCTCTCACATGCGACTACGGCTCTCGAATTTCCATATTAAGGATTAGAGTAGGCGGAAGGTGACTGCCGTTCACAGCCCACCACCACCCCAACCGATGAGAGGTGGAGTTTATTTTCGAATGCGTTGACCATTTTGTTGCTTCCGTGCTTGCAGAACCATTGAATTTGTCCCGTTAACAGGCTTATTCGCAAATCTAATTTCCAATTTTCCACGTACAGCTCATATAATTGTTTTTCCTCCGTTATTTCTTTTCCATTCGTTCCCCGTCAGTTTTATTTCCTATTCTATTTCCCATAATTTTCACTTGGAATTCTTGCTGGAGCTTTTATTGTTTTTAGTTGACTTTCCTCACCTTGAAAAGGCTCATTGCGAGGCAGAGTCACGCACTGCTAGTTGCCTAATGACTTTTTACGACAAAATCACAAGACCACCATTCACCCCCCGGCCCGCACCCATCACTCCCGCGACAGTACAGTACTTAAGCGTGGCTGGAAAACTGGCTGAGCTGAAGGGAAGCCAAAAAGGGTAAATTATAGCGTAATTAGGTTAAGTTGCCCTCTATTTGCCTGTATCTGCATAATTGAAGCGTGGTGGACGAAGCCTTCTTGTTTTTCCATCCGCGGTGCCGTACTCGTGCGGTGCGGCCCTGTCCTGATTGGAATTAACGAAAAAGTTATTATAATAAAAAACATAGAAAAAAGCCAAGCTGCTTCGTGTGAGCTACACACAAGCATTGTAAGTGTTTTTTTTCGTGGATTTTAAATGAAAAATGAAAAAGGGAAAAACGTTTCCAACACGTAAACGGATACCTTTTTTTATTTGATATTTTTTCTTATTATCACCTTAAAAATCCATATTTCGTAAAATTGTTTTCAAAAATCCTTCAAAAAAAGAATTGCATAAATTGCAAAATCCTTAAGGTTTAATGTTATTTATCCATACTCCCCCTTCCCCCATCCTCTGCATAAATAATTAAATATATTCCTGTACAACGCCAAGGATATTTTTGGATGATGCAATTAAGCCTTTTCAGATATTTTTAGCTTCGGGAAAGTGAACTGCACGAGCAACGAAAGTCCTTTGGAGTTAGTTTCTAGCAGAGGCAACCCAGTTTACCAATGTCAGTTTCCTCTCTCAGATACTCGTTCAGATTAGATAGAAAATGAGCACAACACTCTTCCAACAGCTGGAACACGCTCTACGCGTTTGACCACAGCAGCTTGCGTATATTTTATTATATAATAATAATAATAATATTTATCTTGAAGTAGCCTTTAGAAGATATTGAAGAGAGCGCAATTTTCGGTTTAATTTTAAAAACTTTAATGAACAGCAAATACACGTGATGCGTCTCCAGTAATTCAAAATTTTGTATTCTTTTGTATTCGCAGGACCTGGGCTAAAATTATACGAAAAATCCCACAATGGATTGGAGTTGGGCCACAGAGGGTATCACAGAATCGATCCCACGAACAACTGGTCCAGAATGTGCGGGTTTCCTGACCACGCGGAGAAAAACCATCGAAGGACTTTTTATGACCGGCATCAGTATATGGCTATTAAAATGGATAATACCACGTGTACGTCCAGTTAACATGCCCATACCCCATCAAACCCATCTAAATGCATCACCAGCTTTAGGCAAACAAATTCTATTAGTTACTATGACATTTATCCTAGGAATGGAGATGGGCTTTAAATTGTCCACGAAAACCGTAATTTTCGCCCTAAATCCATGCCATATCACAACGATCATACAGGTGAGGGTTAGAGGATGAAGACGACTGCTTCTAAAATCAAGTTAATCTTCCAGATATACCTCCTAGCCGCAAGACCTAGCAAAACAACGACAGCTTTATTTAGGATACAAATGAATTATTTAAATGGACCATTCTTAGCGTTCTTATTTCCGGAAGCCGAATCGCGCTTGTTGCCTCTCGAGGAGATGACTTACTGGATACAGCACGGCCTAATGTTTATTATACCAATTTATCTCTTACGACTCGGTGGTAAATTTGTTGAAAAATTAATGAAAACCGTTTACTAAAATGCCAATGTTTTATGTTTTTTAGGTGCCTATCAAATGGAGCACATTTTAGATTTCAAATGGAATGCGATCGCGTATGCGATTTTAGTGATATACCATTTTAGTTTTTTGCAAATATTGTCAATGGTAATTTTAGTTAATAATTGCAATAATGTGTTTGAGTATGTTTAAATATTTATTTCAGATTTCCAGTGTCAATTTAAATCATATGCTTTGTGCAGCTTTATCTGATCCCTTCGAGGGTGCCAACTATCGATTGTATGCCGTGGCACATCAAGCGATACTCTGCCCATTCCTTTGCAAATTATTTACAGTACTATTTACAAATACAAAACAAATTCAATTAGATGTAAAAATAATTAAGAATAGCAATCAAAATCTTTTCAATGACTACGATTATGATAATTCAGGTATAACGAAAAATGTTATGACCGGAATTTCACCACAACCACCCTTAGTTGTTCCAACAATAACAAGAATCGACGATCAAATAATGACAACAAAAATCGATTAGTAGAGTCCTATTTTAATCCTAGCCAATCTGTATTAAAAAATAAAACAAACAAAACAATATTAATTAACAACTACTGAATCAATCTCTGTTTGTAGTGAACATTTATTACCAGTAGGTAAGCAATAAACTTTCCAAACTTCAATTAAAAGTTAATGAAAAAATGCCTTTTAGCTACCTAAGAATTGTAATATAATATATATAACTATAATAAATAATAATAAAGCGATGATAATATATAAATTTCAAATAAGAAAACTTCGATCAGAACTATTTTCCTAATAACGAGTTTTCACTTTCGTTTTGGTGTTTTTGTTTATATATTTTGGGGGAATCATGTTAATATGTGAATTAAATAAGGTCAATTGAGGTAAATGAGAACAATAACAAAAATGCAAACACAAGTGATAATAGAGTGATAAAAATACAAATTGTGAATTGCACTTTGCAAGTAACCATAAATGTAACGTTATCTATGTCCAAGATTGCTAAAATGAATAAAAGAAACCAGCAAGGAAATACATAGTAAGATTTGTTAACGAAAGCAGTAAACATTCCCGAAGGTTTGCTTCTCTTAATTCAAATGCAGTTCAGTTTAAAACATCTGTTAACTATGTTATAATTTATCCTTTTTTATTTAGAGTGGAGACGATTAAGAAATTGTTATAATCGTGGAAAACAAAGTAACTTACAGTAAGAGAAGTTTAATGGCGTTGGATTAATGCCGAGAGTTTTGTAGTATTCAGTAAAGTTTAAGTGCATTTTCGTATATTGATCTAGCATGGTTAATTGGTTACGAAACATTTGTTCGTTCCTAGTAACATGAGTTGTGACTTGCGTATATGATTTAGCTTATCAAAGCGGTTGCTTTATTTTATTTTCGAAAATGACTACGATTAAATCGAGCCGTGTTAATCTACGGGAGATTTGAAAATATCCATTATCTTTAATTTACAATAAATCTATTTTTGGGAGCAAAATTGAATAAAAAACCAGACAAATAAATAATTTAACAAAATTAAATTTTTTTAAAATCCAATTTTCTTAGGAAAATAACGCCCCTAGGATTTTCAATGAATCGAGGATTAGCATAAGCATATTATAGCGAAGTTTTGTAGTGGCGCGACTGTACAAAAAACCATGGTAGAAATTTGCCTTGTCTTTATTTATTTTTCAGTAAATTTAGGATAAAACGGTAAATTATAATTTGGAAAATGAAAAAAAAAAATATTTTTCAATGGAATCTTAACTTTGTTTAAAACATCAATTCTAACGCGTTGGTTAGATGATGTATTTTTAAAACAACATTTTTACAATTATAAAGAAAATTGTTGGAATTAATTGTTTGAGAAAAAATAAAAGAAAACCGATGAAATACATTGATGTTTTTATTCGTAGAAAATAAGCTCCAATTTTTTCATGGATTTTAAAATCAAACAAGGGATTCTGTGAATATGGAACGATTTATTAGTTGAGGGCACCGCCCGCCCGTGCGGAAATCGAAAGGAACCACAAGTGCGCAATTCCTGAATTTCAACAAAGTGTAGCAGAAAGTCAAAAAAATGGTCTAAGCCCGGAGTCAGACCATAGCAAAAATACCATATTTATAAGCAATTTGAATATTTTCTATCGTGTGACTCGACAATATGCAATATGCAATATCGCTTATAAATTTTCCAAATATTTAGGAATATTTCCGGCACATCAAAGGAATCTGAGGGGTTCAAACGCGTCGCGGTTGTCTGTGAAGTGCAAACTGCAGGACTCGACGTCACAAAAATATGCCACAAAAATGTTTGCTTATAAATATGGGGTTTTTGCTATGGTCTGACTCCGGCTTCATATTCAAAAATAATGATGTTTCTAGTCGGATAGAAATAAAGTAAATATAAAATGCCGTATTAATGAAAAATGCCGTATTTATTGTTTCCAGAACAGTTTATTGACTTTCTCGAATAAAAATAAGGCAGAGAAACTATAGACACTTTCATGTAATACTCTCATTTTAAAAAAATCAACAGTATTTCAATTCATCGAAATTAGATTTAGATACATACAATATCAGAAATGTGGAAGTCAAGTGCCTACAAAAAAAATTATTTACTGAACAAGATTCAACTAAACTCCATTCAATTGAATTCGCAGTTTATTCTAGACACGTTTACAGAATTATTTAAATTCATATGTTTATGCATCAATTGAAGAATTGTTTAAAAAATCAAATTTTAAATTTTTATCTTAGAAATTAATTTACAAATTCGTGTACACAAAACGAAAGTAACTAAATCGTAAAGATAAAAATACACTACAATTCTATTATTTTTAGGGTAAAATAATATAAAATACGTTTATTTTTTGATTTCAATGTCTTACTGTTCTTTCTTCTTTTTCAAATATCTTGTTTTCAATTTCAAATGAAATTTTAACATTTATCTTGAAAACTATTTTACTTTACAAATTCGTGTACACAGTAATTAAGTCGTAAAAGTAAACGGAGAAACGTTAAATTCTTATCCTCTTTAGAGTGAAATAACTTTAAGATTAACTCAAAATTGTTTGTTGTTTTTCTTTTCTTTTCCTGTGTTGCTGTTTCTTTTATATATAAATCTAGACTTTAAGAAGCATCAGATCGATCACGCGGATTCTGATTAGAAGCGTTCAAGAACAGCGAGTGTGTGTTGATGACAGGATTTTGTTTTATTTTTATATTCATTCGATATCACTGGCATCCGAAACGAGCTCCTCGTCATCGATGTCCTCTTGGTAGGACTCGTCAATCACTCGAGAAGTAGTCGTTGTTTCAAGCGTGTCTGCTAGCTTCATTTCGCTGTCATCTGTATCCAACTCATCGTCACCTCTACCGTATACTATAAAATGTTTATTGTTAGTTTGTGTTTTATTGGACAAACATGTGTTAAATCTGAAAATATTGAAAATGTTTGATGTACTTACATTCAATGTATTTTTCGAAAGTCTTGGGTACCATTGACTTTGCCTTTTCGATATCGTCGTATGTGCACGCGCCCTTATCCAATCCTGCGCACAAGTTATAAAAAGTATTAAATAATTAAATAGATTATAATATACAATATATAATATAAACTATATTATGCATAAACCGTAAATAATGACTCAAAATTTAAATTTTATCAATTGAACATTAATCGCAGTGCCATTGATCAACGAGATGCGTTATATTCATCCAAATAAACAAACAAACCAATTATGTATGTTGTTGATGAGACTTACCTAACAACAAACCCATTCTTTTAAGCACCTCCACGTCGTCATGAATTTCAAATTTGTCGTTAAATTTAAAGTAATATTCTGACCTGAATAGATAGCAAATAAATAAAAATTAATTCTTTTACGCAAACAACCCTCGCTCAAACAGTTAAACCACCGTTATTATGTGAATGATTATAACAATGGTCGCCAGTTGGTGTTTGTAGCCGTTAGAACAAAATATGTTTCTAAGTAAATTCAAAGTGCAATTGAATACTCACTTGTCAGTGGAAACACTGCAATTAATTTTGGTTGTTTTGTGCGTATTTACAATGATGAATGGCAACTGGATTGATGAGTTCGGTGTTGGAATAATCCCTTCCTTCTCAGCCTCTTTATTCCTCTCCACTAAGCTTTTGAAGGAAACTTGTTGCAACAACAACTCCTTTAATTCTTGCATTTTAGCTTCAATTCTCTCCCTTCGCTTTTGATTATCTTTTTCAAGATCATTGCATTGCTATCAAGAAAATTTATATCGTTCAAGGTCGAATTGACAACAAATTATTAATATTAATTCTCACTTGAGCAGAATTGGTAGGTAGTCCAATCCAGCGAATTTCCTTTTTGTCTTTTGAAATGATATTCATCGCCATTAGGACATTTAAGGCATCGTAGACACGGCGACGAATATTCTTTTGATCACAATTCGGTGAATCAAGGCTTTGATTTCGAACTTCTTCGGCAACCAATTCATCGGCGACTTCATTATACGTAGTTGAGCCCTTCTCCTTGACTTTTTCACATACCTTCATTGAAAAATGTCTTAGTCCCTTGCCGACCTTGTCAGACTTTCGTCGCCTTGATATAGAACTTTGTACTGTATGGTGTGAGCTCGAATGACTGTGAAGTTATGAACAAAGCTTAATGTAAATTGTATCAGAATATTTACAAACACGTACGGCTTTGATTTATACGACGAGCTATTTGTCGATGGTTGACCGGTATGAACAATGTATTTCTGCATTTTGCCCTCTGGTTTTATTGCACTCTGAAAAGGAAGCTATTTGAAACTGTTTGATAAAATCACGGAGAACTTACCTCGGTGAATTTCTCATACTTAATCGTGGGCCTTCCGTTGCTGCTTTGTGCTGGCAAAACTGTGTAGGGCGAGTCTGAAAATCAAGAACATCGAGACTAAAAATCCGTCCAAAACAAGACCGCTGAATGCTTACTTGCAGCTTGTTGGATTGAGTAACTGTTTTCCAATTTTACAAAATGGGTGCCACTGGACGAATCCTTTTTAGTGGGAGAATCAAGTTTTAAGCATTAACAAGGGGAAACTCAAATTTTCTTTAAACTCTCACCGTTTGACCATAAACCCTGGGCGAACTGGATGATGATTCCTTTTTGATGCCACCAACTTGAGAATGTTGCCCATAAACAGTTCCAGAACTCATGTCCTCTTTCAATTCATTGTGATGCACAACTTTTATTATTTGCCCTTGGAATGAGAACTGTTTTTAGGAAAAATTAAACACATCTAAAGTTTTCTTAAGTGAGATTTCATTTTATAGATTGGGAGCTGTGGGGCCGATTGAACAATTATTCGCCGCTTCGATTCCTGTAGGAAGGATAATATCATCGTTTTAGAAAACAAGGGTTAGCTTGTTTCTGGAAAGTCACATTTTTTGTATAAATCTGAACGCATAGTTTTAAACAAATATTAACTGCGACTTTATTACGGAACACCGCGCACCTCGCCGTTCGATATAGTCATTTGCATTTGTATTAGTTGCAATCATTTTCCTCAGCTCCGATGAAATATATTTTTGGCGGGCTGCATAAAACGAATGCTATTTCGTTGAATTGCTAATAACTTAAGCTAATTCCTTATTCTGTAAATTATTACAGTAGTAATGGTTTCTTCAAATGAAAAAATCTGAATTTTCATCTGCGGAATATTATCACAGGTGGTGGCTTTGCGTTGGCATTTTCTGTCAGAATTTTCACAAAATTTAAACGAAAAAATGATGAAATTAGTTATCCGGATTGATTACTGGTCGAAATACAGAACCTTTCCCGCACACAACCACTGGATCTGGTTACCTGTCGCCGGCATTCCAAACTCGGTAAATTGCCCGCCCTCCGCAGAGCCGTGAAATATATTTTTGGCACTCGCCTTCGCCTTGCCTTGCTATCCACGTATGCCGGACGGAATTCTGGGCTCAAGCCGAAATTCACACAAAATTCAATCACTCAAAGCTCAATATTCAAAATTCCTGGATAATATGCACCAATATACGTCCACAGATTGCCGAAAAAATCAGCGTAAAGAAAAATATATATTCCCATCACAGCAAAATTATTCAAGCAATTCAAACACCCAAACTTACCATGCTCGTCTTGGATGATGTAGCCGACATCGCTTCCCGTCTGTGCCATTATAACTTAACAACCATTAATACTATGAAACTTATATTAATTTAATTGTAAAAATAACAACACAAGATAATTTATCAATGAAAAATTTCTTATTAAAAAATTTCTTGACACACGGCGTACAAGTCAAAATGGCGAGATTTTCAATGTTTTCCAATCAGCATGTAGGCATATTTTGGAATTTAAATTAAAACCATTTTGAATTTAAGGAATTTTATTAAAATTATTCCACAATTAAGTTAAAATAATAAACTATTTAGCACAATTATTTTTATTTAAATAACTTTTGTCATTTACCGGATTTTTCTTATTCAATTTGTAGCATTTAATGCAAAATCTCGACTACAGTTGATGCTGAGAAGAGAACCTCGGCGCGGTATTTCGTACGACAGCTGATTGGTCGAAGCGCGCCATTTCACTACAAACACAGAACGAATTGAATGTGACAAACAGACGTACACTGAACTCACAAACAGATGGAGAATGCTCTGTTTATGTGAAATAAATTTAGGGAGAAAGGGAATTTTAGCGTAAAAGAATTATGCTAAACTGCTAAAAACTGAAATATAGATCTTTCTTGAGTACAGTTTAAGTAAATTCATTAAAAAACCCTTGAATATACTTCACACATATTTCTCTTTTATGTCATAAATACTGAGTTCTTTTTATTTTTAAGTTTGTATTTGTTTAAAATTAGGTATATTTTATGTTTTATCCTTTATGCAAAGTTATTTCGGTTCTTTCTTTGTAATAATGGTACTCAAATATCAGAATTTTTTCTTATTCAAAAAAATTGTTATTTTTAAGGGTATTGTGTTCAGTAAAACGCAATAATTGCATACCAAATATTTCCACACTTCACATTTAGTCATTTTCAATAATATTAAGTAAATAAAAATCGAATCCTTTTTAACGGTTATTTAGCAAATAATCACACCGCGAATAATTCCAGTTGGTCTTCATCTCAAAGTTTTAATCTGGCATTGTTTTGAAGTGTATGTGTGTGTGTATGTGTTTACCTGGCAATTATTATTAGTTTTTGTAAATATTTGCCAGTTAAATTTTCTTACTACGCGCTAAAATGTTAACAAATGCCAGTTAAATTCGGTAAATTCCCAATTAACTATAAACGGATAAGTTTATGGACAAATCGGTAAATCGGCTACAAAAACGAATTTGATTAGACAAGTTGACAGGAGTTGAAAATGGGCGAACCGATCGCTTCTAGTCTCCCAGATAATGTGCTAGAAGCGATTTTCTCTTACCTGGATATTCGTGAATTAAGAAACTGTTCTTTGGTGTGCAAAAATTGGTATCGATACTTAAACGATGAAAATAATGATGTGTGGCGTATGCATTGCATCCGGAAACTGGCGGAAGAGGCGCTTAAGTCCGACCTGCTGTCTTCGGTGCCAACGTACAAAGCTAAATTGCGAGCATTTTACTATGCTTGGAATCCAAACGATTGTTCGAGAAATGTTTATATCAAACCCAATGGATTCACTCTGCACAGGTGAGTTGAGTCTGAGTGTTGTGCTATTCCGCATTCGAACGGAAGGGACTGATGCCACTACTTGCAGAAACCCAGTGGCCCAGAGTACAGACGCAACCAGAGGGAAAATCGGGTTCCGGCAAGGACGGCACGCATGGGAGGTGATTTGGGAGGGTCCTTTGGGTACAGTGGCTGTGATCGGAATATCTACAAAGGAGGCTGCCTTACAGTGCCACGGGTACGTAGCCTTACTGGGCTCCGATGATCAAAGTTGGGGCTGGAATCTAGTCGATAATCACTTACTACATAACGGCGATGCTCAGGGCAATTATCCCCTGCTAAACAACGCTCCAAAGTATCAAGTAAGTGAAGCAAAAAAAGAAAGGGTTCTTGGAAATGTGCAATAAAAAATTAACATATCTTTTAGGTTGGAGAAAGAATTAGAGTAATTTTAGACTGCGATGATAATACGCTTTCCTTCGAGAAGAACTACGAGTTTCTAGGAGTTGCATTTCGAGGTGAGCTACCGACGAATGCTCAACTTGTTACTCTCCTTATACGCATTTTCCTCCTCTCGATAGGTTTGCCGGACAAGAAGTTCTATCCAACAGTGTCGGCGGTGTACGGCAACACGGAGGTGTCGATGGTGTACCTTGGGCCGCCTCTGGACGGGTAATTCTTTGCCTCAAATCGGATGCACTGTAAAGTATTTAAACAAAACAACACAAAGCAAAGACTCAGACTAAAATCCCAGTTACCATTCCAAAAAGAAAAACCTGCATTTATACAACTGACACACTTGCCATAACTTTTCCCTTTATCATTAAAAACAATAGTTTAATGTTCCGGGATCTTTTAAATAGTGATGCCATAATCAGAAGAGAATTTTTTATTATCATGTATGTTTATTCGTATATATTCACAACTACCCGATAAAAAAAATTATGGTAAGTTTGTAAATTGTGTAAATTGTGCGTTGCACGAGGATAGAGGACGAAAGGTGGGCGCATCTTATAAAAAAAAAACTGGTTAGCAAAAAGAAAAATATGTAAAGAAAATTAACTCCTTAGCTGTAAGCAGTATTTGATCATTTGAAATTGAACGATTTAACGTGGAAGACACAATCACTGGATCAAATTGAAAACTTTTGATCTCTGGATTCTCTTGAAAGTTCTAATTAAATATTTGTACAAATCTTTAGTTACAATCAAATTTCCCTATTTTCATGTGAATTAATGTAAAATTCAGAATATGCCCCGAACATAAGCTGAGGGAAATCTCCCCAAAACATTTATTTATTTAGCACGAAACGTAAATCATTGCTTTCATTAATTTGTAATCATCCAAGTTTTTGTATTAAGGGATTTTAAATATCATTTTTATATAATTGTGCCATTTACAACGGATATTATAGTCACATGAGGCTTATTTATTTATATTCAATTGTTAGTTTGTTTTGAATGTAGTGAAAAGGGACTGTCAATCTGCCGCGAATAATTACTGTAAAATGCGAAGTTCACAAATAAGAGAAAACTAATACTAAAAGGCAATGATGATGAGGTCCTATATTCCTTTTGATGATATTTTCCAGTAGGTTCTTTTTATTGTCTACGTAGACGTAAGTTTTCTATGGACTTAATTTGTTTCCCGGTGCTAGTCAATAAATTTTAAGTTAAACTTAGAACTTAATTCAAGATATTTTAAAGAAAATGTCCAATTATACGAAAATAAATAAAATGCTCAGAAAATACAACTTTTCGTGCAGGTCTTGTAACAAGTTGAAAAATACATCGTGCTTACATGATTTTATTAGTTTCCAGTGTAATGTACAGCTAACTAATAAATTCTATACAATTTGCTATTATTGGTTCCCATTGTTTTGCACGAGTTCCTCATCCTCCTCATCGAAAATGTCTTCAAAATCATTGTAGAAATCGGAATGGACGTGCTTTTCATTTGTTGGGACATCCATTAAAATTCCTAATGAACCACCGGCCTATATGGGAAGTAAATATTAATACTTTCAAAACTATTCGTTCAAAAATAGGGCTTTGTTTTACAGATAGCGGGCTTTCTTCCAAGTCCATAAACCCACCAGCACCTTCAGGAAACATCTCGTCCGCTACAATAGACGGCTTCATTTCTGCCCCTTGAGTATCCGTTTTTGCTAATTTTTTCTAGAGCTTTCAAAAAAAAAAAATGCTTGTTTTCAATTTGTATAAAAATCGATTTTGACAAGTGACATTTCTCAAGTCATTTGTTTAGTATATTATGCTTCTCACAAGTAGGTTGTGCAGAGATCGATAAATTGATTTACGACAAATATGTACAATATTAAATTAAAAGTGCAATGTGTCTTAAAAAGGAAAAATAAGTATAAAGGATGGATATTTTCGGACTGGTTTGAATTTTTAAGAATAAAATAGAGTAATACATATTTGTAATAATATTTGTACATGAAATAAGTTCAGAATAATTCTCGAACGAAATTGGTTTTTAACATGAAATTTTCCACTTTAAACCTTTCAGTTTCAACTCTTTGGTACAAATAGCGCCCTCTGTATTTGACAACCTAAAAATGGCCGAACTTTGTTGCCTCTGTGTGTGGACTCTGAACTAACTGTAATTTGTAAAAATGGAATTATTATCGGAAAAAAGAGTATTCTTTACGAACAATTACTTATATAATAACTGCTTTGACAAAAATGCATGAAGAAAAATACAAGAGATTTCAAGAGGAAGAGGCTCGACGCCACTAGGGATGCCAACTTTTCAAAGTAAAATTGAGTGAAATCTCGAACCAACTCGAGTAAAATGAGTGAAAATGAGGGGCAATGAGATTTTGGTGTATGGGTATGATGTATGTGTATGCGTCTCCAAGCATGGAGTTACGTGAAATTTTCTATTGGGATAAATTATCGAAATAAATGAAAAGTGACAATTCAGTTATTAATTAATTTAATGTGAATGCAATCAACAAAGTAAAATGATAAGTAATGTGATAAAGTATAACATCTGTGTAAAACCAAACGCAAATGACGTCTGAAAATATTCACAAAAAGTTGCGTGCGGCATGGATCCCTGTGTTTTTTGTTAGGAAAATTCGTGATCGAAGAGAGTATCGGATAAATGTCAACTGTGAGAATAAAGTGTGGAATTTTATAAGAGAATGTGAAATGTTCCAGCAATGATAAAATTCTAATTGTGAAATGTTCTAATTGTAAATCAGATAATATTAAAGAAAAAAGTAAGATCTAGGAATAATTTGCTTGTATAAATTTTATTTAATTAAAAATTCTCCCACACTCAAGAAACAAGAGTCAACCGAAAAAAAAACTTTGGATCAGATATGATACAAATTCACGGGGGGAGCTGTGTGAGTAGAAACACTGTGACATAATCAAGCATAAACATTCGGATATACGTGAAAAGTGACATTTGGCTGAATGTAGTGGTGAGCAACTAAAAAGCTTGTGCCACTAACACTTGTGTGCGGGCAAACATAAACAATGACAAAGGACGACTGTAGGGAAAAATTAAAAAAAAGAAAACGAAAAATCAAGAAAATATCAGGGAAAAGCGGAGATCAAGGAATGGAAAAAATCATTGCAAACGCGTAGATTTAGTATTGAGCCATCAAGAAATCTTATAATAATATAAGATTAAATTAAAAATAATAATATTTCCTACTAAACCACATTCGGCCTTTTAATACATTTTCTGTAGGACAAGTGAAGTGTTTTTTGTTTATTGTTTTTTTTTTATACTCAATAACAACAATAACAATAACCGTAAGCAAGCGTCGAAGTTCGGGAGCAAAAAACAACAGAAATTATACACATGCAAAAGAGAGTTTGAGTAGAAAAGAACTTTTTCGATCTTATCACAATTTTTTCCGTAGACGAGTGCAGATTTGGATGCAATTCTGGCTTCTAACCGCGCTCACATAAAAGTTAACCAACCGGAAAACAAAACCCAAATGCTACTCTAGACCATCATTCCTGCGAGCATGAGTGCTGGCTCATGAATTCTTCAGTGCTGTGTGAGTGTCATTTGTTCTGAAATTAGGATTTGCTAAATTGTGTGCCAGGAGTATCGTGGATTAGCAAAAACCAAAGTTTGGAAATAGAAAATAGTAGCAACTTGAAATGAGCGAACGTAGCGTACTGCATATTTTATATAACAACAAATTTTTAATTTCGCAATGAAAATAAGAAACCTCCACTTTAACGTTAGTCTCTTGATATTCTTAGATTATTTTGGTTGAAATCCATTTGGTCAACTCCATCGACAGGTGAGTATTCAGCCTTGAAAGTAGGACCACATTTAAATGAATCAATTAAAATTGCCTGGCACACAAAATTTGAAGTCACACTTAAACAATGATTTTTTGCTATCTTAATCCAAAATTATATTTGTTTCAATTTAGTTAAAAAGCGCAACGCAATGGAATGCGATGTATCACCAGATCGATCACTTTCCGGAGTAAATCTCGGCAAGCAGGGGGTTGCCACAGCGGATACCCTTCCGAAAGTTCAAATTACAGCCCGACAGCACTACGGCGGGGGTTCACACGGTCACATTCAAAGCACAACGGCATATGACGCAGATGTATCAATACTACAGGTTGAGGAACAGGATCCATTGGCTCTGGATAATGTTCCACATGCACCATTATGCCACGAATCATCAAAATTAGTTAAACATTCACATAGTTTACGTCGTCATGTTCCTCGTATTATTGTGAAACCGATTCCCGAAAAGAATGCAACACCGACGGTTGAGAAAGGCAACGAGAAATCAATGAAGACATCAACGCAAGCTTCCACAATGCGTGAGGTTCTAGCATCGATACCTGGATTTAGTATGAAACCTCGACGTAGATCGAATAAGAAGATGTCTACCGCCGCACAAATTGAGCAAACTAAAGACGGTAAAATCGATCTTGAGACCCCAGACTCAGTTCTGGTTGGCACCAATCTCCGAGCTCTGCTCAACAAGCACACATTCTCACTTCTACCTCCGTTGTATCAGTATAACTTGGTCCAACTGCTGCCGAGCGTGGACCGTCCGACAATCGAAAATGATCCTACAACTCCTATTCGATTAAGTTCTTCAAGTCTGAATAATGAATTTTTCGCTCGTGCCTGTCTGGAGTGGCGTGAGAGGCTAGCGGAGGGGGAATTCACACCAGAGAATCAAGTAAAACTGAAAACGGAAGCGGAAAAAGAGAAAAGCAAATTGGATCCATGGAAATTGAAACATTTCGAACCGATTTGGGGCGAAAAAGGCTTTTCGAAAACGCCCAACGAGAAATCGACAATCAAATTAAACACTACGGCAGGATCGGCATCGACGGCTTCGGGCTCGTCTACCCTGAAGCAGTCGGAGCTCATCACTTCCGATAAATGTATTTCTTCAGCCGCATCTATTACGATCAATACGACGACAGTGCGTCTTGTGGGATCTCAGAAAAAAGTTAAAACTGGAAGAGATCACCCGCAAGGAACACAACTTATCGAACTGTTGGAAACAACTGTAGAGCGTTCGAGCATAGTGAAGGATGAGCCTGATTGTGGCCTTCCGGAAGCTTGCGCAAGTTCGAAGGCCCCTAGTGAAGGAGCGGTCAAAGCGGTAAGTTTGAAGACTAGGTCTGGTGAGCCGGACACAGCCACTTGTCCCCTGAAGGAGCAGGAAAGCGAAATTAGTTATCTTCAAGATGGCGGAACAGTCATATTCGAGATCGAAGTTGACATCCCTCAGAGTGACGAGTGCGAAACCACCGGAAGTGGGGATTTTGTGATGGCCACGAAACGTGTCCAGAAAAGATCCAGCAGTCCCGAATATAGCGACAGCAAACAGATGAAATTCAACGAGAACGAAGATCAGAATGAGGTGCCCACGCACTCAAGACAAAACGACACTTCCACTGCCGTCAGCGATGATCTGAAGGACGAGGAACTGCTGACGGAGATGCAATATGCAGAAGATCGTGATAATTCGGAGTTAATGAGCGAAAAGACTTGCACTAGTATAGACATAGGTGTTAAATTAGAATTAAGTCAGGATATATTGTATAGTAACCAAACTGAGGTGTGTAATGACATTGCGGATACGGGAAAGATGGAGATGAACGCTGCTGACAGTGAGGAAGTGGTCCTCAACGATGCAGACGATCTCATATCGAACGACTACCATCAGCCGCAGCACGTGGAGACGGTTTTGCAGAGTTCGTTTAATTTCCACACAACCCCGTTCAACTTCCAGACCAGTTCGTTTTCGTTTCCAACAAGTTCCGCGAGTACGATCTTCACTTCGAGTGATCCACAACACCAAACTCCGCACAATCGACAAGTTCCAACTTCTTCACAGGATATTGTGGAGGGTTTTATAGTTTCCAACCTGGCAAACGGTGGTGTTGGAGCTGCCCTCACAAGTTCCGAGGAGACCAGCAGCAGCACGTCCGGTCTAGTCGACTGTAGTGGGGATAACAGTGTCGATGACGCTGCCGTCGAAGAACTGGAGCCAAGCATTCAAACCATTCCACTTGAAGACGATCCAATAGAGCAAAAATTCGCTGACGCTGAAAATTACGTTCTCGAATCCGGAGAAATCAGCACGGACAGTGGAGGTTTGTGTTTGATTCTTTATTAATTTACATTTTTTTCAATTAACTCGATAAGTAAATAGTGATTGTGATAATTCTTTTTTGTTTTTTTTAATTTCAGAAGCTAGCAATTTGGCTGCTGGAGATTCCGGCAAAATCCAGGAGAAAAGCCAAGGAAAAGTTTTTAGCATGGTTCAAGGTAAGAATTCAGTCAATTTATTTTAACTGATATTAATTTTGGATTGGTTTTGTTGTTCCTTGACTTATAAATAGTTGTACTTTGTTAAAAATAAATAAATAAGTGAATAAAGGTTATATTTCTAAACTGCGATAAAAATAAGCCGAGTGTAAAGCCATTTCCAAGCGACTTATGTTTGCATTTCATCCTCAAGTTACGGCCGATTGCTAACCCCCTCACTACCTGCGTACCTACCAAATCTGACTGAGTTCATCAAATAAATATTTACCAAATTGGCAGTTGGCTTCCGCGAAGCAATCATCAGCCCACTTTTGCACTGGTCTCGAGACGGCATCACCGTTTATTGCCATTCGCCGTGCGCAGTCGGCTTTGTATGTTTTGAAATCGAATACTTTTAATTGATCGGGAGCTCATTTGTGAGTCTCCTCGATTTGCACTTCGATTTGCTCGCTATAATAATGCATGTGGAATGGAAAGAAGGGGCTGCTCAACTCGACGACAATTCTTAGAATCTCGTGTCATCTCCTCTTTTCATGAAAGAGTTAATTTTTAGCGTTATTAAGAAAAAAGTATTATCGTTGCACTAGATTGAGTGGAACTCTAGGGCGTGATTATTTTCCATTGTTCATTTTCAGTTACACCGTCTACGGTCGAGTCGAGAGACACGACTGCAGTCAGCAATCAAAATATGGACGGCGATCACATTCGAAACTGTAAAATGTCTTCAATGGACTCGTCGGCGTCGTCTGTTGCAATTTCTTGCTCATCGTCGTCATCGTCACAGGACAACAATTATTCATCTAGGGAAGAAATTTACCAACATGTTGCAGATGATTGGAATTTTGGAATTAAAGTAGATCCCAGTGATCGAGTGCTAACTGGAATGGATTCATCTTCGTCAGATGGCGGAACATCAGACACAACAAATCAGGGTGCTAGTGAAATGGGCGATAACATCCCGGGTGATGGTGAAGGAAGCTTTCAGGACCACCAAGTGCAAACTACCTTTCGAACTGTTGTGAGGTCACAGGCAAGTTAATATTCGCTTAATTTTTAATACATATAACTATTGAAGTGCAATGTTGGTAGTGTATTTAACAAACATGATAAACGGTTTATTAGGGAATTTTTGATATATTCTCTTATTTATCATAAAATAGGATCTAGAAGTGCCCATAGTTTCGACAGAAATGGAAGTGTCCAGTACTGTTTGTAATTCGAATAATTCAAATGATAGCAGCGATCAGAGTATTAATGAGATTACAGTCCACAATACTAAACTAGAAACTCAAACCTCAAGTAGTTTTAGAGCACAAAATCAATCCCGTCAGATTGCCTCGATACCAGTGACAAACCAATCGCACCAACTTCATTTTCAATCGCTCGAGAATCATCAAGGAAATGTTCCAAAATTTGGAACACAACAAATTCACTTTCGTGCCCAATCCCATCAAATTCAGCAACACCAACAGAAACAATTAAGTGATCACAACCAACTGAGCAATATTCAAATGCCTTCTTCGCAACACCAGCAACAAATTGTGAATAAATTAGTTCAAAAGCCAAATGTTAACATTCATAATCAACAGCAGCCGCAAAGAGCATATTTGTCGCTTTCGTCTTCGCAGCCTCTGAAGATTATTCCCAATTCTGGAATTCCAACAACAATTGCACAACAGCGTCCCAAATTGGGCAGTGGTAAGGGACGCAGGTCGTCTAATAAACTACCTCCGGGTGCTGTTAATCTTGAACGAAGCTACCAAATTTGCCAGGCGGTGATCCAAAACAGCCCAAACAGGCATCAGCTCACCGCACAACTACGACCGCCTCCGTCTATGCTGGCTACAGTGAACACCTCAGGATCGAGCAACGGATCTACTCCAGTAGCCTTACTGAAGAAGGAGGATCAAATCGTTACGTCAACTAATCGTACACTATACAAAGTAATTATACCTCATTCTGGATTTTCCAGAGAGCAGTGTTCACGACTACTTTATTATAGGTAATCGCACCTAGACTAGGATTCCCAAGGAAGAAGTTTGTGCATCGGCAACCATCTCCAACCCTTATCCGACACGTGTACACCACCAGCGGAAACAATAACAACAGTCAAGGAATATCAATTGCTGTCCAGCAACAAGGACAAATTCAGGGGCTTTCTGGCCAGCAACAGAATCTCATTCAAGGTGACCAACAACAGTCCGGCCAGTATGTGCTTATTCATAGAGCCAATGTGGGAGCTGCTGACAATCAAGCTCCCCGTGCTTCAAGTGCGCCACCAGCACAAAATCAGGTAAGCTCCTAAAGTGTTTTGTTAGCAATTGTATGTAATATGCATTTGTTATTCTCGACTTTTTAAAGCAAATTCATGGCGTAAATGGTGTTCCAATTAGTGGACGGGGTCGTCCTGCTTCCGTGGATGTAGACTCGCCGAATTCTCTGCACGAAATTCAACATGTTGTTGGTCCAAATCCAGGAATTCAGGCAGTTACACGAAGAACTTTAAATCAAGGTGAATTTTATTGTTTTATTTTAGTGCAAACCAAAAAAAGAAAAATGTAATTCATTCGATTGTAAAAAGAAAGCAATCAATTGATATAATAATGATCGCATTTATGATTTAAATAATGTCCTTCAATTTTAGGGCTTTCTTACGGCGACATAAGTATGGATCCCAATCATCAAGGCTACCTCGTAGCAGGTGAAAACACACCACCGAATTGTTCTTGTTCACTGAACGCAATGGTTATATGTCAGCAATGCGGTGCATTTTGCCACGACGACTGTGTTAACGCATCGAAATTGTGCGTATCCTGTGTTATAAGATGAAAACTCAATAATTAATTAAATTTAATTAATTTAAAAAAACGTAATAAGGAATAATGCTTAAAATGCTTCAAACTAAAAATAACAACAAAATAATAGATGATGTAGTTTATATTCATTCATATTTTCTGCCTTCAAATATTGTTCAAATACAACAGAAATAAAATAATAAAATGAAATGACAACATGTACTAAATATAAATAATTGAAATATAATTAGAAATATAAATTAATATTCTAATCATGAAAATGAACAGTTGAAAATGTTGTGAAATATTAAGAGTAGTTTCATAAGTAAAATGAAGAAGTTGAAGTAACTAACGACTGCATTATAATTGCGACAAAACAATTCACACAAATACTCCTTTGTTGTCGTTGCTGATAATAAATCTAGTTTTCCTTTCCACTTTTTCCTCCATTTAAATAATTCTTTATTTATTTTCCTCTTTAAAAATGATTTTTTTTTGATTATATAACACAACCGCTTAATTTATGTAAATAATTTATTTTTATGTATAACATGTAAGAATTTTGACTATAATATCAGTTTTTTTTCTAAAATTGCACTGAATATATATGAAAGATGTGAAAGGGATCTGGTGAGTCAAGTCCAAATATAAGTGATTCTGGTTGATTTTATACATTTTTAACTATGTAATTTTCAACGTGTTTAATTAAAATAAATTCAGGTTGAAAATTGAATTGTGATTCAAGTTTTTGTTCTTAGACAATATAATAATTATTATTTCTTGCTTTCAAAATTCCTTACTCTGTGAACAAGGTAAATATTCTTGAGCGGAACAATAAATAAATGCACAGGTAAATAATACTCATCAGACTACCTTGAAAAAGTGAATAACTAGAAGAGACTTTTTAATGCGTAATATTCTCCTCCGATTCCATTGAAGACCCTTGTAAATAGTTGATCCATCAATCTTACATCTTTCATTTTAAATTAAAGTAACCCTTTAAAATTTTGAGGATTTTTTAAAAAAATAAAAGTCTTCATGGAACGAAAAAATTATTGTAAATATATTTGTATAAGAAACATTTTTTTGTTATTCATTTAAACATTATTTGAAAAGTTTTTAATATTAAAAGTAATTTTAGTTTTATACCTCTATTTAGAATTATGTAAAAATTATTCGTAACACGCCTCCCATATAAATTGAATCACAAATGAATTTTAGTATTTTGATTTGAATCTTTATTCGTGTCTGGGGATTTAAATATTTTACCTATTATTATTAGTCTGGGTATTTTTCATTGAGATACTTTTCAAAGTCAGTCAATCGATTATTAACCCAATCAATATTTATCTGAATTTTCTGCAAGTACGATTCAGATGTTTCCGGACATTTTGCAAACGCATCCTTGTGAGCTTTCATGAATTCCTCTGCTTTAGAACGCTCCTCTTCCGTTTTCATCCTCTCGAACAAATCCGGTAACATTTCACAAAATGTCGTCTTATCTTCGAAACTACAAAGGACAACAGTCATTAAGTTTAATTTCCACAGACATTTAATAAAACCCTTACAAATCATATATTTTATTGAAGTTGTCGTAAAAATAATCCCTGGCAGGAGAGAACCCTAAGCCTGAATCAAAAGCTGTCTTAAATGATAGATAAGCAACAAGCTTGGTTATCTTAAGATCGCCTTCGCTTGCTTCGCGTTTAAAAAGCAATTCCAAAAAATCGTTCAATTTTGTTTTATTTTTTGTTCCACTAAAACCACCAAGCACGACTATTTTACTGTGCTCATCAGTTACTTTATAATAATCCCAGAGTAGATTCCATTCAGCATCACCGCCATTTCTTATTGCAGTTTTATACATAATCGCTCTCAATGCCGGTGGTATCGGGTTTTCTTTTACGTCTGTTTGGCTCTCCCAGCTAGTAAAATAATCTTTTGCCTTAGTAACACATTCTTTTGCGTCATAATTGCATAAGGAAATTATTAAAAAGGTTTTAACGGTCACTATATCTGGGAGAGTGCCATTGACAATATCATATCCACCCATATTTTTTAAAATAGGAGCGAAAAGATCTCTGATATACTTCTGCAACAAAGCAAAAAATATGTAATAGATAAATGCATCCTATTTTACTATAATTTACCTGATACTGTTCATATGCTGCTGATGGCCCTGGGGATAGTACGTGGTCAAGAGATAATAAAGATTTCTCTAGTGATACCAGAATTGCTGAATCAGTCTCTTGTTTTAAGTACTCCAATATTTGTAATGTTGGATAATATTCTAATTTCCCCAGCCACGATAAGGTGAGGGAGTCTTGGATTAATCGCGCCCTGTTGGAAGTGTCTATAATTGCGAAATTTGGTCCCGTCAAAACCTCACTCAGCAGTTTGTAATTTTTCGTATCGTATTTTATCATACAATATGCAGCGGATTGCACATTAAAAATTACCCAATCTGTAGCTTCTGCCTGTATGTCAATTGTTTTATCTGTGGTTTTATTTCCATCGCATTCGAGCCAATCTTTCGGTGTAGTGTCATTAAAGTTTATATCTGCTCCGGTGGTATAAGACAGCGGAACTACATAGCAGTTGCCTGGCGGATCTTTTGAGTTTAACACAAAACGTTGTTGATTTATTGTTGCTTTCTTATTCTCATAGTCGCGCGTGATAGTGAGAAGAGGCAATCCAGCTTGTAATGTCCATGAATTCATAAATGTTTCAAAACTAATACCGTCAGGAAAATTTACACTATCACCGACTTCAGTTCCGATAAAATTCCAAAATTCGTCGTGGTCAAACGGATTGGGGTTGGCTTGGTAGAACTTCGAAAACACTTCCTTGAGTTTTTCATGTCCAATCGTTTTTTCAATCATTAGCAATAGAATTAAACCCTTGGAGTATGCATGTTGCGGTTGTAGTGCTGTGAGTTCCGGTATGGTAACAGTTTGGTACAACGGACTCATTTCACTATTTACATCGTTTTTTGTCGATTCGACCAAATCGCCGCTGATATCCTGTTGAAAGCCCTTTTCACCGTAAAAGGTGTCACGTAGGGCTATTAAAACGGCATAATAATTAATTGCTAAAGGCAGCCAGTAATCATCCCACCATTTAATGGTTCTCAACTGAGTCCATTGCGGAATTATAACTTCGCATAAAAGCCAAATCATAATTTTCTCAGATGTCTTACTACTAGAAGTTACAGTTGGATCTACTAATAAAAGCGAGTCCAGGGCAAAGGCGATACCTAAACCAGGCGAACTCGACTCGGCTAAATCTGGCACAGAAATTATATCCAATTTGCGCAATTTGCATGAAAAATTAAAAAAGTTTCTGTATAATTCAAAAAGTTGTGGAATAAATCGACGTGGGTTTTCTACGTAGCCTATCAAATGACTGGGTGCATAAACTCGGATTTCAAAGCGTGAATTACTCTCGAGCGATACTTTAACAAATTTGAACTCATTTATACTATACCCCACTGAGAAAGTGGGCATAGTGGGAGAAATCTCGAAATGATCCGTAACCCATTCTCCTTCCGTTGTTCTAAAAATCAATAAAATAATTAATTAAGACATTGTGAGATAAACGGTACTAAACCTAATATACTCACGTTGAATCTTTTTTAATTGGCATATTACTAACGGCCTGATACTTTTTATGATGCTCTAAGATTATTTCAAACGTGGATACAAATTGAGGCTCATCAAAACAAGGGAACGCTTGTCGAGCAATATTAGGTATAAAATTTGTTGCCGTGAAGAAACTGAAAAAAAATAACATTGTGTAAAAAATATCTATCGGAACATAGCTACATAATTTATCTCAGCGATGTGTAAAATAATCAATGGGGATTCACCTGGTTTCGTTTGTATCCGTATTTATGTATTTGCTCACGTAGTAACCCTGACTGGAATTACTTAAGACTCCACTGAAAGGAATTTCAATTGTATACTTCCCGTCTGCAACTGTTGGACTTGATAAACCAATGACTATATAATCGTGCTCAGGTATCGGACCTGAGGAATCTTGGACCACTTCGATTTTAGAACCAGCTCCGATGTCGGTTACTATTATAGTATTCACATCGATAGTCAAATCCTTGGCATGCAAAGTGATATTCTCCGTGGCTTCAATTGCTTTAACGGTTATCGTGACTGTCCCGGAGAAAGTGGAATCCTCCACACCGTTTATTTCCGTTTTTATTTTAAGTAAATAATTCTCTGGTTGTACTGATGTTGGTAATCGGAAACCATCGTATGAAACTGAACGGACACCATGATTCAGGATAACAACATACAGCATCCAAACCTTAAACATACTGATAAAAAAAATACAAAAAGTGAGCAAGAAGGTGCCATACGGGAAGTTACTATGCTGCTAGGCTATGTATATTTTAGTTAAATATATGCATTTTTAACACAGTGTTTTGAGGGGGGTTGCAGATATTTTGCGTATAGATAGGGGGGTCATTCTGAATATTTTTAGCCATATATGTTATAGTCCAAAGTCGCATGATTTTGAGATATTCGCAAAATTCCAATTTTCTGCTAAAGTTTTGATTATTTTTATTTAAAAATTAGTTAGGCTCGTCCATTCAAAAATCCTTTTCAGAAAAAACGCAGGCAGCTGGTGGAGTCTGATAAACATCATTGGAAACGATACAAATTAAGGATGTTTGTGAGTTATTTGAAGGGTGATACACTGGGTAGTTTCTTTGTTACAAATAACGGAACTTACAAGACTGATGTGAATAACTACTTTCCTTGATATTACTTATTTTGCCTTTAGTTTTTTATTTTGTACCTTGTACGCTGTGTGGTAACGTTTTTTTCTGTGGACTGTTTCATAGCACACAAAAAAAACACAAATAAGTCCGATAATAAGCTCTAATTAGATCCATTATTAGCTGTTAACCCCTATGACACCCCTGTTTAGCAGAAAATCTCGGCATTTTGCGAATATTTCAAAATCATGCGACTTTGGACTATAACATTTGTGGCTAAAATTATTCAGAATGACCCCCCCCCCCCCCCCCCCCCCCATCCATATGCAAAATATCAGCAACCCCCTCAAAACACCCTCCCAGTATAATGTGGTGTTTCTAAAAACTTTTAAATTGTTGACTGAAGAATATACAGCCATAGCTAATAAGACTAGACGCTAGACTTGGCTCCACATATCTCACAACATTTTAGGTAGGAAACATCGTGGAGACGCGGCATCACTTTTTAAAATGGAATGTTGTGGATGGGATTTAATTTATTTTACTTACTTTTCAGAAACAAAGGACAGTCAAATAAAGATGTTTTTCTCACATGTAATGCTTATTATTTTATAAAAGAAATTAGCACAGTTCATAAAATCGGAATCGGAAAACTCAGTCGTTTTTTCCGCGCACAAATTCAACTGCCAATGATCACCTTTTCCACACAGGTATATATACTGAAGAAATTATGGTACGTCTAACCATTTAATGAAAACTATATTTATGCTTAACAAATGTTTATACAGCTTTCCAAAAAAATTTGGTTAATTAGTTATTTGACTTAATTAGAGGTCTGTTCCTTTAATTATGTTTTTTTATGTGCAAGTTTAATAAGCGTTTTTACTATTCAAATATTTGCCACGACTTTTTGAAAAAGAATTAAAGAAAATTGAATAAGTGAAAAGGAATTTTTGATATATATATATTTCTGTTTTATATTCTCATAATACAAACATGCTTAAAAGCCTTCCTAAGTCTAGCAATCGTTAACAATAATTGAATATTGAATTAAATAATTAAAAGAATATGATAGGAGACTGAATGGTAAAAATTTTTAGGAAAGAATTGTGGTTAAAATTGTTGCGACGCGGATAAATGCTCACCAATTTTCATGAAGCTAGCGAATTGATTATTTCTTGATAAATTGTTTGCACTTCAGCCATTGCTCCATTTCCTGTATCACCACACATTAGTGTTTTTGTAATTGATGGCACTTCAATGTGTCCCCAACTTTTTAATTTCGCTATTTGTTCACTGGTTACAGGATGATCAAACATACGAGTATTCATCGCTGGACAGAATAGAAGTGGTTTGCTTAAATCCCATGCCCTTGTCGTGCACAGCAAAAGGTTGTCGCATATTCCCTGACAAATACAGAGAAATACAATCGAAATGCTTTATTGAACTTTATACTAAATATTTCAGAACTTACAGAAGCAATTTTCGCCAATGAATTTGCATCCAGGGGGGCTATCACCATAAGATCTGCCCATTTCCCTAGATCTATATGCAATACAGGATCGCCCCGTTTATTCCACATTAACCATTCATCTTCATCGTGAAAGATTTGAATGCCAAGAGGAATATCCTTTGAATCGAAAAAGTGTTTGGCGCGTTCGGTTGCGATGATTTTGATCTAAAAATAAAATGCTTAGCTGAGATAAAATCTATTGTACAACTTTATAAGGCAATTTAAGTTTTTAGTAAGATTTAAGAAATAGATGTCTTCTAATTCCAATATTTTCTTACCACAAACTTAAAAGGACATTCACTGTCCGAAAGTGCACGCACAAGACTGGGAAGTTTGATCGTGGCTACACTTCCTGTGCAGCCGATAATAATATTTTTCGTTGGCTTATTTGTCATTGTTTCTAGATGTGATTCTTAGCTACCATTGATTGATTGGAACAATACAGCACAATTACTTTCCCTTCGTTGATGTATATTTTATTTGTGCGCCGTTGATTTGTTCGACGTTTCAAAACCAAGCTTTGGCCAATCTTCCTTTGTCATTAAATTATTATCCATGCGACACTGTAAGTAATTCTTTGCGTCCTCTCTACACTTTGAGTTGTTATCGTTATTTTTACGAAGGCAACTCATATAATGTAACATCAATTTCTTGCAGACGTTTTCATGGTCTAGAGGAAAACTTCCTTTGTCAGGCGGTGTCGGTGTGAACTTTTTCTGGCTAAAAGTGTGTGATGCCATAACCTGAATAAAAGGATTTTATACAAAACAAATTTTGTTACATCATAAGATTTTATTTAGTGACAAAAATAATTTTCACTTTACCTGTCATCCATTCATATGACAGTTTCCTCCTCCGGCTTAATTTTAGGCAACAGGTTAAGTCGTGACGTCATTCATTTTGACATTTTCATTGTTTATAGCGTTCAATTTGCCCCCTTGATGTCAATATTGAAAAAATATACAACAATAATCGATTACCGCGATTGTTGAAATCCTTGTTTTGCGATGAAATAAATGATAAATAAATTCGCGAAGACTAAAATAATCTATTGTATGTCTGTGAAGATTTTTTAAAACACAAAACAATTTACTTTAATCGAGATTATTTATAACTGTAAGATGGCCATTAAAATATTAACGACTTCAAACAAATGTAATTTCAATCAATTTGAAATTAATACCCAAAATAATTTTTTTTTTTAAAATGTGCACATAATTTTTATTTTCATCTAATTGTAAATTGGGCAGTGCCTAATTCTAATTTCAAAAGAATTATTTTTACCAGTTTTTGTCACAGTCTTTAGAGTGGAATTTCAAAGGATGTTAATATACAATTCAAATACAAGGTCAAATAGCTTTCATGCCCACTAATTTTCTCTATGCAGGACGAAAGAAAGTAAGCAGTAGTGGAATTGCTCAAACTGAAACTTTGATTTTCATTTCAAAACAGACAAATTAATGTGCACCACTAGAAATTCGTATTTCGATTCGTATTTCGATTCCCCCAGAAAGAATGAAAGCCGCGCAATTTCTGTTGCTCTCCGTTTAACCTTCCGAGTGAAGCTTTAAATATCTGGAATCCTTTTGTTTTGTTTAGTGCGCTTTAAATCTGTTCTTAAAAGTTTAAGCAATTTTGCATCACCACCGCAAGGATTTGCCATCCTAGGCTAAACCAATGTAAAGCAAATTCACTATAAGTATGCGAAAATTCATTCCCCTGTATAAGTATTTCATAACTTTATTTAATTAGCAACACAGTTGTGTTTTGCAATGAAAAAGAGAAGAACCGACAAAACTTCATTTTAATAGATAATTTGCAGGCCAATTTAATTTAAATATAAAATTTGTATCCTTTAGGTAAGCTAAAACCAATCAAACCGACGCTAATAAATTAAAACTAATTAAGACTAGACTACACAATGGTAAGAAACGAGTGGGGGAAACGGAATTGCGATCTTCGTCACCTATGCGGAATGCATCCTTATCGCCAGCCTGGATTCTGGAATATGAGAAAAGTTCCTCTTGCAAGTCCTTAAACTTCATCCCCGTCTTGCCACTGTTCTCTGTGCCCGAACTAATAATTAAAACTAGAATAATCTGCAATCATAAAATCCTTTCCGTGCTTATAGTGGCAATGATAATGGCATTTGGGGAGAAATGTGGCGAAGTCTTGTATAAACTATGCACCTGAATTCCTAATACTCGATGAAAACAGAACATTTTTGGGACCGGCGGGGAGAAAGTAATCTTACCTTTTAATTAGTCACTTAAGCAACAGTTTTGCAGTCCTTGAGAAATGGGGGAATGTTGAACTATGCTTCTGAGTGAGTGTGTCTTAATTTACTTGTTCCTGCAGAAGTTGAACTTTTCGCCTCCCCTTCTACTCTTCACTCTCCCAGTCGCCCGCAGATCTTAACGTTGTCCCAGTATTTGAAAGTTTTCATTTATTTTCATCCACGGAGGACTCGTCACATGTGAAACAGTGAAACATAGAATTTATTCGAAAAGTTGCCTGCTAAGATTATTTAAGGAATGTTCCAGCAGAACACAGGATTAAAAAGCATTTTTTACTTTCTATTTTCCAGTACCGGATGTGGTCATAAACATTTTCCAACTGGTAAATGGAGAGTTGTGGCGATTTTTATCTCTTCACGGAACTTCATTAAGCATTTTACGTAGTACCTTAGATGGGGTCAAATTCCCGACACTATAAACAGTTTTCTATGAAAAATGAAAAATGTAATTTACACCCCGAAGCACGTTGGAAGACCACCTCTCGCGCAGTACTGAAGCGGAAAAGGAAAAAACATAAATTTAAACAATTTTAATCAAAATGTTTTATTTTATAAAGGTCTAGAAAGTCAAAATGAAAAGTTTTCTACACATTAGGGACATACATCCACGGTATTCTTGCTTACATCCATGTTTAATATGCTCGCATGCTTTGCATATATGTACAGTACTTATTAACTTCTGTTCATTAAATATTGTCATATATCCATACGTGTGTAAAAAAAATATTCATCATGCGTGGACTAAGACATTCTGTACAGAAATTTATTATAATTACTATAAAAGATGTTTCTATATGGTTTTGAATTGGATGTGTCTCGTGTCTTAACAAGCGATGGATGTAAAATAATATTTCTTTTTACTAGGTATTTAAAATCAAGTTAAATGTCTTTTTACAATAAACACCACTACAAAATATTTAAAGAAACCTAAGCACAGTGCGGTACACGTATATATTTCTTAGAAAAAAACAAAATCAATTTTGAATTATGATTTTTATATGCGGGACAATATAAACACATCGATGTTTTCCCTCAATATTATATCGATTGATACATCAAAAAACAAATTAAGTTTTATGTTACTTATTAAATGCTTAAAAACAATGTTATAACAAGTTTTAATCAAATTCAAATTTGAAATCTTTTGGCAGCGCCACTTAGATGTCAGTACTATAGGTACAACAATGCTATGGAGGTGGCAATTACTGACAGTTCTACTCACACACTGAAAGATCTCTGCCCGTTTTTTGACGTTTCTTGAGTAATTCATATGGAGAACGCGTTAACAACGATGTCAATTTATTAGAAAATTCCTTTTCCCGTCGAACTTTTTAGTTATTTTAATGTTTTAAATCGATATAAGTTTTCTTTATTTCCTTTTGTTTTATTCGACCAAATATTTCGTAATATATTCGGTAGTTAGTGTTTTCGTGCGGGAATTTCAGTGCCTAAAACTGTGCCTTATTTTGTGCGATCATTGCACTCATCTATATTGCTTAACAACTTCACTAAAACGGTAGAATTTTTGAAACGTAAGTAGTAGATAAAACTGTGCCCGTGTTCTGATAATTAATTATCGTTATCTGTAGCACGCTTAATTGTGTAATGCAATAACTTTCATTTTAAAATTCGCTTAGTTGCTTTGTTTACATATTTCATGGGGAGAGTCGTGTTCAAACCTGCGATTTTATGACGTTTCCTCAGGGCTTTCGTGCTGTTTCGTAGCATTTTACGTGATTTTGAGGAACAGCATTGATCAATGGCGATATTATTTAAACAGAAAATCAATTTAGTTGAGAACAAAATTAATTTGAATGGATGGCGGGGTGAATCATTACACTTCACAGGTGTGTCACGCTGCTGGGCGGCGTGTGACAAATTGTCTTAGACAACAAGACAATATGCAGAAAATCACCAGAAGTATTGAGTACTTTAACCCATTTACTTAATTGAATAATCCCATTAATTTGCAGAACAAATAGGAAGAACTGTGCTTGTTTTAAAGAGATTGCTTGCTCTAGTATTTCACAGTGTTATGAGCAATGACCATTCAAGACTTGCATCCGAACGTAAGCACCTCAACTCGAGATTCACAGGAAACCAAATATTTCTCCAATTTCTTCTCCATTCAATGGTTCCCGTGATGCTGCTTCTGCTGTGGTCAGCCGAGTGAAAAATCATCTAATTGATTCTCGATTCAATTTTTTCTTCCCATTTTATCGTAGTTAAAATATATGCATTAAGTTTTCGCCATTGATTTTGAGTATAAGTAATAAGTATCATTTCAACGAATTGCTACCTGTTTTTGCCAAATGACTGCATTATGATGAGACATGGTGATTGGTGGTGCTAATTACTTCTCTTTGCAGCAATAATAATGAATTGGCCACAAAAGTCGGGTAGACTTTTTGTTCAAATGGAAGTAAGCTGCCGACAAACTAGAAAGGTTCGAGAAGCTAAGCTGCTGCCAATAGTTCAAGTGACCGACATTTTTATTGTCATTGGTTTACATGCACCAATCTGCAATTGCCCAAATTTAGTTTCGTTACAAATACTTCCCATCGACAACGCTCGATTGCACACGTTTCAAAATTGTGTGCTGCTAGCACAACGTTAGCATTGTACTGTTCTTATCGCTTCAGTTTTTTTGTTTACATAACAGAAAATAACTTGGGCTCTGAGCCCGAATGGTTCGGTTTATCGTATTTATGCCCATAAAACTCAGTTCCACATAAATTTAGTGCTTATAATTTTTGGCACAATTTCTTCCACGAATGATGATGCAATTTAGGTTGATAAGAGTAAAGCCGAGCGCAGACTGACGCGATTTCTCAGGTGGTAGCGGTGAAGTTGTACACGCCGTAAATCCACCGCCACCGCTACCGCCAGAGAAATCGTGTCAGTCTGCGCCTACCTTAAAGGGAATTTGTAAAATGACAAAACTTACAGATAGGCCTATGCAAATGTATGTATATTATATATTGTATATACCTAATATATTGTGCCATAATCGTCTTGCCACACAAGTGTGGCACTATAAAAATTAAACCAGGTGAACAGAATTTAAAAACTAGTAGACGAGGAAAAACAAATGAAAAGACAACGGACGCAAATGATAAAATTTTCATTCATTAAATACAGTTCAATTTGTTAATACACAAGCCGCCGTTGTTTATTTTTAGAAAACGAATTACATACACTAAATACGTCCTGATAATTGTAAGACTTACACCAAATTTACTCTTGGTTTTATCTTCTTTTCAATTTAATTATTTTTTGACACAAGTCATTGAGTATTTCGTCTGCCCAAATAATAAATACCCAACGAAATATTCCCGATATTTGCTTTTATAATTTTAAATTAAAGTCTAATGTTCGATTTCGTTTCCTACTAAATAGTCCTGGGATTGAAAACACATTTTAGGTTTTCGTTTCCCCATCATCCTGGTTGGCTGGTGGCGTCACGTACCTACACTTTGTAACCCTCGTAAATCTTGAGTAGCCCATTTGTTTCTAGCAAAGTCCTTCGACGAAATGATTAGAATCCTAAAAAAGGAATGAACAATTACAGGGAGTGATCTCAGTGGAGGTGAATTTGCATAATTTGTACTTATTCTCGCATCATTTCCCTGCACCCAGCACTATCAGACAATTATGACGCCCTGAAAGCTGTGCTTACTGCAGAGCATGTGCAACTTCATTTTAAACATAAGGGCAGTTGTCAGGGGGGTTCGTTCTCGGCATTGTGGTAGCTCGTACTGCATTTCCATCTCTGGGCCACAGCCGACTCTTGGCAGGGATGTGTTAATAAATTATTTGTTAATTTCATGTTGTATTGTTCCCCACTTTCATAGTCTTTGCCCTGCTGGACAAATGGCTCCCTTCCACACCACTCTCTTGGCAGACCTATTTAATGGATATTTATCAAGGATGAGACTTCCTTTAAGACGAGGAAATGCCAGCAGTGCAGTGTATTTGCTCTCGAATTTTAAAATCTCTGAAGAAGTAGAACTTCATACCGAAAATCTTAATGAAATATGAGCACTGCACCGAGCAGTTTTGGCTGCATGAGGAATTTCCTTTCATCCTGTATAGACTATGGTTCTTTTCGAATTTAAGACTATAGGTATGCTTTATTAAAGTACTTCTTTGACATTTTTTTTCCCTCCAATTCTTCAGGATACCAATGCTTAAGACGCCCATACAAGTTCCTGCGGATGGCGCGAGCACCAGCACTGAGATCAAAGTGAAAACTGCCTACAATGGCGAAATTATGATCACCTATATCGACGAGAACATAACTTACGAAAAGCTGTGCTATGAAATTCGGGGAATATGCCGATTCTCACCGGAGCAGGTATGTGTTACGTTGAAATCGCTTGAGAAATGATAGACGTCCTTGCTTTATTAAGCTTGGTTTCAATCCTGAAAGTTTTCTAATTTTCCTCGTTTTTCCAGCCATTCACCATGAAATGGGTTGACGAGGAGAACGATCCCTGCACCATTTCAACCCAAATCGAGTTGGATGAAGCAATTCGTCTCTATGAAATCAACAGGGATTCGGAACTTGTTATTCACGGTAAGTGCTCGAATTTTATTAGATATGTTGCGTGATGTTATACTGCACATCATGCATATATCAGAATGTGCATTTCTGCTTAGTCCTTTTGATAATCTTCAACATTTTTTGAAAAATTTTCAAATCAATTCTTAAGTGAATTATCACTTTGTTAATGAATAATGTTCCACAAGATTTAGTTAACAGATGGGATTGCTGTCGGCTCACTCATCACTTGATTGAGAGGCAATTAAGAAAGGTACGCACCGTAACAGAATATGCTTTCAGGGCCGAAGTATAATCAACATTTTTGATGACCCTTCCAGAAAGGAACAAAGCTATTTTGATTTTTGAGTTTAGAATGAAACGAGCAAAATGATTAAAATAGATACGAAAATATTTCGCTGGGTTATACACGATAGATGTTTAACGTTTTCCTTTCGCTTTTAATCATAGTTGATTTCCGTGGAACAAGGATGCATTTCTTGCCCTTTAGAGCGCTTTGAGGTTAGGGACTTTTTTTGTTCCAGTTCAAATTACACCGAAATGTCCTCCTTCACTCGAGAGGCGTATTTGAACAAAACCACTTTAGTTGCCTCTGTCGAAGTGGCAACAAGGAAGGGGAAGGCACTAAAAAATTATGCTTCCGTCGTTTCCGGCCATATCATTTCATTTTTAATTTTCTTCGGACTAGACGAATTTTTTTAAAAAGCGTTCATTCTGTTGGCTGGAGTTAACTTGCGGTTATTACAGAAAATGGTGCTCGAAAAATAAGTTCAGGGTAATATGCAGCAATAAACGGCTCATTCGTATTCCTTAAGGATGAGAAAGTTAGAGCATTTGTCGGGGAGGATAAGAGGTTATGGAATATGTGATAGCATCAATTTTATGAAGGCCGACCCTCTTATCACGATTAGGTTGTCAGTAAAAGTGTGCCCCACAAAGTGACTCCCACTGATGGAAAATATGCCGATTGTATCGCTGAACGTTTTCAGATGTCTATGTATATTGTATAAAGTATTTTGAATATATGAATTTGTTAAATCTAAAAACATCAAGAGCAAGGAATAAACAGAAGGCGAGTTTTAAAGGAACCTCAATTTTGCCCGTATGGAGAAAGTTTTACATATTACTTACTTAAAGTTTTACAATATTTACATCTTGAGGCCAAAAAGAGTTACACTTCACAAAATAGAATCAAAAAATCAATAGAATCAATAACAACATCCTTAGAAAAAGATAAAATAATCGAATTCGTTGTGTAATGCTTCGAAAGTATCTGGCAGGCATTGTCAGAAAATCCCATTACAAAAAGACAACAAGACAAATTGAAAGCAAAGAAAAAAATAAAATAAAGGAAATGTAAATTAATCAAAGATAAAATATATAAAATATCTGTATTCCTGAAAATGATCGAAATTAAAAAGATTGCTTCAGGGATATTCGTTGCGGGGCACGAAGGGCACTTTAAGTTGTATCCACTTTCGCTTCTGTGGCATGAAGTGAATAGAGGAAAGAGAAGGATGGGGAGTTTGGTATGCATCGTCTCTGGCCTGTAACGTTTATTTGAACGAATATCAAGAAATAAATACTTGGAGAGTGTAGGCAACAAAACGGGTGAGTGCGTAGAATAAAAATTGTATTGGGTCGAGACGAAGGACAACTCCGATAGCCCCCAGGACACTTCTTTTCGGTTTCTCTGCTATAGCAACTGTCGTTGGCTTCTTGTGTAAGATAAAGTTCCGTGATCCAACATTCTGTGCCTGTGACAAGTGGATAACGCTGCGAAAGGCTCAGTAGCGAGTTTCCGTTGCTTTCATTTATTTCCGTCCATCTAAGGGGATAATGCTAGGTGGCAATGTTCCAGGGCTTGACTCCACAAGAAAACACTGAAACCCCAAGGGTTGCTGTTTCTTTCAAAATTTGCATATCTGTTTTCTTGTGCTAGTTTACGACATCGACTGTAGTAGTGCCACTTTTGAAGAAGGGGTATCCCCGTATACAAGAAAGCGAGTCAATTGCGGGAACCCTGGTCGGTGCTGCCACGTTCTTACTGCTTCGCCGTGGTAAGAGGTGGACCAAAATATTTCATCTCTAGTAGTCCTTATACAACAAAATTATAAAACTGATGAGTATTTCGGAAAAGGACTCGGTGAATTTATTTCGACCGATAAGTGACATTCTGGATTGTGGGGTGTAGGACGTAGGTAGACTGTATCAGAAATTGTACAACAAAAGCGGCAGGGAGAGGCAACCTTAATGGGCGGTGAGCATATACAAATTACGTGTAAATTTATTGAACAAGGACCTCTTCCACCAGGATTATGGGACTCTTCGGTACTGTAAAATTAGCATGGAAGTGGTTCTATGGCATGCTAGAAAAGGTTAAATGCTGTTTTTCCCGCAACCATTGTATAATTCTTCAGCATACATTGTAGGCGGTTTAAGTCATGCAAATTAGGTCCTCCTCCTCACCCGAAAGAAGTATGTTTTGATGTTATCCTTACAAAAGATGTTTTGTTCAGCCAATGACAATAGTTATATTTGACCTTAAAAAATGTAAATGGTTGTTGGTACGTGGAATTTTTGTTTTTATTGAAATATTTTACAATATTATCACAAAATATTTTCTTTAAGAAATTAAGGGCTTTAGATTTTCAAATAAAAATTAAAATCACCGAATTGCAAAGTGAACATAAATCAAATTTTCAGAAGTTTTTACACAAATTTTTGATTGCAAAAGTTTTTTGTTCTATATTCTTGTAATTAATCCTCTTTCGCATTTGGTGAAGTTTCCCGGATACGATGAGACCGTTCTGGGCATATTCCTGATACTTCCGGAACAATTCTTTTTTTATTCTTTTCCCAAATACCTATATACCTCCTCTCTAGTTTTATTAGCTGCTTTCTCTACAAGATCTGAGGAAAATGGGAAAAGTCATGCCGACGTCATAGTTTAAACTTTAAACAAGTTGTAGGAAAACAAAAAGTTGCTATTCAATTATTATTTTGCACAAAAGATTTCTTTCTTCGTTGAAGTAAAAAGGACTATGAAGCTACTGGCAATAAAGCAGTCTTACACTTGACGACGAACTTTTCAATAATTTCCGTTTGTCTTTTTGTATGGTTTCGTATTCTATCGATATATGGGGAAACACAAGGAAATTGTGAGTTCTTGGCTGAAGGCTTCCTCCTGGCATTTGCGCTTGGTTTCTTTATTGGGAGAATTGATTAAATTTCGTACAAAACTTACAAGTTTAAAAATTGAATTTTAGGTCATTAGCTTATTGTTTTGCTTAAGTTAAACTGATTTTGTGTTGAAGTTTTAAATGGTTTTTGAGATGAATACTCTTTTTTGACTGTTTGAATTGGACAGATGCGACTCTGGACTGGTCTGCAAATTCCAGTTGTAGATGTTAAACACAAATGAGTATTTTTTATTTATCTTATGGCATACCTAAATTGAAAAAAATCGCTCTTCGGAAGTATGCGCAAATATCGTCTTCATTTCTTTCTTGGCTATTATTGAAATTCGTCTACGAACAATAAATGAATTTGGTAAAAGGTCGTCAACCCAATTTTTGACTGCCCTCAATGTTGCTCAAATGTTGCAAGTTCCAATGTCACAATTTGTCCTGTCTAAATGTGCCTTCAGTAAGTAGATAAGAAAAAAATCTTCTGGCACAGGATGTTTTAATTCGATAACCAGTAAATCATGTTCTTAATCCCGCAACATACGATTTAGATAAATTACGTCATAACTTCATCTTCTCTAGGCTTTTCACGGACCTTACGAGACATTCGCAGGATTTGTCCTCAGATAAAATCCAAAAAATTGCCTTTTGGTTTTTAATAAGCAGGGAGAATTCTTTTTTCCACTTTTAGTAAACGTTAGATCAACAAGGTGCTCCATGTGCCATGAACAGGTTCTGCTCCTGATAACTGCTACAAAAAAACCTGGAAACATTTTTTTCTTTTATTCTTAATAAAATTTTTCCAGTCCGTTCTAATGGTACAAACGCAGAACGAATGATGCTATCCCGCAATCGGTATCCTTTGACGTATTACGTATCATACTACGGTCCTATAAGATCAGGTCGAAGAAGCATTATCTGTATAGCAGATTCCCGCCCCAAATACGGAGTGTTGGTCCTGGAATTTCCGACTCAGATAAATCGCCTTAACCTGGGTAGGAAAAACTCACTCTCGTATTTTTTCTGTATCTTTTTCGGGTTTCCTCTCATTCTGTGTGGACTTTTTATTAGAACCAGTATTTAGGCAGGGCTTAACTTATCTTCTTCGAACAGTTTTTATGCTTTTTCATCG
The DNA here is from genome assembly GCA_963082835.1 of Leptogaster cylindrica. NCBI lineage: Eukaryota > Metazoa > Arthropoda > Insecta > Diptera > Asilidae > Leptogaster > Leptogaster cylindrica. The sequence goes on from OY720105.1 coordinate 51,197,956, forward strand.
AATGCTGTGCAGATTGATGTCACATGGACTAATTATTATCAAAGGAAAAAGGCATAAGCTCAGGCTGAAAAGGACAAAAAATCTGGGATTGAATAATCATAGTTGAATATTCAGGAAGTGGGGGTTAAAGAAAGGTGCAATAAGACAGTTGTAAGAATCGTATAAAGAATTATGCCTTACTGCGGTGAGTTAATGAGGGTTGGAGTATTTTGTTTTGCAGGATTCAGGACATTTCGGCACTCAATAACGAAGGAAAATTTATTTGCCGAGCAAATAATGTAAAATTTGTTATTTTAGATTCATTTGCTTTAACTTCACTCGAAGAATTTACTGTTAGGAATTAACTGTACCCCATGAATTCGGTCCCATGAATTATAATTTAGTTGTAAATTTCAGTCTCTATCTGAACTCCAGATGTAACACCCCGAAATATATCTTGCATTTTTGAAACCCGGGTGTTTTATTTAAAGTGAAGCTAAATTTCTAGAAATAAAAAAGGGTATCAATAATTTCAAATAAATAAATCTTATTTTTGGAACATAAGGAAAAATAGCCATTATAAAATGCAATTTATTCTTCTCCTGCAAATGGAAATTCCTGCAATATTTGCACATTTGTATTTCTTTTAAATTACAAAACAATTTGGATAAATGCCAGATAAAATTAGAGCGAGTTTTGTCAAATCAAAATTTTGCTATGAGAACGGAGAAATTTCACCACTTATTAACTAAAGACGGTTTGGAATTCTGTAAACGACGACAAAAATCTGTTCTCCTCTTGCGAAAATGATTCAAGCAATTCCACAAAAAACAAAACGAAGAAAAACGATGAAAGTTTTTCTATTTCGTCGTGAACGGAGAATACCAAGTATATTCAACCGCAGCATCTATATACACACATTATCCTTTTGCTGTTTCAACTTTAGCCAGTTTTTGCAGTAACAAAAAGTAATTGTGGGTGTGTCCTGAATACTGACTGCGAATCCCGACCGTTCTCAAGTTTTCACCAAAAATGATGTCAAGTTTTGCTTTGCATTCCTTGTTGATGAAGCTTATAAAAAAAACTTCTTTGACCGTCTTGTATTTTTTTGCACCTTTTACTTGGTGTACTGCAGATACACTTTGTGAATGCTTAAATTTCCGAAATCCAACAGTTCATCATTTGTTTTGCCATCAGATTGTTGTTGTATTGTGTTTCTTTTATTTGACCTGAAATCCATTCGATACCGACTGATGTAATATAACATATAGTTGTTCTTCATGCAGACAACATACTGAATAGCTGGAAGAACTGTTTCAGCTTGTCTGAAGTTTTTAAAGCAACTCAACAGAATTTAAGGATATGTGTTTGGTAAATCATTTGTCCTTGCTCAAAAGGTGATGAAAGTAGCTCAGATTACCAGAGAAATGGTTTCCGTTTTGTTCTTTCATACTTATTTTTGGTTTTCCTTTTCATACTAAAGTTGTGCTGTGTTTTCTGCCAAGTGCCTGATGGATAAGTAGAATTATATCTTTATGGGCAGTAAAAAGCTGGGATTGCAATGGATGCATTTGTGGAAAATATAAAGTTTTATGAGGTTCGCAATTGTTGGGAGCGATAAAAACCGATTTTGTGAGAGCTCTCTCAATTTATTTCTCAGCATAAAAGAATAAAGCCAAAAACCTTTGAAACGACTACATATACTACAACAATATATTTATTCATGTATTTCTTATTCTTCAAAATGGCTATAATTCTTTGCTATTTTTTGTTCATTATTATTATCAACTTATAGTGATTATTATTACTATTATTTATTTATGCTTTAATTTATTTCTGATAAACTTAAAGTAACTCACAAAGAAGTTATTCCAAACAGTTGCAAAACAAAAGAGAGAATCATCACAGGAGTTCAAATTCATCGTTGTTAAACATAAACCACAAAAAAACTGGTTAAGCTGTGTTAATTACCCAAAAATCATACCCCAAGCAAAAAAAAAGGAGCGTTCAACATAATTCGCCAATAATTTGTTCTTTCAAGGCTTTAATATTGCAAAACTGCCCCATCCCCCCTATTAAAAAAACAAAACAAAATCCCTCAGAAAGTTAAAGTTCTTCGTTGAAACAAAACAAGAATGGAGAAAGGGCTCAATGAGGGCGGATGGATCGTATTCGGTAGATAAGGGGCAATGTGGTGCAAGGGAGATCAAGTAAATTTTATTAACCCTATCCTTAATACTCTTAGAGAGAGTTAATAGAGATTTATGGAGTTATATTAATGTTCAAACGAGATGGAGAATATGAGGAGCAGTGGACAATTTTTAATTAAACCCAAAAAAACTTGATTATGCTTGTGATGAAACCAGCTAAAGTCCTTGAACTCATCTGCCGTCAATATATCTGGTGGATTAAGAATTAAGTTACGTCACGAAAGACAATCGCGTACTTTTCGGGATTAACTCATCAAAGTGCCATTTTTATGTCGGAATTGTTCTAGGGACTTCTAATTGGCTTCCGCGCGTTTACGAGCCATTGAGGGGTGTGCTCCCCAATCATTAGGGCATTTTGATTGCAAAGTGATTAAGACGCCCAAAACAGTTGCTCCATCTCCCACAAGGGGACATGAAAACTAGCACCAAGGAGGATATCGCAACATTTTGCTCCCCCTTACTGCACCGGCCCATTCACGTATTAATGCTGCTCCCGGACTTTTAGGCAATTAATTCTTCGCTTCATCCGAATAAGGATCTAATCATGTACTTTCAACGTATCGGGGTAGTTGTCTTTTGCGGCACCTCTCCGGCGTTCGAACACCCTCGTAATAGGAGGTGCTCATCTTTGTAACACGTTGATATGTATCTGTTTACTTTTAATTAATAATTGGATCCAGGAGCGGGCGGTGTGTGCTGCCTACCGAAAGCGAACACATTTACGTTTCGGATAATGGAGACATTTAACGAGAAGCGGGCGTCATTTCTAGCGCAGAAATGGATTTGTGTACGGATTATGGTGATGCTCGTCCTTGCGCGAAACTAGATTAGGCACGTTCAATGTTCATACCGAATCCCGTACAAGTACTTCTTTTTAATGGGCAGAGTAACTTCCATAATGCACTATTTGTGATATGGTTTTTTGTTTCCCCCGTTCCCAGTTTTTTGTTTTGTGAAATTCCACATTAGGCAATTAAGTAATGACGGTGGCAAGAAGTGTGATTGAAATTGGTAATTTTTAAATGCAATTAAAACTCAGAATTCTGCCCGAAATGAGAATTTACGGGATTTTCCCAAAATTCTTTGGATCTCTCGTTAATAGATTTATTTGAAATCCACAGAAATGTTTCAATGAAACTGAGTACTCGAAAGTGGGTGTCAAATATTGATTCTGTGGTTGAAAACAAACCGTTTGTGGTTTAATTATTTTAAGCGACAAAACCCATTTGTGCAAGTAATTCTGTAATTCTCGATGCAATTCAAAATACTTTTGGTACTTGGGGATATGTGATTTAAGGGAATTATTATTAATAGCTTCCGTTGAAGTTGTAGCTCGCGTTGTCTGAACTTAAATACTATACTATTTCTTGATTACATTGTGAAAACATTTTGTTAAACAAATTTAAAAATCGAGAGATTCTGTAAACCCAGTTTTACAGCATTCAAAATCAGATCTTTTTTTAAACTAATTTAAAATAGACCCTAATTTTTCTCCATTTATTTCTAGAAGAGCTCCAGAGAAAATTCTGTATCTGTATTTTTATCTGAACCCAATTTTCTTTTGATAAATGTTTTTTTTTTCGGGATTTCATAACAAAATTATTTTTGTTTGACATTTTGTTCATGTATCTCCCGCCTGCTTCGGATACCATAACAAGACAATTTTTTCGGAAAAGAATTTAAAAAACATATTAGAAACAAATGTTTTTTATAGGTTGAATAAATGTTTTTTTCTGATGAAGGACTAGACCAAAGGATCTTGGAGGTTTTTTGTCCCTAATTAATTATAAGAATAGGGGAGTGGGGGAGGCTTGCAGGATACAAATCCGGTTTTTGTTAAAAAGAAAATAACCAGAATTATTGACTCATTATTTATTATTATTATTCATTAAGGCTAGGATCGATCATGTTCGATATTTAGGTTACTCCTTCGAAGTATGATTGGGTTGGCATAGTACTATCAGTACTATAATTTTTTTGTAACCTGTTCGTGTAAATTTTTTGAGAAGAAACCAAGGTTTTTTTAGTAATGCACATCTCCATGAAAATTGTTGTACTCAACTAGCTAACGTTAATTAAGTCCTTACATTAATATTGTTTGCGCTTGGACATAAATTCTTGAACGCCATAAAACATGAACATAACAATCAGCTCAACTAATTTGGTTAAAAGATCTTCTCAACGAATTCCTTGTGATCCTTTTCCTTGTGAAATCTCAATAACTGCCCGCCTGACAAATTACCATGAGTCCAGTTCATTTGAGAGTCATCCGATTCCATCGCCATTGAATCTAATCTCTGCGCTGCTGTACTGCTGTAGTTAACCACAAAACATCGGTGGGTTCGCAACATCTATTTTCGTTATTTAGGAAACTGAAGGCTATATCGAAAATATCTTGAGCTAACTCCAAACCATAAATCTTTCAAAATTTCAACAGGAAAAGGCAGATGTCATGACTTTTGTTGGTCCCTACCAAAAGTTCCAACACCATCAAAAATGCTGGAAAAGAGTTTCTACATAGAATCATTGGTTTTCACCAGTTTACCCGTGTTTCCGCTTTCTCCACCCCATCCATCTTCATCCTTTTCAAGTTGAATGTATTTGTTCTAAGTTTGTTGTGATTAATCTAGCCCCATTGTTGGGGATGGAAAACTGATCGAAGTTTGTAAAACTTTTTCTACATCAACAAAGTTGTCGTTGTTGAAAGAAAATGCTTCTCAATTTTAGACTACAATAAATCGACTTGACTTTGTAATAATGATATCGGGGATTCCCCGGTATACATTGAACAAAATTATGTCCACCAAGATGGTTCAATGCAAGCAACCAGATCATGTTTGGTTTGCACACTGTCGTGCATCTTTCATTTGTCATTCCGTGCAAATTAGTGTGACACCTTTGATGAAAATGAAAGCAAAGTACTTTTGAAGTGCTATACATGTTGAGTATTATTGCAATATGATATTAAATTGAAATGTACTTTCTGTTGCATGCTTCTCACTACACCTTATCCGTGATGGTACGGTTAGAATGGAAAATATCGTTTGATGTAATCGAAGCCGACTCAAGATCCTTTTACTGAATATTATGCGATATTTACCTTATGACGTTGGAAGAGAACAATTTCTGTACATTTTAGACAACCAAAATTGATATCCCTTTTACACTATACCCTTCCTGGTAAAATACTTTTTTCCTAATAACGAAATATCCTCCTTGGTGCCGCCCCATGAGATGAACCCCTTTGAATGGTGTTCATGTACACCGAAATGGAGTCTAAACATTTTCAGTGAAAAATGTAGAGTAGGTACTTTAAGAATTGATTGAAATTTCCGTGGAGAAATATAAAACAAATGGAGTTTTGATGTTTTCTGATTTATTAAATTGTAGTTAGAATAACAGAATATAAAATGAGAATGTGAACGATTTGTTTTATTATGAACATTTTTTGAATTTAAAATTTCATTTTATTTGTTTCTAATGAGAAATCCAATAAACCAGTTGCGAAAACTGACATACATAATTGCATTTTTTGTTTGGTGTCCTCCACGCGGACAATCAAGTGACACCCTTTTAATTGAGATCAGTGTAACAATTAATCACAGCTGTATTCTCTCTGATGAACTAGATTAATGATCGCCAGTCAGATGAGTGGCAGTTTTTCCTCCAAAATAAATCATTATTAGGATATGGTTTCTCCCACTAAATTAATTTAATGCAAAATTCATCCTCAACACTTGAACAATAACATTAAATAAATGTTGATTAAAATGGTTTTTCACGAAAGCAAAAGACGAAGCGTGTAAAGTAATCAACGTAATCTACATGTCTTCTCGTGAGAACCAAACAGCGTGATATTTCTCCCCATGTCTTTGCACAATTCTTCTTGCTCCTTGCACTATAGCAACAGGATCCTGCTGTGCCACTTAAAAAGGAGTATGAAGTACCAACGTTCACTGCAAAAATTTGAATGAAAGCACCATTTTTCACGAATGCCTGTAGCTGTGCATTTTCCTGATTGCCTCCCAATTTTATTGTATCTATTCTGTGCGTTCTCCCGAAGGGGACAACGCTTTACCACTCCTTCCTCACTTGTGCATTTTCATTACGTTAAGTTAATGCACCAAAAGCAGATTCCCGAAGGATATATTTGTTTTGTATGCTTCCTTGCGTTTCTCCTTTCTTTTTCGTTTGCAGTGGCTTCCCCACGCGATCTCCCTTTAGTTTTTTTCCTTTTTGTCAGCGTGTTCTCTATATATATATGCACTTCATTTTTTTTCTACTCTCCATTCATTCACTTCCCTGATTTATGTTCCAAAGAGTAAACAATTTAAGGAGTAACTGACAACAATGTAGAAAATACCACATTTTCCTCCTTGCCGTTGCCCTATCCACAGGACTTGTGAAAACGAGAACACTTGCTTAGCTCATCAAGCGGCCGATTTTATTTTTATGTTTTATGGTCTGATGTTTTTTTTTTCGTTCCATCCGAGTAGATGGAGCAGCTTTCTTTCGTCCTGGAGCTGTCTGGTGCTTCTTGAGTTCTCCGAGGATATACATTTTATTTATTTACGTCTATTAATGCTGTTTTAGTGGCACGGCACACAAGCTTTTCTCTTAATTTGAAGTGCATTAATTTTTTCTTGTTTTCTTATCTCCAGCGAATCCTGAAGAGCCGCATCTCTGTGGCTTCCTTTTCTCCTGCAGTTGTACGATTTAAATGGTAAACCAATGGATTTTTGCAGCGTATTGTTCTACTGATTGTTTTTCTGAGCTGCCTTCTCGCTGAGGGTAAGAAGACGTTCAGAAAATTTGGGCTTTTATGGAGTAGTGTGCTGTACACGGTGTGCATTTAACGTCTCTGCAGATCATAAGCCAATCATTATCTAGGTTATTAAAATTTGCAGATTAATTAGTGTTCGAGAACGTGAGGTGAACTGTTTAAAGCAATTTTAGACATATTTCTTGGGATAATTTAATTTTGTATGAAAAATGAAGTCGTTTTATATGCACAACGTATCGGTGTTGCCCGATTTTGGTCTTTTCGAACTTAAACTTGCAATTTCTATTAATTATATTATTGCAACAAAATTTTGCCTCGAAACTGAATATGTTCTTGAAAGAGACAAAGTGACATGCACACAGGCGAACTGAAACCAAATCATTTCCTTTCATATTTCAATATTGAATATTATATGTATACACAACGTTTATTATCTCGCCGTCAAAAGGCAGTGAAATTATTGAATTAAACATGATATGTCCTACTTCCAGAATATAGAAATCCTTTTACTGAATATTGACCTCTATTCGGTTTATTTATCTCTGACCGCATCAAAAGTGTAATTTTTCAGCACCTTCATTATAGATCATATCCGTTATTCGTATATGACATATTAAAATATATGTTAAATAGCGATAAAGTTTTAATCACTTACCATTCATATGTTAAATTCTTTTTCGATTTAATGAACCATTCATAGAAAGTGTGATGTGCAATTAATATCCTACAATAAATATCAGAGCTCGATCAAGACTTAATGCTCATTAAATAAAATGTATACCTATGAATATCTACCATCCAAAAACATGGATTAAAAATCATGAATCCATGTAAAAATCTAATTTTTCCGAAACAAATCTGATCCTGGTGAGGAGGAAGTTTCGGCAAATCAAAAAAAGAAGAAACGTGCTGATTGTAATCATGAAGTTCGGGATGAATTCCGTTGCTCCGTGCCAGTCTTAATGAGACATAATTAAACTTCAGTTCCCAACTTAGTTCTCCCCTGATCTTCTCCCTCCCGCCACGTTCGTACTTTGACTACAATTTACTTCTTCCGAATTACGAACTGTTTCCGGCATAAAATCAATAACTGAATTTCCGGCCAACCCCGAAAAAATGGTGGTGGCAGCCTTACGGAATCGAATATGGTGCTTATTGGTTCGTGGCCAGCAGGATCCAATTTCTGTTGTAACGAGTAAACAATCAAATGCGATATAAGAAATTCATTGTAACTCAGTTTCATTAATTTATCTGAGCCTAATTTCTCGAAAGCCGAGCCTCTGACTGGACTACAATATGCAATAGTACGTAATTGATTCGGCTGTGACCAATGCCACTACAAAACAATGTCAATTTATGGGATCTAATGGAGGTGGGTGTGGGTAGGAACATTTGTTAAATTTTATTAACGATTCGGGATGAAATTACAGTAAGTTAATTTTGAGTTTGACCTCACATCTTAGAATTTTAATTTCGTTAACATTATTAAGTTTTTGTTTATTAAAAGAAAACTTTTTCTAAAGAAAAATTTTGTTCATTAAATTTTTTTTAAGTATTTTAAAGATTTTTTTGGTATTTGATCGATAAGAGACATCCATTGTAATTCTTGATTTCATTTAACTTCCAAACTCAGATGATTTTTGTCCGTTTGTTTGCCAGAAAAAGAATGAATCCAATTTAATTTCCCTTTTGAATCCTTTCAATTTCTAAATAACGCAAATTTGTCGAAACATTTTGAACATGCAAATTCTCAATACGAAAAAAAATGGTATTCAAAAAAATCGATTTCAAAAAGCAAATTCTCTAATTTATATGAAATGAAACCTCAGAAATTTGAACCTTTCGACTATGAGAGTCCATCAATATGCACTTAACCGAATCTTCTAGGTGGTGGAAGCTGGGAAAGGGAAGATGGGGGTAAACAAAATGTGCTTAAACAGGAAATAGCTTCTAGACGATGCAATAGACGGCTGCTTTAGTATTAGTGTTCTAAAAGTGAACAGACATTTGCAGAGCATGGCTTTAGCACATAGTTGTTTTATACCAATAATATTTATGCAAATGTAACTTTTGCACCATTCGTATTGAGAAAAAATTACAAGGATGGGACAGGAATTGAAAATGAGTGAGCTGAATTCGAAGCACTCTTCGGGAAATCCATGGCCCCACTTATTCATGGAATTTTAAATTGTGTAGCAAATGACTTACGAGCTACGAGGAGGGATGTAAGTAAGGCAAGTGGTCTTAGTTCGGGAAGCAATCCTTATATACACTATTTTTTCCTGGCATCCACGCCACGTACATTTATACCAGCAACCTTACGGGATAATGTGTATGGGTTATAAGGAACAGGTCAAACATAGAGTTCCCCGGACGTGGATGGATTTTGAAAAACAAGTGAGCTCCTTACCTGGACCTACCCTGTTCTCTAGCGTCAAAGAGTAACTGGATTTCTGCGGGGCGACATGCAAAAATTGCAAAATAGTTAAATCTTCAGGCAAGTTAAGTAGTAGTTGGTTGGAGTTGTGTTTGCTCCCTCTTGTTGCGTCTCGCCCGTTTGTATTAATCTGTGTAGTTACACCAAGCTCTGGAGTGTATCTTTCCTGTCGATGGACGGTGAGAAAGAATCAGCTGTGATTTAACAAATGCGATTAGGAGAAACAAACTATACACACACAGCAGATATTTTAGCTTCGTTTTCTTGCACGTTTTTATCAAGTTAGGAAAAATTTCATATTTAAGCAAAATCCGAATTGAGTTCACATAAGTCTCAGCCAAATTTGATTAGTTATGAAACTTTTATTCACTTCTTCGTCCTTAGTAAACAAAAGTTGCTAATCCGAACCATAATGTAAGAACGACTCTAGAAAGGAGAATTGTATCCAAATGGGATTCCGAAAACGAATTCTTTTTCTGGATTTCATAACTTTCACTGTATTATTTCTAAATTAAATAAAAGTTATGAATTTTTGCTTTATGGACGAGTGTCATTTCAATTTATGGACAAATTTTGCAAAATTTTCGAAAACTCTGGGAATTGTGAAGATTTAGTGAAATTGTGATTTGGGCATTATGTGGAAAAGTTCATGGAAATATTGTTGTCCTTTTAATTTAATTTATATGGAAAATTGTTGCTCATTATTTAATTTATATTGTGCTGTGATTTTGTGTTTTGCTTTAAATAATTTGATTTGGAAAATACGAAATATAAAATTGTTTAGATGCACCAAATAAATTTATTAGGAACTGTTTATGTACAAAATCCATTCAATTTCATGTCTTACATAAGTTATAAATAAATTAATAAACAAACTCCTTCAGCTGTTCCTGTTCCTATTTTTTGTAAAAAGCGGACATTTTTTTCTATTCCAATAATCGTAAACATTAAAAACCAATTGCATTTTAATACGTTATTCATGGCTCCTTTTTTACAAAAAGCTAAAAGCTTGATGTAAGAACATTAAATATTCAACGATTATTGATGCTGGTGACATGTTAGCCATAACTTTTTCGCAGTAAACATAGCCTTAAATTTTGCAAACAATGCTGTAATCTTAAGTGAACTGCTTGTTTTAGATATCATAAACTTTATGTGTTATTTCCACTTTTTAAGATCCCTAATAAATAATAATACTCCAAGACACTCATTTTGTGTCTTCGCATTTCGCAATCACTTATGTTTCCACAAGATAAAAAACACTAATGGTAAGATGAACCTTAAAAAGAATTTTTAAAAAATTAAATAAAATATTAAAATTAAATTAAATTAAATTTAAATTTAAATTTAAATTTAAAATTAAATAAAGTATAACAAGACATTGTATTATATAATATATTGTACTATACATAATATATTGTTTTCTTTTTCTTCCAGGTAAGTGCACGGAATAGTTTGTTTTTCTCAAGAAAACAGCACAAGCAGAAAATGTCAAGTCGTAAGTGAAAAAACCACAAAGTCCTCAATTAAGTTTTTTTGCTTTCTTGACATACATACTACATATTACATAGGTACCTTGAACGGTTAGTGTTGAATCTTTTCGACGGTTGTAGGCTGCAGGATCCTCACTCGAATCATACTATTCTTCTCAGCGCTGCTAGCCTCAGGAAAAAGTTCATCCTTAAAAAATTCCTTTTGTTGTAGTTTTTTTTTATACTTCGTATACCCTCTTTCGTCCTCGCATTCTGCTCTGCTAACGCAAACAAACAAAGGTTTAAAGCGCTTTTGCGCTGAGCCTTTATGTTTGATGAAAGTGTTCAATCGTGCACAAATAATGTAACGAGAACGGCCGCAAACAGTCCCTGGAGCTTTTAGTAATGTGACGAGTTGGTCCTGGGAACGGCACTGGCACTTTTAGGAAGAGCAGAAAGCTCTATGGAGAAAACTTTTTGACGTCAAACGTCAAAGTTCAATTCGAAGGTTGATTTTCCGAGGATAGAGCCCCGCCGCGCCGCCGGCAGAATGTCCCCATGGCCGCTTCACCAGCAAAGCCAAGTACAACCTTTATATAAGCTCAAAAAGAAGTGTTCCTTGAACACCTGATGTACGTATATCCTTCTGGGAGTCTTATGCCCCATTCTTGCAGGACTCTGTACCGTTTGAACAGCCGACATTACAGTTGTGTATGTGCTTAACCTGTACAGAAAATTTTTCGAAACATGAAAGCTCTTCTATGCGAAAGAACCTTCCACTATTTGGTGTTTGCACTGTTTTATGCGTTAAACTACATACCTAGGTGAAAAGATCGCCATCACTCGTCGCAGTGCATTCTTCCCCAGGGACCGGTGCCATAGGAACATGTTTCTTTCAGGTTCCTACTCGTGTGACGTGAATTCATTAATGCTCGCCGGTGAATGAATTAGGAAGGAGCTTGGGAGGATACCGATTTTTTCATTCACCGATATAAAAATGTATTAAAATCCTTGCGTTTATAACTATAAAACTCACTCTCGTAACTCGTTCTTAGAACTAGAAATTTAGGGTGTGATAATCATTTAAGATTCTCTAGGGATACGGAATCCTTAAATGATAATATCTAGGAGACATTATTTTCAATGGTTGAAGATTGTTCGCATTATAAAATAGATTTAGGAATATCAAAATCTTATTTTAAAAATTCAATTGAAAAAAATAAATAAAAATAAATTTGTATTCTCATAGTTATGTGACTTTGTTATAACAAAAGAAATAATACTCTCTTGGTTATCACCTTGACTTATATTTTAGCATTGGTTCAGAAATACAGCATGCTGCCAAAACTTAATTTATAGACAACTAATCTACTTTTGGTGACATAAGTGTGACCTTGCATGTAGCCAAAACCCAGAGTCATCTACAATGATTTGGTTGGCGAGGGATTCCCAAAGCTGGTTATTTATGTAAATGAAAATTGGCTAAAGCCATTCCCACATGACTCAAAATCAAATGAGGGATGTGCATGCGTTTAACTTGTTGTTGTTTTAGAATTTTGTCTGATTCTCCTGGAAGTTTTTTTTTGTTAGTGTTGTTTCATGAGTCATCCTAGAGAAAATTTGTTCCGGAAAGTTTGTTAAACGTTTTTCTCTTCGAAATCCTTTCATAAGCTCTTCAGACCCGATTGTATATTGGCGTTGTTAAAAGAGAGTACATAAACAGCTGACACCGCTGACAAACATGAATCCATGATAGCCCAGGAACAGATTTTCGGAGGATACTTTGTGCAAGTCATACATACGACGCACAACTAAAATCCGGAAAAATCATTCCCCGCCGGTGTCAGGATATTTATCCAGGAGGCGAGGTAAGAGTCACATGCTGTCTGGATCGAGTACAGAAATTGTTTCCCGGTGCTATCGAAAGAACTCTGACATCGCTAGAGTAGTGTATATCATGTTAAAAGTTGGCGCCTGCGTCAATTAGGGTCTGCGCATCGAGCGAACAACACCACGAAGGGTAGTCTCCACCACCAGGGCAATGTTGTCCTAGATACAAGGATTTTGCGAAAAGTTTTAACGCGAAGGAACTCAGATGTGTTCGGAGGGACTGAATTTCGAAAAGAACACATCCTACCAATACAGCTTCACGATTCCCTACCAGGGCAGAAAATTGCGAGAAATTCGTGGGTGCCCTGCATAACTCCACTGGAACTTGGCTTTAGTGGTGTCCAGCTCTTTCGAGCTTTTATATCCTCCTTCCAGTTTTCCGCAATAGTCATTTGAAACAAAGTTCTTAGATAAATTATTTAACCCCATCGCTTGAGCAAGTCGCATTTTGTCAGAAACAGATTAATTTCGTTGAGCTAGCGAGTGACTCGTCCTCATCCTGATCCGTTTCAGTTGCTGAAAGTGTATAGTGTTGAAGACGTTTTTCGAAGTTACAAGAAAAGAAAAACGAAAGAAAAAACTATTCAAAAAGCTCTCATGGTTTGCAATTCGGTTTTGCGAAGTTTTTAGGACATTTTGCGGTATAGTGCGTTATTTTCCGATTTTATTATTGGGCTTGAGCTCGAAGCCAGAAAAAAAAATACCCTCTAACTAGTGCTGGTAATTTATTTTGAATGTGCTTTTGGGTTATTGTGATGAATTCATTTAACGACAAATGCAATCGTTCTTTGAGTTGTTCTCAGTCCAAGGACAATTTGTAATTTTTTTTAAGAGTGTTTTGAATTAAATTGATTACATTTCAGTTACACGAAAAATTCAATATGTGCTCATTAGTATTCATATATCGTTTGCTTTTCTAAATGTAGGACAGAAAACGTTCGACGTGCGCCTGACGTGTGTGTTTCCCGTTGCTAGTTGCCAGTAAGCCTGCTTCATCCGTAACTGAGTTTTGGTCGTATGACATTATCCTCGAAAAGCTTCCAGCATAAAAAAATGTTCCATCGGTAAAACATGTATAGGCGACATTTGTAGTTACTTATTGTATCTTCACCTTTTCCTTTTGTGTGTGTTTCTCACTCAAAATTTTCTCCTCCTTAAAGGCATTCTCTGGTTGATTTATCTACAATTATTCATCCCTTTGTGGCTTTGTGGTAGTTGATTTTGCTATATATTGCGTATTTTTATTTATTTATTTATCTTTTATCTACATTGTAAAGTATTAAATTAAAAATATTCTACAACAAGTTTATACTAGATAGTCCTTTCAAAGTGGGCCCCAATGGTGAGTATTCTTAAGGAAATGCGGTCGGTCCATTTTGTCCCATAAATAGAATGAAAACACAGAAATCAGAATGTAAAGGCCGACCGCTAAGGGGTTGTGGAATGGGGTTACAAGAACGATGATGCGTCTTAAAGCCTTTACACTATTCCAATTTTAAAGCCATTTTAAAGCGTCCATGTGTATGTGTTCAGGGTGTTTTCAAGATTTTAGGTGAAACTCAAACAAAAAAAGTGTATGTTTTGAAAATCTTTCAATTGACTCAATATTACGAAAATTAACATTGAAATGAACGCACGCACATGTATCCTTCGTAAAGACGGCAGTGGAACAGATTAAAATATTTTGTCGTTTTGATTCTTCCCCTCCGACGAAAGCAAAAAACGGATATTCTTCGGAATAACGTTCAACCATGGGGAGTAAAATTAAGTTGTTCTTATCTCTGTTTTTGATGATTTATATAAGTAATATATATAATATATATTGGTTTATATATATTATATAATGCATTCAAGATGTGTACCGGATTATTTAATTCTATGTTTTTCTATTAGATTAAAAAAAACGCTTCAAATTGAAGTGCCACTCGTGTAGGTACTTGAAATTCCGTGTTCTTCTATTGTTCTGGTTTTGATGGTTGACCTCTTGTTGGTATTCTATTCCACTTCACTTCGTGGCATACCTCTTAATTACGCTACTAATAATTTTTCTTGTTACAAAAGGGGTCAAGGTTGACTTAAGTAAATTCCCACGATCGAACATTAACATCGTGATGATAAATTACAATTTCATTGGTGCAAAGGTATTTGTAAATCAGTTCAATCAGTGATCTCTTGCAAAACCGATTTATTGCCGAATGGAAATTGTATTGGCCGTAAACTAAATTGATAGGAAACAAACTGGAAGCACTGGAAACAGTGCAATTTCCCATCATTTACACGTTTTCATGACCCTTGACGAATTTACAATTTTCTTTCAAGTGACATATCCGTTATGATATAAGAGATGTTGATGAATGCCGCACAGGCATATTATGTTTCTTCACTGCGAATGGAACATTTTTAAATGAAACTGTTTCTTTGGTTTCTTAAAATTTTCTTGAAAATTTAAAACAGTATTAAAGTAACGTTCTTTGGAAATGACTCTTCTTAATGTAGTGCAGAAACGTAAGCTGAAGTGTTTTATTCTATTACGGTCATCAGATATTTCCGTTTTTAATTCATCTATATTAGAAAACTTGCTTGTTTGTATATTTGTGAATTTGTGTATTTGTGTCGATTTAAGGAAAACCTTTCAACGGCTAATTAGCACACTTCCCGTCATCCAATCGAGCTAAAACTTTACAAATAGGCTCGTTGTCGGTGACAATGCATTCTATTCCGTTTTATTCCGTTATCAGAGAAGGAACGCATAAAATCTTTAATAATAATGCAAAGATGACAGCGTTATGCACTGCGCATAAAAAAATATATCATAAAATCAAGTCATCTTTTCTTTTTTAATTTTAAGTGTCACAATTTCGCAAATATGTAGATGAATTAACTAAAAAACATTGTTTTTACGGGTTGTTTTTTTTGAATATGTATGGTATATTTTTAAACCAAGAATTTCTTTACACATATTCGTATATACTAGATAGTAGGTATATACGACTTTAAAAGTATGTTTATCTTTTAATAAAAAAAACTAATTTGCTGAAAAAATGTGCCATCCTTTGTGCTTTGAGTTGTGTAACCCTTTCATCACCAAATTGAGTTAATGAATTCGTCTTTTTTCGTAGACAAGCAGTCAATACACAAACTGCAAGATATCGGTTTGCGGCACATTCTTTCGGTTCCGAATCGAGTTCGAATTCCACAGGACGCTTTTGAACCATTCCAGAGAACGGTAATGAGAGTAACTTTTTCGAACGATGAAGGAATGGTTCAATGCTTCTTTTTACCAATTTAATAGACGAAATCGACGATGGATTTCATTTCGCTATTGTGTTTGCGTAGGGGGCTTTTTCAGGCACAGATTTCGCAATATTCCCATTAAATTTGAATGAGTTCTGAAAATGAAGCAGTCATGTTCAGAAGGTGCTCCACTTTTTTTACCATAATTTTTAGCACTTATATTTTATGACAACTCTTTGAATCTGTCAGGAAAAAAGTGCTTTCTGTAGAAGCTCACTTTGTCCTTGGTGTCGATCGGATGGGATTTCTTCATACTCCGAGGTGACATAGAGACGTGTAGACTGCAGAGTGACTATGGAAGGTTTCCAAAATGCCCCAGTCACCTTGGCGACAAATTTTCCATCCCTTGGGACAGGATTTCTGTAGTAAATTTATATCGCAAATATCGTAGTTATCCATGGCACCTTAAGGTTTTGAATATTTGAATATTTGTTTTTGGGGGAATCTGCGTTGGTGTCGCACAGTTGCTCTCTTTTGTTTTAAACTGAATTTTGGACTTGCGACAATAAATTTACCAAAGAATTGTTTAAGGCAGGAAGTAATTTGGAGGTGGGACGCATTAGACTGCTCAGACATATTTGCTCCGGAAGATAAGCAAAGAAAGGTGTGGTCTTATTAGCAATCTTAAGGTTTCTGTGTCAACATCAAGCAGCAAATTAGAATTTACACAGAAATACTTCAGAACGACGACAGATTTGGATATGATACCGGTTCTGGGTGGTTAGAGGAACATCAGGGGGACTGAACCAATATTCGTACTGTCACTCAATAAACAATACTCGAAAACTTATCATTGTTCCTTTACGAACATGCGTAAAGGTAAAGAATTGTAAACTAACGTTTTTGAATTAACATAATGTAACCAGAACCATATTTATTTCTTGTTAATAAAATCTATTGTGATGTTGTAAAAATGGCGCCCAGAAGGAATCCGCTCACCCAGAGGGAAGGAAGTGCATCAAAAAGTAAAAAGGACTACTGGGGCAAGAGAAGAATACAAATATTCTTATATATTGTGAATGACTTTCAGTTTGTTGCAATTCCGACGTTTTTACTGGATTTGAAGTATACAGAATAAAGAAGCTAAGCTTCGTTTCTAATATTCGAAAGAATTGTTGTTATTTTTTGTATCCTTCCTGTCCTTTAGAAGCTAAAGAAAAGGACACCGTTAATAAAAAAAGGGTTCTTAATTTCTTATGCAAAATTGCAATCTTTGAAGAAAGAAGAAAGTTTCTTTTTTCCTCTGCTTAGTAAAAATAGTCATTGTAACTTGAGTGTTTTTGGTTTCCAATTTTATTTATCCATCATTTATGACAATCTTATTTTTCGTTCTCCCAGTCCTTATAAATGAGAGACACAATACAGAACAATTTCACAACCACTTGACACGTTCGTTTTTTCCGAAGCACCCTTAAATATGTGCTCGAAAAAAGAAGAAAGTATCAACAAATTGTGTTTCTAGGATTACACTTCAGAACTTGTTTAATTGGAGTGGGTAAACAGGATTCCCCACCCATTGACAATGTATATGTATGTTAATTCCCGAGGCATTCTCGTTAGCCAAACCGCTCAAATAATTTGCACTCAAAGGGTTCGCAGTACCTGTATTTGTTATTCACCATTTATGATGTTGTTCGGAATGTTGTGGTAGGCAAGAAACAAATATGAGTTATTGTTTTTAAATTATGTTTAAATATTTTGCTTTTGTAGATCTCAATGTTTTTGTGCTGAAGAAATTTCGCAAACTATTTTGTGGTACGAAAGAAAGGGTTTGAAATGTTCTTGTCCTCCTTTTTTAGAAATTGCTCCCTTCTTGAAATTTATGGGAATTCTAAATAATCTAGGCTTAAAATACTCCCATAAATTTAGATAACTAAATTGAGAAGTTTATTTTGGCTTATCCGCACTGCATTTATCTCCCGTGAAAGAGTTGGTTTTTGTGGTTGGTGGTATCCTGTTTAAGGGAGCAACTGAATTACGATCGCTGTGGCGGTTAAGTGGCTTGCTTATCGGTTACCCGAAAGGTGTTCGAATGTGTTACAAAGGCACGCGACCATAATCAAAGGATTTCAAATAATACTTTTGAGTATGGATTTTCGAATTATAGGTGTTCTTATTTACTACCCTTGCACTGCCAGAAGTATGGCAAATTATGCTGTTCTGAATTACTATACATTTCCTTGTTTTCAAAATTTGTAATGTTACCATTAAAACAGGTTCATTCGAACATTCATATAAAATACAGTAGGTACTGATTGTGAGACTCGTACTGGTTTGAAAAACAGAAACAGAACAAAATATCGGAAAAAATTGTTGGCAAAGAAAATGCGCTTTTGAGTCTCGTGAACATTTTTCATGCCAATAATAACTGCAGCAGCACTTGAATGTTAATGCAACGCAACAAATACTGCAGTGCACTTACTGACGAAGGATAGGCACAAAGAACGGTTAAGTTGGTTACATTTTCTTTTTAAACTCATGATTTTACTTGGGAAACTTTCTTACCTAATGTGATTCTGGATACAAGGGAATAAATTGCTGTTTTTGTTGTGTTTGGAACGAGAAAGAGTTTCTCTTGTTGTTCTTTAAAACTTCAAAGATATATTTTCATAAATTTTACTTATCGAAATTCCCAATTCTAAAAATGATGGACTCTTTTTTAGCAAATATTTATCAATGGAGTTTGGAGTGTTTGCCGGAGGGATCTAGCACACGAATGAAAATCCTTTTTGGTTTTATTGTTTTTTTAGGTAGATTTCAAAGAAAAATCTACCTATTGAGATGTATACCATGTCACGACTTTCGAAAAATTCTTTCATAGTTTTTCGTTTCATGTCTCCCTGAGTAACCACCCTCTTTTCGAAAGTTTATATACTCGTATATATATATATATTTACACGCTAGAGACTGTATTTTTGAAGATATTGGAACCAAACTTTAATATGTTATTTCTGGGGTTAATAGCTCGGTTACGTTCGTTAATGAGCAAAATCACCCTAAGGGGGTGGCCGGGGGAGGGTGTTGAAATTTTTAAAAAATGATATCTCGGCCCCTATGAAGTTAAGAGAGAAACTTTATTAGCATAAATTAGAGTACTCTCCATGAGGTTAACGGTGACACCACCAAATTAGGGGTTGGTGGGGTACGAGTGGGGGTGGGGCTTGGAAATTCGAATTTTTCTAAACCACGTCTTGTGGGGTATCGTTGAAAAGATCATCTTGACGAGTAGCTTATAAATCCATAACGTGTATCTCGTCTTTGAAATAAATTACCCCAATAAACGCAATCGAAACACTTCGAAATCTACCTCAGCCTGTAGGCCTGCCGAAAGGGATTAGTTTTTTTTTTTTTTTTTTTTTTTTTGGTGGTCGAGATGAAATTCAACGACCTTAGCTGTTATACATCTCGGACAGCTTTTTTCGACTATTTTATTTATGTATTTCTTCGTAAAGCTCATAGCACTGTAGTTTTAAAGTGTGTAAATTTCGTGCACTGTAAGGGAAGTATTTGTGCCTTTTGAAATTCGCTCAAACTAATCCTGAAACTCATCAGGGTAAGCAAACAAAATCATGGAAGCGAAAACACTTGAAAACTTTTCCAGGAAGCGCACATCACATGCACATCTAGTTCCCATGGGATAAGGTATCCTTTCGTAATTATTTATTTACGCCTTCGAGGGATTTCATTGTGACGCTGCAACATATAACCCTTTTTCGTTGAATTGCATTCAACGGGCTAGTGCGCCCCTGACACAGGCTAGACCCACCAGTGGCCAAAATGGCAGTCAATTTTTTAAAACATCTTATATTACTTTATGTTTCTGTCCTCTTTATAAACACGAAAAGTAAACTGGCGCAAGAGAAACTCAGAACGTTGCATTTATCGATTCTTTTGCTTTTCTTGATTATATAAAAGAATTCATTTTTATTTAGGATATCTATCTTCCTTTGTTGCTGAGAAATATTTTTTAAAGAAAGACTTCTTGTTGAAAAGTGCTCACATTTTGTTTCGTAAATAAGTTTTGAATAATTTCTGACGTGTGATTGTTGTGACGAGGATTCAACAGTGAAGAGCAGAAATGGCGTGGGGCTACTGGAGTGCAACGACTGTAGATCGGGGTCGATCGCCACGTCGAACCACACAATGCACTGCGGTGCCGGTGAATCCGGTACCCCAATCGGAACCCCCCGCCCCAGCGACCACTTGCTACAGTCCGACATGCCGGAGCCGATGCACCAGTCCCTGCCATAGTCCATGCCCAGATAGCCCCTGTCCATCAATAAGCCCGCCGCCGCCTCCCGTCGTTACCCAATGTACACAGCAACAGTGTCAGCAACAAATGTTACCCCCCGAAGAGTACTCCCGACGCCCCTCCCTCGATCGGCTGGACAGTCCTCAGGTAATTTCTTATTTTATTTCACTGTAATTATGGACGAAATGATGTTACAATTAACTCTTAGTATCATTTGCATATGCTCGCTCATTACCATTAATTATTGAGATCAATTTAATGTCCAATGACTGGTTCCCCTCGCCCGGATTTGGATCCCCAAATCTAAAGACAGCTCGGCTTAAATGTGATTTATGTTGTCATGAAAACGTGTTGGTGATTAAATTTACGACACCACGCGATACATGAACACCTGAAATTGTATAATTTATATAGAGTAATTCTGTAATTGTTTACACCGCACTAAATTTAACATTGTTTTGTACCGAAAATTAAGTCAAAAGCTTTGCACAAAATATTACGTTATAACGATCGTGAGGGGTTGGTTCTAATCCATTGAAATCGTGTAGCTTTTGGAATACATCCTTGCGATATTTTCACAAGCTTGCAAAATTTTGCCATTAAACAGTTTTATAATAACAGACGATTCAGCCCCGAAGCTGGATATGAGAAATTTTAGCAAAACCCAAAACCCAAGGAAATGCATCATTTATTACTACCAAAAAAGCACATCCAATTTGTCATTTTTGCCATGTCACTGCATCCTGGCAATTGTTGGAACTAGAAGTCCAATGAACTACCGAAATTAATCATCAAAATACCAACAAACGAATTTTATAACCACCCGGCACAATGGCGGGGGTGAGTCAATGTAACTCAAAATAGTGTTTCTTTCTTCTCTTCTTTTTTTGTGTTGGTTTTCCTGTTTTTCATCTGTAGCACCTTTTTACGTCGTCGTTGCGCTCAGGTGAAAGATTAAAGGGAAATTTCTACGCCACGATAGCAGATCAAATAGATTTCGCTAAGCAAAGAAAAGATGTTGGGTCTGCAGTACAGTCCTGCGAAAAGTGGTTTGAATACTCGAAGGGATGCGACCGTAAGACGGTTGATCAGTTATAGGTAAGTGGGTGAATGTGATGGAGGTCAGATGTGGGTGGTTGTGCCAGGCGTTGCTATCCTCTTCTTTTTCTTCTTATTGTTTGTATATATACATACTTACTTTCACCTCGAATGCGCCCTTCTTCAGGATGGCATGAAAATTGGTTCTTAGGGGGATCAAAATGTGGAACTTTCTTAATGGTCGATGGCTTCGGCGTAGAGTGAAAGCAGATTGATTTGTCGATTCTATTCGTCGCATACCCACAAATCATCCACTTTGTTCGGTTATGAAGAAACTACTCAAACGGGAGATACGAGACTTTGTGTTTTCTTGCCGAAACGATTTCCCATATATATGACCGGAGGAAATTTTCTGGCAAGTACTTTCCAGGGTGAATGGGGTTCCGGTGTAAAGGACATTGAAGGAGATTTGGAAATTTGGGTGTTTGCTTTGGTACAGCGCCGATAAAATGGATTGGAATCGTGGATTAAATTCGAATACTGTTTACCGCTGAACTTCTCAGTTCTATTTGGGGTTAGAAAAGCTCCTATTTTCTCTAATCTTCCCAGTTTATCAATTTGAAGATTGATTTTAAACAATAAAAGGAACAAATTTATTCTGTTACTCTGATATTGAAATGTTGTTCAAAGCGTATGTTTTTTTCATATTTTAAAAGGGATGTCTCTAAGCAAATTCAAATTATATTTAATTTTTCCTCTCAAGACAGTATTTGTAGATTTTTGTGTTATTTTCATTAAGTACTTCGACTACTCAAGAAAACATGATACATTTTAGGTTAATGAAATTTGCACATTATTTCTTGAAAGTTCATTTCTTGTTTTTCTTTCTTAAACAATCATCTTATCTAATGGAGTCAAAATTCAAAATGTAACGTAATCTTTGAAGTAAAAACGAATACGGATTCGCACACCATTTTATCAACCTACCAATTCCTTTAGTGTCTGCAGGATAGCTTCCAAGGATGAAGACAAGAGTAATCACGAAAATGGTTTCTATTCTTTCAATTGAACTAGTTCATCATGGTTTTGCCAGAAACAACAGAATTTAGAATCTGTTAAGCGAACTGAAATTCTCCAACAGAAATAACGGTTTGTGGGTCCGAGTTTTGGAATAAAGTGATTACAGTCGGAAGCTGAATTTATAACGAGTAAAGATTAATATCATTCCAAATAAATAAATAACTGGGTACGGTTTACAACACCGGTTTACATCAGCATGAGTAATTAGAAATTAGCAATTCTCCGAGGGGATTTCCCAAGCATAATTATTGTATCGAATGACAACGGAAAGTCTGCAATCGTGCCAATTAGAAATGGTGTCCGCCAGGAATATTTCCAGTAGAAAAGCAAGCAGTTCGCCGTTCAGGCATTATTATTTTACCGTCCACTATATTAATTAATGATTGCAGCCCTCAAATACATGCAATTTGAGCGAGAAACAATGGATGCCAGGGGGCGAACCTGAATCGCGCTGCTCGATATCGTAGTACATAGTTGGTGGACAAAAGAGGCGCATACCTGTGATCCATTTCATAGGGAGGACGAGCCTTGGGCGCTTGGGCCATGTATACTCGCATAATAGGGCCTTTCAGGGGGTTGATTCATTGTCACGTGATTACATTGCGGCGCGAAATTCCCACATCTTATGAAATTACCATTTAACATAGCTGAATTAATGTCAAATTTAAGTAAAACAGAAACGCATTAAATTGTGGCACATGCACGGCCCCTCGGGGAACACCCGAATGGCATTTCCGGGAGCACTAATTGCATGTACGTAATCCTCCCTCTTGGCGTCATTTGTCCTTCCTGCCATTCCTGGAGTTTGGCTCGCACACAATATCATCATACATAACACTCACACAACCATCATAACGTTCCTGATCCGGCGTAATAATGGCCTTGTGAATACACAGGAATATTGGAAAAATTCAATTGCGGGAATTCTTAAAAAACATTTTTATCCTTTTTCCATAAAAGTTTAATTTATGACATTACTACATCGCGCGCAATGTCCTACTTCTATAAAAGATTGCATAGTGTGGAAATCGGGAATCGGGGGAAGAAACTCTGTTGCAATTTTGTTTCTTTAAACTTTTACAGGTTGTTTAGGGGGGTGGGGGGGGGGGGGGGGGGGTGTTCTTCTTCAAGCGCAATTTCTTATTTATACTTATGTCGTTAGGTTGGCTGTAGAATTTTTCATATCTTCCACTTCAGCTAACAATAAATTGGTTTTGTGTGTTTTCGAAAAACATGAGTGACACAAGCGAGGAATTTCCACATTTACGCCAAGACTGCGGAGGTGAGTTTTCAGATTGGCTAATCAGACTTAAAAGACGAAACGACAGCGACTATTGTTCTTTGTTCACTATTCAATAAAGTGCAATGCACAAAGGATCAACGTTTGTGTTCCTTAAACAGGACAAATTGCTTCGTACAACTAGCACTGTTTGTTTGTACATAGTAATACTTCATCGACTTCGAGAAGACATTGAAATATTTTATTGTAGTTTTTTTTTATGTTTCGGGTTTTCGAAAATGTGTCTCAGACAGAAACGAGCGAATAAATGTATTTTGAAGATGATTTCAGTTGATGCTTATTGTTAGTAAATATGTATAGGAAAACATATTCAAGGGACTAAAGAATAGTCACGAAATGGTCTCGATATTAATTTTACTATTTTCTAGTGCCTTTTGCCTCTTAAATCCTTTATCGGTTCTTTCCTTCGTAATTTCTTAACTCAAAGTCGTGAAGTTCAGTTAGGAAACACATCTATGAACAAAAACCCATGTGAGAGTGTTTTTGAATTTTTCTCTGAAAATCAATTCTTTTCAGAAAATCTTTTAACATTAATTTTATTTTTGCAAAGGAATAAATTTCCAAGGGATTTAAACAAATCATTTTGGGACCCACAGCTTTTCTTCCACAATCACGCACACATGTTTTTGTAATTCTTGTCAAAGTGCAAAATTAAAGCTTTTCCGAATAACTGCAAAAAAAGAAATGAAAAAAAGTACGTTTCACAAACAGTGTAAAATAACTTAATTCCTTAAGGAATGAAAATTTTCATCCGACGCATACAAAATTCCATCTAGCCGCTCGATAATACCAAGTCCTTTATAAATTTTAACTAAAGGCGTTTCGTTTCATTACTTTGAACCTATAATATGTAATATGTATTGTATAGTGTATTCTTCGTTCATCGATAACTATCGCCCAAGATCGCCGGATGAAAACATAAAACGGAATCGCTCCTCTGAATTGAGGTCACAGAACCATCGGAATGAGCTTAGCTCTTTGCTGGTACGAATTCACTAGCGAATTTACAGGGCAAAATATTGGAATTTTATCAATTGGAAAATTTTTAAATCGATAAATTTAAATCGAGAGGGGAATCCCCGTTTGCTGAGAATGGCATTTCGAAAGCGTGAAAAATTTATAACTATTAAAAGTTGCGGCCCAGCAGAAAAAATCGATGGCGGAGAAAGGTTAGGGCTGTACCAGTATTTTTGTTTTTTGTTTTTTTAGGGTGTTTGTGATATAGATGAGCGGTTGTGTATCATAAGGATAATTACTCCGTTCTTTTGCTGCGAATGTAAGAATGTGTACAATGCACACTGTACAGAACGCACCACACTAACGAGGCTCCAATTCTTTAGCGATTTAGCGCTGAAAATTCCCTTTAGTGTTCCACAAACGCAACAGCATTCTCCATTTGTCATTATTTTGAGTACGGCTTAATTTAAGAATGTAATGTAATTCGTCGTGATTTATTTTTTTATTTTGATAAATCATAGATTATCTTATGTTGAATACCTTTAAATTGGTGAAAATCATTACCAAACCATAGAAGATGTGTAAAGTCAAGGAAGAGGTCATTTTGGGAAACATTTTCGTAAAAATGTAGCGAAAGAAATTTTTCATCGAAATAAGAAGATTAATTTCGTAAACGTTCTGTAATCTCGCAATCAAGTGGTCAATTTCGTAAAAGGCAATTTCGTTTTTCTTTTGTGCAAAGCTTTTGGCTTTTGTTTGTTGTTTTAAGTGCTTCCAAAAATAATGCCAATTTTATGTAGGTACTCTGGAATGTTTTTGTTTTCTCCAAATAGTTAACAATTTTCCACGATAATCCAATTAAATCACAACGTGGAATCAGTCATTGGAAAGGACACCAATGTAATAAAATTTGACTCCCACTCATTAATCCTTTCATGTTGCACGAACACTGATGTGGTGTTGGTGGTTCCAGTGTTCATAGATCATTTACGGCCGGCTGAAGCTGGTTCCCATTTGCATTTCGTCCATAATTTAGTAACTGAAAGTGATCCTTAAAACATGGATGCTACAAAATCTGATGTAGTCCTACGATTTTGGCATACAGGCAAATCAATTATCGGATATCCTGTGTCGGGGCGCAACCGTGTCATCAATCCAATCAGCCAGCAACACACTGACTCGAGGTGCATCAATACGAGGCGGGCCGCCGCCGCCGTGCATACAGGGCCCAGGCGGTGGGGGAGGCGGCAGTGCGGTCATCATACCTGGCAGCATTGATACTGGCGATTATGATGTTCCCCATCCTCATCCTTACACGCATCACTATATGCAGACATCATCGGTGACACCACCGCATTCCGCGATGAGCTTGGTCAGTTCTCGTCCGGGCTCCGCTGGAGGCTCTGGGCACGGATCAGGAGGATCCAGCTCCAGTCCTGGAGGCTGTGTGAGTGGCGGCAGTGTTATCATGACTGCCAGTGGCATTCGCAGCACCAGCCGTGGAGCGGGGGACGACGGCGAAGGGGGCGGTGGAAGCAGCAACAGTGGCGGCAGGAATAGCGTGCTGGGTGATTTAATTGGCGGCCCCATTGGTCACTCCTACCACGAATGCATCCACTACGAGAGGCTACCAATTCCGGTTCCTATACCTGTTGTGCCGCCCCCGCACTCGGAAGAGGAAATCGAGCCAGCTTATGCCACAGGTACTTAATATGCAGCCAAAATAAATAAGACAGTTTCTTTCGATACCTCCCAGAACAATACGAGGAGGAGACCCACACAAGCGGTCTTAGTGCCCAGCTTCGGTGTATGCCCGTAGAACCTATTCTTGATCCTATTTATGCATGTACAATGCACGAGGACAATTGATAAGGATCTTAAATAAGTAAATTTATGATCTTTATCAATCGTTTTAATATCTTTAAGTTCGTGAATTAATAGTTATCATTATTTTGTAATTTATATTTCTTCGAATTTGACCACCAAAATTTTAAGCAACATGGAACCCAACTTGGGGACTTTTTTTCGTTGTTGGGGGGGGGGCCGAAAATCTCTCTTTTTTTAAAACAATTTCCAATTTCTAGAGCAATATTTTTTTTTTTTTATTAATACCTATCGACTGTTATGTAATTTTTCAATATTAAAAGCCAATTCAGTCTTCTAATTTAATTTAATATTTTTTTTTATTTATATTTCAAACCAAGTATAAAATGAAAATTTTAATTAATTATTTAAATATAAATATAAATTTAAATATAAATACCTATAACTGTTTTTTTTTTTGTAAATTATTTTATGTCTCTTGTTAATTATTTTATGTCTAATTGATTTTACTAAATGACGACGGGGAGGGACGGTGTTGAAATTAAAAAATATATAGTTTATTGTTTCATTACCGTTTTTCTCGCTACATATCTGAAATTATTTTCACTTAACATGTTGTCCTTACATTAGACAATACACTGCAGACAATAACACACTGTATTAAACACTCTCCCGCGTCGGGTGGTGAATGTCCGAGAGGGACATCTCTTGTGGATACTTTGATTTATAGGTCCCTACCTGAGCACATCGAGACAAGCTACAATTATTCCTGATTTGGCTGTAATCCGGCAAATCAATTAATCATCTGATGTGGAATTATTGCCAAGCGAGCCTTCTCACGTACAGGATGCTCTGCTCACCTGACCTATGTTTCTATAACTTTAGTATCTAATTTGCAAATGAAATGCTCGACTCAAATCTAATGTCTCCAACTCCTTCACACCGCCTCTGCAAATATCCTTGTATGATTCCCAAATCGGTGGTGTTCTGGGTGACATAAAAGCTATTGTCCTGGGATATCGAATTTATCTCGAGTCGTCATACAGGAAATTGATTTCAGTTTGCGTCCCGTTTCATTCCTAATACGCTCCTATATATTATGCTTAACTTGCGAATGGAGAGTCCTTGTAAGGATTGCTTTGCTTCTCTTGCTTTTATATTTTGTTGATTACAATAATTATACAAATTAATTTCTACTGTTTATTCTACACTGAGTTTCATTGATTTCTTGATTTGATATGAATAAGCAATATTTTACGTCATTCATATCCTTTCACGTCATCTTCTTGCAAGAATTTCTGACAACTATTAAAAACGCCTTAAATTTAACACGTACTAGTATATGTTATAACAATTCCTGTCAATTGATAGCATTCCTCGCAATATTGAATGCCCTTCAAATAGGAAACCTGAGTCGATATAGCTCTGTTGCATCATCGACGGTATGCATTAGCGATCAAATATCATCGCACCTTGTATTTTGTCGAAGCTTCTTCGTAACGGCCGGCAACTTCTTATCAATAAGACTTTGCTTCACTTTGCGATCCAAAGATACATCTCAACCGATATTGATGTGTATACTGTATAGTATAATATGTTCTGCGAAAAGTTCTGACGTTTAAACTCACTTAAAATATTCTGGAATGTTACTTTTATGTTTCCTTCACGCTTCTTACTACTTTTCATCCGTGATGGTGCTTCCCAGCCCAGCAGATCCTTGTCGAATGCCACGTCATGTTGCATTCACCCACCCATTTCCCATAGAAGATGTGATTTCGTCTTTATGATTTACCTCAACCGTGGTATTCTGGTCTGGCTTTTCCATCCTTCATCCTTTTATATATCCATGCATATACAATATACATACACATAATAATATATTCCAGGTATAAAGTTTTTAGTGCATTTTTATATACGTAAACTTTTACCGAGTTTCTGTTCCGTGACTGTGTCTGATTCGTACTTTTTTAATGCGCCCGGAAATGGCAGGTTTGATAGCGATTACCCTTTCGCTGTGAAACTTACCGTTTCACAGGGTGTGCATTAAACGCATAAATAAATTTCCAATTCCTTTGTCCCCTGCTCCTAGAAGAATTCCTGAACACCGAAATGTACACCTTTCATGTATTTATTATTAAATTCAATAAAGTGCTTCAATATAATTTCGAAAGCAGATTCGTCCTGTTTTCATTATAATATATTGCATTTATTTAATTTCTGTCAAAAACAGAAAATACATCTCTGTTTCGTGAAATTGTAAATACTGCGCCTACATATTATTATTTGATGCTTGTCGAATGGTGAACTTCACATCAGGATTATCGGGTTTGATGGAAAATTTGTGGTTTTGTTTTGTATAAAAATATATGTACAATAAAATAAAGTTCATGATGATCCAACATTTGCTTAACGACTTCTGATAGAAGAATTTATAGTTCACATTAATAAACAAAAATGTATACTAAAAAATATGACTGCTTCTTTAAGAATTTCGAAAATCTATAGATCAAAAATTTGGATGATTCTGTTATTTTGATAAGAGTATAAAAAACTCAAAGAATAAGGCGAACATTGCGACCACTAAAAATATGTCCTACAGACTACAGTTGAATTCTCAAACCCTTATCAAGCGGACATATTCAAAGCTTCCATTAAAGCCTTTACGTGAAGCTTCCCGTTTAGGCATCTAGAGTTACTTATCTGCAGGTTTGTATGCAGCCCAGTTCAGCCGGCATTTTCCATTTCCTGTATAACGGCATCCTGTGGGCCATTTTACATCGGCAACGCCAAAGATGATATCCGTGTGCAATTCCGTAGCACCTAGCACCAGGGGTTTAGTCGTGAAATTAGATGGATTAGATCTTCACATGTCGATACCAAGACGAAATATGATGTCATTAGGCTCGTCAGGATTTAAAGATATTCTGCCATTCAGCAGAGAAGCAGGATGTATTCGGTAGCTTCTTTTGCGAAATGATGGACATAATAAATTTATATGAAACCGAAGGACCTGAATAGGTTATTATGATTATTTCCTTTAATAGCTAAATTGTTTAAAGTTGACTTAAAGCGAAACAATTATATTGAAACGACTGTAGTTTATTTATTGACTATATTAAGAACTTTC
Organism: Leptogaster cylindrica; assembly: GCA_963082835.1. Classification (NCBI taxonomy): domain Eukaryota; kingdom Metazoa; phylum Arthropoda; class Insecta; order Diptera; family Asilidae; genus Leptogaster; species Leptogaster cylindrica. The sequence continues at coordinate 51,227,599 of OY720105.1, forward strand.
AGTCGTTTTGGTTAACCATGCGTAACATGGAATGTTAAACTAGAGATAAAACAACTGTGAAATGTTTATTAATTTTTTCTATATGTCGACTGAGTTAGTTTCGAATATGTTCCAAAATGGTAAGTACCACTATTGTTGTACTTGATCCTGTCCAGTGTTATGCAGCAAACTTTGCAGGGATAGTACCTTACAAACAGTGTCAGCCTGGGACCGGATCTCACTACTACCTCAACACAAAGCCATGCATTTCTGATAAGATCTGGCTCCCATTGTGGACCTTTTATTCACCTCTCTGGATATGAATAAATGTGAAAAGTTTTTGTAGAAACTCCTCCTGGGAACACCTTCACAACAACCATCTTTATGTGTAGCACACTCAGCCTCATATAAATCATGCATGAATTGGTCTGGAATCTGCAATATGCTGTTCTCTCCTAAACAAACTCCGCCATTGTTCTGTTAGCAAATATCATAATAATAAATTAATGGCATAACCATGAACAGAACGGATGTGCCTATGCAAACTTACACAAATATTTAATGTAATTCTAGATTCAATTCCTTGTTTCGGTAGGAGTTTTTTAGAGATACTTGATGCAGATACAAAATTTTTGCCGACCATAATTTATAACATATGTTTCTATATTTAACATGACTTAGGGAAAAGAACATTTTAGCCAGACACAAATACTATAGTGTAACATTGTTTCAAAGGATTTTTTTTTTTTTATTAAAGGTAGTTTTATTGGAAGTATGTACCTATCCAAAATGTTTAATTCATTATATTGAAATTAGTATCGCTTCCAATCCGTTAGGACAAACAATATTGACTGCTAACAAATGAACAAAGGCCTTAAAATCGTGACAAGTGCGTTTTCGCAGAGATTGAGTGTGCCCTGTGCAAAACCGGGAATAATTAAAACCCTACTGAAACCCTTTAAACAAAACTCCATCATTGGCTGGAACAAGAGTCGTGTATATTTACCTGACCGAACGTAGAGGTTTTGCTAATCAAAAGTGGTTTCAGCTAAATAGTCGTAATGCATCGTCCTAAACAGTCGTCTCTACACCTTCCAGCCGCCACCCATTTCACTTCCTACGGCCGGCGGCGTCTGTGTGCTTGAAAAGCCCGAGGAAAACATGGAGCCCTTCATCTGTACTTTTTACCTGTGCAGATGATGCTCCGGCCGAAAAAAAACCTGGTTCTAAGCACGTTAATGCGTGATATTCCTTCTGAAGATTTCATATTGGTTATATTTACGGAGACTTAAAGTTATGAATTCAAGGATTCGAGCAGATTAATTTTAGACGTACCGCAATTTTCAGCGTACATATTCTATAACTTTCATCCTTCCTGCCATTCTTCCACATATTGGTACTATGCCGATATTTATCGTCACTTTGTTTGCACAATTTTTTTAAATCTTGTGCTTTACTCAGGTATCAACGCATAGAAAACCCTCGGCAGGTCGCATGGCAGCACCCTTTTACGAATATGTAGTGTGAAAATACACAAAATCCCTATACAGTTTAAGCAGTACCATGTCTTGCTACCCTGTAACTTTTGGGTCGAAACGACTCCCCATCCTCCGGTCACCACCCTTTTTAGTTCCCTTCTCTCGCCAATAGGCAAGGCAACCCCCTATCGTCAACGAGTAGCCCACGGCTGGCTGCGAAAACTGGAGCTACTTGTTTATTTTTGGCATTCCTAGGACACGTTCGTCCTAGTTTCAATTTCAACAGAAACGGTTCGGAGGATAGATTCAATTACAGAACGTATAGACATTGCGGGTGATCTGAAGGATATCATATGAACAAGCTTCAACTTCAGCTAGCACGAGATTACACCCACACATCGTCATACAAATTGAATTTGCAAATTTTTTGTTGTTGTTATCTGTTGGTTTTTTATGATTTTTATCGTGGATCATCACTATTTCTTGTTTAAGTTTTTTTAGGAATTGCAATACCTAATAAATTTGAAATTTTAATTTTAGATTTGCTCAAACCCGATCCTCCGAGCTTTTAAAAGTTTTTTAAAACAGTTGGACTTGTAATTTCTTGAATTTGCTTTATTTCCAGCATAAAAAATAAGTATAGTTAGAAAAGATCATTGGGATAGTGTTTTCTTCTTAGTATGAGTTTTATGTCTCTTCTTTGTGTATATTAAAAGAAAAAATAAAGAATGTTGTGTATACCCTGAACACTGTGAAAATAAAAAATCACCCTGTAACACCCAATCATTTGAAATTACCCCAACAAATCCCATAATTTTTTGATTTTTTATGTAAGATGATGATCTCACTGAGATCTATAATCCCTTTGATTTTGCCATACGAAATGTTGAATATCCTGGATACCGTAAAGGAAAATGTTTCACAAAACGAACTAATTACATATAGTATTTTTATTTAAGATCTCTCCTAAAAATTGTCATTTTACGTAACTTCCTTAAATTTGAGAGGTTCTTTACGTCATTATCAAAAAGAACCTTCATGGCGATGGCAGTCGCTCTGCTTAACTCACTGAAATAGAAAAAATGAAAACCATGTGTACTTCAAATTGATTTGGGCAATTAATAAGATTTCAAATACGGAGTAAACTTTTCAAAATTGATGATATGAAGAATCCTTACTTTTTCTCGTTAAGCAAATTATGTCGTGATATGTTCCCCATTCATATGCCTACAACTGCATAGCACGGCAAGAGGGTCCTTTGATGTCAGTTAAGCGTGGAACAAGTATATGCTTCATCCAGATGTAGGTATACGTATAGTCGTATATTGGACTCAAACTTTATCCTCACCAGGAATAGAAGAACTTTTTTTTTTTAAATCATTATGTAATTGAAGTGAAAAGAAGGATATTAAAAGGATTATTTTGTTTGTTTTTTGGCTACGACTAGAAATAAACAAGGACATTTAAATACATATTTGTAGGAATAGGTCTTTCATTTAATTTTGTTCAAATATCTTACATATAATTTTATAAACGAAAGTATAACGGCTGCATCGAGAACGCAGCCGAAGTGGGATACGTGGAACGCCTTGTGCGTAGCTGGAGAAGGCGTGTGGGAACTAAGTCATAAAAATAGATTAACCAAAAAGAAACAACTTACATTCTTTATTACAGATAACTTCACGTTCTAATCTTGCAATCTCCGGTGGTGGGCGAGCATTGGCCTCCCTCTAACAAGCTACCATGTCATTCCTGTAAAAAATTACTCACTTGTAAGCCTTATTGTTCCTAATTATATTAGCACGTTGAAAATCGACCTGTTTTTTTAACACAATATAAGTAGGTACTCATAGAGGGCCCTGCAATTTGTAACTTACTAACATGACACTGTTTTAAAAGTTCACTAAAAAACTATTTATACTATAACAAATGCAATTTAAGGACCTATTGTAACTAGATCCACGGTGTACATTTATGCTTCATGCAGCTAATTTCTCTCGAGATAACGTCGGTGATTTGTTTTATTTGTTCCCGATCAAAATCCGGTCGAAAAGCGCTTATCTGTTCGTTGAGTGGATAGATAACAGCCGAACTTTAAATTCGACATGAATTTATCTGTCGAAAGTTTCGTCTAAATTTTGATGTCAGAGTTGCTAAACACTCCGGTTGCACTATTATTTTTAAGAACACCTGCATTTAATTTTCAATAGACCTTAAATTATTTCGTATATTAATGTTCTAAAATGTGGGACGTGATTTTCTTCCAAAAACTTATAATATCGATGAATTTCTCATAAGAAAAAACCTTTCCGGTGGCATTTTAATTGGATGTAAAAACTGTGAGCACGATGCCTCCAACCATTTTGCACTTAGGGTAAAAATTGCATAAGAAGTGTTGCATCATTATCGATTAGGAAATGTTCGCCTCCCCTGACCTCCTATTTGTCTCGTATCAGTTCGCTAGAATGTTTGGGGAAATCGCACTTGCACTTGGTGCGATAGTCGAAATCGGTGCGCGATATTGGAACCCGCGGCACCAGGGCGGTCTTCAGATAAGTCTCGATTCCCAGAAGTGAAAAGAAACTTTGTTTAGTTACATTTCACACGTCGTGCTTTTTATTGGGAATACAAACCGAATGGAAAAATAACACTAAAAACAATGGACGTTTCATTGTTTTGATTTTAGTTCAAAAACAATAACAGTGATAAAAAAGTGCTTGCGATCATGTGGAGTGGAATTTGCGAAGCCGCCTACCTTTACGGGGCACCATCAATACCCTTTCAAATTGGGGGTGAATGTTCGTAATTTACTTTTATTCTATCACTAAACGAAAACCTTCCCTTTCACTTTCAAAAAATTGTTAATTAAATCCAAAACTTTTGTAGCAAGGAATTTAATCTAAGATTTGTGTGGAAACTTTTATGTTTCTGCTTAACTGGATTAAAGCAGGTAACAAAATAATATGTAGACAAGCTGAAGAATCTTGATTTTCCAGAAACTGGGAAAACTACTGTTCATTTTTATCCATAAACTACACACATCCCTCATTACTGAGGGCTTGCAGTTCTAGAAGGAGATGTCAAAGTAAATACAGCCCAAAACTAAAAATTAGAAAAACAATTAAAAAGAAAAAAGTACGGAAAGACAAAACAAACTTCCAGTTGATGGTGATAGGAGATCTGGGTTCTGCGCAGTATGGGAGCACGTTATTGCAAAAAAAAAGATAAAAATACTAAACTAAGTTTCCTTCCTTTTCCTGTGTTGATTTTTGTTTTTATCTTAAAGTTCTTGCGCTTTGAAACTTTTCACACAGCTCATCCTCACGGGTGAACTTTTCCCAGTTTCCACCCACTTGTCTTGACCCAGTTGCAGTTAAAATAAATATAAACATTTCACCTGGAGTATTGTCAGAGTTTGTTTTTCGTCCTTTTTTATTGTTTTTTAAAATTTTCAGATTATTTTTGTTGCGCGTTTTCCCTTCTAAATGTTAGTTGAGGTTCGAGTATCATTTCATGGAGGAGTGTCCTTTAATTATTTTCTTCCGCATCAAGTAGTATTTAATATTAACAACAATATTCAAATGAATATTCAAATCAAAATTTGCGCAAAAAATATAATTTAGTTAGAGGAAATAAATTTTGTGGAAAATTAATATTTTAGTATTGGCCTTTGGTGCACTCAAAAGTAATTAAAAAGAGAGAAATATGATGAGAATGGCGATATTCTTACAGAAAAATTTGCAGGAAAAAAGAAAAAGAAAAACTTGGGAATATTTGAAACAACCCAAAATACCTTAAAGGACATAGAGTCGAGAACTATGTACTATTCGAATGGAGTCTACATCGTCGTTTTGATGCTGAACAGCGTAGAGATGCTTTCAGAACACACAAACGGAAGTCAAAATCTGCTCATTCAGGGATTCTTTCAAAAGTATTTGAAGTCATTCATTTTCGGGGGAAGAAGGAAAGTCTTCGGCACATCATCACAATTTATTTAAAGAAATCCCATCCCTCTGCAGGCTCTTTCACAAACTGCGATTGATGTAAAATTCAAAGAATTGAAGGATTGGAAAAGCGGGCTCCACCCCTTACCTAAATTAATTGTACTCACCACAAAACCAACAACAACCATTCCGGTGGGAAAATTTCAATCGTTGCTTGGTTCAAACCAGATGAGTGATAAAACCAAAATAGTGTGATGTCAACTGAAGGACCAACATGAAGTACTGTCGATTTTTCCCAGATTGAAGGAAACAAAGTCCGTAGACGGTCAAATCACGCACCAGCCAGAACTGCTAGATTTCGGGACAGAGAGAAAGGATGTCAATTTAATGAGACCATTTTCTATTTTGTTGATTGTAATTGCATTTGCGTGACAAAACTAAATTGCGCACCACAATACGAGTGGTGATCAGTATCCAGGATATAATATAAACACGTATTGAATTTATTATTGTAGTCGAGTAACTAAATTGACGTGCTATTTTTAAATCCATTCGGTGCCTATTTATTTTCGATATCCTTGTTGATGCTGGCAGCCGTTTATCGAGGACACGCGAATAATGATTTTTAATGTGGATAGGAGAAATTGCACTCAGTTTCGATTGTTAAAATTTTGTACTTGCATTTGTTAAATGATTTTTTATTTAATGTAACAAAGCAGTCATGGCGCAAGAGAATGGCGCTTTCAATTAAAACTCCTTTTTCATAGCAAATTGTCAGTAATTTGTTCATAAATTACGTTCATTTCAGTGCGATTTGTCTTACTTCCTATAGCGCAAAATGCTATTGTGATTTTCATATTGTTGTCTTTTAACTCACTGTTTCGAATTGAAAGGAAATTTCTAAAACGCATTCACATCAAACTTAGGTTCATGGAATAATTTCAAATAATCATTGCAATTTTATAAATGCAACCCTTTTTTCAGATTCCCTTTTATACATATTATGTAATTCTTTCAACGGACATGTTAAATTCAAACATAAGAACACATATTGGTGCTGAGATATACAATACGAATAAAATATTAAGAATTTAATTATTTCCAACAATGGGGATATGTTTCCTTTCGTGATTATTTTCTCCTCACCTTTATTACGCAATTATAGTCTTGTGAAAAATTGTTTCCTTGCACATCTGCATCCATCTTGTATGTGTGAATTGCACTAAGTATTCAAGTGACAAATTTTAATTTGTGAAAAAAATTATGGTTCAACTCCAACCAAAGTCAACGATTCTGTCACCATTGTAATGTATCTTTTCTTTGGCAAACAAATTGTGTCCTTATCGGGTAACGAGATTTTCTAACAGCATTAAACACATCGTTTATGAGCTAATGAGTGTTCGCCGTTGACAGTGGGCACCATTTTCACCTATTTATGAAATGCTGAAGAACAGAAGCATCTCTCCTCGTTTGGAAATTTAATTTACTTTTATTTCGTATCATAGCATTACTTACAATATTTAGTTGTTCATGCAACATGGATAGGTATGCAATTATGCATATAAATACATTACACAAGGTATTATACATATTTTTTAAAATTGCTTTCACTCAACTGCTTTGGAACACGAACAAATGTGGCCTGGGTCACAAACACATGACGGGTGCTAAATTAATGATAGTAGTCCTTGATACAAGAGCTGATGTTATTTACTTTGGTGCAAAGTCTAATAGGCCTTCTATTCGACTCAGTGTGTCAGTTAATCAAAATAACTTCGACGAAGCGAACAAATATCCCCTCCACAAGGGAACCCTCTGGTATCTCGTCAGTTTTGATAAAACCTTCCGTTTGTTCACCTTTTGCCAGTATGTGCACATCCCATTCACGTATTTCCAATGAGTTTTTTCCTCTCATTCGTCCGTTTTATTTTATTTTTTGTTAATTTTTATTTATGATTTATATTTTCAACCTTTGTTAGCGAGAAATATGTTTTCCTGCCAATGCCCGATTACTGCAATTCTATTCTCATGTACAAGGCAACAAACAATCCAGCCGCACAAGCCCTCATCCACTGGAAATAGAAACTTGCAATTCAGGAGCCATGTTTTCATCCCTTCCGCGAAACCATATCCTGTTGGTGACGTTTAGTGCTGCAAAACGTCCTCTAGATACGAATTTAATCCAATTTTTGCGATTTTTCATGGAAAAGAATTTTTCCATACATATTTTCTCACGTATTCAGGTTTATTATTGCAGATGTACTCGATTCCGGATTGCGATAACAAAATGGCCATGATTGTATGCTCTTCTTTTATTTTTTGTGTGTAATTTATATGCGGAAAAATTTGTTCGATGAGCTGTAAAACCAACGAAGTTCTTGTGGTCCTTTGGGTATTGCTTATCTGATCGCTTCTACTACTCTACTTCAAATCTAAAATTACCGATAAAACCTTCCAACCGTCTAAAATGCAATATCAGAAATACATAAAATTCGGACCAGTACATTTTGAACCATTTTTTTATATCCGCAATTTCGGCTTTTGGTCGATTTTCGTTACTAACAAGAGCACTACCCAAAGTCCATTAATTTCTGTTATAAAACTTCAACACAGTATTAATTCTATCAATTACCACCGATTGACGCTTGTACCTCTTTTATGGATTTGCGCCTGTCTGTCCATCTGTCCAAACGATCAGTCGAGAACGTTTATTAAAGATTAAAATTCGGTACATAGATCCTTCGTTAATAGGAGCAAGTTTGAAAATCAACACAGTTGGGCAACATCTTATTGTTAGTGTAGTGTTGCCATATACAATAATAAAATATTTAGGAAATTTTATTATCGGCACGAAACAATTACAATTCCTTTTTTAGTTTTTATATTGAAATAGTTTTTGAATTAAAAATATAGAAAAATAAATAAATTATGTTACTTGATGCAAATTCAACGTTAACTGTTTCATTATTATATGTTTGTGTTAAGACGGCAGGAAAACCTGCTCCCATTTCATTAAGCAATATTTTACAAAAAACGTTTTTCTTTTCTTAACAAAAGTTGGTTAAAAAACGAAGCTTTCCTTTAAAATTTGTATTATTAAATTTTTTCAGACATTTTTTTGTTCCAAAAATGTTTGCATGAAAAATCCGTTGTCCTGTGAAGTTTATAGCTTCCATCCGTTTAAACCAGTTGTAAGTGTCCCAAGAGGAATTAGTTTGTCGTTGTCAAGTGTCCTGTACTGGAAAATTTAATTTCGTTCCTTGGGACAAGAATCACTCTTCATCATCCCCTCGTCGCTGATGTTGTTCTTTCTGTGCACAAAGTTGGATTCGTGTTTTGCAATTTAATCAAAACATTATGATAGATAGCGATGCGATGGTGGAAAATATGTTCTTTAACCTATTATTTTAGGATAACCTCCATCTGATACATCACTCTAGCAGCCATGACATTTTCCGGTTGCTTTTTAGACGTGGAAGATGAGACAACCACTGCATGAGAATTAACCGAATTTCATTCTGTCACGTCACGAAGACTTCCAGCCTCCAGGCTCTTTGTCGCTTAAAGTACGGCAATTCGAATGATAAATATTAAAAGCTTCATTTCTGCTGATGTCACTAGAACTAAGATTTCAAGAAAGTCGCGAATCTACAATGTAATGAAATAGAAAGGAATGTATAATTGCTTCGGACTAATTATAAAATATCCCAGATGTGGAACGGCAGTTTTTTTAAAGCTTGTTTTGTACTTTTTTTGAACTTTGGTTGTTACCACAAAAAACGTTACTTACAAAATTGCGTAAAAAACATGCCAAAAAACACATTCCGTTATTAAAATGCATATACCTAAGTGAAACAGAAATGTTTGCATGAATCCTCAAAAAAGTTGTTTAGCTTCTCTGTTGAAAAACGACATTCATCATTCACATCTCGTTTTTTTTTTTTTTTTTTTTAAAGGACAACTGTAAAATATGGGGACCCAGCTTATATAGTAAATGCCCAGAAACTAATCCCAATTTACATCTTGCTTAAACCAAATGATGTACTTATTTTTCAAATTGTTCTCTTCACTTAGTTTTTTTGTAAATTACAGATTAAAAATTACTCTACTTACGTGTATATTTCGGGGAGTTTTCGCAAACGTCACATCTGCCTTCTCTAAAATGAGAATTTTTTTCCCCAGACCGTTATCAGCAATCTATCAAGGACATTAATTCAGAAAGTGTCACGTGCCATCGTAATTTTTCTGCATAAATTTATTCATAACGGGAACTATTTTAATAATAATAACAGCCCTATCCTGCAGAAGCGTTTCTGAAATTACGTAAATTTATTCAGGTGGAAGACAAATTCCTTGTCCTAACATCTATCCATGTAATTCTTAATGAAAAATATTCACATTTGTAGCATAATGTACCTGATTGGAATTCTTTCCAATCTTCAAACAATCAATTTTTAGGAAATTTGTAGAATAAACAGAAAAAATTGATCAACTCCGCCATAGATCTATCTGCTCGGAACGAAAACTTCATTCTGAGTTCTGTGTTCGCAGTCAAATTTGAGTCCTGGAAGCCATACATGCAAATTGTTTTGGTATTCTTAGTCATCAACCTATCCTAAATCATCTTAGCAAACAGAGCACAAGAATTAATAAATTTGGAGTCGTTTTCCCTCGTTTGTACAGTATCAGTTCCTGCGCCTATCGGTAAACTAATTGATTATTTGGCCTTTACAGTCACAGTATAAGGATTCGAAGAACGACAAGAATCCTTCTACCGATAACCGATGTCTATGAAGCACAGCAAACAAACAACAATCGGGAGGAAGCTGTACACTGTAAAGTTAAACATACGGTAGGAAAATCTTCGTTCTTCCGCTCATTTCAAACTCGAAAGATTTTTATTTCTCCAATTTTCACCAGTTTAGAGTGTAAACCAAATAAAAAATGTTGTTGTTTCCGCTTTTCATCATTCCAGCATTCTCTTTTTGGAATTTGCTTCCTCCGACTGTATTGCGGTGTCTGTGCATTGGGCCTCACCTCTGAATAGTCTTTCTCGAGAATCCTGCTCTGAAAACGTTGCCTTCTGTGGGTGGGGCTCTCAGTATCGTTTTTGGAACAACAATTCTAACCTTGCCATTATTTGATTCCTGATTCTTGATTATTATTTGGATAATAATGTCGCAATGTATTGCATAATGAAGCAGTACTGTCTAGATTTCAGAACAACTCTACCAAACGAAGTCGCAGTTATAAGTACAGTTTTCTCTTCTTTTCTCATATAAATGAAAAAAATCAAGGATTTGTTTAGAATCTTTCGAATGCTTGTACTGTACTCTGACTTTTCTTTAGTTCGAGATTTTTGTATTTAATACACGACATTTAACATCTTTTGCGTTAAAAAAAAAACAGCTAAACTATTGTAATATATAATTAGAGCTCTTTTCCGCGTTCATTAAATACACTTCCTTTTCTCTCTTTGAAAAAGTTAAATTACGAAATTGGGGAAGGCCTTCGTAATTAAATTTTTTGCGCGGAAGTAAGGTTCGCGTATTTTTAGAATCTAAAAATAAATGGATGCTGAATGAGATAATTTTACATTTTCTAATCATGGATGACTTAACGAAAAATAAATTGATTAAGTTTATTCTGACAATGGAAACTCTTAATTTGACAAAAATATCTATTTCGCGGTCGTTGAAGTAATGACAAATTATTTCAATTGAATTTCTATTTCTAGAAATCAAAACATTGAATAGGTACATAATATTGTGTAAAACTTAACTAACGCAGGTTTTACAGATGCAAACTTCACTTTTGTGTTATATATACATTAAAAGAATTAATTTAACTGAGTTGTTTTTAAATAATTCCTTATCGAAAACAGTTTGTAGTTGTGTAGTTTTAAAACAATCAACTTGATGCGCTTGTTGTCTGTTACAAAAATAAAACGTTTAAAAATATTCTACAGCAAATAATTGCAATAATTCCTCTTCTTTTTCAGTGTTTCCGAATGTGCCATCTGCGCCCGGCATGTCGTGTGTTGGGGAAGACCGTAAGTACATTAAATCTAGTATTTTAACTTTCCAATATTTAACATTACTTTGTGAATTATTTAAAATCCTTACGGTGTAAAGCGCCTGAAAAAAGGATATGAGAAATGCATTTTTCCATCTTGTGTATGTTGTTTATCATAAATCAAGAGTAGCATCAAATTTACATTTTAATCTCCTTCCGAGTGCAAGAAGAGAACTGAGATTCCTTTCAAGTCCTTAATCGTGCCATCACAAAAGGAAAAAAACTCGTTGCCTCGATGTTATTAAAAGAAGTGCTATGTATGAGTTCTTTGAAAAAAATGACTTTATCCCATACATTTATGAATGCGCTATGCGAATTTTAATAAATCACCCTGTAATTTGCTTAAAAACTACTGAGAATGCGGAAAACTGTGCGCCTTACGGCCTCGACTAGTAAGGGATACAGGATATTCACAGTGGTTTTATTTATTCATAATGCACTCCAATTGCAAGATAAGTTCACAGTTCAAGGGATGAAATTTGTAAGAGGATGTGAATTTTTACGTTTCTTGAATTGATGTCTTTTCTCTGTCCGGAAACCTTATCTCTCTCAAATGAATGGAAATTGGCTTATTAAGGTTGGTTTGGGGGTGGTTTAGTGTGCGTTTGAAATTTCTTCAGAGCCGTGCGGGGAACAGGACAAAATGGTGGCAGATGACTGTGAAAGCAAACCACTTGTAAATTCGAAAAGGTAAATAGGATAAGCTAGTGTTTGTTGCCTTTGCGATGAGGCGGATTATCGCGGTCGGTTGGGGGAACAGTCGGTGGGGATCTCATTTAAATTTCAATGAGAATGCTCAGGTGACAGCACCACCCTTTGATAACTGTTGCGGAAATTTCTGGCTTCCTCTGTTCAACTGTAATTTCTTTATTGCTCAGGTGCCATTTGTCTAGCTGCCTACAGAATTATGCCTTAATTCCTGGCAAAGGCACCGGAGTAAGTGGATAGGATGTATCCTGGGCAAGTTATAGGCGAATTAACGGCACTTGTGATGGTTAAGTACTGAAGTTTTGCGAATTGATACAAGAAATGTGTAAATGAGCAGAATTTAGTCTGCACATGAAGTCAATTGTTTCATTATTTTGAAAATTATATTCGAAGTCATATTTAAAGAGCCGTTCACAAGCGAAATAGAATTTTTAAAATCGATCATTAATTTTCCTGTAATTATAACACCAATCGCATTCAGTAAATATTGTTAAAAAAGTATTGTTATTGAAAACTAAAAAATTTCAAAAAATAATATTCATAAACAGGATCAATTAAAGAAACAATATGTAAGAAATTCAGTTGATTTCAGTATGGTAGTTTTCAAAGAGGCTCCATACAGAGTGGCACTTGACTGGGGTAGCTGGAGGAGTTTACAGATTACAAATTAGAACCAGAAGCGAGTTGATGTAGTGGCAACATTGGGACAATTTTTCAAGTTATTATACTCAAAGAAATACGGAAAATACCCAATGAAAATCAATACATTAGTACGTGGAATAACGTCTGCAAAAAACTGTGACCTATATTTTTGTTTAAATTTAGTGCAGGTTTCCTGAAATAATAAAGAAAACATACCACTAAATGACATCCGTATTAAGGTGCATTCCCACGGCCCGTGGCGCGGTGCGTTCTTGTGGCGCGTGGTGTTTTGTGGTAGTTCGGGTGCAGCTGACGCGTCATACCGTTCCGACAGCGCGGCGCGTGCAAATTTGGGCTGGCCTCTGCTTGCCTTTTGTTGCAACAAGTAACAACGTGTCATCAATGCGCCAAAACTGGAAAACTTCAAAATCCAGAACGGGCCCTGAGAATGGGTGTACAGTTGCACACGTTGTCCGAGACGGGCACACACGCCTTTGAAGTTTAAGGATTTACCGACATTTTACAGGAAAGAACGCGCTGAGCCGCGCATACACGGGCAATAACGCATCCTTGCGTTCTAAGGACGCGTAAAGTGGCACTTTTATGATATTTTGCGCCGTGGGAATGCGGCTTTACATCTTACTAAAATGTTGAGTTTTTATATCGAATGGTAATTTTTTACTTTACACAACGTTATACACGTCGAACGCAGTTAACTTATAAAGAAAATCCTCGAAAGCAAGCTGCCACCATAAAGTTTAAAAATGTGGGAAATCTGTTCCTTAAGCAGGATATACGCAATTTGTCGTGGCGAAAGCTACAAACAAGGATAAATACCCTAATAAACTACATTAACAGTGGATATCCTATCTCCTGGAGCGTAGGGTGGAACATCATTGGCTAATGGCGATGTCCAAAGGAATTCGTCCGCAAAGCAGCAAAACAAATTTACGAGCGATCTCCAAGAAGGAAAATTTAAACGTCTTATTCTTCCTTGCAACTTTTCCCTTTCCCTTTTTCAATGAAAAATTCACGGTTCATAAAATTCCTTTGCTGTATGAGTGAAATATTGTGGATTATCCTGTTGTATCTTCCGTTGCTATTGCACAAAAATTTATGGATGCTGTGCCTCCCATTTTTTAGTTGTTTTTGTCTTTTAGAACAACAGAATATGACGAGCTTGGTTTCTGGAATGCTGCACCGCAATGTTGTTTAAATATGTATATAACAGTTTTGTAAAATACTTCAGAGCATTCCTCTCTTCAACAGTAGTTGGTGACAGGATATCGATGCCAAACATTAAACTCTTAAATACTCTTCTATAAGTTATAGCTGTAAATAAATAATTGATCCCATATTTAAAAAAGCATCGCCATTCCTTTGTTTAAAGTTCTTGAAAGCAAGAAAACTTCTTAAATAGTTAGGAGATGGAAACTTTGGAAATCCTTAGTGATTTACGCAATTGCTCCAGCCAGACTCTATGAAAGCGCCGAATTTTCTATCTGATAAATATAGAAAAATTCTTTTCAACTGATGTTGATAATTGAACTATGAAAACTGATGAATTTTAAACTGTGTTCGTCCATAAGTAAACTATGGAAAAAATTTGGTACCAAATTATCCACATAAACTTCCATCAAATGTCATCCGCCACATCAAAACTCCTTTCCCGAGGACATTTAAAAAATCTAGGACTTTTGTCAATCATATTCGAAATGGGCGACTGTGAGGCCAAATAATAACATTAAATTTCATGAAGGATGCTTTTTGTAAAATGATAATATGAAAATCCTTGCCAACAGGAATGTTTTTTCTTGCTGTCGCTTCCGAGTGCGAGTGATTGATGAGATGTGTTTTTCTTCTTTTTTTTTCTTTAAATCGGATTAAAGCAAAAAATTCGTTTCAATCTGATTTTGCGGTTTTTTCAATGGATGAAAAACATGTTCGTGTAAATAGTGTTTACATTCTCTTCGAATTTTTATTTAAATAAATCCCACGAATTGGAGCTCTTAGTTTTTTATTTATAGTATGAAAAACATTCATAAACATGCTTAGAAGAGCTTACCTGCAATTTCCACCGAACCAAAAAATAATCCGACGATTGAAAAATTGATTTGACTTTTTAAAAAATATATTTTTCAATTAAATTGCTGAATTATGTGTTTCCAAAATTATTTACTTCGTTTATTATCATGCCTCACATTGTTGTATCCATCCTTTATCTTGGCTTCATATTTTCATACTCAGCTCTCATGCGCAATTTGCAAGGTCTTTTGAAGGAGATAAATGTTCGAGTTGGTATTTGTTATCAGTCTAGCGAGGAGCATTAAACAAATTACTTTTCAGTTTTCACACATACCGAGATGTGGTCGAATGTTCAACTGAAGCTTCGAAATTTAAAAAGTTTCGTTCCTTGTTACTCCACAGAATGTTTTATTTTTTTTTAAAACTGGTAAAAACATTTCTGTAGCTTGTTCAACCAGCCACAGACTGGTCCTTTTCAAAAAACCGTACTCGAATGGCCGACCCTCTTGAATGAAGTTATCCATTACTTTAATGAATGCAAGCGGCCATGCAATTTTTTTTAATTTCCAGAATGAATTTCGCCCTAGTTATTTAAAAAAAAAGATTTGAAAGTATGAACCACTTAGTGAATGTTTAAAGGTTGTTCCCCTAATTATGGCGATGAATCCATGAATATGATGGAAGCGAGCTGAAATTGGATGCACTTTTGAAATTGTTATTCATAGATGAAATCATTAATCAAGTGCATTTGCCACTAATATAAATTCAATCCTTGCCAACAAACAATTGGTAACAATCCCCTCGAGTGTCCTTCAAATCGTCCTCCATCGAAACAGGGAAACTTTTCAACAGTCATATTCTTGAAATATTCACTACTTCTAAGATTATCACTTCAGTTGTTCAAGTAATGAATACCGCTTTGGTGCATTAAAAAGTGGGAAACAAAATCCTCTTCTAAGAAGCTGTGGAAGTAGATTCTGGTGGCATTCCAGGAAAAGTTCTTCAAATTCCCAGTGCAAGGCCCAAAAAATTCCAAACACTTACCACTCAAATTGCACTTCTTGCTTATTACTAAATGGAAATTGTTGCAATTTTCCAGAAACCTTAATTGTCTGGCAAAAGCCGAAATTTTAGTCACACTGACAGATGAAAAACAAATGGCTCTTGAAATAAAAAATATTGTATTAGTATACCGAAAAATTGTCAAAGAATATGAATGTTCAATTTCTGTCGTGATTCCTCTTGCGATTATTGCAAAAGATGCAGACATTTTGGACAGGAAAAAATTCAAGGGATGAGGAATGGGAGAGCAAGAGCGTAGAATATGCAAGTAGCTGCTGGAAACTCTATATTTGCGTTATGATAATTTTTTTTTCAAAAAATTATAATTCCTTTTAAGCTCTTTGCATGAAGGGCTTAATGCAAGGACCCTAGTGGGTGGCATTAACCTCATTACCTTGGTTGCACAAAAAGTGAAGTTCACTTGAATATCTTAAGGCCCAAATTTTTTGTCTCGAATAGCAATAAGTGATTACAAGTGGTGTGGGTGATGAGGGTGTGCCCTTGAGGGACAATCACTGATCTCCACTAGACCTATCTATAGTTCAGTCAGTCGCTTATTCAAGCAAATAAGATAATAGATATTGTGCAAACACTCTGAAGGACACCATCCTTCATTTTTGCAATGATTAAAGTACACTCAAAGCACTTATAGCGCATGTCATGATCTGGAGTCGCAACGCAACCTACAATGAATGATTCATTAAAGAACGCCTTGTGCACGGTAAAATGGCGGATGTAGTCATTCGCTGATGCAGCATGTCCTCAGTTATGAAAGATTCCATTCTATTTTAAATAAGGATATGTAGAGAAACAGCAGAGTTCATAGAGTATTAATCGAACGTGGCATCCCCTTGATACTTTCTTTGATTGCTAATGACTTGGCTACTTGCTAATTCAGTCGATGTCCTCCCGTTTGGTCATGAGGACTTTGTGAGAACACAGGATAACAGTCCACATGTATGTAATGAGAATAGGTTACGCATATTTGCATGTTCATTGTCAAGTTTCCGGGTGTTTGTGATTGCCTGACGTTGACTCCATTTTAAGTAGTGAATGTTCTTCTCCTACGTGGTGCTGTCCTGTAAGATTGATGCGCTTTCAGACTTCTGCGGAATGTATTGTTCCACACCGGACTTAATTTGCCACCCTGTTTAACTAAACACGACGTAATTGGCGCTGCAGAAAATGTACCTCATGCACATTCTGTCGAGGATCAGCAGTTTCTGTCTAGGCAGGGAGACCACCTTGTCTGGAAGTTTTCCATCCGCCCATTGTTGCCAAGCAAATGCAAATTATCTTGACGCTCGCATATGTGCAGCATTTGCATTTTGGCTATTCATGTGACTTCTGAGGGTGTTTGCCTTACTAAGGAAAACCCATTATATGCAGGAGCTTTGTTTACTATTTAAACAGGGAACTATCTTCCTGCCGGAAATTCGTAGTAGCACTCTTTCAGGTGCTGCTGCACCAGCAGTGGCTTGTTTCGACTTCTGATGGGCACTTTTTGAAGGCAAGGCAAATGACAAAAAAAATAATGATTTAACACGTAATTAGGTTCACATTGTGTTGCATTGCCGCAAGTTTCGGGGTTCACATCCTGCACATATGGAGACATTACCAACAGCAGCGGTTACCGGCGACATCAGAGTCGTCTGTAAAACTTGCAATTTGCGATTTCGGGGTGATTTTCTTGGAAATGTGCCATCATTGGTAGTCATGTGCAAAACATCCTCCAACTCAATGGCCTATTTTCCATATGAATCACATTCTATCCCGAATGGAAGAAAAACTCTAAAAACACAAACGTCAAATAAAAAGAAAAAACATCAGACAACTTCCTGAATTAAGTGTGCATGCCAGTCTATGTTTTTCATTAAATTTCCTGGAAGAAACCCTTTTAATGGCAACGTAAACCCGATTCTTGTTGAATACACACCCGAAATGCACGTCATCGAAACCTCATTTTCACACGTCACCATCGTTGAACCAAATAGAAGCTCTCCATCGGGAATCGCACATATTTGGTCCTTTGGTGCTCTGGACCCTACTCAGTGCTTAACTGCTCACCCTTATTAAATAGTCATGTATTCATGACAAACCTTACTAAAGTGACTTACTAATGGTATTCATTCTGCCTCCGGGGATTACAATGCGAAGATGTAGAAACGAAGAAGTATCTTTAACTTTGAATGTTATGATCAGCTTCAGGATTTCTCCTTTGTACATTTTGTACATGTGTACAAAATGGCTGAATTGATGTGGACCATTAGTCCACACGCAAATGATGCCCATCGTCAATAACTTCTCTCATACAGCTTATTTTATAAGTTGTCTCATGTCTTTCATAAAATGAAGCAGAGATAAACAAGAAATAAGAATGTATCATGCAAAAAGATTTTTATTTTATTTTTTCTTGACACACCTTGGCAAATAATGAATTTCAAGTGCATTAGAAATTATTATAGTTATGAATCCTGGTACCTAATTTCTTTTAATTATATTTATTACTTAAGTTGTGTAATCTATATTAGATCTTGGAAAAACTCATGATTTTTCCAAATTTTCCCGTGCTTCTTGCAGAAGCACCTTGAATTTTCTCGATGAGGTAGTTTCTTCAAAGCTATACAAGATAAATTAGCTAGACAGAACAGAAACTACAGATTTATTTATTTTTCTTGTTGATGGGTAAGAGGGAACAGTGAGCGATATTGTTAGGAGTTTGAATTCGTTAAAGACCTAAGTTTAATGAAAAAGTTGCTGTAGAGTCGTTCCAATTCGATCCTAGTTTTCGGATGTATTGCTTCCAAAGTGGATTAATAAAATACCAAATAAAAATATCCATTGTCAACAAATTTTCAAACCAAAAGTTTGCCAATGTGACCGCACTACACCATTGATGATGCCGAACGAAAACGTCTACACTTACAACTAGTACTAAGCATTCATCTTCTTATATGTAATATGTATACGTAATGTATTTATATATTTTTTTCTTTTCTTCGGCAACAGGAAGCATATACAGACGTGGAGCTCGGAGATGGAGGAAACTCTACCGGATCAATGGACACATATTCCAGGCGAAGAGATTTAATCGGGTAAATTACAGTGCATCTTCGTTGTCGATTACAGAATTCCAAAAACTCCTGCACAACTCCTGAAATTGTTACTTAACTTAGATAAATTCTGGCAAAGTGGAAGGTGGGGAGGCTCAGATTCCTTCCGCACTTAGATCACAGCATCTGTCTGTCTACAAATGGGAATTTCTTCTTTGCTGAATAATACTACCTAGATGACGTATCATGATTTCTTCGGCTTCCTTCCTTCCTGCTGCCCACCCACCTCCCCACCATTCTTCCATTCTCCTTCCATTTTCATAGGAAAAGTTTGGTTTTCATAATGCTTTGTTTAAATTTTCGATGGTTTCCCACAAAGTCAACCTATAGCATCCGGATGGAATATGAATTAAGTCCTGCTGTTCTTTCATCCCCGCCAACTGCAATTTTGTTTAAGATTTCCGTCAACCTCTAATGTTAAAAGCACTTGAAAAATTCTGGTAAAATGAAAATTTTATAACTCCCTGAAATTGTAGCCACCCACTTTACATTTAACAACTTTTTGGTTCGCCTACTTCCTCTTCCTCTCTCTCATAAAAATTCTTCATTCGTATGAAAACAGAAAAAATAAAATTCAAACGACAAAATCCTGGAAAATTTCATCTCTATATTCGGAATTCGTTGAGATTGTGGGTCGTATTCGAAACTCACCCAATGACATGTCTGTAAATTTGATCCCTTGGCAAGACCACAGTCTCTCGGGATAATCAAATGAATTGATCTATCCGAACTCATCCCACATTCATATGACTTGTAAATATCAAGGACTGCTGTTTTGGGTTCATCTGATTGAACCTGGCAAACAGTCATGTATTTTATGTGATTATCAAAAATATTTTTAAGTACTTTTGACTTTATTCATATTGCGAAAAAACTGAAAAATCATTCATTCATTTTCCGCTATTTAATTACGGTGAACAAATGATTTTGCCCCAACCTGTGAATAATATTTGTGAGTTTTCATTCCATCGATTAAACTCTTCTCGGCGTCATGTTAACTAATTTTTGGCTGCATTTGTTGATGTTGTCGACTGACGTTTATGTTTGATATGCAAATTCCCTTCCGTTTTGTACCTGCATTCGAAGCAGCGCAACAAAATAATAATTGTTATAATTACTTAATGCCATATAGTTCATTATGATCGTATATATTCATCTGAGCACTTTGTATCGGTTTATTGCACCGGATATGAATGTGGTTTGCCATTTACTCAAAACATATTATCCACGTTTTTAGTATTATATCATGATTTCGATCCTTTCGTTCTATCAAAACAACTTAAAAAGCAATTTTAGCTTTAATCGTTCTGTTATTGTAAACCAACGTTAAATTGCAATAATCACAAAGAAAAGTAACTTCCTTTGTTATCACACACAACTGCATAAAAAGCATATCCTTTGTATGTAGAGAATATTTTGTTTGCTCTGTAACACAGGCGTAATTTATTCTTGGAATGACTCACATGTTTGCTCAGGAATGAAACCACAAAACAACAGTGTCTCATCATCCAGCAGAAATTACCTGGCCCAAACTTGAACGTCCTGACAACAATCTTATCAACCTAAGAAAATGTTCACAATCAAGTTATAAATAAATCGTGTTTACAATTGGCTTGTAAATATGTTTGCGGAATCCTGTGAACAACACAACTTTCAAATTATCTGCCGAAATTGCCATTCGTAATTGGTTCGTTTTTGTCTTCAGTCTTGTAATAAATATCCGGAGGATGTTTTTGAGAAAATTATTCGATCCTTTTCAGAACTTCCGTCTAAACATGCAGGGTTTTGTCGGAGGAGTGTGCGAAAGGTGAACGTCGTCTTAAGACGTGTCCTTTGAGTT
Source organism: Leptogaster cylindrica (assembly GCA_963082835.1). Classification (NCBI taxonomy): domain Eukaryota; kingdom Metazoa; phylum Arthropoda; class Insecta; order Diptera; family Asilidae; genus Leptogaster; species Leptogaster cylindrica. The sequence continues at coordinate 51,248,465 of OY720105.1, forward strand.
TCCTTTTTATTTGCGATATGGAAATGTTTGCCGAACTATTTCTAAGTGGGCTACTTTTTGTGTGTACTAATGAAGTTACTTTACTCGTTGCGGTAATCATTATTACTTTAATATTTTCCTTTAGTTAATTTATTGAACTTATCCTCTTCCAGTATTTCAAAGATAAAAAATGCATGAATCATTGAATTTTGATTTAAATTTCAGAGGGCATTCTGTGCCTATTGCCAGGATAGAATCTGGGGATTGGGGCGACAGGGATTCAAGTGCATCCAATGCAAATTACTTGTACACAAAAAGTGCCACAAGTTGGTGCAGAAGCCTTGCACCGACGAACACGTCGAACCTATAGTAAAAGAGCGCGATGATTTGAATGGCGAGGCACCTCCTGAAATCATACCCCCCGCGCCCGATTATCCACCGGAATTGCCAGAGCCTTGTGATTCCGTGGCGGTGGAGGCAGCCCAAAATGTCGAAGAACAATTGGAGCCAGGTACACAACGTCAATACTCCTTGGACGACTTCGAATTGATTCGGGTAATTGGACGCGGAAGTTACGCGAAGGTTCTAATGGTTGAATTGAGGAAGACTCGACGGATATACGCGATGAAAGTGATAAAGAAGGCTCTTGTCACCGATGATGAGGACATCGATTGGGTTCAGACCGAGAAGCATGTGTTCGAGACGGCCTCCAATCATCCTTTCCTGGTCGGATTGCACTCCTGCTTCCAGACACCATCCAGGCTGTTCTTCGTCATCGAATTCGTACGCGGGGGTGATCTCATGTTCCATATGCAGCGACAGCGGCGCCTACCCGAGGAACACGCCCGATTTTATGCGGCCGAAATTAGTCTGGCATTGAACTTTCTTCACGAAAAAGGCATTATTTATCGCGATTTGAAACTGGACAATGTCCTGCTGGACCACGAGGGTCATATCAAACTGACTGATTACGGTATGTGCAAGGAGGGCATTCGTCCCGGCGACACCACGTCCACTTTTTGCGGTACTCCCAACTATATTGCCCCCGAAATTCTACGCGGCGAGGATTATGGATTTTCCGTAGATTGGTGGGCGCTCGGGGTACTGCTATATGAAATGCTCGCTGGCAGAAGTCCTTTCGACATTGCTGGTGCTTCAGAAAATCCTGATCAGGTGAGTGATTGTAATTTGCTAACCAAAGCACCACTTTGGTCCCATTTGTAATACTGTCGAGTGCTCTTAATCCGTCTGCCAACTCGGCAATGACAATCACGCAACGTCGCAATATGCTCTATGGTGACCATTTTTGCTGTGCATACATTTCCGGAAATGGAAGTTTGTAATTTATGCGAATTTTTTAAAAAATATTATCGTTATTCATACGTTAAAAGAAGAAAATGCGGAATTGACTTATTATCTGATTTAACTAGATACTAATTCAATTTAGGGACACAATTGAATATATTAATTAAAGAATTTAACCTAATATTTACCTAATATAGGAACTTGAATTTGAAATAAATGCGTTGATTATTTAATCATTGCCGTCAATTATTTACTTCGCAGAACACTGAAGACTACTTGTTCCAAGTTATATTGGAAAAGACGATTCGAATACCGCGCTCATTAAGTATTAAAGCTGGCTCAGTACTAAAAGGTTTCCTAAATAAAAATCCTGCTGACCGTTTGGGATGTCATCGTGACTCTGGTTTTATGGACATCGTCAACCATCAATTCTTCAAGAGTATTGACTGGGAAATGGTGAGTGTTTTAACGTGAGGTTTGTCAAAATCCAATCCTCTCCACATTCCGTGCAACTAAAACAAAAAACAATCCAAAAATCATGATCTAGTGTTAAATGATTTTTCAAACTTCTACTGAAAAATTTGACAGTTACAAATAGATTTAGTAATAGTTTCTTTTAACACCAATAATTATTGAACATAAAGAAAAAACAGAACGACAGATTTTGTATAATCGAACCTTACCTTAAATTTTACGAACGCATTTATACACATTTTACTACTTTTGTGTTATTAACTCGACAAGCTTGCCCAAAAGGAGGTCCAACCGCCTTTTGTTCCAACATTTGATCCTGGCGATCCAGATTTTACGTCAAACTTTGATCCACAGTTTACCAGAGAACCGGCTGAATTGACGCCAGATGATCCGTAAGTGGACGGATGGGCTCATTTTTCCCCTTTCTTTCATTTTAATTAAATTTATTTCAAATTTTAAAAATTAATTCCAAATGTGCTCAATATTGTTTTGTTTTACTAGAATTGTTTTCTCGTTGAATTTCCACGAGTATTTTAGTTGCGTTCGTGTAATATTCAAATTTTATGCTTGGAAGATTCTTTTATATAAAATAGTAGTGATAATATTGTAGACATTTCGTTATAATGAATATTGATTCGATGAAGCTTACAAAATAAATATAAGCATCTGCAAAAACTCTATAGCAACACATATTTATTTGAAGTACCTTGATGTTTAAACAATAAAAAAATATTTACATCAGAAATCGAATCAATATACATTCATAAAAAATATAGTGTTTCTTCCAAATACTTTTCAGGGCTTTGGATTCTGTGGTTACTGAAAGTAAGCCTAGCAAAAAATCATCTAGTGCTGATCTCAATCATTTTGTCATCTTTTTCATGACCACTGTGGTTTGCTATAATAAAAACTATATTAGCAAATTACATTCATTCAAACTCCTGCATAATTCACCATGAAAAAACAATTACGCAAAATTGTTCAAAGCAGAAACTTTTATTAAAATTATATCCTCTTGCTCAATCAAACCCTTTTTTAACAGTTTTGAAATTTCAAGCGAAATGCAGAAAAGTTTTACATTTGCTGTTCATTCTGTTTTTATATTCGTCCATAATTTATTCCTCTGCAAACAAATTCATTTTCCATTAATTTTCAAAAATTAGGATTTACTTTAAAATTTAATCAAATGAGTTTTGAGCTCGTTATCGCATCCTACTTGTAAATTTTGGTGGGGAGCGCCATTGCTTCGTGTTTATTTGTTTATTATTTTATATGTTGTTATTAACTTATTTTCCATAATTCCAACTAGGTTTAAAGCAAAACACACGAAGAAACTGCGAAAGTATTTTTCTAACAAATTAATTTATCAAAACAACAAGATAGAAAAAGCAAAAGCCATTTAATCACAATTGCTGGTGGCAATATTTGGATACAATTTTTCAGCCCTCGTAAAATGTAATAAATTGAAAACACCGAAAATAATTTGTAAATTGACTTTGGTTAAAAACATCTGTAAATCTGTAAATTGATCGAATTTCGACAAATGCGGCCTCTGCATTCCGACCGAGGATCATTCATTTCATATCACTCTGCCAAAAAATTATAATAAAAAGCATGAAAATAAAATATAACAAATATGTTCACCTCGTCCAAATATCCTGAAATAATTTGCTTGTTTTGTTGTTGTTGAGTGTTCTTTTATATTTTTCCCCATTTCGTATTTTCTTTCATGTACTTTTAGCTAGAGCAAAAGCAAGTTACGCCTCCATTTAAGCCTCGATTAGATTCCGACAGAGACTTGGCCAATTTCCCACCCGAATTCACAGAAGAGGCTGTGCAATTGACACCAGACGATGAGTAAGTATCCCCTTCATTTATTACTATCCATAAGACGATCTCTATTGTTTACTTGCACTTCTCGGAGAATGCTTTTCGATTACATTTATTGTTATTTTTAGTTTTTAATTGTTTTTTCATGCTAGATTGTTTGCATTACAGAAAATCCTTTGATACTAGTACTAACAGAAACGACTAAACTTTGCGTAGTCACTGCTACATAAAAAACATGTCTACGCAATTTAAAAGCATAAATTTTATACATTATCTTTAATGGTTACATTTTCTTATTTTAAATCTTGTTGTTTAAACAGCCGAGTTATAGACAAAATCGATCAGTCGGAGTTTGAAGGATTCGAATATGTGAATCCGTTATTAATGTCCTTAGAAGATTGCGTCTGACATCACGCGTCTTGCGAGCTGCACCCTTACAACATGCAGGTGAGTTTCTCAAGTACAGCTTTTGTTATTATTTTGCAGTCTTCCTTTCCAAAAAAAAAAAACAAAAACATATTTATTTAGTTCAAGTTTATTTGATTTTATTTAGTACTGGTTTACAAATGCCTTAAAAAACACCAGTAAAGTTTTTGAAAAAATGCAATAATTTAAAGAAATAGTATTATACAATATACTATATTGTTGGATGATTTTGCAGCTATACGGGGACGATTCCAGCGACTACGATTCTGTGGCTGACGATCTCAGCATTCTGCAGTTACCTCCTCCACCATCCAAAAGTCTACTTCAGCACATGTTTTGCCTTCCATTGAATTAAGCGAAATATAGTTAAACAAACAAAAAAGAACAAAAAAAACCAATTTAAAAAAATATTAAAAACGTTTTAAGAATTCAAAAGTTTCAAGGAAAAGGAAAAGTAAGCAAAAAAAGAACTAACTATACACACCACACATATTACTATAGTATACATTAATAGAACACGCAAAATTAACATATATATTATTAAATAAAATTGTAATTATTGAAAAGACAACAACAAATTAACTAATTAGATATAATTGAAAACAACAACATTTAAATAAAAACCTCAACATTTTGAAGTATACACAGAGAGGAGACTTAAAAAATTAGCGTCAGTACTAAAATGGAGCAGATGTGGCAGCAATTATTACACGTAATATTTATTACAAATTAATTATAAATAAAATGAGATATTATATCTAATTTTAAGTAAAAAAGAAAAATGATAACAAAAAAAGTGAAAATCACAATCTGGCAACTAAAAAAACGTTATGAAATGAAAGCGTTTAAAGGGGAAAGACTAGGAAAGATTTTAAATTTTTTAATAAAAAAAAATACGTTGATTATTGATTATATTTAAAAGTTAATATTACGTTTATTCCAAATATTTTTACTATTATTGCTGGCGGTTTGTTTTAAAATTTCTCGTAAGGTAATGATGAATTTTATAGAACGTTGTGTTTTTTAATTGCAACATTTTTAACAAAATAGATAAATTTCTAACAAAACAATTTATGATACACAATGTATTCCACCAATTCAGATGAACGTTTTCAACGCATTCGCCGCACCCAAGTTCTAATTAAATAATTATCATGTTACAAAAAAAAATTATAAAGTAAATTTTTAATGTATTTGTTTCCACTGCGTAGCGTTTGTTGGACTCTTCTGAAAAAAGTCAATGTGAGGAAACATAGCACGATTGTATTAGTCTTTTTTTTTTAATTATTTACTATCAATTCTTTTCCTCGCACCGTTAAACTTTCTATATATTTTGTTGGGGTGACATTCCCAGCAGAGAATTCCGTAAAGGCATTAGACAGTATTTGAGACATTCCAACTGTTGTTTTTATATTTGTATCATTTTGTTCAAATTAAGAAAAAACGATTGTGACCAAAACATTCCATTTTATTTTCCATTTCTTAATTAAGATTTTACATAAAAATTGTGTTTCTTTGAGTCTTTACTTTCAACACATGTATTCTTTTAACTACAAATTTTTTTATATTATTTTCATTTATCAATTTTAGCAATTAAGTTTTGTTACAATACTTAAAAAAAATTTATGCCACGATATAAGTTCTATCAATTACTGTCATATAATTATTGTATTATTTTTCGTGAACAAATAAAGTGAATTTTAGAATAAAAATAGAAGTTGTTGAATATCGTTACCACTCACGAAGGATAATTCCATTTAAAAGCATTATTCCTCCAAACCAATTGAAAAATGATTGCATGAGAAATCATCAAAATTGTGAACTACTTCACTGCCAATTTGTTTAACAAGAATTGATTTCTCAACCCCGCATGAAATGAGAACATAATAAAATCGAAGCAATGAATACAGGAATCGAGAACCGAACGAGGGCCGAAGAGGGCATCGAAAGATTAATTTATTTGTTCGATGCTCTGCATTAGCATAACAAGTCACGCGTCGCTTGGGTAAATTTAAATTGCACTATTGACAATAATAAAAAATACAAAAATAGGTAAAATATGATAATAGAAAAATTAGTGTTCTACTCGGTAATGGCGACCTCCTCGACCTCCACAGGAATTCCGTTCACAGTTAGGGAATGAACGATCCCGTCACGTTTATTTCCACTGCCACGTGCAGCCAGGACAAACGTCACGCCGTCCTCGAGGAACAGGGTGTCAGTGCCATCATCCACAAATTCACCCTGTTGAAAAGACAAAAAAGTGTCACCTCAATTAGCTTCGACAGCGTACTCCAGTCCCACCCTTCATTGGCGATAAAATCACTTTACTTACCACTTCCTCCCGCATTTTTCCATTAAGGAATATATTCAAGGAGTCTCGCTCTGCACACGTGTAATGGTATGAAAATAGAAACACAATTCAATTAAATTGGGCATTGCTGATGGAGGGAGGAACAACGAGGATAAGAGAATGGGAATGAAGCACCTACCCAAGTACCCAACACTTACCCAGAACGACCCGATACTCCTTCCCATTAACCATGGTCACCCAAGTTTTAAGGGCCCTTGCCTGCCGCTCGGTGAACTGCTTAAAAGGTTTCCCATCGATGAAGAGGTGGTAGTGGTACCTGAACCCGGGCGCAGGATCCACCTGTAAGCATTCAATTTTGATGAGCTTCAATTAACAATCGCCTGACACATCCCTTCAGGATCTGGAAAATACAGGCTTGATATTCAACTTACACGGATAATACATCTGATGTTCTCTATGGTGAAGAAATCCTCGCCGACCAGCTTGAACATCCAGTCACGGCGAAGAATTTCCTGCAAAGGAAAGTGTGAGAGAGGGAGGCTCAAGGACGTGAACATTATGGAGTATATTTTACCGTTCCATTGATCCAAATTATCCTTTTTCCACTGGTCGTTCCGTGTTCGAATTCGATGCGGTAAAGCTGCCCGCCCACGGGCACCCTCCACTCAGCTACGACCTCCCTTTTTTCGTATAGCTTGCCTTCCGTATCGTCATCGGTATGTGTGGGTGGTCCTGGGAGATTTTCAAATTTTAAAGTGGGCGATAGCCAGGACATTAGAAACCCCAATTGACCGCAGTAGATCCTTAACCGAATAACAAAGATTCAATGTCGCGTATGCCCGAATTCGATATGTAATTGAGAATTTGTGTACTTTGAAGGATTCCAGAAGGGAAAGGTGACGGCCAAAATGTTGGTTTTAAATATTCCAATTGCGGTCAAAGGAAAATACAAATAAATTCATTTATATCTGGGATATGACTTTACAAGCCTGAAACTTTAATTAAAAAGGATATTTAAAGAAAAGTCCTTGGGAGAAAGCTTAAACAACAAACATTGTATGAGTTTTTCCCGTAAGCACACATGCAAGGCAACTTATTGATTTTGAGGCCTACAGTCGGAAAAAAAGTCCTCTTAATTAACTCGAGGAATGGCTTTTCTCTTTTAGAAATTTGATTTAATATTTATAGGTGTCCTTGCTCAAAGGAGCAGTGTTGGAAAAAATGAGAACTTTCCCACTTTAGTTGATTGACTGCAAATTAATGTAGCCGCACTTTATACACGGTTTAAGCGTTTCACTGTCACCTCGACCGAAGCCCTTCGGGATGGAAGGACTGTCAGACACAGCTATTTATTAGTAACCCACTTTGTCAACTATTGAAATTGTTTAGGAACTGTTGGTGTCAGCACGCAATCCCTCAACGGAACTCCATTTACTGGCGGATGGAAGTTGAGTTCACCTCCGTAATTGACAAAATCGAGAAAAGAAAAGCGGAAAAGTTTCAATAGTATCATACGAAGGATTGTCGCAGAGCGAGCACACACTTATCACGCGCAGACACAAAAACTCGTTTATAAGACAGTTTTTGGGGTCTCCCGATGAGTCCTAGTAAAGCACTGCGAACGGATTTCCTTCCTTCGAACGCAGCTATTTAGAACTAAATTTCAAGGTGAACTATGCTTACAGACAATTTCAGCCTTCAAATAAAAGGATGGCAACAGCATTAGCGCAAGCGGCAAGCCGTACACTGTATGGGTTGGCTATGATAAACTATGATAAAGAGAAGTCAATCCAAAAACTCATTCTCCTTGTTGACTTCCCCCACACACTAATGTGGACTGCGGGGGGAGGTACCACCTGGCGAAATATGGCATGTCATTGTTGCCTTTATTGATAAATGTGTCTAAATTACAGGAGAATTATGGTTAGATTGGATCGGCCTTTTCTTATTATTTTTTACGACAAAACTTGTTGCTCAGAGAATTTCAAGACAACACGGGGAGGTCCAGACCAGTGAAACCCCCGATCGCAGTCGCACGCGCAATTTATGGAGTTATATGAGTTTTATTACATACCTACATAATACATATATGTATAACATGTAATTTTGAACCCTCACCTCTCCGATTTCGATAATATTTTGATTAGTAAAATTACCTTCTAACATACGAAACATGTACAATTAAAATATTTTTTTGTTTTGATTTTAAATTTTTGAGATAAGATGAGGTCAAAAATGCAAAAAAAAGAAAATAAGGAGGCCAAATTTTCCTTATTATATATATCTTTTTACTTTATTATTATATATTATTATATATTACCTTATCCCTTATTAACTAGGTATATTTTGTGTTTTAAAAATCACCAAAGTTCTAATTCACTTTCTGATGCGTTTTCTAAGAAAAACATTTTTATGCTTCATTTTCTTTTTTCCGATTAAAATTGATCTATAGCTACATTCCTTGTGTTGCAAGCAATTTGTTGCGGAAAAAAAAGGACTCAAAAGGATCGACAAAAGCGTTTGTTTGTGAAAAGCTTAGAAATATTTTGCCGCAGTCGTGCGGTGGTGGTTTGTGACTTGGTGTCCATTTTTATACCCGATCATCGAACCTGGACGAAAGCTCGAGATGCTTTTGCTGACTAAGCTCCAGAAGTCCAGACTAATCGCAAGCTATTAGATGGAAAAAAAACTTTTAGATCGTTTTGTGCGGCGGAGAATTTTCTAAATTCAATAAGCGAATAAAACAACGGCAAAATGAGCTTCATTGAATAGAACACAAAGTAGAGAAAATAGTTTAACTTTCACACATTTCGGTGATTTTTGAGAAAATAACTTGAATTACAGTTACAAGCTGTTACAATCACGATAAATCTCAATTAATGATAGTTCACTCCTTCTCAGCTAACCCCATCATTAACAGTATATTTCAAAAAATCATACTTGGATTAATCGATTGGAAAATTGTACACGTATCAACCTCAATGTCCACTTACCCATTCCCCATTTCTCTTCACCTAATATAATCGGAATATTATGCCTATTTGTTCATTCATAATTCTATTGATAATTTTTCGTTCCAGGATGTTTTGCAAAATTTATTGTATGAGAGCAAGTGGCCTAGTGATTTTTTTACTCCAATTACCACCTTGTTGCCTTTCGCCGCTCGGTTAAGAGCTAATCATCAGACTAGCAGAACTCCAGAAGTGGAACTGTGTCATCGTTGGTGACATCTCGAGATGTTGTGCTTGAGGCTTTATGGCTCCCCAAGGAGTGAATTTATTCAGTTGTCAGCGTTTTGTCTCAATTTAAAACGGAAATTGCATATATCCGATACGCGAGAAAAAATTTTTGGCCTCTGCTGCTAAAAGGGGAGACCCCTAATTGGTCTCTAGAACACTCGAGTGAAAAAAGAAAAGCCCGAAATGTATAAAGGATTCCTCGGTCGAGTAGATTCGTGGAATGTTAATGTTTGATGACAATTGAGGTGGAGAATGTTGTTAAAAATGTTCCCCTTATTTCTGTTAATTTGGAGTTGTTTCTTTGACTTGGGTGTGAACGAATGCGAAGAGGTGGTCGGACGAGTGGTCATTAAGCGAAGAAAGGATAATCACGGAATCAACATCTCTTGTCCAATTGGTGTCACTAAAAGACCCATTTCATCTACTTAGCGCGCGCCTTTAATGCCACCACCTCTTCCCATTAAGCAGCCCCACGCCAATGCAGGTCAGTGTCAGAGTATCGTCACTTCAACCGTCGACCTGTTTCACTTTTCTTCCACCCACTTTAGGCAAGCAATTCGGACGTGGTCAGCAATTTCCGGACAGTCGAATTTTTTCATTGTGATCTGTGAACATAGCTAGTTCGATTTCGAATTGTTGTATTGCAATATTTGTATTTGCAGTCTTAAAAAAGCTCCGTGCGGGAGCACAATGCCCACCAATTACCCATCAGTTTTTGATCAGTTGATTTTCCCGGTTCGAGAGTCGTGAAAAACCTGTCACTTTTATGACCTTAGGAGGGGTTGGGCTATCGTTCACTATTTCACACATCAACATTATCCGATTGAGAATTTGCGAAATATTTTAAGAATTCAACTCACGGTGTACTATTGAACTTGCGTTACCCTTGTATTGTACATTTTTTTTAATGCAACAACATTAATCGTCCAAATGCATTCGCTAGTCGATTGATCAGGATCACTCGACACCTTTTAGCTCTATTAGAGCAATTTCCTGAATTTCCTGTCGCAAAGGAATTCAATTAGAAAACCAATATGTGACAGTTATTCGCTATTCTATGCCAGCGACGTTGGTGCCGTGGTGTGAACACGCCAGAGAAAAGATAAATTAATTGAACATGGACAAATATTTAAAACAGAAGTTCTAGATTTCGTTCTACTTCGAAGAAACTGCGAAGTTGAAGTAATGAAATGGTTTTTTCCAGGACAGTGAACAGAGAAATGGTAGTCCAGCAGATCCTTAAAAGGGTTAATTAATTATTAATTGGCAGTTGTTAAACTTGGAGGCTGACTGCCACTCATTCCAATCTCCAAAAGAATTTGAAGGTCATTCGTATCACTGGAAATCGTTGACATAATTGACTTGCAGACACGTGCCCCAGAAATATCCCTGACAATAATAAATATTGCCAGTCTAGGAAACATCGCAAGAGAATGTAGACAAAATCGATATATCCTTCGGTTTGTGGTATCCTGGAAACTATTTCTTTGGAGCCGTAATGTCGGGCGGCCGCTCCCAGATGCAGCAAAGGAATTAGGTCACTTTACAGTTTACATGCCGCAAATCCCTGAAATTCCTTGAGACAAAATTTTCCACATCACGTCTACTAGTTTTATATTACTATTTTACTTTTTTTACATTCAAAGGGTATAGTTGATGCTGAGGTCGAAGCGTGGAGCTGTTTCCCACTAGGACTTGATCCTCTGATTAGCTTCCCCTCTGGGTCTGGGTTACAATTTAACATGCTAAATTGTGGAACGTTTAAAGCATTTGTACAGCTTATTTTTCATTTTTAAAATGAAACTGGAGTGGCCTATCTGCAGACATTAACCGTCGGGGGATTATACGTTTTCATCATGAATGAATGGTGAACATGATGAATTTGTTGCAAGAGAGTGAGACATGGTTTTCAATAAGAAAAGTTAAAAGAAAAATGATTTTCTAGTGAATTGTACATTTTCAATTTTACAGCATTTATTATAAGTTTCATCGATTTTATTCAAACTTAAATTCCTCAGACAGGATCCCTGAGAATTCCTTCGAGTCACATTCTAAATAAAAAATTTAAAATCCATATAAATTTTGTTTTGATTTGTATTAATGCAAAAAGCATTTTAACTCGAACTAAATCTTTTTTTTAATCAGTGTCCAACGATTTTGCGATTGAAAAGAGTGCGCTACAGCGGAAATGGCTTATACGTCTCTTAGAAAACTGTCCAGCTAAAATTCATTATAAAAATGCTTTTAATATTATCGTCATTGAAATAACTTTAAAATACTTACCTAATAACAATCAAAAATCATGTCATTTAACAAAATAAAATTTATTGCGTATATTTTTGGTTTGAACAAAACGTGAACAGAAAAAATTTTCCCCTTCATATTCCAACGAAAACCGCATCGCACCGATAGAGGCGCTTTTGCACGCGTTTCAACAGCTGAATACCCCCGCTTTACTACTTCTGATCTACTACCATTCCAACACTGCTGGAGTTTTCTCCTGCTGGAAATATTCTTGGAAATCCAAATTAGAATCGATATGAGAATATGAGATCCAGTCAGTAGTAAACACGCGCTGGATGTGAATGGTCCACAATTCGTAAGTCTTTTGTTTCTGGTGTTTCGTGCAAACGAAAATCTTCATTCAACCAACGACTTATTTGCATTAAAAGTGGCTTAATTCACTCTCCATCTCCGCAAGGATCATAACTCGAAATTAATTGGTATTCTGAAAATTCAGAGGTGTTAGAAGTGGATATTTGTTTATGGTTTTGCGATAATTGCTGTGAGTTTCGATATTTTGTGGAAATTAGAAAAAGTGCTTGTTTTTCTTTAAAAGAAAAAAGTAGAGAAAATTTCCTGCACAAAAAGCTTCTGGAGAATCGCGAGTGGTGAACGAAATAGTGAGGTACACTTTCACAAGGTCATTCACTGGCCCAGGAGGCGCACCCAAAGGATTACACCTGATTGGATTACGCCTGAGTTGACAACCTCCGAACTTATCATCAGGACGAAGGCATCGACAGCAGCCTAATTTAGGTAAGTGGTATTAAATCCTTTTACCATGGTTTGCAAAGCAATTACCGAATGACGTCATCGATGTCAGATTCTGGAGCGCGTCTATAAGAAGAGTTCTTCGCTGGTCCATGATGCAAAAATGCACCTCCGCGACTCCCTGTGTAGTGTGCATGACCGGCAATCTTCTTCCTCGATGGTGATGCATCACACAAGTGGTCCCGTGATTGTGTGCACCACTTTAAGGGGGAGGCAGAGCGCTTCCTTTCCACCACTTCTTTTTGTTGTCCACTTTTCTTTTGATGACTTCTCGGCAATTCACCGTGAGCAAATTTCGCTTGCTACATCATCACCAGCGCCCATTTCTTCCCATCTGCTCTTCGTCCCATTCTTGTTATCCTGTGTACGTATTCCAAAAATTCTCGATGGCGCTGTTTTCGAGCACTGGCGAGAACTAGAAGGTCAGATGACGTCATCAGGGACTTTTTACTTCTTTTCTCAGTTTATCATTGAAGAATTAAATTTTGGGGTGCGGAAAAGGGGAGACCAGGATAAAGGTATTCTGGAAGAATCCCTTTTGTGAATCCTTTTCCTTTCCAGTGAAGCCAGTATGGAGTTGGGATCCGGAATGTAACATCCTGGCGTCTGCGGAGGCTTCAAGTGGATGCACGTTAAATTAATCCCTACAGCGGGGATGCACCTTTGATTGAAAATGAAACTGTTTTTTAAGTCTGTCGAAAATTACACTGCAAAATACTTGCGAAGGGATTCTTATTTTTAGTTTGTGCTGGAAAAGTTGAGACTTGATCAAAATGGCAAAAATAAATGTTATTTTTCTCATTCCTCTTTTGTCTTGGCCGTACCGCGACGGGGGTGCTGATTTGTATATCAGACGAAAGACGTGTGGCATCTCATACCTCAAACTTGTGTCATTGTGATCCCATATTTCGATCCATTAAATCGTTGTGTCGATTTCGGTTACATTTTCCACGGAGCCCTTTCATTCGCAGGCATTGAAATAAGTTTTGGAACTAGGGGAGTCAACATGGGGATTTTGCGTGCATCGATTAACCGGAGAACATCATCTTTTTTGATGGGATTTGATTATATTTGATTATGGCTCTGATTACTGAAGATAAGGAATTCTGAATGCCAATAGAAATATAAAACTTATCCTGTTTCTGCTACAACAGACCGCAGAGCTATTGTCCGCTCCTATTATATACAGCACAAACCCTTATATAATTTGAAAAGAATTCAATTCTGCACACTAGTGGAACAGAATCCACTCCCATTCACTAGCAAAAGGTCACCAGGAATAGTGTCCTGATCCTCTTGTATTAAACATCTGCCATTTTGCTAAGAAAGTATTTGTCTCGATTCACAAAGACGAAAATGTTGTTGACATGTGAGCAGGAATTTCACCTATGTGCAGGAACGCAGACTACGATAAACACCTGGATATCCCGTTCCGGGCGATACCCACTTCCTTCTTCTGCCCTTGATTGAATTCTTGTAGCAACATTTTACCTGCGGCTTGGAAATGTTTAGATAGTGTTAGTTTTTTAACCATTTTCAGATGTTTTAGGATGTGAAAGTTCGTTGAAATGTTTCCCGAATCCGTAAATCACCATCAGATGCAATGGTTGATTCGTAATGCTCTTGTATTTCATGTTCCTTTTACATTTTCGAAATTATGTCGATACTATTTTAATTGTTTGCTTTTGTAAACAAAATTCTCCATCAGCATTTTTTAACTTGATATCCCCCGAAGATATCTAACCCCAAAAGAAATATGTAATTTCTGAAATAGATCTTAAATTGTGATCCTCGTGCTCGCCCCTTCGTGCTTTCTGATGCTTCTCGAAACTGGGTCAATCGAACAAGGACCTCTTGAATGTCTTCAATTTCCGACTTTCAAAAGCACAGCTCCCTGTGATTGGCATCTATATTTAGGCAGAAGCTAGAGCCACTTCTCCTGGTCAAACAATTATATTCATTTCGAAAGAGTCGTTCAACGGAAGGCAAAGGAGTCAGAGAAACTCGTGCTCCTCTAAGCCATCTCTAATGGAGCCCTGTTATCTGCGGAAGCCACTTCAGATTTCTTACGTGTGGCAAATTCTATTTCGCTCCGGGAGCCCCACCGGCCTGGATGGCGCTACCCGAACAAATTGAAAATGCTTTCTGTGACGGTGGCAGATGAAATCTGGTGTTATTTCGCCCTGACCGCGGCCAAGAACATGGGAACAACATCAGCACCTTTAGGATGGCAGAGGGATGGGCCGCGGGTGGGTGACTATTGTCGAAGGGGATTCTACAGCATTAGCTCAGTTTGGTCAAATGCGTGAGAAATTTTAGATCAGCATTCAGCAATGTAATGGCTGCCCATAAGAAACTACAATGAGGCCAACCTGTTCTATACGATCAGCACGGGAGAGCAACAAGGGTTAGTATAGGAGCCTGCTCAAACTCAGTCAATCAAATGCAGCAGAAAAACAGCAAAAAAGAAGCGGAAGAAGAACTTCAAGTTGCTTCTCCAAAGATGCTGCTTCAAGAGATGAGCTGTCGAGATGAAAACTGACAACTACACATTAAGTATTTCTCATCTCGCGGAAGACATGCTACTCGTGTCTGCTACCCCCGTGGAGACTATTCAAAGGGTTTAAAGAAATCAGTCCATGGTTGCTTCGCTCTTTTGTTGAAGAATACGCTGATGTTCTTTGTACGGTTTTCATTGCTCTCGAATGCATCCACGATGCCCAGATTTGGTGCAAGCGAATCGAGATAGATTTAAGGAGAAAACTGCTTCTTTGTTAAACATTGTTTGCAAGACAATCGTCACTGATTAAATTAAATAAAGTGTATAATAGTGATTTCTTTATTTCATTAAAATCAAGAATTATTTACCAGCAAAAAAGCAATACATAATTAAAAACCTCGATCCACTCACTGCCATTAACATTGTCTGGAAAGCAACAATCCAATTGTATTTCTGTACTAATCACTTTTAATGCAGATCGTAAAAGTCGATAATCAATAAATTCTGACGGGACTTTTTATGGAAAAGACAAAGCTAAGATATCGGCACTGTTAATGAGGCCCCAAATTAGGTCTCCGTTTAGGGGGATCACCGCGAGTACATTCGCGGAGATTCACCTTTTTTCAGCCCGCATCGGATTGCAGCACAAATTGATTTATTAAAGATGAAACGCATGGGACTGGAGCGCCTAAGTGAGGGGTTGGAGGAAAATAGCCCAAAAATCGTCACGAGCACGAGAAGCAGCCGCCGATGATTGAGGTCAGGTTATGATTTGAACTCGGTTAATTAATTCCGATTGGATTGGAATTTTCAGTGCATCTTGATGCGCTGCCGAGTAGAGATATATTCGGAGTCGAGACGAAGGCGCCGCAACGGTCTTCTGACCGTCGATTAGGACGGCGATAGTCCCGCAGCGATCTTGGCTATCGCCACTGATTAACTTAACAATTCCACGGAATGATTCGGACGGGATTCCGCGGCGGTATCGGTTACGGTTCCAAAGCATGCAGTTATTATCTGGAGATTGCTCCAGTCACGATTTCACGCGATTTATTATATCAGCAGATGCCGCTGGGCAGGTAAGCGACCGAATAGATGCGTTCCCCTCTCCGCGATGGAAACCGTTTCGAATTCATAACTGTGAGAACTGAAACTCCACCATCGCCGCCAACCCTCCGCCCTACGAATTAGCATTGGATACGGAAAACAATCTTGTTTATTGAAATCGGATTAATTGTTTAATTTATATTTCATTCGATGGAGGAAGGAGCGAGGTTCCCAGACGATTGTTCTGCTCCAGGTAAAAAAGTTTTTCCAGAGAACACTACTCCGTGCAACAATGCGTTGTCAGCGAATTGTTTCCCTTCGTAAAAGGTCAAGTGTTCCTTCAGAACTTATCTCACCTTGGTGCAATCATCTGGAAGTTTCTTTCATTAAAAATTTCACACTTTCTTTACCTCGTTGTCGTTTGCTATTACAAAGCTACAGAAAACGATGGCGGCATTTGACGACGGATCTCAATACCTTGTGAGGGTCGGTGCAAAGGTAAACAAATGAAGACGACTCACGACTCCAAGATGACTGATAATACAAAAACTTTAACAAGAAAAAGAAAGTACGCTGAAAGGAAAACATACTTAAAAGAGGATTTTGTATAAAACGCTCCCTGAAGAAATTGCAAGATAAACACCAAGCACCTTGATGATTGTGGAGTCTTGCATTGTGGGGCTTCGTTTACTTTTCCAGAAACGACTCCTTTCTTCTTGTTGTACTTCAGCTAGCAAGGTGCTTCACTTGAGCAAGGACGACACATTTCCCCCTAGCTGCAACGTGATCTTAATCGATATTGAAAGCAACTTCCTCGAATTTTTACCAAGCACTGCGGCGACCATTTCGTTATAGTTCGACAGTTTCCGATGAACTTCTCCAATCTCCGGAGCTTGCATTTTGAACGTACTGCATCTATTAATTAAAATCAGCCCCATCTACGGCCAATTGAGCACAATGAAGAGTGTCACTCAGCCCTGCGGTGCTATATGCGTTTATTGGCCTCCTCTGAGGGCATGCCGGGTCCAGAAGGCGGGTTTGGAAGCATTGGGAAAAAATATCGCGACTGTCATGGTGTTATATACAAATGTAAACATTCCGGGAATTCGAGTTTCACTCACGGCCATTCGAGCTTAATGACACCGACTAGCTCAATGAGAACGAGCAATAATGACGGTTGGGAAGTCATAATTTAAGGATTAGCTATTCACATTGAAAAGGGTTCACGATGATTGACGATTCCGTCGAAAGTCAATTCGCACCCCTAAGCAATTGAAACTGACGAACATTAGATGTAATTGCAACCGGACTTTGTCTATTTTTAACGAAATTCAAATGAAACGCTTTGTTTTGACGCGCTACAAGACAAATGTATTTGACATTGAACCAAAATCAAAAGCCCTGCTACCCCCGCAACCGGAATATGATTGATGCGGTAAGCGGGTTATGCAGGCCAAACAAAGTGGTGTCAATTGCTGCAATAAACACCGAACCCTAACGAGCTTGCATCACTTTCAATTGCTCTTATGTGCTCCAATCAAACTCAAGAGCGGTTACGAAATAAGCTCCTGCAAGCACCAATAGTTTGGCGCAAACGAAGCTTAATTTGTTATTGTTTTTTCAAAGGTGTCCAATTTCGTTGAAAAATTTGAAAACAGAGGAAATCTTTCATTCCTCTAGAGAGAATTTCACGAATTGGAAAAGAAATAAAACAAAAGAAAACAAGAAAAGAGTTGTTCAACAAAAATAACAAAGTTTCCTCAATCATCTTATCGAAATTAACCGGATTTCCTCCTAATGATGTGAAATTTCGTACGGTTGATTCCATGAAAAGAAAATAAGTGAAATCAAATAAAATTCAATACAATACGTGTCATATTTACGCAGAAGTGGAGATGTTGTTAAGCATCTGAGCTTATAGTATCAATTCGAAGCTACTTTTAGCGAACTTCACAGGACCTTTTCCTCTACTCGCGAACCACTGCCGCAGTTTGAAAATAAAAAGAAAATGTCAAAAGGAAGAACTTTATTGCAGAAAGAAGAGGCTGCCAGACAACAGAAAAAACTTGCATTCCCAGAGAAGTGCGAGAAGCAAAAGGAGTCAACTTAATCCTTCACGGAAGTGCTCAGGTTCGTGAAAAAAACAGTTGCTCCCAGGATCTCGAAGGTTATACGGTTATATGAGAGCGCCTGATAGCCGTAGACCTGTAGGTAAGCTCCTGACTGGGGATTATACTTGGATTGGTTTGTGTGCTGAGGTCAACATTGGTCACCTGACTTGATTGAGAAGTGTTTTTGTTTCTCGACCCAGGAAGTCCAAACGCTCACGAACTGCAGGACGAAACGAAATGAATCGTGGTTGCAAATCAGTGCCCCACACGAAGCTTCAGTTAATTTAATATCATGCCACTGTGAAAGTGGCGGAGAGAAAGGGGAGCGGCACTGATGGTCTTCAGACTGCCGACTTTCGTTGCAAAATTGTTCGCTTACAAATAATATCATAGTATGCGGGTTAGAAATAATATCCGGAGGTGTCTAAATCCTTAAAATGGCCTGAAACTAACTCCAATAAATTTTTA
Organism: Leptogaster cylindrica; assembly: GCA_963082835.1. NCBI lineage: Eukaryota > Metazoa > Arthropoda > Insecta > Diptera > Asilidae > Leptogaster > Leptogaster cylindrica. The sequence continues at coordinate 51,267,212 of OY720105.1, forward strand.
TTTTTAGAAACATTAATAAAAAACATCTATATCTGTACGAAAGCAATTTGTACATTGTCAATAATTGAAACTCCTCATCATCATAATCGTTAAATTTCACAACCTTTTAGGGTGAATCAACCCCATCGAATGAATCACCCCTTTTAGTGAAAACCAATACACTGTTTCCTGTTCGTCACTATATCACAAACCAAAATGTGCAATTCCCGTTCTTTTTTGGGACACTGACTTTTTAGTTACCTCAGTTTTCAGTGCTCAGAAAAGAGGGTGGCAAGACTGAGGATGCTGTCAAAGTTATTACAATGAAACTGAGATAAGTCTTTTATTAGGGGGAGTTCGTCTCAATGGCTGCTACAAAGTGAATGTTCACAATCCTTGAATACCCGCAAAAGGATTTTATCTGTGCTACCATAGAAAATAGCAGAATGTTGTAAAGTTTGTGTAGAACTTGGTTCTACATGCTTGTATATTTGGCTTTTGGTGCAGACATTCTTTTTCGGGGGAAATTTTTTAATTAGTGGACATCAATTTTTATCGTCTTGACTAAGCAATATTATCCTATTCCTCATTAAGCACTCCTCGCGCCATTAAAAACCTCACAAATACCAAGTGGAAGCAAACAAGCTGCGTTAGAAATCCCGTTGCGATTCTAACTATTCTCAGCTTAACCCCTCCGCTCAAGCAGTTATTAGATGGACGATTTTTCTGATTTCGATCCAGACTGCTGACTCGTTTCTGAGATCAATTGAAGGCTCCAAAGGAATCTGGGCTTGAACTGTCATCCCGCAGCATCCAGACGAGTAGCGTTTGAATCTTGGTGTCATCTTGGCAAGATCAACGCTGATTGAATTAGATAACTTCAGTGTATGCGTTGGCGTTCCTAACAGAGGACGAACAACTTTCTCTGGATGATTAACGCATATTTAATTGGCCACTTGATCCCGAAGAACTGGTTAAGTACATCTTGGATGATGATTTGTTGATTTTTCGCTTCACTTTATTTTTCTTTTCAAGGAGTGCAAGATCAATGAGCCGAGGACAAGCGAAAAGTGCTTTCTGAACCACTTCTGCATCCTTTTCAGAATGTCGATGTTGTCCTGAACTGTAAGTTAATTGGTTTCGAACAAACATTTTGAGGGTGTCAGCGATTTTTTGGTTGCTTATTTCGAAAACAATTTCAACTCTTGCAATTGAGTTGTTCTTCTTGAGCCAATTGCACAACAGTTGATAAGTGCTTGAATTGTTTTCAGTGTCAAAAAAAACAACAGAAAACACTTTTACAATTCTAAAATATCCAATCAGTCAATAGCGAATGTAAACAGTGAACCCAATTAAAATCTGCATCATTCAAGCGTTCTTGAATTCATCTTGGTGAATTCCATTCAATGAATTCCTTCCAAAGAAAAAGTCTAATGAGTAATTTCGTATTTTTTAAAGAAAAACTTTCAACCTTAATTTCATCCGAATGGCTGTCATATGAATACCAATAGAGTTCAACCATGCCCCAAGGTGATTTCTACATCGAGAACAGGTTTTATAACTATTTAAAAAGCTCCAGAACCTTACTTTCCATACCTCGCAAATTACCCTCATCTTGTGCAATTTGATTAACTCACCAGCTGTATATCGTGTGTAGATCGAACTGTATATAGTAAAAAACAGCTACGGAACACCCACACAAAACAAACGACTGTTTTTTATCTGAACGGCGCGGCGTGTGGTGGCAGCATCGTCAAACGGCAGCATCGTCAAACTGGACTTCGAACGCAGCTCTCCACTACACAAAATGGAACAGTGATGATCCTTGACCAAACTAGAAAACAATTTGTCTTTCACTTTTTTAATTTATTTTTTTCTTTTTAATTTGCGTTTTATAAACAAAAGTTCAGTGAAGTAACTAGAATAATTGCCGAAGTGACATACTCACGCCGGAAACCTTGGAACTTGGGCAATTTCGAGCCTCGAATTTCGTTCAGGGCGCACGTTTCCCAATCTACCACGGGGGATCGGAAAGCGCAATTCATCAATTTGATTCGGGATGAAAGTGGGAAGCGGGAAGTGTTGTCGGTGCGTATTCAATTTCAAACAAAATTTCTGGAGGGTGGTAGTCCGCAAATGGCGGACGATGGGCAGCGGGCTGTGCCGACTGAGTAATTGAAATTTCATTTAAAAAAATGCAAATGATGTCACGCAACTCTACTCACACAGCCGGTCAGATGTGCCGAACCGAGCCAACCGCCCTAGCCCCGAACCTCCTGCTCGAACATCTTAATCGGATTAGTACCAACAGGTACCACACGGCACTGCCCTGCACGCTCCAGTAGGGAGGAAACAATCGTTAAATGGTTATTTCAATTTTCCGCTGAATTATTCATTTAGTTTTTGTTTTTCGGGTGTCCTTGGAAGTTGACAATGCGGCACACACTTTCTCTGCATCTTCCGCCGACGCGGCGGCTGGGGCAATTATTGAATGGTCTGTAAATTATTGACTGCCCCATAATCCATATCGTCAGTGAATCCACATCAATGCAAATTAGTTCGGTTACAACTACACAGTAGCCAGGGCGGTCTGTTAAGGTCTTTTGTTATTACAGCTCATCAATTCCAAATTATGATGCTTATTAACATTTGAAAGCCAACATCATTCAGAGCTGTTGACTTAGTCGAACTTATTTGTTGTGCCTTTTCAGCAAAGGTGTTTTCAAATCTGGAGATTTTTAGAACACTCGAGAAAATTTATAACTTTCAAGGTTGACGGTTTAAAGAACATTTTCTACCTTGAACTATTGAAATTACGCAATTTGCTACAAATTTCTTCTCTGAATGTTGAAGGACATAAATAGGAAGAGTTTGATGAAGTGTTTTAATGAGTTTGTTTGTTTAATTTAAAGAATCCTTGAACAGATGTCAGGTCCTTTATTTAAATTTCAATGATCTCCTACTAGTTTACTACTTCCGGTAGTTTAGCGCAATGATATTATTCTTGCGGCAATTCGAAAGCTTTAAAAAGAGTAAACCACTCAAACTTAACTATCTACGTCGCATACAAAACCAATCGATTAATCCATAAAGGCAAGACACAACGGCGCCAGGGAAAGGATACTTCCACATTCCCATGAAATATTCATGGCATCGCAGTTTAGCTTTCGAATAGGTGAGGTGGGGCAATGGAATTTCCACACTGGAACTGAACACGAACGTTGAGGAAGCAATTGCTGACTGTTATCATGGTCCTCAGAAGCAGGAAAAGCGGAAAATAAACCGCACAAGCTGTTCCCATTCTCCCGATCTGTATCCTAGATTACTAGCTGTTGGTTTGGCACCTAAAACACCAGTATTCCTTCGTTGTGTCCTTCAAAATTACTGGGATTGCTTTAAAAGTCACTTAATTTCATGAACTTTTAATTAATTTTAATGTAGTCCTGGCAGGGCTTTTTCTTCGTCTTCTTTATCTATTTTAATACATGTTAAGGTTGCGGGGAATAACTAATCAAAGGACGGAGACAATGGGATCTCGATTTTCCTGGCAAGGTAGAGTCGCGGATCGATTGCACCATACGGCGGCAGCCCTAATTGCAACAGGTAATTTCGTAATTTAATTACTCTGACACCGCGCCCCAAAGAAGAACGTGAAGCTGCAAAGACAAGGCAGAAGGAGGGCGGTAGCTTTTATTGGACGAGACCCCTGCTGACTTAGGGAAGAAGTTTAAATACTCTGTGATCTATCAAATAAGCTTACCCCATTCCCCTTGTCCTTTATTGTTTCTCTTCTTTCTTGTTTTTTCTTGCAAATTAAAGCTGTTTTTGTCACTCCTACCTTTCGTCCTCATCATGATCTGTGACGTTCCCTGAAACTGCTCCGGAGCGCGGATTCCACAAATGCTCCTTCATTTTTGTGTGAAAAGCTCTCTTCCTGGAGGGAAGACCCTATGACATCTTACACACGGAAACTGCTTAGAAGCTACATATGTGCGCCAAGGCATGCGAAATACTACCTCGTCCTCTGTTATACGAGTATCTAGTAGTAATTGCACAAATGTTTGCCTAGTCATTCTAGGGAAGTGGCTGCAAACATCGTGATGAGGTCTGGATATGTAAATACAATGCAAGGATTAACTTTTTCAACTCCAGCTGAGAAATATATAATAGAACGAAATTGAGAAACTAGGTCGATGTTAAATGAAAAAGTTTTAGGAAGAAATCGGGAAGATGTTGAAAATGTCAGTCACTCTTCTCAGAAGTAGACAATTTAATTCCCCTGCAGCATTAAGATATTATTTCAGTATTCATCAGCAAACATAAAAAAGTTTTTCAGGAAATAGTTTCATCTCACGTCTTCATCTTCCTTGACCAGGATTATTATCGTTTGTCGCCATAAACATTCCAATTCATATCTCCACTTGTAGCACAAGCGAAAAAGACATCCGCAGCAAATTAAGTTGATTTTAATTAAATGCCAAAATAAGTTGCTTTATAATTGCATTAAAAAAGAAAGAGTGGAGAGAAAAAACAGGCCGACACCTGGGAGAGGGAGTGCGAACGTTTGTCCAATTACCAAGGAATCCAGCCTGGCTCAATAACTGGTCTTGGAGAGCAGACTTGTGTAATCAGCAAATTTTATATTCATATCGAAAGTCGAACTTAATGATACACGAACAGGTAAAAGGCAGATAGAAGTGCCTGAGGCTTTCCTTGTTTATGGTGATCCGGTGGTGGTGGTGGTGGTCCGCGATTATCATCCATTGCAGCAAGTCGTCGTCCAACTGATGGCCGACATTTTTATGCAGATCCCATGTGTGACAAAGCCGCTGCTGGGAGGGAGTTATTAATTAAAAGACCTTCCGAAAGCGCAAATTAAACTTCGCAAGTAAGCGCCACTCGCTCATTGCGCAGACAAAGTGCAGTTTTGGTGATGATGCGCTGCATGCTGATGATGATGACTAATTTGCACAAAAAATTGTCCAACATAGTACGTAGAAATGCGCCTGGGAAGACACCCATTTGAGACGCGGCTATGGAAAAGGTCCGCTTCAGTTGACATCATGTTTATTTTCAGGTCCAGCGAAATGCCTCGAGAACCAGTTCTTGCGCGAGATCACTGATAAGAATCGACGGTCCAGGGTTGGGTGGATCCGGGCGTTGATTGTTACGTAACCAACAAACATCAGGAGAAACTCACAACCCGTGCAGAGCGTCACAGTTTGGTAATACTTGTAATTACGCATGGCATGGGGCGAGGGTTCCGCACAGGTAACAGTGCAAAAACTCCTCGTCCGTGTCCACGGATTGGCTCCAGTCTAATATCAAGAAAGTGATACGCCGCCATCGAATCCATTTCAGCATCGCAATCATTCTCCGATCTCTCGGATTTAGTTAACTGCACTCGCGTACTGAAGGAAATTAAATATCCGCCCTCTCGTAAATCACCTGGTCGACGTAGATGCGCATCCGTCTAACGTGACAAGCAGTTTCTTTCCACTGCTCCTGCTGTACTATAAATTACTATAGGACATCAACCAGGACTTGGTCTTGCGAATATGCGATTTCTGAATACGGTAATAGGAAAACCGCAGGAGAGAAATGAAATTCTCATGCTCCGGTGCATAAAAAAGGGTTACATTGATGATGACTTGTTTGTGGTTACGACACCGTTTCGAGTTGGAGAGGAGCCTGCGGCTGCGGAATATTTTAGTTGCGCTGGATACACGCGGTTTCTAATTTAGATAATGAGACATTGGCGAACAATTAAATCTTTGAGCAGGTTCCTCTTCCGTGAAAACCCGAAGTGCCGCCATCAACCGACCGGAACGAAAGGGAATCAGGTTGAACCGAAAAGGGGGTCTTTGAATTGCAGTTTTCGCAGCAGCAACAACAAAGGTTCACCAGAGTTCATAGAAGCTCTTCTCTTAATTACAAAAGAACTGCAACATGACGAACTGTGCCTTGATGCACTCTGAAGTTCCGGAAAACTACTTTAAGGACTAAACTGCTTTCCGCATTAAGTGCTGGTCGTTGCTCGTTCGGATGATACCTACTTCATAGTACTCGGTGCGAGTAAGCAAGTTATATTCTTTGAGCAACGTTCGGGGCGTGCCGAAAGTAAGTTTTCTGCATTCCACAAGTACAGTACTTTTTTCTAGAATTTTGTTTGCTTAGTGGGTTCCTTCGTTTTAGTGGAGGCCGAAGCACGTCCACCCTTTGCGGAACTAATTATTAATTACTTCGCCACTTTGGTTCTCCGCTTCAGAGCTGTTTTCAGCCAACACCGATAATATTTATTTAAATCAAGCACATTTCGTAGCGCACCAACAGGAACCAACTCGGCTTCCCGTAAATTATTCCAAGTATCGCCGCAGAAAGTCACTCAAGCATGCGCATAATGAAGGCCTTATGGGAAATTAATTAGGGACTTCAACACCGCTCGCGACTATCACGATTCGATCTCGAAATTCGTGCACCAAAAGACAAAAGTTCGAAACCAATTTTGGTTGAGTTTTATGAACACCTGAAAGCCATGGGAACCTTTCGAACAGCGAAGGAAACGCGAAATGTGACCGTTTTTGTTAACGAAAGAAGTCTGATAATTTATTTTCCTCATGCAAAAGCAATTTATCAAAATTAGTCTTAAATGGTTTCAATCGATGCTCGCTTATGTTTCGTCAGCAACAATATTTAGAATAGGAGAGCACTGCACCATTGTCCATTACAATTTTCATTTTATAATGAAAGAATGTTTGAGAATTTTCGATATAGGAGGTTCTTAATTACTGTCCTCTTGATAAATTTTCGAAATTTCTTGTCTCTAAGACTTATGACCGAAACAAAAGCCAGTTAGTTTGCCACACAAAACGTGAACACATTTTTGAAACAATATTTGTTCATGTTGGTTTCTCGTTCGAAACTTCCTCCTTTCCATGGGATTCTGAAGGTGTTTGAGTGGCAACACGTTGTAACTCAGTCGTCGTCGTTCCAAAAAACGAGTTCCTATGGCTTAAAGCGACAAAGAACCCAACAGTAAATTACAAAATTAATTATGTTCTACCCAGAACCAAAGACTTCACTCTCCCCGCACTTACTGTTGAGGAATGGATGTTATTGCCATCGAAGGGACCATTACATCACAATTCACAAGTTGAGTGCTTCCTGTGCGCACTATGAAACAACTCGTTTGCTGAGCTAGTGGAATGCCCAATATGCTCTCCAAATTATCGCATCCATTCCCAGATGCAGTTCATGGTGATCTCAGTCGTGCCCAATCATAACTCGTAATCATCTTGAATTTTTCAACAATGGTAACAGGAAGACCATCAACTGGGCTGGAAGAGCTTTTCATGGAATGGGAATCTAATTACAATAATATAAATTCTTGGCTTGGATCCTTTGCCCACAACTGAAAAACATTTCTCTGATGTTGGTTCATCAGTTTGGAATTACGCTGGGAAAGTGTATTAACGCTGAATACCTGTCGGAGTGTCGTAATTACCTCGATGTTGCGGAAGAATTTTGCTTCGTGCCCATCGACGAGCTTCTTCTCTCAGTTACGAAAACTAGATCAAAGATTCTGTTTGCTTTCCATGGAAATCGTTTTAACAATCCCCGGATCGTTTCTTGGAAATGGGACATTGGGCCCGGGCAGCCGAATTAAGTGCTCCTTGGTGTTTTCTCTAGAAAGGCAAGCAAGAACGATTACAACCGAGATCTGTTAGGTATATTACATAAAAAGATGTTGTTTTGCCGTTATGACAACATAATGCATATTTATCATTACCCTTAGGATTTTCAAGGTTCTATCCCTTATTTACTATCCAAATAACCACAACCATTAATTCAGGAGGTTTCTGTCCCTTGGAAGGCGACTAAGATTTTTTTGTAAATATTACAGTTTTACATCCAATACCAGATGTTAAAAGAAATAAATGAAATACCTATTTAGCCATAATGGCAGTTCACTTTGTTTAGGCATCAGTTTTTTTTTTTTTTAAACTCCCACGAAAACAGAAGCAACTCTTATATCACATTTTAATCCGTTGCTATTACGATTGCAGCTAGGAATCTGTCGTGAGATAATTCTGCGCTAATTCATGTCGAGAATTCATTCAAGATTCCGTATTGACCTGCAGATACAAATCTGAGAAAGGCGTGGGAAGTTAGAAACCCAAACAAAGCATTCAAACATGGGAAATGCACTTCACACTTCTCCATTACGAGCCGGAATCCGTAAATGGCGAGGGCAAGTGTGCCGCGAGTAGCGATTAAAAGCTCATTAAAAATTCAATTAAACTATTCCCACTGACATGGTTAGATTTCTAATTATCTGTGATTGACGAAATGATAAAAATGAACCACAGTAACAAAAGAAATCGCTACGTCGGATATTTTAAATCTTTACAAAAGCAAATTATGATAATTTCGGTTAAAACTTATTGTTAGATTACACTTAGTTGGATTCAATAGGAGAAGTGGAAGGCAATCCAAGATAACGACATAGATAAATTATTGTTATGAAGTCAAAAACACTTCAACAGCGGTTATTCACCGGAAAGTAATTTGCGAAAAAAGATGTTGTTTACAAACTTGTGTTTGTTGTGCTCGCTAAACTTGAAATGTGTGTGAAGTTTCCGCGTTTTCTTGAGATGCCGACAAGGATGCTTTCACACTTGATTAACTCCCAGTTCAAGGCAAAGAACCTCACGGACACTCTTCTTGTGCCCTCGTCCCGTATTCCCACAGTCGTTATATAATTCTCGGCCTCTACACCAGTCTTTCAATTGGTCTGCTCAAGCTGCAACCCCAATCTTACAGTTCATTGGACACGTCGTAAAGTTGGCAATAAGCCTCTGTAAATGGAGACAACGGAGACATCAGCAATGAAAACGATCCACACCGGAGGAAAACAAGCAGAATGTGTCCACATTACCACGAGGTATTACCTTACAACGGGTATTCCGGGTCTTTTCAGAGTGTTTAATGAAGGGTTCAATGTTGAGACCATTTCGTGGCACTTCGCCGAAGAAGAAACGCGAACGACACTCGTTACCTGGCATTGGAAGGCGCAAACGCGGCCATCTCTTCTGTGCACGTGGAACGCGCATCTGCGCCGGCGCTATTACGCTTAACCTCTTGAGCAGCTCACTGAAGAAGAAGAAGTTGAAAACCACAAAGCCGCATTGTGAAGGCTGGAAGATCACTGTCAAGAGGAACAGACTGGTCCCTGGCCTCGTTGAATAGCCGCACTTCTTGGCACAGCGACGCGGCATCTTATTGCCAGGCCGGATAACATCCAAAGAGAAATCGGGTTCACCCCGCGAGGTGATCGATCCTCCTAACTCCTGAGGCAAGATGGACTTATGTAACCCAGCGCTCGATTTATGGAGGTGCGAACTTCTTGATGCGGGGCAAGACGTCAAGTATTTTCGACTCGTGCCACGAGGAATCAGTGACGCATACACGAGGTGCTTGGATCGAAGGTCATCGACAGTAACAGCCGGAGATTGATCTCTTCCACGTATTCTCAATTTCTCATTGTTCTTGAGCCGTGTTGAGCCCATTGCCGAATAAAGAACATCTATTGAACCTAATTTGAGTAAACATTTTTAAGTGAAAAACATAAATGAATCCTTTGAATTGTTATTTATTCTCAACTTTGGCTCACATATTAATACTTTTAAAGAATTAAGTACGAACATTGGAATAAATGAATCCAGCAATCTTCACAGTGGAAACAGCAGAGGTCAGGAAAGCTCTCAAGATCACCATGGAAACGAGGAGCGTTTCAAGTGCTTTCAATAACTTTCTGCAAATGTGGAACATTAAGCTTCAATTATATTAATAATTTCATCACAAAGACTAATTCCCGCAAAATTTTCAACTCAATTAACCAAATAAAACGCAAGAGCTCCGACGAGAAACCTCCATCTCCGTTCCAGCTTATAATGTATCCTGAGCGTCAATGCTTTAATGCTTCAAATATGATAAAGTGTGCTTGTAATCGTCTCTGACCCAAATTCAGATGAGATTGTGCTCCCAGACGTAGGAAGCGGCGCCTTGATGACCTCATTAAGGACAAAAGCTTTCTTGTTCAATTATGTGTACGTCATCACAAACAGCCTCGATACCGACGTATCGTCCAGGGGAATCGAAATGGGCCTCGTTTCTACACCCATCCAGATGGAGGAGAAGGCTGAGCACGAATTCGTGGAGGACTTAGAAAGTTTTTCGATAGGCTATAAATCAATACAAAAGCACTTAAAAAAGAAATCTTGGATGACAACCGTGTTCTGTTAATATTAAGGAGTTCTGTGCGTTATCAAAGCACATTAGTATCGATCCTTTTCGCCGGGGTTCTTCAAAGATCCTTGATATTATATATATGCAAAGCGAATAGACTGAGCTGATCTAACTTTTTTTCTTTGTGATCGGAATCATTTTAGTGACACTATACATCTTAGTATCATTCGTTTTTTATTGTGAACGGGACAGTGTGACACTCCTATCTCTTTAACCTCATTTAAAAACTAAGTTATGCAGAATAAACTCTTAAATGTTAGTATACATATATGAGAATCAACTGCTAGTAAATCCCTCATAGTCATAAACAACTCCCCCTTACCTTTCGAATCCCGACCATCTTGTTCACGAAATCACGTTTCATCCAATGAGGACCTTCTCTATGTAGTCCTAATTCCTGGGGTTTTATTTTGCGATGATATTCCACAAATTCAACAACCACAAGCGAGGCATTGTCTTCCGTACCCAAAATTGAAATTCGGGTGCAGTGTGTAACTTCGCCGGAAGTGGAGAAAGTGAGGAAACATGTAAAACCACTGTTCCGCAGGATCAATTGCACCCAAGGGTGCAATACTTTGCACTTGCAAATTTTAGTTTATGTGACCCTTGATGGGGTATGAACATATTGAGGTTTCTGGTCTGCAAAAGGTGTTACCGCTGCCCCTTCCCGACACCCTTACACATGAATTACGAATTAATGCCAACCCAGGCAAATTTTATCCTTCTCGTGAAAAGTCCACTTTGTCTATAGATATTTAATTGTTTCATGTACTTATTTGCCATGAAATGTGTGGGGTCAGTTCATTGCAGGGACAATTTACCCAATTGCAGACGATTTAGTGATTCTAAACTGCCGACAAGGTGCGAATAAAGCCATTAACTGGAACAAGAACGACCTTCAGAGAAAACATAATAAGCATAAAAGGACAGTTGATTAATCCAAACCACCCCCAAAAGTTGCGAATGTTCTATTGTACTATCGAGATCGGCTTCATTTCTTAAATCATCACAAAGAAGGAAGTGGCCATGTTTTGTAACAGCACTATTAACCTTAAACTTGGCCGTTTTCATTCATTAATTCGCTTCACTCGATTACAATGGCGAAATTGAAATTATGCCTGACAAATATCGCAGCCGGTGACAGGCGTGCAATAACAATCGTGCAAAGCCCATAATAGGCCAAAAAATAAATAAAAAACAGATTATCTGTCTTCTACGCCGCATTGGACCATGCACGCCCCAAGCATGAAGACGACGAATGCAAACGAGTTGAAGAATAAAGCGCAATTGCCTGCGGTCGCCATTAAATAATTTGCACTGGACCGCCAGAGGTTGGCCGAAATTAGGTCAGTTCCATTAAGACGAACACCACGGGTACTACTCTCAACTCACCCTATTGGCAGAATGGATGCGAATCCTTTTCGCAAAACTCCTTTAAATGTCCAACAATGGACATTGGAAAATGGGCTGCTACAGTAAATAGTAGTAATGGTTTGTGGCTATTAATAAATTCTTGGTTTTATGAAACACATAAAACAAAACCAAAAACTTTTTCATGTGCGGAAGTTTCTTGTGATCATTCTAAACTGCTTCAGTTAAGCGAATTAGAAAAGTTTACGACGGTCGAACGATTACGTAAGATGAGATCATCTCCGCAGAAAAAGACTCACTAATTCAGTGCGGCAAACAAGTTTTATTAATTAAATCACGGACTGTTGTTTGTGATGAGCGGAATATGGAATATGGTACATCGCAATGATTATGATTTGCATTTTTAGAGATCATAAAATAACATAGCAACCTATTTTCTCTTCAGAGTTCAATGTTGATGACGCATAACACAAGCATTTTCCATGAAATAATAACTTTCTATCCAGTACACAAAGCGAAAAGAAAATAATTCTTTAATAAAAGTACAGCCTTTGCAAATCCCTCTACAATTTAAGGCAGAATAATTCTTTTACTCACTAAGTTCCTGCGGCATTACCCAAAATCAAATCACACTTTCTAATGTCTTCTATTTGCAGTGAAAGTTGGTTATCGATTACAATTGGTTTTCGCAATCCTGCAGTGCATTACGGGTCACATTATATTATGATAATATTAATTAAATAAGGGCATGTAATTTGGAGCTTAATTGGTAGCACAATATATGACTTTGATGTGTTCTGCGGCGCCATTTTCATTTATGTATGTGTGCACGGTGCATCGACGACGTCGCATTACAGAGGGATATGTTTAATGCATTTAACTGAGAGCCATTAATTCGTGCAGATTTACAGGAAGGATTAACAAGTTCCTAAGAAGAATACTAATTGTGTTCTGAGTACAAATAAAGTTGACCGTACTCCTAATAAGTCCTAAGTAAGATTCCTTTTCAATCAATTGAAGGCAACATCTCCGAATTTCAAAGGCTATTGTTAGAGCCGCAGCCATTAATGAACTTTATTGGTAAAAAATAGACGATGTAGAATATATTTAGCTTGAAGGAATAACCCAATTCAGACCAGAATAGATAATCTCCTCTAGAAAGGTCAACGTTAAGAATTAATTAAATTTAAAAAACAAACTTACAAAAGGTATTAAGCACAACAAAATAAACTGACTGAGAGTTTGCAGGAAAAACAAAACTTCCTTTTGGTGATAACATCAAATGTCTTAGCTTCTATTTTTAAGGGAAAAAGTTCAACTCATCAAGCGTAAACTGTAAAAAAAAAAACTTTTTGATAACAAAAGCGTAATTTTTAAATCCTATCATTCAAATTAAGTAATTGTCTACCAATAATGAAAATGTTAAAATAAATACAATCTCAATATCACGAATCCTAAATTCCTAATATAAACCAGAATATCAATTCCAAATATAAGTCATTTGAAATCTTCGCAAAAACTCTCCTGAAGGGTAATCGATTTATTTCACCGCCCGCGCTCGCCCCTCAACCCCCCAGAGCAATTTACGTCACATTCAGTTTCCCTTGACTCTCGCATTTTCTGCAATTTCTTATCCTGTCACCGAGTCCATAGATCGTCTTCGACAGTGAACTTGAGAAATTTATTATGGGATCAATAATTATTGCTTTCCTTTTGTCAATAGACGGAATGTGATCGGAAGTTTCGCGGCTATTCGTTCGTCGTCATATGTCTCCTGTTCATTTAATAAAAGAGAGAAACATAGCAACAAGACAGAAACTTTGCGAATTTTAGTCAAGTCAGAAAAACCACTTTTGTATGTTCACGGAAACTGCAAAATGTCACCAATTGAAAAACGGGAAATTCGAAATTTTCTCATATCTGGGAAAACTTTGTTCGACAATGTCGCCCTTTGTAATTCAGATTTATGTTGCATGGCATAGAAACGAAGTTTAAAAAAGAGGCAACAACATTTCCCGCATTCCCCGCGTCCTAACTCTATCTAGGAGTGAATTTTATTTGTCCTGCGAAGTTCACCCGGAATAACCATCCCCAACGTGCAACGCAGAGGACGAAGCAGCCTGACTCGTTAGTTTCTTGCAGTCGGGAATTGTTTAAGCGAATTTCCCTTTTTTAATAAACTTTCCGACTTCATCATCGCTCCACTAATTCACCTTCGAACACTGGCGTATCGCACATGAGTGGTGGAAAGGGGGGGGGGGCAAATAATAATAACATAATAAAGTTTCGGCACGAAATGCAGGGCAGGAAATAGCGTAATATAGCGAAAAATCTTTAACCTTGGAAGTTTAGAGAAATTTCAAAATGAACGTTAAATCCGAAGGTCTGCTATCAGATGATGCAGTAGTTACCAGTTGCAAAAGACGTGAAGAAGAGAATCAAGAATATTGAGTTTCACATTTTGAAATCCGTTGTGCAACAATCTAAAAAAATAGCTAGAAAATTCAGAATTACCAATTTCGCTTTCCTGCAACAACCTCCATCCCGATGAACTGAACCTTACAAAGTACAATTAGTCTTCATACTCATTTAGCACTCGTGACGATAATAATAGTTTTATCGTCATCTTTTGTAATGCGTTTTCTTACATTTTCCTTTCAGGATAATCATTTATGTATCCAGTTTCCGCACATCTCGACTGTGCGCATAATCTTCCAGGCTCCAGCAGTTTCTAGTAGTGCCCAAGGTACTTATTTGCCATTGTTATAGCTCCACTTGAATCCTTTTCCACGCTGTACTAATAATGCACTCAAAGTTGTGCTTGTGGAATTGCACTCACTGCTTTGAAGATTATTCCATCTAAACACAACTGCGATGGTGTAATTTTAATGCTAAGTAGATATCTTAAGAAAGTTCATCGCAAAGTTGTTTTTGAAGCAGCCATAAAAATACTTGGAAGCCAAAAAATAAACCGAATTGTAGATTTTATTCATCTTCTTCTTTTTGAATTCAATTTTGTTGTATTTTCCATCTCATTTTTCGACCCCTTCCAGAAATATCCTCTAAATAGTAGTTAATCCTTGCCTTATTTGAAGAAAATCAACCCCCTTTCTTTGCAAAAATTTACAAATTACTCGAACAATTCGAATCCACTTAATAAAAATTACTTTTCCATGTCACTTGCAGGGGCTTCCTTTTATCCATCCTTGAAGCCGATAGACTTATATTAACTCACCAACAACAATGAGCACACCATTCACGTCTGTCTCCCCATGGATTTCTGACATTGGTCACCATCGAGTGACGAGTGGTCAAGTTTCAGCAGGGGGTGGAATTATTCTGACAGAACTAGCCTGACGGTCAGTTCTTGCCTCTGATTCATTTGATATTGCAGTCGCATCTGCTTGTATCTGCCCCCCAAAAACAGCTCCAGGATTCATCATCAGTGACCGCCACTATTTTTGACTTTCCTAAACTAAAGTTTCTGGGTTTCTATCGAAATCTGGTCACGGAAGACGAAGCCATGTGTCCCCTTAAGTTACCATAGTAACTCCCTTTTCAGGACAACACCCAGTGCCAGTTTCATTTTCTGTCAGTGAACCCCCCTCGTCCGCTCGTTTTCCCAACGAATCCTTCGCACTGCGCCTCCAGTGATACAATTTGCCGCTAGCCAACATGATCCCGATTGTTTTTCCTTTATTTTAGAGATGTTTTTCTTTAATCCAGTAAAATAATAAGTACCAAGCTCTGGTTCGCGGGGTGCAGCAAGAAACCGGAAACAACAAAGGGGAGCCTATGTAAACACGCTCCTGCATCACTTTGCGTTTTATTGCGTTCATTACGGCGTGTTTTGAGGTTACGTTCGCGTGCGTGTTTCCCCAACAAACGTCGCAATTTGCGAAAACAATAGCGGCCCGGAAAGCAATAAACACACACTGATGCTGGATGGCATTGAAATTACTGCTATAGTTTGTGGTTACTTATCTTCTGGGGGGTGCCAGAATGGCAGGGCGAAGGATTTTAGGCAGAAGAAGCTACGGCGCCATGCCATGATGTACACAACTGAATTTGAAGGTCGAACATTACACTTCTTGCCCCGCGAATTTCATGCTCCTTTTAATTTTAATCTCATCCTGTTTCGAAACCAAGTTCCCCCTTTGCGTAAGCATACAGCGTGCAATTACACCACTATTCACATAAAATTACAGAATAATGAAAACATTCTCACCCCTTTCTCCGTAACCCAAAATTTATTTTTTTTAAATCTCCTGCATTAATTACAATAATCTATAGAAAAAATAAGTTATCGAATAAAAGGAGATTGCCCTTAACAATTGCTGGATTTTAATCGTCCGCCGAGAAATTTATGGGCTGTTTTTGGTTTTTCGACAAAATGTTCCAAAATAATTGAGTTTTGCGGAAAAAACAATTTTCTAGCACGCACGAAGCCAATAAAATTCATTAACCGGAAGAACATTTGACACAGGTTCCACCTTCATTTGCTTATGGAGGGAGGACGATTTTCTTGGGGTTCGGTTGCTGCATTTTCAGCCTGGTCTTTGTAGGGTTATGCTTGATACAAACAACAAAGAAAAGGAACGTTGCACTACGGTATGCCGTTTGTACTGACTTGACATTGGCTTTTGTGTTTTATAGCAGGCAATCTGCAAAAGTTGTCCACTGCTTTACTGCCGGGCCGGCCGGGTGGGTAAAACAGACAGAGTACGACCCCTAGCTGAATTTTTTATTTATTCATTCATCCGCCAACAATCCTGAGGAAATCGATTCCTTTTTTACACGCGTTTAGTCCGGTTCTAGTACATTTCTTTTTGCGTCCGGCAACTGTTACCTATTTCGCAACCGCCACCCCTTGAGAGCAGTCAAGGGTAAGTAAACGTTTGTAAACAGGAAGAATTCCGCACTCAGTATACTTCTCGAGGGAGTGGTTAAAGTGAGCGGGTTAAACAGCTTCTGTCGGTCGTACATTTGAGACTTTGAGAGCTTTCGGGGCGAATTAGAGGACATTCGGACGTCGAGCTGTTGCGCAATGTAGTAAATAATTCTGAAAGGGGAAAGGGAGCAGTACCCTTCAAATACAAAAGCCAAAGGACTAATGCAGATATTTTTGGCAAAAATTTAAGCTAATTTTCAACTTGGTTTTATTGTGGCACCGCACGATTTCCAGCAGACAAGAAACGAAATTTGCTCCTTCGTTCTTTTGTACTGGGACGACAGGAGACCCTCGAAATATCCCTAAAAATTGCTTGCGAAGATTTATAGTCATTATCAGACAAAAATATGACACTGATGCCCACACTAGATGAACGGTCACAACACAGCCAGGATATGAAGTAAGTGGATTGGAGGTCCTTGAACCACTGCCGGAGTTAAACAAATATTTGTACAGCCATCATTGTGATCAGTGCCAATTTTTCATCGGATTTTCGAAGGGTCATACTGTGCACAACTTCTCTTCTACAAAAGGTTTTGAAAGAGGGTTGATATCGAGTATTCTCAATATATACATTCTCACATATAGTAGACAGGATAATGGCTGACATGAACCTGATATATGGACAATGATGACTTTCGGCAAATTAAATTTTTTATGAAAGCTCCCAGCCACTTTATAATGTCAGTCTGGACGGAAGTCAATCGGCGGCATGGGGTCCTTGTTTAGGCCGTTCGCATTGAACGCTTCGCTCAATTATACGTTTGGCGGTTTGTGTGCCAATCGATCTTCAATGACTGCTTTATCATACCAATGTAAACTGACAAACATTTAACATGTCAGATGTCACCGATCGCGGCAAAGGTCAAGGGACATTCATTTTGTGTACTGGAAATTTATGATTACTCTCGGGATGGGAAAAAAGGATAATTTAATTTATGTTATCACTTTAAAGAGAAACCCCCAACTTGATTTGCGAAAGTTTTACTGTAAATAGGAACAAAGGGCTGGAAAAATTTCCGGACTGTTATTATTTTAGAATTTATGGAAAAAGTTACATCTTTGTCCTTTTTTTCTCCGAAAATTTTTTCATCTGAAACTTATGCCCCCGGTTTTTTTTTTATAGTCGCAAAGAATTCAAACCCTTTCGGTTTTCGGGCATCGCTAACAATAATTATATGAATCGCCAGTGCAGGAATTGCAGAAATGGAAGCAAATTTCGAGAATATTTTCCACTGATATCTCGAGGTGAACGTCTATGTTGAAATAAAAATAAATTGTACAAGAAAAAGTAATCAAAGTAGCTTGTAAATTCAAGCCGAAGATAAAGGAATAAAAACGATGAAAGAGTAGGAGGAACTCAAGACCCCTTTACTCAATAATCATTCGTGTTTAAAAAAAAAGAAGAATTTTCTTAAATTTATGGTAAGAACGTTCGAGGAAACAATATAACGAGTCCACAGCCCACAGTGACTGTAGATCATGACCATAAATCCTTTCAAAACACTTCTTGAAAAGAATCATTAGGTAAATTATAAACTAATTATTACATTCACCATTTCTTATAATCTTGATTATTTTTTCATTTCTTCGATATGGTAGATAAATGTGATTTATTGCAGCGCATTTCCAACAAAAATTGCCAAAATTGAATTAAGCAAAAGGGAATACGAAACGCCTCCATAACATAATCGCTTTTACCACTTTATGCGTCCCTTATGTTTCGTACCAAGAAAGGTTCAAGAAATTTAAAAGCATTCTTTTCGGAGGAGGAACACGATAAAATTTGCAAGGAGCAAGGATAACTCGCTGCTCAATTTCTTGCAGGCAAAGAATAGAAACCGAGAACCAATATGTGAAACCATTAACATGAGCTCCCAGTTTCTATACTATTCTTCAGCATCGCTTCAAACACAAAAGTTCCCTTTTTGAAGGATCAAGAAATTATTCAGCAAGACATACTGCAATCCTAGACAACACCGATGTCGTCAAAAAGAGTCCTCGGGTATGGAGAGGAAATCAACTTTGAACACTGTCTAGCACGTCTGCAAGGATCCCAGGGCGGGGAGCCCGTGGCTGTTAAATCAAAAGAAAAACCGCGCCACACCCGTTGCTTTCCTCCCAATTCAGCGCATCTGTTGCAAAATGGTGTGGGATAATTTTCCGGAATAAGTGCCTTCCTTAGTTCTTCGCATTATCTCAGCACGGATGAGATCCGGCGGGGGAAGTTTCCGGATAAATACTGCGGTCGTGCTTTTATGACAGCTCCGTTCAGAACCATATTCCTTAACTTTAATGAGTTGGAAGCGGTACACGAATGGAGTCCTGCGTAGGAAGGACGAAGGTGTTTCTGAGGGACCCTCGCAAGCCTGATTTGGGGCCTAACTTTTCGCAAATGTTGAACTTCATAGAGACAAGGCCTCATTCATAATGTTCGGCAGAGTCAATGAGTAAAACTTAAAAGCTAACGAGAACGGCTTCCTCCACGGCAGGAAGTGGCTGGAGCTCAATTGTTTATGTAATTCGTTTTCTTTAGAGGAAAACTGAGGGAATGAAGCAATTTGCCTTTTGGGTAAGAATGGTGATGGTGAAGGAAGCATGAATTTACTCAGAAATATTGAAATGTTCATCGCAAAACATTTTGTTTCGATTAAATTAAGCTGTGGTTTCCTACGAAGCGGACCCGTCAAGTCGCGGTCGTATTATTACGGTGAGTGACGTAAGCAAAACGGTGTATGTACAACAATACGGCGACAATGACGGTAGTAGTAGTTTTAAAGTTAGAATTTGGAGTCAGGTCGAATATTTCAATCGGTAAAAACGGCAAATATTATAAAGAACATTAAATATATTTAATAAAAATGATATAAATTAATGTAGTACCTATAGGTACTAGCGTCAATACAGACCGTCACGCTCTATGACGCTCCCGTCACATTTGTAGCGGTTGCTCTTTACGGTGGAGAACTGTTTATCAACGTTTTTTGTCGTCGACAGCGCCCGTAGCGGTGCAGATGTATTTAATTTTTGTGCATGTTTAGACAAAAATAAAAAGGTTATTGTTATTTTGTACATGAAATAGGGAAAATACTCAAAAAAACAAATACTACATTAATTTATATCATTTTTATTGAATATTATTCAATTTTCTTTATACTATTTCCATTTTTACTGATTGGAATACTCAAACTGGCTCCAAATTCTAACTTTACAACTACTACTACCTTTATTGTCCCGTAGTTTTATACACCGTTTTGTTTGCGTCGTTTCGTAGGAAACCAAAGCTTTAGGAAAAGTAAATACCTATTTAAAAAATATAATTTGTTTTCTAACTGTATAGATGGCCAATAATTTCGAATCAATCTTACAAATCAGCATGTGCAAAGTCCCTTGAACGCTTGTTAATTTGTCTTCAATTTGTTATTAATTCCCCCCGCTATTACGGATGATGCATAACAATTATCCTCCACGAAATCCTGTACTTACCGCTGAATAAAACCACCCAAATTGCAGTCACCGCAATACAACGCCCCACCGCATGGTCAATCCACCATTAAATCGCAGTGCTATCAATTAATTTTTTTTTTAATGTGACTGCAATAACAAGTGCTAATTGCTTATTGGAAACTCTCCAGTGCCTCTGGCCATACACATTCAGATGCTCCACTGCCAGCGATCGAGACGGATTCCCCAATCGATTTCCAGACGTTCGCATCCTGCCCACTTTTCCATTCGTGGCTATAATTTTCCCTGTTCGACAAGTAATAATTTCCAATTGCATTTCCGGCACTCTAATCAGCGCTAATGTTGCCATCGCATCTAGTTTTACTACATTTCGATTTTTGTTTTCCGCATTTAAAAAATACATTTTCGTTACTAATTTTCCTCGTTTTCTTTTATTGAAGTGAAATTGACATTGTATCTCATAAATTAATCAAAAATGCTTCACCAAAACATATTTTTAATCCAATTCATAGTTCCCGTTTCAAAGTAGAACCTTTATCCATTAAAATTCGAATCCCAAGGATCAGATCTGCTAATTAGCACGATCGATAAGACTCCCGACACTTCATTGAGAGAATATTCAGACAAAACGTAGGATAGGAATTTGAATGAGTTTCCATAGAAACGGAAGGAAAATCTATAGCTCAGCACAGCCTCAGGCTCCGTCAGGTGAATTTTAATGCTCCTGATTCCTACACCAGGATATCGGAGAAAAGAAAAGCTTCCAGCATACTGATGGTGCTGGCTTCCCGCCTAAAGATCCAGAGGGATGAGCGAAATTGCTCTAAACGACCTCGTATTTTGGATGATTTACACTTTACAGTCACCTCCCCACCACCGAGAAGTTTCCAAAATACTCTGGGAATGGATCGCGATAAGTGGATCTGATTTCGTAAATACTTTCTGTGATATTAAACATAAATACGCATTTCCCGTGTCCTTCAACTGCTCTTTCCGTTGCTCTCCCTCAAAACCGTTCCCAATTTCCATCACATTTACATCCCACTTCAATGGAGAGGAAAACTTTGCCTCCAAATTCATCCCATTCGGAGGGGGGTCAAGTGTTTCTGGCGCAATTTCAATAGCCACAATTCAAAGCTTTATTTCATAAACTCTGTTTTTTGCTATATAAATTTTTTTGTACACATTTTAAATGCTTCAATCAAAATATTATGGTATGCTGCGTAAAAAGAACACAGAGAACAAAACTAAAGTAGCAAGGTAAGAACGACATCCGTTGCACTAATTAATGGACTCCAAAAATTTCAATTACCAAAAAATTTACAACAAAGTTGGAGCATTCGTGTATGAATACAGTTCACTTCGTGTTTATATTTGGAAGTTACGGAGACGACAAAATTTAGTTAATGTACTAAGTGTTGTAACCGCAGCCATTTTTTATTACATTCGCGAAAATTTGAAATGGTCGACGTTAATTTGCTTTTCTTTTTCAATTTATTTACAGGCCACTGTGGAGCGTATTTTATCATCATCAGGTAAGCTGAAATTATTAATTGTATCAATTTCAAAACATGTTTTTAATTGCATTCAACCAATAACTTCTGTTCAGGAACGTTATGACAATTTAATAAAACAATTCACTTTTAATAAATATTTCATTTGAATCCAAATTAAAAAATCTACAAATTTTCTAGGAAAATGTTGAAGGAATCACTTAATTATTATTTTATGGCTGTAATTAATAAGAGATTTCCAACAAAAGTGAAAAGAAAAAAAATTTCTTATGTCAAGACATTAAATCACAGCAAATCATTCGTAATGATCCTCAATTAGGAACTCAATTAATCACTAACGTCAAGTCCGTTTGACCCTTTCGATATGATGCTGCAAATGAGCAGAAAAAGAATTCTTTTGTTAACAAACAACTTAAACATTGAGTTCATTACTATTGCACTGCATTTGTTGTGGCAATAGGAAGTGTAATTTTGTTTTAATTATAATATTATTAATACATAATAGATATTATTCCGTGTTTGAGTGAAATGTCCGCAGTTGGGCGACTAAAAGCTGTAAATGAAATTTGTTAAATTTTCGTGAAACTTTTCCGGATTAAATTAATCACGACTTTCGAACTTTATTCTTCCAAAGAAGTCTGATTTTCTTCAGTCATATCCTTAAGGACTTGTGGCAAGTTGAAGGTGAATAAATGACGGGCAAGCATGCAACAGAGGCCTCCTGCCGAGGAACCTCCAGCCAGATAATGTTGTAAACTGACTGAGACGCCGAAAAAGAGATTTAACGCCTGCCTCGGTCCCAACTCCAAACCGTCATCTTACGTGACCAATTTCGATAAATCGATAGGGGCATCGAGTATAACTTCTATCATTGTCTCGCACCGAATGGGGACATTTTGGGGAGCTTTATGTCGCTTGGAAGTTGATTAAACAGCAGCTATTGTCGCCTGCCCTCCCTTTGCCCTCAAAATATTGGCTCCAAATGATTAAATTACATCATCTGATCCTTAATGCGGCGGGAGGCGGGACCTTATACAATAGTAAATTTTTAAAGAAATATTGGGGAGAATAATTGTAGTTGCAGGTAAGGCTCCTTTCAGGTATCGATTCTAGGCATTCACCTGGAATACACCTTTTCCTACAGGACGCATAAAACTTCCTTGTGAATGTACCTGATGTTTACGACTTTATTACGTTGGATAACATTGTCGACCGTTCATCAGCCACGTAATTATAATATATCAGGAGCAAGACAGGCCCAAGTAAAGATGATGTATTCCAAGCGGTATAATTTACCGATCTCATTTACGTGTTTTGCAGGACAAGAGGCGAGAGGTTGGCACAGGTGCAATACTTTAGAGCGTAGGAATCGATTACGTGAATCCATCATCAAAGTGTAAATGCGGCAGGGATTTATCGAGTTGCATTAGATAAGCCCCGAGTTGCATCCAGGCATTCTCATAGTCTCCCGACAGATTCCACGCTGCACTTTACTTGATTTATACGGGGTTGATAAACTCCTGGATGATGATGGCGATGATGGAGGGTGGTAATTTGTGTGGACGATGAAAAATCCATTCACACCAAATAGGCATCCTGGATAATTTGTCCTCGTGAATTATGTGAGAGGTCGTAAAATGTCCAAACTGCATATTGCCCAATCTACTGTTATTTCTGACCCTCTGGTCACACGGAAGCCCCTATAGCGCATCAGAACTTCCGCCCTGTCACCATTTCTGCCGCTGCCGCTTGGTCCAGCTGCCAGCAGCATCTTCGGAGTTTATAGCCTCGTGTCAGGAAGACAAGAACTGCCTAAGCAGTGATAATGGCTTCTGATTGCAATCATTGACCGGAACTCCGTGAGCCCAATGGCCATAGATGCAGCGCCCACCCCAGCCCCCCTTTTCCTGAGTTTGTATTAAGTTTCAGAGTCTTTGTGGTGCCGTCTCTTATTGCGAGTCCGGGTGGTGTTTGTCGGCGTAGCTTGACCAAGTGCAGCGCGTAATTGGGGCCGGCGGCGGCGGTATTATTCCCTTGCCACTCGAGGCGCAACGTTGCCGCGGGAAATGTGAACTCCTATAATTATGTGAATCATGTTGCAGCAGCATTATTAGTTACGGTGCAAGCATCCGCTCTTACACCGATCTGAAGGTGAATTATAGATAAAACGTCTGGCATCGAGCGCAACGCGTCTCGAGGACGAAAAATAATTTTCCAATTACCAGTTCGTTACGGTGATTAACAATATTTGTCATAATACACGAACTCGAATTACCAATTCAATTATTCACACATGTCACGTGAAGGGCATGATTACAATGCAGTGATATGGACGGGTTTATCATTGGAGCACACGTGGAGCGAGTTTTGTGTGCACAGAATATTAAAATTGGTGAATTTTAAAACCAAAAACAAAGAACCATTCAAAAGTAGATTATCGCGTTCCACAAATTAATATAGAGTTCAAAGTATTTGCACGAAAAAGTAGCCCTAAAATTGCATCCTTGAAAGTGCTGTAAAAAACTTGTATAACTCTTTCCATTTTTTATGTCTGCTTTGAAAGAGTATGGAAAACTCCTGCACAATGACTGCCTATTTATCACAGCATAAATTAAACCTCTCAGGACTAATAATGAGCCTGACCTTTCCCCCGAGGACTCGAAATAGTTCCAAGTTCAAGATTAGAAAGGATTTCATCAGTTGTAACTTGTGTTTCACAAAACGAAAACGCCCTCATTAGAGACGTGATTCAGTCTCAATGGAGCCCTCACGAGAAGTTCTTTTTTCACCCTTCGTGAACAACTCTCCCTTAAGGTGTGGTGGAGGCGTTTTCTATTCCACTTCTTACAAGGTGGTGCTGTTTTATGAAAAACACGTGTCACCGTGGCAGCCTCGGTGGAGCAATGTATAAAAGAGAAGTGAAGGATAACGACTAACGAGACTCCTCCGTTCTCGTCCGGATATCGATTCCTCCTTCGGTTCTAGAGAGTTTAGGGATCAGCCACGTATTAAGATTGTGCTTATTTCTTCTTCTTCTTTTCCCTTCGTTTTTCAGTGGTGTAAACTGTAAATAGAATTATTGCTGTTGGTGTACACTGTACAACAACTTCATAATATTATATACCACAGACAGTACCAGGAAGCTCAACTGTCGGCCGTTATCTGCAATACTTCAGATTAGTTATTGTTCACTAAAATTGAGTGACAAATTGAAACATATTACTGAAGGATCTTAATGTTGATAAATTGCGTTCATATCGTAATTAATTAATTGCTGAATTTGACACTGAAGCATTGGGGCGCGCTAAGTATTAATCCCTGTTGGAAATCAGCTAAGGACGGTCACACATACGTTAACGCAAAGAAACAATTTCTGGCGCTGGTGTCCTGGTTTATGTAGATTCGAAATCGATTACATTACAATGTTTTCAAACAATTATCATACCACTGCGGAGTGTGCTTTGTGGGTTACAGTCAGGTGGCCTCCAGGATTATGATAATGCAGACCCGATTCCGTGGCTGATAGCTTTGCACATTTCGTGTTGTCTTTCCAAACAGCCGGCGGACATGTGTTCTGAAAGCGTGTTAGGAACAGAAGAAGTTTTATTGTTTGGAACGAAGGGTTTCCTAATTCTTTGAAATAGAATGGCGTGCAAATTAATCCAAACTTATAGGACATTTATTGGCAAACGGAAGAACTCAAAACCCGATGAGTTGACAACAAATCAAAACTCAATACTTTTGTTAATTAAATGTTATTTCGAAAATTGAGTGAGGATATCTACTTTTGATATTTTATGTATTGTCTATGTGGTGGAACAAGAGGAACCGAGGTCTTCAAACCACATAAAGTGCCTAGTAAAATTTCACGATTGACCTGATTTCAGCAGAAACCGCTGTCGTACTTCAGCTGGAAACTCATAAAAAGTAGTGCTGTTTTTCATTTATTACTTCACACTCAACTTAAGACCCACAATGGCATTGTTTAAACAATTTTAATGACAAACAGCACTCAGTTCACAATGCGGCTTTTGCGACCAAATGTTCCGAGCCAGAGGAAGTGGCGGAAGTGTGAGGTTTATGCTGCTATTCCGTCGAGCTCCGTTTTTATTTTATTTCTTACTTCGCAATTCGCCATGATAAGGGCAACTTTAAGTTCTGCATTGCAAATAAGTTGCGACGTTGTGAACGAGGTTCGTTCGCCGCAAGTGTTAATATTTTGCTGAAAATGTCACGTCTCTGTGGTCATTCGAAGTGTCCCCAGTTATCATAAGAAGACGTAAACATTTGAGACTAAGTGCAACTTATTGACCAAAGGGGTGAGCGGAAGACGAAGTGGATAGCCGTGGGTGAAGGTTCAGAGACTAATGGAAAAACGTTTCTCGTGGTACGGTTGAGGAATTTGAAGTGAACTCCAAGATGAAGAGATGTTTAATTCCGAGAACACAAGAAACATTGCCGTGTTTACGTAGACAATTTCAATTTGTATCATAAAATGGCTTGTCGTCTGAAATGGTGGCTTCGACGGATGAACGCTGACCATCGAAAATTCGGTTGTAGCCCTTGTCAATTTCCCAGCAACCTATTCCGGCGATGGCCTCATGACAGAGACGCGCTAATCATCGGATCAACACTCATTGCCTCGTCTCTTTATTTGAATATTAAATTCAATATTTACCAAGGATAAATTTACCCAAAATTATAATTAATTTCTTGTCGTTCGCGAAATCTGGCTATTAAGTTAAAAACCTTAATCATTTCATTTTGGATGTTTCACGCCATCGTGAAAACTCTTTAATCAAATTCTTGTTTACGTAATTTATTCCCTTGCCTAATAAGGATAACAGTATAATGCAGATTCATTCGAATTGGCTTTCGTTAAACTGAAATTGGATTTAGTTTGTTTGCCATCAGTAAACAAAAACAGTTTACGTCACACAGCAGCTTTGATTCGTAAATGATAAACTTTACGTAGAATAGAAGGCAAGAGAGTCAAAATCTTTTCAAATATCAAAAACAAGAACAACAAATGCAACTGACTTATTAGTAAATAAATTTAAACTTTCGGGGCAAAAAAGAAGTGCTTTATTCCATTCGGAAGTAAGCACATGTCGATATGCAAATAAATCGCAAGTGCACACAGGCCGCAAGTTAATT
The DNA here is from genome assembly GCA_963082835.1 of Leptogaster cylindrica. Taxonomy (NCBI): domain Eukaryota; kingdom Metazoa; phylum Arthropoda; class Insecta; order Diptera; family Asilidae; genus Leptogaster; species Leptogaster cylindrica. The sequence continues at coordinate 51,293,957 of OY720105.1, forward strand.
GAGATGCAGGACGCTCCTCTTGCCAGGATGCATCTGCCAACCCTTCACCCCTGCGACCCACGACTAGACCACTTTAAAATGTGCGTCTGCATGCTTTGAACGTATTCAGGATGGATTAACCCCTAATGGAAGGACACAGAAGTGAGGAGTATTATGCAAGAGTGTCCCTTCAATAATAGTAGAATGAGGAAGGATTCTCCACTTCCAAAAGCACAACAAACTCCATGAGGTGCTACACCATGGAAATTGAACTCTCATATGGGGAATGTTTTCCAGTATTCGGCAAGCGGCGCAAGTGCTACTTTCACATTTCGCATAAAAATCATGATATTCAGCTATTTACCGAGAGTATTTCAAGGCACACGAATTCAATATGTATCATGTCAGAGGACGCGGGGGAACTGTTCCGAATGGTTTCATTCAAATGAAATATAAATCGACAGCGTGTTTACACGAGCACCTCCTGCAAAGGGGGAACCAGGATGCTTTTGTTATTACATAACAGCACTGGAGAAATAGGCAAATGGGAATCATTGCATATTTGCGGAGAAATTCTTTTGCCCATATCACAAATTAGTTATCTACAGCATTTCAATGGTGTGAAGGTAAACATTTTATTTTCAAGCTGTTTCACATTTGATTCCGTTTACTTTTACTCATTAAATGTTTCAAAAAATTAACAAATTTGTGTTCTCTGTTTTCCGGTCTAATCCACTTTTAAAGCTAACAGATATGCTTGCTAAGAAAGCGTTTTCCATTAATAAATATCAACTATAAAAGAAAAATTACCTTCAGGCAGTTTGTACTTATAAATTCCTGTCGACTGTTATGTAATTTTTGAATGTTAAAAACCAATACAGTCTTTTGTTTTAATTATTTACTTAGATAATTAATTACCTTTTAACATTTAAAAATTAGCTTCCTGCGTTGAGGCACAATGCAGTAGTGTGACATGTTTGCAGCCATTAATTACCAGAACGTGATGGAAATCAGAAATCTTTCATAAATTGAAATAGTCTAGCAAAACTCAAAAGTGCGATTGTCAATGGATGATTGCAGACCACGAGAAAGAAAACGGAAAACGGCTAACCTACGACTCGCCGGACTTGAATCAGGTCACTTTTGAATTCCTCGTGTCATCTTAGTGAATGGCCGTGAAATAGTTTTTAGTTGATAAGCATATTTGCTCTTTAAGTAATTTTTTCCACACATATATTTCGATGTTATTGATCCAACAATCGCACGCGGCTTTGCCCCATACCTCGCTACGTTTGGCGTTCCGTGTCTACCACCAATCGCCGCCCGGTGCTTACTGCTTAGGATCCATCTAATTAAAATGCCCGACGCCACGCTCTACATGTCCCGGAATTAATTTTCGCGATTTCAATGCGAAACGCGAAAAGAATTTGATTGTTTGACGTAATCGCGATGGTTTCACAAAAAATACAATTGTTTTGGAAATTCTGCTGATGAATGACTGTAAACATAGTGATATTGTAAGCAGGAGAATAAAAAGCTTTGATCCAAATTCAGAAGAACAATAAGATGAATTTTGTTACTGTCTGCATTTGTTGCAAACACGCAAATGTTAATTCTTTGATTATTATTAAGAAGCAGTTTTATTTGGTGAGGAAATATTTATACCGTACAAAATGAAATTCTCATTAACTATTTAACCAAGGCAATTTCTTATACCATCTTTTTTTTTTATTTGGGTTTTCCAACATTTGAAAAATATAACTGATTTAAATTAAAACACTTTTCAAATTCTTATCGTCTTTTAAAAACATAGTTACTGTTATCTGCCAAAGATTATTACTAATTAGGAACTTCACTTATTAAAAAAGTTATTGAGAAGGATGTGAATAACGTGATAAATGTTAAACTTTAGTTTTAACTTCTAAATAAAGTTTCCAATTCAAACGGTTTAGTAAAACGCAGATTGTCAATTTTCAAAAATCTCAATGGAAGGAAGTTTAAGCATGAAAAATTCTATGTCTTTTTAACGGAATCGGAAAATGGGTTTTCTGAAAATAATTTCATGAAAATCTTAAATTTTGATTGTTTATCTAGTTTGCTGTCGTGCACATACAGTTTATGTAAATAGACTACTCACACTTTACACGAAGTCCAGGCAACTGCAATGAATTTGAAATTCACCCTTCGCACCCACTCTTGTGGCACCTCAAATTCAAAATGTTTTTGCCAAAAAATCAAAAAAAGCAGACACCAGTACAATTTACGACTCACGTCCAGCGAAGTGTGAGGTGTTCAAGGAGCATTCGAAATCAGTAACTCCATCCGTCTACCTTTGTTCCACTCGGGAGCAAATCACCACCGAATAACGAATCTTCGCGATTCGCACCGCATTCGATTCGAGGCAGAAGAGCGTTGTTATCAGCCAACCTGGCTGCATGTATATTTCTTTTGTTTGTGTTTCGGGAAATTCCCGACGATGCGGTGATGCAATGATTCTTGTCATTGTTTGAGTGCAGGCGCCATAAATAAATCCAACTGCTCCGGTAACGTGATTGCTGAATGAAGACTCTGATCAGAGGTGCATTTAGCGTAAGCTTTGAGATAGATTATAGCATTTAGGAGCACTGGACTAAATCATACGAACTTCCGGAATAGAATTTCTAAAAAACAATTCGAGAGGTAAATCGATTTTTATAGATGCGGAATATGCTACCGATTACCGAATATTTTTCTTCTGTGATTTGAATCCTGTTATTTGGAAGGTGTGACATAATATGATTTTTCAGGATTCTAGATGGATGGTATATCGGTGACGTAGCTATTACGGTATAACAAGGTTTAGCAAACAGTACATTATCCAGAAGAAACAACATCTAGATTCTAGATAATATTGATAATATTTGCACAAAACGCACAATAGTTCTACAATCTCGATGGAATAATACATTGCCCAAGAGTCATGTGCAGATGGATTTCTTTCTGCTTTCAACTTTCACTCCGAGAGTTTAGATAATCACGACAAAACATTGTTCGTGGAGTGAATGGTTCTCAGTTTCGGATTTTCAAAGTTCGACTTTCTGGGATTAATGTAAGTTTTCCTTGTTCCTTCTCTTTCAATGCTCTTCATAAAACATAAGTGATAGCAAGTAGGAAGCTCCCCTTTACCCAAAAACGTCAGAGTAATGTGCCATAACAATAACAATTTTGCAAGCCGTGTTTAACACGTGATATTACGATTATTTCCGCAAATCATCATTAGTTGATTGTTGTTGTAAATAACATTGCTGCCACATGTTTCGCTACAAAAAAACAGATTTCGAAAATGATCACTGATTTCCCCTTTTCTTTTCCTTTTAGGTATAACCAGTGAACGTAGCACTGAAAAATGTCGCCGACTCAACAAACCTTCCCTAGGTTGACTTTCTTTGTGATACTACTTTTAAGCTGTCCTTACGAGCAAGTCACTGCGACTGTGCACAGTGTTCAAATATACAAATTATATTCGGCACAATTGGGGCAATTAGTGACGTCGAGCACCCTTGTGTGGGAGACATACCTGAACGACCCCAAGCAGCTGGAGTTCGCAGTTCAAGGAGGCAAGGTTGTCACAGAGGAGGAGCATTATCCTATCTATGTTTGCCGCGTTCCTATGCAAGGGGTCTATGCGAGCGGTCATACAGAGAAGAGGAGACAAACATATGTGTGTGTTGTCTCATTCTTAATGACCGTCAAATCACACAGCACATTTGACGTCCTTGTGAATAGAGGACACTTGGCCAAACTTACATGGACTCCATGGACGAAGTTTGTAGCTGGCATCCCAAAAGGAGCCATAAGCGTTGGGACTAATCATGGAGATGAAGTCTATGTTGCTCGCCACAGAGTTAAGCACGATGAGCATCATCAGCCGGGGGATGTTGACCACGGCCAATATGGAGCAGATTATCACTTGGGGAGATTTGATCCCCGCGCTGGTCTGGGGAAGATCATTGTGACCGAATCGGACAGGGAGAAGGAATACGAAAATGGACAAATCTTAATCGAGACGGAGCCATCCAGATACGAATTGCGAGACATTAACATCGATAAATGGAAAACTGAAATCAGAGTTAACCAAACTCACTTAAGTAGAATTCTAAACGCTGTAAATTAATGTTTTTTTAAGGCAATCGTTTCTTTTAGACTCGGCCATCCTGGCCAACAAAGGGGATAGCACTAATCTTGTCGAAACCGTAATTTCCTACACATACGACCGAATCCAGTACTGGGGAACTTACGACGGCACAGCCAGGGGTCTTCCAACAAAGATCTACGAACACGTGCACAGCCAACCGGAAGAGATCAACTGGGGTCTAAAGTATCCCGAGAAGAGAATCGAAACGAAGGCGGTCAGCACAAATCTGATTCCAGGAACCGCTCTCAACGTGACACTAAAGGCAAACTACACCAGTATGCAGGCTCCTTATATTGCAACTCTCGTCGCATTCTACAACGATATTGAGGAGAGTGTGTCCAGAACAATTTCAGCAATCGTAAGACATTTCACAATTATTATAAGTATTTTTTTAGTGATTGCAATATGTTTCACAGGTGCAAAAATCTGATCTTCACGACATTCGACTTGAATTTAGTCCTGTTTATTGGATTGATAACGGAACACTACTCCCAACGACCACTACTACGACGACTACCTCCACTGAGCCCACCACAACAACAACTAAAGAACCAAAACCCATTTATTCCCCTCCTGTTGCCGCCGATATTGGAGGATCATCCTCATCGTCACAAGAAAATCACTTTGGTCAGAAAAATCCCGACGACATGGACGTGAGCAACAATGATATTGCAGCCGATCAAAGTAGAGAATCACAGCCGGCTGGGGAAACCGCCAAAATGCAAAATACCGCCAACAAAAAGAGTGGAGGATCATCGGCGGCCACCACAAACAATTCCTGCTGTCTGCTCGCTCTCATGGGCTCTCTGTCCATCCTCCTGGCGATGCGATTTTACTACTAGTAGTTGCCTCAAATTGCCCTTTAAATTATTGAACTTTGTAATATTGTTTGCTCCTCACTTCTAAGAAATGTTTATTTTGTAAATGATTTTTTTTTTTAACAATAAGTGATTTTATGATTAGCGATGACAGAATTAAGTGCAGTAGATATAATTGTTGTCCCTAGAGATGTTGAGCGAGAGTGGCAGGTTCAGTCTCAAAATTGCTTTTGAACTCCGCTTATTTTTATATGTATCAGCTGAGTTTAATGTTTTTGTTTGGTTAACTATTTTGAAGTGAGCCTAATTGTGAGGATATTGCCCGAAATAGCATAATATAAAAGAAAGCCTTCTGGGCCCAAATCGCTGCAACAAATAGAAATGGAATATAAATATTTAATTGCTACGAACGAATGCGGTGCAGTGGATGTTTCGATATGATCCAAATGAAGTTGAATGTAATTGGCATCAGTACGCAACATTATCAATTTACCAATTTACACATCATCTCCCCATCCCCCGCGGCGATTCAAATGCTGATCGTTGAGAAACCCGATGTCTTTTTTGCTGTAGCATTTCGTCCAGTTCGAATTTTGATCACATTAATACGCCGTGTTCTACTCCGAATCAAACGTTTGATGCTTTTAATTAAAATGACCCCCTTTCCAACGTTCTAAAAGTATACCAGAGAAAGCAACTTGTTCAATTAAAATGAACAAATTTACAAACAATCGAAATCGATTAACATTTCAATCGTCGATATCCTCTGTTCTTCGTTCTGTATTGTATATAAACTGTATTTAAATGTATGCCACATGTTTTTGCGCGAAAATTGTACTAAATAAGTAATATATAATTATGTTAACAAAACTAAAGAAATCAATTGAACAAAAGTGGATATTTGTACATAAAAGAGTATTGGATAAGCTTTATGAGGTCATAGTTGCAAAAAAATCAAAATGATAATTTCTGATTACAAAATATGTATGTTTTAAAAATTTCCATATATTTGAAACAATGCCTATATAAGATGTTTTTTAGCTGAAGTTTTTATTTTAAATCTCTACATTAGCATAATAACATATTTTGTGAAAAGTTTTTCCAAGTAAAATAACCGCGCAGAATGCTGATGAGGTACTTAGAAATGTAAGTGAATGAGCTTGAGCGAAACAATGGCTGGGAGATGTTTAGAATAACTTTTTTTTTAGCAATATTAGCTATTATAATTTTTTGCGATTCATTCTCTTCATCGGGCTATGCTGAGTGTCGTAAGAAACAGTTTAAATACAAACGTTAAATAAATATACAATCATTCTAAAGCTTGAAAAACTAAAGTACAAGGATCCTTTCCAATATAAAATGGAAAATTCATTTTATTTTTAAGGGTGATTTTTTTCCAGAACACTTTAGCTTAGCGCATGATTGCGGTTTTTATTTTATATGTAGTTATACAGACTTCAAACTAAAAACGTGCATTTCAAAAAATCAACTTACTATTGCTTAATATGCAATTAAATTTATCATCTCACATTTTTATCAATATAAAATCATTGCACTAAAACTATTTGCAGAGGAATTTATTTTACACAAAAGAATCCCTGTAATCAAACTGAAAAATTAAAGTCTGTGGATTTACTGTAGATTTTTACAACTGGTTACAGTTATCCTCCACAATGATCCCAGTTGCATCTCATTCAGGATATTTAAAAACTTTATGGAAAATATTGTTCAAGTGTAAACATTCTCCAAAATAAAATATAGTTGTACGCCAAACAAAGAGATTTTCTCCAACATTCTCTTTTTCTGTCGACAAAAGACAAATTATATTGAATTGAAAAAAAAAACGGTTTACTTTTCACAGAACTATAACTTGAATTTTTAAAACGTATTTCTATGGTATTTATAGCGTAAATAAAAAAACTACAAAAAAATCCATTTATTAGTAGTAAGTGTAAATAAAAAAACAAAGTATTTATAGCTTTGTTTTAAGAAAAGATGAAGATGCATATTTTTACAGGAATTTACCAAGCAACATTCCTTTCGTAGTTTGCAATTACATGAAAATCATCGTTATTACTGATAATCATACTAAGAATCATTTCTCAAGATTGTATTGAAAAGGAAAAAAACAATTTACTAAATATATTTACACGAATTTGAAGATGATTGCGTTGCGATATAATATTGCACATGTGAACGAACATACCAACTTTAATTGATTCAAATAAAAACTTTACGGAATATATTTATCGTTTTTTTATAGTATGCATGATAAGAAATTCGATTCGAAAAACAAGGATTTTTCTTTAATTTTACACAGATTCAGGTACACTGAACTGACGCGTGAAAAGCGCCTCTACCGGCTAAAGAGTTGCACTGTTTAGTTTAGTATTTAACTGGCAGGTGGCGAAAAGTCGCTGTTCGCTGATGAGTGATGACAACAAATTGGAAGTGCGTGTGTCAGCTGTTTGTATACAATAAAATGCCAGTTTAATCCCTAAAATCTAAATATCTACTAAAGATGACATTAACAAACGCTGTGGACCAAGCAACTATTTTGCAAGGCGATAGAACTAGGTAAATAGCAATACTTAGTTGAAAGGGAAGATAGCCTTATATTCGATTTCAGATTAAAGGATTTGTTAAGACACAGATTGACAGATTGTGGCTGGAAAGATGAAGTACGTTTAATGTGCAGGAACAGCATCAATGAAAGAGGAGGTGTCGTTAACGTCGAACAAATTATTCAAGATGTAACTCCCAAGGCACGCGCTCGTGTTCCAGACGCAGTGAAAAAGGAGTTGCTGATGAAGATAAAAGCAACCTTAGCTGCCCAAGAGGGGATAGATTTGTAATTTTGTTTCACTGTTCTAAATGCTTATATACAAAAATATTTTCCATTTACGCTTACTCTGTAAAAGCATAACCTTATAAATCTTGAACATCAGATACTAGCGGAAGTCCTGAAGGAAAACATACTTTAAATTATTGTAATGCTGAATTAAAATGCATAAAAACAATGAATTCAGATGTTATTTATTCTTTATTAAAATAAGTCCTTAAACTGGTTCTTAGTATTTAGAAACGCAATTTTTGGAAAAACCACTTGTTTTTGCCAGCTTTGTATTTCTGCTCGAATTTGACCCTAGTTTGAAAGCGGTGTGTTTTCCTTTTTACTGGGTCCTTCAAGTCCTTAACAGAGACTTTATCGAGCGACATTTCTTGCACAGTGTAACGAGTAGGCATCAAATGGTTGTAATTAAGGATCTTCAAGAAAGGCTTAATCTTGGACTTCTTCTTTAGCTTAGCCTTGCCCATTTTCTTGGTGACCTTCCTCGGATACCTGTCGATTCCAGCGATGAGCGCATGTCCAAATTGCTTCTCAGATGTTCCATCGTCGAAGGTTTTAACAATGATTGCCTTTCGTCCTGCGTACCGTCCACTAAGGACGATCACGACTTTCCCTGTTTTCATAATCTTCCTCATCTTGAACCTGAAACAAAAACACAATTTTTTATTAGACGAGATTACATTCGCAGAAACTTCACATTATCTTGCATAAAAAAAATGCATTGCACAATGAACCATTTCTTTCGAATCAAATTACAGTAAACAATGTTAAAATTGGCAACCTAATTCTTACAAAGTGTCAATGTGTAGGTACTTTAATTTTCCAGGTTCTTATCAAAACAAAGTGAACAATTAAAACACTGATTTTTTCCAATATCCCATATTTTGTTCGGTTCAAACAATATCAAGTAAAGACAACTTTCATAGGATCATAAAACATAACCAAACATTAGACAGACTTTAAATTAAAAAAAATTCATAAAAATTAGACATTCAACCAAAATAAAGCCTGCATAACATTCTCAATCACTTGCAGCATTATTTTTCACATTTTAAAAACCCTTTTCCACAATATTTTATGCAGATGATTCCAAATTCTATTCTAAGCAACTAATTCACAACTTACAGGTCTTATGGCCGACCGGAAAAAGAATTTGACAACTGACAAGTACATACTGAATGAACGTACTCGTGTGCCAGCTTTAGGTATCGTTCAGGTTTTATACAATATTCACAATTACCATAGTAATAACTTTTGTGTGATGCAAAATTAGCGAGAATGAAGGGTTTGATAAAATTTAAAATTTTTTATCGATTTACAGTTGATTTAGAACGTTTTGCGATAAAATGAAAGCTTAATACTAAAAAAAAACCTTCGTAAGTGAACTCGCCCTCTCTTATGTGAACTAAACTTTTCGAAACTCTCAAACCCTCGAAAAATTCAATTTGGGTTTTACGGGCAGTAAATTAGCGCATGAGAAATTGCGGTTTTATAGAACACTAATTCAATTAAGAAACCACGGTCGCGTAGCGCTGTAATTTCAGTATAAAATATTAAAATAAATGTATTTTGAACTGCTTACTAAAATTGTTTTTGATTAGGCCACTGGGCAAACTATTACTACGGTTGAAAGTATCTTGCAACTACGCCGATATTTCCTGTTAATGCGAATAAAATACTTCGTTAATTTCTATTAATCGAGTTTTCAATTCCATTATGAATATCATTATGCTCATGTCCAATCTCCATGAATATATCGTAACATCTTACTCTCTTAAATAATAATTACTTTCGACTATATGTGAATGTTCTAAAATATAAATTTGTATCTCCACATTTATAATGTATTTACATTTATTACCATTCATTATAATACAAATTTCTCATTATTACTTACAATTTAGATGCAATAACACAGCCTTTTTATAAATAAAATTTTAAAAAAACCTGAATATGAACTTCATCAGGTATTTTTCACACAATTTTATTAATTGAACAATCGTGGTACTAAACTATTATTAAACTGTGAATATATAAATAGAATCCAAACCAAACTTTAAAATGGTTTATATGCTACAAATTTTAAAACAAGAAATGATATATGTAATATGTATGTATCATGTATGATGATAATTGTACTTATACATTCTAAGTGGTTTGGTTTCTTACAAAATTACTTAAGAATAACACGTGTAAAATTAAATTTTAAATGTAAGGAAAATTAATTAACAATATTTTTCTCTAAAAAATAATTCGTGCAAAAGTTATTAAACCACTGATAACTCCATTCACTAGTCATTATGTGGAATATCTTTGAATTCAGGATCGTTATCGGGCCGCACATAAGTTTCTCCATATTTTGCCATGTACTTTTTAATAAATTCTCTTGATTTGTTCTTAACAGATTCGGTAACTTCTAAGATTTGCCCTGTAGAATCGCAATGTTTCAATTCTTTAACCATAACAAAATGGGTCAACTAACACAAAAATAAAATCGTTAGTAATAAAAAAAAGGTTCATTAAACAAGGTATACCTTTCTAGCTAAATGTTTAAAATCATCATTACTAGCGATTTTCCCAATTAAGCAAGATTCTTTTCGGTATGGCGTTAAGTGCTGGACAATAATCCCCGAAATGTCGCTGCGGAATTTCTCTTTGGCTTTACGTGCTTGGTACTTGCTATTATTCTGCCTATTAGATCTGTAAACGAACTTATAAGATGCTATTAAATGAACATGTGAAACGATACCTCTTGACGTCTTTGCTAATTTTCAAATCCTCTGGTCGTTTCCGATCCTCGACTTTTAATCGCTTTTTGGTTTCATGTTTGGTTTTAATCGGAAGTGATCGTTTAAGAGGTCTTTCCTTCTTTAAGGCATCTAGTTCATCAACAATTTTGTCCCCTTGAACGAATTTTCCCAATAGTGACCCGTCACAGGTCGATGTTCTAATATAATCTTCTTCGTCTGATGAAAATAAGTAATCTTGAATAGGTAGAGGTACGCCATCTGATGACTGAGCAAATTCTTCCGAAGCTGAAGTTGCCGAAGCAGTGCAGTGCTCCTTTGTTAAATTAGTTTTTTTACGTTTCAGCTCTTCTCGACGTTTGCGAATTTTTTCTTTATTCTCTTTGTAACGTTTCATTTCGATTTGATTATAAATACGATCCTCTTCGCGGCGTGGCTAGAGAAATACATTTTTTAGAAATGATATACAAAAGATCATTGCCAATGGAGGTAATCGACTTACGCTAATGGGCTTCTCTTGCACCAACATATTATATCTTTTTTTCTTTTTATGGTCCTGTAATTCGTAATAATTTTGTTTCATAGAATCAATAACTGGTTCATTAGCTGGTTCAGTAACTGCTTCATTTGCTGGTTCATTTGCTGGTTCAGTACCTGGTTCATTGGCTGGATCATTTGCTGTTTCTGGAAAAACATTCAAAATTATTAAACATCAAGCATTTTAACTGTACATCATAATATGTATAATAGAAATTGTATATGTTGGATGATATTTTTTACCTATCTTTCTAATTTTTGTCTCTGAAACGCTTTCATCCGAATCAAATGAATCTGAATTTAATTCCTCGTTGTTGTCATTCGTATCAACTAAAGCAGCACTATCATAAGACGAACATTGTTGCTCTTCGTCAGATTCATCTCCGCCTGTTAGTGGCTCAATCTTTATCGGCGGCTCCCATTGAGGAATTCGAATTTTGACATGGTAATAATATAATCGTCCTTTTATATCAATCGCAAATCTCCATAGAGGTGGTAAATCCATGGGAGGGAGGTGGTAGTCGCTGGGATCGGTCGACATAGGAATCTGTGGAACATTAATGTGCGCCTAAAAAAGCACCTGATTAGTTAAATTTATACCACAGAATACCAATAAGAGGACTCACATGACTAGGAGGGGTTTCGATTTTCCGCTTATCGTTTGTATACCATTGTCCTGTTGCCGGATTAACGCAGAAAGGAATATCGCGCGGTTGAATACTCATGGGATCAATGCCATAAAACTTGCATTTTTGCTCAAAATCACGTCTTACATCAGCCCTACGTCTTTCTTCAGCATCCTTTGCAACCTAATAAAAATTAGTATTTATTCATTTTTATTGTCTAACGGGAAGATACACATACACGAGCCGCAAATAATTGTCGTCTTTGTACTTTCGTCAAACTGCCATCAGCATCAACGTCGCGCTCTTTCTCATCCCTCTCGCGAGTCCACTTAGTCTTGATTTCTTTCGCCTTACTGCTTTTGCAAAAACGTTCCCCACGATACTTCGAGCTCAACTTAGATTCGTCTTCGTCTGCAATATTTAAAGTCTTGTACTGGCGGTCTGCTTCTCGTTCGTGTTCCTTCATCTGTTCAATACGTTCACGTTTGGGAATACGAAACACTTCGGGAAGATCTTCCCACGCGATCAACAGTTTCTTTGAAATCTGGGATATCTCAGTTTTCAGGGCTTGAACTGCTTGGGGAATGACGGGAGCTGATTCATTCCCCTTTTTGCCTTCTAGATCTGCAACGGATATTAGTGTTGCGGATCCGTTATCAGTTGGAGAATCTGCATTAGGACTAGAAGAATGCACTTCCTTCTCTTCTGCCCAACTTGTTATTGTATAAAATACTTTGCTTTCTTTCAACAGCGTTTTATTGGGAATTGGCAAAATTTCCAATGTCTGAAGAATGAGCAGACGAACTCTGAGGCTTGCTTCACTGTCCTTTATTTCATTTTCATTCATCCATCCATGAAGCAGTCGAAGTCCATGGTAGTCGAGAAACAGGCGTCTACAAGGCAGTTCTCCACCCCGCAAAATTTCAAGAAGGCGAATTCTAGTATCCAGCATTTTCGCACGAACCATGAGTCTACTCAATCGCAGAGTGTGCGCTTGATTCTTTAGGCCAGTAAGCGTTAGGAATTCAATTTCATCTTCCACATCTTGATCTTCGAGGAACTGTGATTTTTTACCTAAATGGAACTCCTTCCTTTGTTTAGACTTCTTCGATTCACGAGTCCCGGCTTTTCCTCTCACTGGTGTCGTTGAACTTATTGGAGACTCGTTACCATCTTCAACGTCTTCCCTGAGATCTCCGTATATAATCGAGGATGCATCTAAATCAGAACTCTTATCACTAATATCTGAAGATTTCTTCTCTAAATCTGCGCCCGTTCGATCTCTTTCTTCGTCTTCTTCACTAATGCCATCATCTTCGTCCTCGTACTCCTCGTCCGAATCTGGCTCCTCACCGATCCACCCTCTACAGTTGGCTGACTCGCAGTAGCACTTTTGCGCCTCTTTTCCATACCTCTGGAATTGATAATCAAAAGTGATCTCTTCTCCGGGGTAAATTTTCCTTTTGCTGAAGAAACCAATGCGAAGTTCACCATTGACGGTCCATTTTTGAGTTTCGGCATTCGGATCGCACGAATGATTGATGAACCTGGAGATATTTCCTTTGACTGTAGCATCAATTATTGCATCACTGCGGAGAGCCATAAAGTAATAATGTTTATTTTTATCTTTCGAGTAAGTCTCCGCTCGTTGTCTGAATTGATGATCGTTTAATACTTCTCCAACATATTCCATAATAAATTCACCAGATAAAATTTCACCATCTGCCATAATTCCGAATCCCTTCTTTTCTGTTCTAAAAACTTTGCAATGTGAATAGAAATTTTTTTGAAATCGTTTATTTGTGCATCGATCCGCAACAACACATTTTGGACCACATTCAATCATTAAAAGGCGATTTAAGCAATCCTCGCCGCAGCCCAACTCGCCACGTTCCTCCTCGTCTCGAGTAAGAAAACAATCGCATATCATTTTCTTTGCCTCTTTGCTGATGATCCGATCGCATCGATACTCATTTTCCTTAATAACTTGAAACTGACTCAAACGTTCCTCCATATCCTTTAGAAATTTCTCATTTTCAGCTTCAAGCTCAAAAATTGTCGCACATGATTGATTTTTATCATCGTTGTCGAGGAATCTTTCTCGATCTTTCACTAAGCCTCGACCAACACATTGCTTCGCTTTGGAGATGGTTTTGATTCGATGAGATCTGCGTATATATTGGCTAGAAGAGTCCTGGAAGTCGTCGCTCTCATCTTTAGGAAAATCTTTCTCTTCTTCGATACGTGGACAACTATCAGATTTTCCTATATCACATTGTGGAAAAGCATACGGTTCACTTCTCCATGGAGACAAGAAATCGTCACCTAAGTTATCACTTTTAATGTACATATTAGTTGCAGAGTCTCCAATGCAGTTCAGGTTGTACGAAGCTATGGAAGGATTGGCCTCATTGAAATTCAAATAAGCCGGGTAAATTTTGAGCGCTGCTTTGGAGATCATTGCCCCTGATTTGAATGCTGTCGTATAAATAGCCTCTCCATCAACAGGTGTATTTTCTAAATCCAGTTTAGGAAAACCCTCTTGCTCATTCTCCTCGATTTCAAGATGTTCGTGCTCCTGCTCTGGGGATGAATCCTCTTCATCATTATATCCAGTCCGAAATATTTCACTGATTTCTGGGCACTCTTCGTCATCTTCGTCCTCTAATCTTTCTTTTTTTATATTGAAATCATCGTTTTCAAACTGAGATTGTTTTAAATTATCAGAAACATTAATAATGGAATTCCAACGTGATCGCTTTAATCTTGGCTTAGGAATAATGACTTCTTTATTCCGTGTTTCATGTTGGAAGTTGCCTGGCTCCTGAGAATCTTCCCCTAAATTTATATGCCCTTCCGTTGCCAAGCATTGGCTATCATCTTTAGGCACTGGATCAGAGCAGTAATTTTCATCAGGGAGATATTCCGAAGGTCTCGCATTTGTGTCTGTAATGTGTTCTTCTGTAGCTGGTTTAAATACAATTGCTTCATTGCTGTGAGTATGTTCTTCGATGTTTATAATGTTTGTTACGGTATTAACGTCTTTGCTTTCCGATTTAACGTCGTGCGTGATGATCTCTTCAAGTTGTGGCTGAATGTCTGCTGATAAGGTCAGTTCCTTCTTTAATACTAATTCCTTGTTCAATGTGGTTTCTCTAGCTTCATTTTGTTCTAAGTCACTGTCTACTGCTGATTTACTATCATATGGCTTTCTATGTTTGTTTTTACTCCTATCTTTCTTATCATAAAAATCCTTGGATGTTTTTGAAGATTTCTCACGTTTGGGAGTTCCATCTCTTCTCCTTTTGTCATGTTTTTTGTCTTTTTTGGACGATTCTTTTGATTTCTCGTACTTAGATTGATGACGATTACTGAAATAATCTCGTTCACAGCTCTTCCGACTTTTGCTGCTCTCTGTATATTCCATCTCACCGTCTTTATCCGTTCGATAATCCTTTTTATCTTTTTTATAAGTATCATGCTTTGTTTTGTCGTGCTTGGAGTGTTTTTGGTGACTCTTTTTATCATGCTCATAATAAGAATTCTTGTGACTTGCTCTTTGTTCATCCTGGCTGCTTTTCCCTTCTTTGATTTCACTCCGATGATTTTTAGTCTTTTTTTCATGTTTACTTAAGACTGTATCATCCTTTTGGTATTTTTTGGACAATTGCTTCACAATATCATCTACCGAAGGAGCTTTCTGGGGGCAGTAAACACTGCTGAGGATTCTTTCGGTTTCCTCTTTGCTAACTATTTTTTTCAAATTATCTGCATTTTTACTCTTCTCATGCTTTTGAATAGATTTATTTTTCTTATTAGTTTTTTTATCCTTGTCTAAATCCTCGACATATCTTGATTTCTCTAATTTCATATATAGAGGACTTACAAAGGAATTGTTTGGTACACTTTTTTTATAATCAGAGACATTGTTTGATTTAACAATTTCAGTTGATTCTTTTAAAGGCTCTTCTAAATATGGAGTTTTTTCTTCGTCCTTCTGCATTTCTATATCACTTTTAAGTACTTTCGATTGTTTGTTATCGCTTTTTAAACTGTCCGAAATAAAATGTTTATCAGTATTCTCTGATCTGACATTTTTAACACTTAATACTGAAGCTTTAGAAATTCCTTTCTCGCATTTTTTCCTTGAGTCACTCTTCTCAACTTCGTCTGATTTTTTTTGAAAAATTTCCACATTTATTTCTCTTTGAATCTGATCCTCTTTCTTTGAAAACTCGTGCGATTTTTTTTCATCCACAACTTCAGACGGACGTTCGTCTCTTGAACTAATATCATTTAAATAAGTAGAACTTTTGTTGCCATCGCAATGTAAATTTGTAACATCATTTATAGTGATAGGTTCTTTATTTTTTTCTTGACTTTCTTTCCTCTTTAAACGTACACCTTTTTTCCCAGAAAACTTTTTCTTTTCCATTGTAGGTTTTTCTGAAAGTATCAGATCCGCATTACTCTCTTTTTTGTTGTTAACGCAGTTAGTTTTAGTGCTGACCAATTCAGGATATTCGTTCTCGACCGTTTCAGAAGTTTTATCTTTTTGGCGGCTTTTAACCAATTTATTGCATATCTGAGCTGTATTATTTTTTGATATGTCGTCTGCAGGAGCATTCTTTGGAATTTCGTCTTCTTTATGGACAAGTTCTTCTTCCTTGGAGTCTTTTTGAACAACGCTTTTGTAATTAGCTTGACAAACTTCAATATTTTTTAAGGGTAATTTGTTACTTTCTTCCGATATTTGAATAGAATCATTATTAAAAACTTGAATACAATTAGATAAACCAGTAATTTGTAATTGTTCACCAGGGATAAGTGCGTTCAATGTGTTCTTCTCAATGTCAGTTGTCTCTTTTCGTTCGAACTGATCGTTATTCATTACTTCTTTTGAAATATCTGTGCTTTGCCCATGCTCACTTGAGCTCATCGCTTTCGGAAGGTCGAATGATTGTTTCATACAATATTCACCATTATCTCCGACTTCGGTATTCTTCACGTCGGTAACAATTGGTTCCGTTAAACACACATTTGCTTCTTTTAAACTACTCCCTATTGGAATTGCTTTTTCCTTTTCTGATGACTCTTTTATAATACTACTTTTTTCAGAGTTTGAAAATGTGTCGTTTTTCTCGCTTACATATTTATTTTTTGCATCAGCCTCATCTTCAATATCTGGAATAACAATTACCTCACTTTTATTTTCCGAATATTTATTGTGCGAATAATGAAAATCTTCCAAAATACTCTCAGGACATTCATTTGGCGTATCTTTGTGTTGCACTTTATTCTGTGATACCAATATATTTGCTTCATTTTCTTCTCGACAGTCAATCAACGTTTTTAATGCTCTAGGATTCCTGTGTTCTGAATTCGAATTTAAACTATCCGCACTGTCACCTTCGTCACTGGCGATTAATATTACACTTTCATCATTCTCCACCCACTTTGAGGGAGGCACATTCTTGGAACAATCAAGATTAGGAATTGGATCTACTTTGTTGCTAGGAACTGTAAATTCAGTTGCTACAAAAGCCGCCACAGCCGATTCTAAATTTGCCTTGTTACACTTATTTACTTTTATACTCAAAAGAACTTCAGGTGAATTTGGTGCGGAACTTTCCTTGATGATCTTAATTTTTTCAATGGATGTGTTCGCATTATCCTCCTCACCCACTGTACTGCTTTTTGTGACTACTTTGTTTTTAAATACGGAATCGGTAACGGAATCAGTGCTTGAATCGTCAATTAAGCTAATAACTTCAACAGAAACGGGTAATTCAGATTTGGCTGAATCCTTTACTTGAATTTCGTTATGTGAAGTATACTTCGAACTGATAGAGATATTTTCATTTACATTTTCATCCACGGGCACTTCCTTAACAGTGCTTTGTTTTGTTGATTCATCTGAATTGAACCTGCTCAGTTTGCGAGATAAATTTAATAACATGGTTTTTTTAAAGGGTTTCCTAAGATCTTTGTGGCTCGTCTCCGGGTTTTGTACTTCTTTGTTATCATTTTTAATCTCCTCATCCGTTTTAATCAGTGACGGTTCTTCAATTTTATGGGAAGATGTTCCTTCATTCATATATTCACGTTCTACTTGAAATAATTTCTGAGATTTTTCTAAAGAGTTCACGGTGAGTTCATTTTCCTCACAATTTACGGTCTGCACACTGATTTCCTTTTTCTGAGCAATCTTAAAATCATATTCAAGCGGTTTGGAATCAAAATTACTATTCTTTTCTTTAACACTAGTAGGTGGCAGTTTCGGGCTGCTCGAATCAGAAAATCCCTTAAAAACCTGAAGACTCTCCACAGAACTGCTTCCATCTGTAGCATATCCTTCATAATTATTCTCCTTGCTTGTAAAATCCGATAGTGTTGGGGATTTAGGTTTGAGAGTAACCTTAGTTTCAATATGAATTTTACTTTTTCTATTTTTATTCAATAGATCTCGAACATCATATTTAATTATTCTATTTCGCTGACTTCGCCGACATTCCGTCATTGAAGCTGCAGGGCGGTGCGAAAGTTTTTCCTGTACTATATTAGATTTGTCCTGTGACTCGAAATTCGAACTTTCTACGCCACACACTTTTAATTCATTTGAACAATGTCTTAACTTTTGTTCTCCAATTACAGCTGACATGAGCCTTGTCTTTCGCCTATTTTGGTAAGTTCGAGGAGCCTTTGTATTTGAACGCGCATGAAATACTTCTGGAGATGAAACTGCACGATCTGTTATGGGTGAATCAATACTGTTTACTTTTCGCTTCGGTGAACCTCTTTGATCGCTTTCTAATTTATTTTCATTGCTGCTATCATCACTCTGTTTTGTTGTATGAGGTGGTGAAGCAAAAGCAAATAAATTAGAATTGATTTTTACTGTTTGATCTGTGCAAATTTCTAAAAGAATTTCATTATCGTGACTAATTGCTGCTGCAGAACTTTTCGAAGGAGACTCCCGTTCTCTGTTGCTAGAGTCCTCATCACTTTGCGATTGTGAGTCTTCATCGGGACTACTTAATGTAAAACTTCCACTTTCAAAAGCTGTCAATTTATTTGGCAGTGTTATAATTTGTTTATCTTCGTTATCACTCCCTACAATTAATGTATTTGAATTTTGACCAAAGTCAGAAATTTCAACCACATTCTCAATATTGTTTATATTATCTAGATATATTTCTTCATTATTAATAAATCCTTCACTCTCTATTGATCCACTATTCCCAGTATTCATTGAATTTATGTCAGTCACAGGTAGAGCTTCATTCTCCACGCTCAGATTATGGCGATTTAAAATTTGATCACTTTTTCGGGGTCGACCTCGTTGTCGTAATCGATTTGATGGCGAAGGGTTGCTCTCCATTTTTTTAATTTCTTTATCGCTTTTTTCCTGGGAAATATGAAACATAAATCAAATGAATATTTGAATGCTCTTTAAAGCCATTTTTTTAATTGTACATTACATATGAGAATCAGGTCGGATATTGTGTTAATATAATTTGTAAAAGTAAGCCCAAGTTAATTTTTATAATTAAGTAGAACTAAGCAACTTATTACAGGCTGCATGGCAGAACTTCGCCGTGCACTTACACTTATGTGCAGTGTGCACTGTGCCCGTGTGTGTGATGCAGAAACACATACAGAACAAATTATTGTTGCCTTAATAAACTGCTTCCTCTATGCAAAATCAATTTATTTCTTCAAAAGACGATTTCTAGACACAAAAAATGAGGCGTTATTACGTCTGCTGCCCTTCCCAATAATATTTTCGACTTCCACCTCAAGCCAGTTCCATCATGTGAAAGAGCAATAGCTTGGCAATTATCACTGTAGCACAGATTGCGTTCCCGTGACAAATATTTTTGGAAAAATGTCCAATGTAAAAGCTTGAGACAGGCTTAAAATGGTCCATAACTGCGTTCAATTAAAAAATATTAATTGTTAATAGTAACATTTGCTTTGAGATAAGTTATTTTTACGCAACTGAAAACTGTTCTACTCGATGTGGCCGGAAAGACGTAACTTGCTTAATCGTAATATTCTGGAAAATGAAGCATTTCATATGAAATATTCCCGAAATTAACCAACAATACTACGATTGCAACTGAAAATGTTATGTTTTCGTCTATGGTTACCAAATTTTGTGACTTCAATTGCATATATAATGTCTGCTTGAAAGAGATAGCTGCGAAATGTATAAAATAAATTTACAGTAAAAATTTAATGGTTTGGTTGAATAAAGTTGCTATTGCTACAATTATTAAAATATTGAGACAGAGAGATACGGTACATAAGTGTCACATTATTTTATTTTTTATTTATAAAAACGCGGAAAGACCAAATTGATTAGATTTGTCAATTTTTGTTTGAGGCTTATGTCCTCGACGGAAATCATGATTTCTATAAATCTATTAGTACTACTGTTATAATATACAACATTCGCAATAATTATGCGCATCGCAAGTAAATTGCACTTATTTGCCGAGTGAAGTTATTTTTACAAACCTTTTAACAAAACTAAGCTATAAAAAAAGAAAAACAAACACTGAACACAGAACCAACTTAGTGCAGATATCTTTTTCACAGAAATGGCCCTTACCTGAATAAGTAGAGTACTGCGGCGTGTATTCCGAACTCCTCGCGGAGCAGGCTGAGTAGCCTGTTCTTCGCAACTGCTCTCATCTTTATCTACAAGCGTATTTGTTTTTGTCTTCATCGTTCCAGTTTTGCATTCGCTTGAAAGTTGATTACGGCTGCGAACCATATTTAAAATTCATCTAAACTCCCAACGTCGATTAAAATCCTCTCAAAGAGACATCAATTTTTATGAAATTCATAGGATGTATCAATATTCAGTATTTCATTTAATAATCAACATGAAATATACAAAGAACAGTTTCTCTTATTTACCCTGCTTACACTTATTCAATGTATAACAGTTTAAAGCAGCGGAACAATGGTGATTTGCTCGCTTCTCAAGACGATACTTAACTTTATTTTCTTTATAAATTATTGTAAACGGTTTACTGCACTATTTATTTTAATCACAAATCAACTCCCTTCCTGTTCTTCTTCAATACCAATTTTCCGCACAGCTCGCCATTATTCAATCTACAATTTGTCAATTTTTTAGGTGTACGTGATTCCACTGAACTGTGTTGAGTACATAAAGAAAAATGTAGTGCCATAGTAACTGCAGTGGTGATTGTTGAAACATTTTATCACCATTCCGTGTTTAAATCATGTCGGAGTACATTTTACTTTTATTGGTTTTATTGAAATTATTAACATTATAATATATGGATCGAACCATATTAACATCATTTACATACAATTTTTTTTATTTATTATGAATAGAAAATTGAACATAATATGTAGACATAGTTGAAAAGAGAAAGGTCGAGTTTTCAACCTCACTCATTCCTGAGGATTGAAATATATTATATTTTAAGAATAATGGATATTTTAATTTTTAAGCATTTTCGACCAAATTGTTCTGAAAACAGTAACAATGGAGCAGTCAAAACTCGACTACATACTACATACTCAAAATATATTATAAATGTTCATAAATAATTTGAAGAAAACTTTGTATTTCATGATTTTCAAAGTAAACATCCAATTATATACATGTTCCTATATAAACATTAACATTTCAATTAATTATTTTGTCATGAAGAAAATTATCTAAAAAAAATTAAATAACTTCTTTTGGTGCAGTAAGAAAATGGACTGCATTCGAAACTTGATGAGTTAATTCGGTAAGTGTTTCTTTATGAACACCACCAAACATTATTAGTTCACCGTTACCAGCAACAATTGTTGATAATACTAATCGTTCGGGAGCACCAGCCAAAATTCCATGATTTTTTGGCTCAATCCATTCAATGAATGGAGCAACATCTAGGGCTCGCGATAAATCACACACAAACATTGCAAGGCAATTTCGTTTGGTTTTTTTAGGACTTGGTTCATCAGGTTTTGGTTCAATATTTCGCCGAGAATTTCGTAGAGCATTCATTTTCTCTTCCATTCGACGAACACGCTCTAGGTTCCTTTCTCTGGAAGCACTCCTAGTTCTCCCTTCCACACTGAATGCAGCCATACGAAAACGGTCCTATTTTAAAGTTGTGTAACAATTTCTTGCATTGAAAATAATATTTTGTAATTACCTCGTATCGTTCACCAAAACGCTTCGGTAGTTGTGGATTATCATCTCTGGAGCGGAGTGCAAGATTTCTTTGCAATCTATTTGCAGCTTCTTCCTCATTCAAGATTTCGTTATTTTGTCTATTGCCAGCAACGTTCTGAACCTGCCTGGGTCCATTAACACGGTTAGCTACGAAGCGAACCGCATCATTCGCATTTGCAATATTATTATTGTTGTTCAGATTTACTCTATTATCTGCTGGTTCATTTGGCTCACCGTTGTGTTGATTGAACCTTCTCAGTGCATCACGAGGCACTTGAAAACGAATTCGACTACTTGGTCTCTGTGGTCTAATTATTTGGAAGTCGCACGGTAGATTGGGTGAAGGACCTAAAACAACTAACTTCGAGTTAACTTTGCACGCTGGGTTGCACCACATATGAGACGCCGCCCATTTTTTATTCTTAATGGATATACTCTTCCATTGCCAGGGAATACTTGACATATTTAATACCCATGCGTCGTTAAAAATATTGTTGTGGCCTCCGCAACCGCCAAGAATTAATAAATTATTATCATCTAGAAATACTTGAAATTGCCCATACCGTGCAGGCGGCTGACTGTTCCCGATATCAGCCAACGTCCAAGCAAATGTGTCTAAATTTAAGCACCACACATCATTTGCAATGGAATGCAAGTCGTTGGTGAATTGATATCCTCCAAATACGATCATTTTATTCTTATGAATTGTGGCTGAATGTCCTGCCATAGCCGGTGGTCCTGGTATAGTCGTTTCTACAGTCCATCGGTTTTCTTTTATATGATAAGAATGAAGTTCATCGAATAAGCACCATGGTTGGTACGGGCGATGTAGTGAAGGATATCTCCAGCCACCAAAAAGGACAAGTTTATCGCCGTAACTTACCATGGATGCAGAACCTTTTGGAGATGGATAACTGCCCATGGAAAGTGGTCTAACCCACTGTCTTGTAGATAAATCGAAACGCCACAGATCATTGAATGTGGTATCATTAGACGAACCACCTCCAAAAATGTACATTGAATTGTCATGAATTGTCGCTGAGTGTGAGAATCTTCCAGCAATTGCGGGCGTTATCCCCGCACTGTCATTTAATTTCCAACATAATCGAAAATCACTCAGGCCTTTAGTAAGACTTAAGCTTGTACGCCTCATCACATCTGCAAATAAATGTTTTAAATGTTATTAAATTTAACAGTTGCAGTTGGAAGAATTAAATAAATACTTTTAACAACTAAATTCCATCTTTTACAGACCAATCGGCATTGTTCAAGGTCTCTGTACGGAGGAAGATAGCTGAGAATGAATTCCAATACCTCATCCGGTAGCTCATTTATTGGTATCATTTTCAATGTACATACAGAAAAAAGTTACACCTGAAATTTTGAAGAAAGTTACGATTAATTTGACATTCGTTGATAAACAGATTGACATTTCACCACGGATGGTGAGTATAATGTTATAAATGGTAAGTTATAATATTAAAACGCGTGCAAAAATGCCACTAGCTGAAATTATCATTCTAGTGCAAAAAGTTTAATTACGACTAGTTTAACTAATTGCCGATTGTTTCGATATAAATGTGTTGTAAAGTTTAGAAATAAATTAAAGAGGCAACGTTGATGAGTTTATAAGCTAGTGTGAACTCAACTTTATTATATATATCTTAGCAACACATTTGTCAAATCCCGTGTCAGATTTTATTATCCCACATAACTAAAAAATCTCTGGGTACACAAATTGAAATAATTTGCGGGAGTGTACAGTTACATGTTTTTATCCAACAAGACACAATTTACAGCAATGCTATAATTAATTAACTTTCTCTTCTGGGGAGATAGACTTACAATAGACTACAAAGTGTTTGTATTTAGAATGGTTACGAATTTCTTAAACGCTTTAATCCCGGCCCAGCTGAGTGGAATTAGGACCTTTCCTTTTAAACTAACATCCTCACAAAAGGTATATTAAATATACTAGAAATATTCATAAATAATTTTTCTGTAGTGTTACTTAAAGAATTTTACCGCAATATAATATGTATTTACTATTTATGAAGTGAAGACGAAACTATAATGTAATACAGGATGTCTAGAAATGGAAACCGAAAATTTGTCGTACTTTTATGCATACCTCATCGAGGAATCGCAAAATTGTTCAGCGCAGACTGAGCACGACCATATAATAAAACCATAACCATTGGAGTTTATTATCTTTGAGATGTTTGTAGAAATCAGTCTCTGAACAAATTTATTTAGCTGCACTTGCTTTGTGAAAAATATATACTATAATATGTTTTCTTGATCGTTTTTGCGACCTCCTGAACAAGCGCCCTGTGCAGCTGCCCTCTGCCCTCGCACGAGTCACGGCACTACCTATGTGTGTTGTAAATTTGTGTTTTGATGAACTGATTCACGCTAATACCTGCTTTTTACATAAGCATCATCATTTCATTTGATTTCAATTTATTTACAAATGCCTAATTTGCAAACTCCTTGATGCTTATTATTCAAACATTTTTCGGCTTAAAATCATGGGTTACAAAATACAAAATGGGTTACTGATTCAGCTTTTTAAATTATCAGATTAATATGTATCTTGATAATTTCAGGTAGTTGTGTTATCAGTATCCGCTGGAGTTGCACTTCTCGGTGTACTCGCACGATACTTGCGTCGTCGGAAACCAAGCCGACCAACTCGGCGCCCACGAAAAAGCTATGGTCGTCGAACGAGGAATAGTATGCGCAGTCCAAATGATCTAGCTTCCGTTGCTGGATCTAAAACATCTGCTCGCTCTGGAAGTCCTGTAGGATCAATGGTTGCTCTCTCCGATAAGCTATCTCTAGCCTCTGGATCAATTGGTCCTGGCACTGGTTCTACTCATCAACTTACAGCACAGCAACTTGGTGTAATGGGAATGGAAGCTCTGGAATCTGTTATAAATCACTGGGAAGATGCTCTTACAATACATTGTTCACCTGGTGGCATGCAGGCACTAACATCTGCAGAAGAATCAGAATTTTGTCGAGAAATTCAAAATCTTCTCGACATGGCGTATACCCTACAAGATCACAGTGAACTACTTTTCTTGGATCAAAGATCCGTTTTGTTTCGAGAAGAGAAACATATTGACAATGTTAGGGAGCAATCACAACATTTGTCTCGAACTGGTTCCGATCCAAATTTCGACTCCGCTGAGAGTTTTGCTTCAGCTCTCGATCAAATCGCAGATTTACGAGAATTTGAAGAATTTACAGAGGCTTTCGCCGAGTTTGAGCAGTATCCATTGTATCAGAACGCTGTTAAACAGTATGAAAACCAGCCCATTCCTTGTCGAACCCTCAGAACGGAACTGGTAAACTGCTCCTCCGATTTAGAATATTTAGCCAAATTACACTGCGTACGTTTAGCCTTTCAATATCTGTTCAGGGTGAGTGTTTGTTTATAGTTTAATTCGCAATACAAATCGATTCTTCTGTTTTCGTATTTGTACAGGATCCCACGTTTGGGCAATGGGTGGCTGATACTGGAAGGCAAATCCTTACTGACCTCCTTTGTTTAGGAGACAAAGATCCAAAGGATTTTCTTGTTGGATATGAAGATATGATGAATTTTTTACAAGATTCTAATAATTGGGGTCTTATTGAAAAAGAGCTTGAGCAGCGAAATGTTAAAGCAATGACTTTTTATGATATTTGCATAGATTTCATAATTTTGGACGCCTTCAAAGATCTGGATGCTCCGCCCGGCAGTGTCACTGCCGTCATACAAAATAGATTCCTTTCAAATGGATTTAAAGAAACTGTAAGTATTTTGGAGCAAATTGAAATGCCTGAAAAAATAATTATATTTTAGGCTTTAACTACTGCCGTTTGGTCCGTATTGAGAGCTAAGAAGCGAATGCTGAAATATCAAAACGGATTCATGTCGCACTTTTATGCGATTTCTGAACAAATTTCCCCTCTAATGGTTTGGGGTTTTTTTGGTCCTGATGAAAATTTACGTGATATTTGTCAATATTTTCGTCAAGAAACTTTAGAATTTTTATCGGATATATTTAATTTTCAAAGCGTTCGATACATCACTGTAGAGGAACTTGCCGAAGATATTTATAACCACATGAAATCACGAGTGAATAACATTGGAGTAAAATTTAGCCAATAAAATCGTGCCTAATTTTAAATATTTAATATTAAAAAAACATTTACACAAATTAGGTGAATGGCAATTCTTATAATATTCTTTCCTTTAAAGTAAATTTTTCATTTTAAAACGAGAAAAACACTTGTTTTGTTCCAATTTTTTTTTTATTTTAAAACTTTGGCACGACGCGTTTCGCCTTGTTAGGGCATCATCAGCTTACAGACTGAAAATACTAAGTCTAGGGTATATTGTATATTTTTCATAGTAACATTGTTTAAAGTAAACTATTTCAGGAGCATTATTTATTAATTTTATATTATATTTGACTGTTAACAGAATTTTGTTGTTTACTATTGAGAAAAAATGAGTTTCTGTGAAGATGATTTGAGTTGTTTACTATTGTTACTTAATTTTTAAATAAATATAATATTAAATTCCAATTGATTTTTACGTATATTTATTATTTAGGTTGCAAAAACATTTCAAAATCTGCAGTGTTTCTCTTAGGTGCTGCATGTTTTCTAAAATAATATATTAAATAACATTGCTTCTTGGGTTAATTAAATGCAATTGTTTAAATTTAAATTTTAAACACCTTTCCTTCACACTTCACTTTCACCCAAACTCTTGCAAAGAAAATCACTAAGTACTCGATTGTTGTCTTTTTGACAGCTAATGTTCTTTTTATAAATTATTGTTTTGTATAATTTGTTTAATGAACTTGTTTTGAAAGCCGTAAATGTAAATAATTTTCGGACATATAATATTAGATTCTAATTATGTGATTTCAAACGAGCGTCGAGCATTGAAAATAACTTGCAAAACAAGTATAACTGTAATTGTAAAAGAAGAAATTGACTGATTGTTTACGGTGACCAAAATATAAGTTGAAGTACAAATTTAGTAGGAATCCTGCTTTAAGGACATTAAGGTATTATTCAGGACATTGACAACTATTTCCAGAACATTCACAACACTTCAGGTAGTTATTATTATTTCCGAAACATTGCATAACTGTTTAATTATTGTTTACACTAAATAAAAAGAAAGCAATTCGATGGCGCCCCGTTTGTGTACTTTATATCGATGACATCACTGCATATTGGATAGTTACTGTTCCCCATATAAGTTTCTCTAGTTCACATTCCCATATAAGTTTCTTTAGTTTGGAATTTTAGTTTTTATTTAGATTTGTTACTTTTAATTTATGCTGCATGCAAAACCTCCAATTATACTGTCAAGTTCAATATTAATATGATACTCCACTTATTTGATAGCACAATTCAAATAGCATCCGTATAAGTGAAGGTCAATCAATGACTTCATGAATGGAAAAAAAAAGTTTAACCCAAAAACAAAATCATTTATTATTGAAAATAATACTTAATTTTTGTAAGATTCGAAAACGGTAACATAAGTAAAAATAATTGAGATCGTTTAAATTCAAACACAAGGCGAAAGCTTGTTTGAAAGTTATTGGCGTGCGCTTCGACAGCCAACAGCATATAAACTCAGACTTCTCATGTCACATTATGGATTCTGGATTGCATTATGGATTCTGGGTTTTGTAGTAGAAACTTTCTAATACGCGATTTGTTCCAGACCCTAATTTGCAAATTTAAAAGATCGATGACTTTAAATTTCACGAGCAGAATTTAATAGTATGGCATGGCGGAACTTTTTCTTAATTGAACATAATTTGTTAATCGAGGGCATTGCAATAAAAAGTGTATGTATTTATCCAATTAGTTCTTCCAGAACACATGGGAGAGGTGCTGAGCAAGATAAACCCTTCAAACATAGCCAGCGGCATAAAGCGGCGATTGCTTTCTAGAAAACGTAAAAGAGAGGAAGATGAGAGTTCAGAAGATATATGCAGCGCTTTGGAAAGATCTTTACGTGAACCAAAACGGTACTCTGCTTAAAAAAAGAAATAATCGTTTGACAACATAAATAACTGTTTTTACAGAAAACGATTGCTTACAACAACACAATACATTTATCAAGCCCTTTTCAAGGAAGAAAGAAACTCTGATGTGACTGTCAAGGCTTTGGGCAAAAAATGGAAGCTGCATAAGGTGTATTTATGCCAAAGTCCATATTTTGCCAGTATGTTTAATGGTTCGTGGAAGGAATCTGATCAAAATTACATTCATATTAAGATTTTAGACACGAAAATTACAATAGAATGTGAGTATATAATTATATTATTAGGTATATTATTTTTTATCAATTACATATTGTATTTCCATTTCAAAATTCATTAAACCGTTTGCAGCTCTAGAAAAAGTTTTCGGTTCTTTTTACTTGGATGAAATTATTATAGAACCTGTAAATGTGGTGTCAATTTTAGCCACGGCAACAATTTTCCAACTTGATGGAATCATTGATAAATGCTCAGAAGTTATGATTGAAACCACAAATGCAGAGGTATGACTCTAGTCAAATAGATTATAAAAAATATTGTATATGAATGAAAAAAATGTTCAGACAGCAGTAAAGTACTACGAAGCTTCTTGTCTCTATGGGGTTCGAAATGTGAAGGAGGCAGCATTCAAATGGTTGTTGGCAAATCTTTTGTGCTTTTACAGCAAACATATAAAATGGCTAAAGGATATAGAAAACACCTTGCTCACAAAATTAATTGTTAGCCACGAACTTTATGTGATTTCAACTGAATTTGCAGTTTATTGCTTGCTGCGAACGTGGATGTTTTTGAAGCTGTTTCCAAATTATGAACCTGATGATTCGAACGAACCGTCGGAAGAAACACCAGAGAAATATTTCGCAAATCTTGCGAATGATACTCCGTTTTTATTTACCCCCACAGGAAAACAATTTGAGCAGGTTTTTAAAGCCCTTCGTCTGCCGTACTTACTTATTCATTACGAAGATATGAAAACCGTTTTAAAAGATAATATTCTTCCAAAAGAATGGTTGCATTCATTTATGACATTGCATTGGATCGCACTTCTAAAAATAGACCACGAATTGGATAAAGGGTATTTACAGGTTCTAAGTATTATTTTTTCATAGTTATTATAATATTTTTTAGATGTAGTAATGTAGAAAGCGATATGTTCAACGCAAATTGTATGCGCTGTGGGCGCGTTTTGCCTGAAGAAACATATCAGAAATGGAGGTGGACTGGATTTCATTTTGGTCTTGATTTAGTCATAGCTGCAGAGAGTCGGTTAATTACTATAAGAAGACATCACAAAGCAGATGCTGAGAGACTTCTAAGCTTACAAGCTCAGCGTCAATTTATGATTAGGTAAATGCTTATTAGTTACAAATAAAGTAGTTGTCTGTATTTTAAACATGTTACAGAATTACGGTCGCTTCTCTAAATAGTCAGCGACAAATAATCCATTCGCAAACGAGTGGAATAAAAGAAATAAATTTACAAAAGAATGAGGAGGCTTCTGTAATAGTTCTTGACAACAATCTGGAATATCCTTTACTAGTTTCTGTAAATCTTCTCTTCACAACTCCTGAAAATACAGAAAAATCAATTCATAGCAGTCCGAGCATTCGTTCTAATAATTCAACACCTATATCAAATATTGGCGCCAATTCGGAAACTCCTCGACTTAATAGCACGCTGCCTAGCGAGTCTTCTGCTCAAAGTTCATCGATGAACCCGAGGTAGAAGCTTTGTCCATATTTCGGCGCTAATTGTTTACATTTTACCATTTTTTTGAAATATTTTTCATATGGAATATTTTTTATGAGTATACACTAGTCGATAATGATTTTTTTTTATTTATTTAAAGTGTAATATATTTTGCATATAAATTTGCCATAATATTAATAATAGGTAATGTATTGCAATTGTATTTTTATTTTTACTATTATATAAATTAATATTACATTCAAAGTTCTCGAATAAGGAATTAATCAAATGATTGAAAAAAGGATATCAGATTGCACAAATGGATTTTTTCAAAAACAATATGCCTTCTATTTATAACTTCTTAAAAGTAAAATAAATTCAAAATGAATTCGTGCATTTACTTAAGGTGTAACATTCATTCCACAAAACTGAATATTTACGCGACTGCACAAAACACGCTGTGATAATATAAAAACTACACTTTAAGAATATTATTGAAAACAGCCAGTTCGTAGATATTGTAATAAACCACCTATAAATATTTTGAATAATTTTCGAGCAGTCAATCATATTTGAATTTGATTAATTCTTTAACAAAAGGGTTATTTGGGATTTTGAAACATGAAGACATTACGATAAATCCAGAGAAATTTTATAAAATATTTTTGTCCAGATGCGCAGATATGATACTAATAAAAACGATAACGTAAAATAAATTGTTTATAATCTAAATAACAATTATTTTTTTCATGAGTATAATACGTTCCATTATTTTTTCTGATGTTTTCCAGTTATGACTTTTGCTAAATCTTTAAGAGAAACTTCTGCTGATCCTCTAGGGAGAGGTTTTGGTTGATTAGGTGAAGGCTTCCAGCCAACCAGATATATGATTTGAAACGTCGCGGGAATGTTGTTGTCCTGAAATTGATTTTTTGTAATTCATTAAGATGTTGCGGTGTTGAGGTTTACCTTCCCATAGAGTTCTTCATATATCGCCCCTGCGGCCATCAATACATCGCGACCAACATGCAGAGGCCGGTTGAAAGCAGCGTTGTTTTCACCCATTCCTAGATTTTAATTTATTACCTATTCTACGCTCTTTACTTATAAAAATACTTTCCTTTTAAATCACCTAATAATTCGAACATAGTTGGGTATCCAACTACAATTTCATCTGTGTCTATTGTTAGCATCGTGAAGCCTGCCCTGTTGAGAAGCGAGCCAATGTCTCTAATCTGCTGGCATTATTAATATATAAGTTTAAATTCGATCACAACTACCTGAGCGAAAGGAGAAATGTGAGGTGCGATGCCACCTTTTCTTTCCAATTCCGCGAGTTGTAAAGATGATCGTAGTTCGTATAAGGTATCGCCACCAAACAT
Source organism: Leptogaster cylindrica (assembly GCA_963082835.1). Lineage (NCBI taxonomy): Eukaryota > Metazoa > Arthropoda > Insecta > Diptera > Asilidae > Leptogaster > Leptogaster cylindrica. Next base: position 51,325,038 of record OY720105.1, read on the forward strand.
TGAAGCTATAAACACACCATCCGGTTTTAGGGCTCTTATAATTGAGCTTAAACATTCCGGAAGATCGTTTATCCAGTGTAAAGTTAAACTGGATATCACCAAGTCCAACGAATTCTCCTCAAACTGCAAGAGCCAAATTAAATAGTACGCACAACTTTCAATCAATTGGCTTAATACAATAGGTTTTTCTTCATCCATTTCAATTTTAGTTATATTCAGTCCCGGTGTGCCGCATGCTTGCTCTAGCATAGAGAAACTAGAATCGCAAAGTGTTAAATGCTCTATAGTTTCGGATAGTATGTGTTTCGAAATAAATCCTCTATTGCACCCAAGGTCTACTGCTTGCTTGAATTCTCTTTTAATATCAAATACTCGATCCGATAAACGAAATCCAACTTCATCCTTTATATAGTCATATAGATTCACATCTGGACTGCAAAGTAAGTAACTATTGAACTATTCTTTCTGTATTTTCTGTAACAAGGTAGACAAATTGTATCATTTATATTTTAAAAGGGGATTGCAGGTACTAATAATTGTTTACATAGAGAAACAATTATGTCGCAACAACGACATTGTTCATACTTATTAGCTGCTCGTTCCTTTTGCAAGCGCTTAGCTCTCCTATCGAAAATATTCATGCTATATTCACTTGCTGAATTACGATTTGTATTAAACAATGCACGTCGCTGTAGTATAAAGTTGCTTTTTGGAGTAGAATTTATAACACACCAAAGTAAATTCCTCGATATCATGTTTCACATCTAATCCATAGAAAGAGCGGAATTAATTTTAAAATCATTCACATGAAATTATTAATTTAGATAAAAAGTAGGTTAAAAATTTAAAATTATCATTGATTGATAGATGTATTTACAAATTTGAACACAAATACGTATTACATCACGTACTAACCACAATTCATTTTACATAACCATGATAACCGAATACCGATTGTTGACATTGACATGAGAATTAGCGCGGAAAGATGAAACAAAACTCGAACAAGCAGGCAACAACATTTTATCGAAAAAGAGTTTCTTGTTCAGTGTTTTTTTTAAAACCGCCATCAGTAAAACCAGATTTCGAGCGAGTAACGAAAATCCTGGAATAAATATTTCGTACTGCGTCAATAAACACCACAATTAAGAACACCATGATTCCCGCAGTAATAAGGAAGCTAGATAAAGACGTGGTTAACAGAATTGCCGCGGGAGAAGTCATCCAAAGACCAGCAAATGCATTGAAGGAAATGCTTGAAAATAGGTGCTAAAATTTAATATTGTTTACAAGTAATATAAATCATAATTATTTAGTTTAGACGCCAAGTCATCACTTATTCAAATAATTGTTAAGAATGGAGGGCTCAAGCTTCTTAGTGTCCAGGACAATGGAACAGGAATTCGCCAAAATGATCTAGAAATTGTATGCGAACGTTTTACCACCTCAAAAATTGAAAAATTTGAAGATCTTTCGAATGTTGGTACATTTGGCTTCCGTGGTGAAGCCTTGGCTAGCATAAGCCACGTAGCTCACTTAACTATTCAAACCAGAACTGCGCAGGAGAAGTGCGCATTCAAGTGAGTAATTAATCTATGGTACTCGTTCAACTGGAAGAGTTCGTATTTGAATTTTTTTAGAGCTTCATACGCAGATGGGAAACTGAAAGAGCCACCAAAGCCATGTGCTGGTAATCAAGGCACAATTATCACAGTAGAGGACTTATTCTATAATGTTCCTCAAAGAAAGCAGGCATTAAAATCACCAAATGAAGAATTTCAAAGAATTTCCGATGTTATTAGTAAATACGCAGTACACAATTTTTCTGTTGGATTCACCTTAAAAAAATCTGGAGATAATCCGTCCATCAAAACGAATCCAAGGAGTACGGAGGTTGAAAACATTCGAATTATATATGGACCTAAGATAGCCAAAGAATTATTCAATGTGAAATTTTCGGATGAGGTGCACAAATTTAAAATCAATTGCTGGTTAACAAATGTTAATTACTCCGCTAGGAAAGGAATCTTTCTTTTGTTCATTAATAATCGATTAGTTGAATCTGCAGGTAATTCCCCACTGTGTGTTTTACATAAATATTAAAACTTGGATTATTCAGATCTAAAGGCTGCTCTTTACACAGTTTACAATGCATATCTTCCCAAAGGCTGTTTTCCCTTTATATACATCTGCCTTGAATTGGAACCGGCAAATGTTGATGTTAACATTCATCCCACAAAACATGAAGTACATTTTTTGCACGAAGACGAGATTATAGAAAGGATTAAGCTGCAAGTTGAAGAAAAGCTGGTAGGAAGCAATAACGCAAGAACATTCTACAAACAAACACGACTACCTGGAACCTCCGGCGACATAATAAAAAAATCAAACGATGATTCCGAGACTCTCTATCCGAAAGACTTTGTTCGTACTGATGCAAAAGAGCAGAAGTTGGACAAATTTTTGTTATCGTCACAGAAAATTAAGGCAGGAACACATGAACACGAAGATATAAGCAGTGGATACCAAACCAAATTAGAAACTACTGTTGGCACTGGAAATAAGGAAACGAAACTATCGAGTATTCTGAACATGAAAAGGAAAATAGAAAGTCAGTGCAGTTCAGTCCAGAGAAGGATGATAAAAGAATCAGTTTTCGTTGGTGTAGTCAATGCACAATTCATGCTGATCCAAAGCGCAACTAAACTACATTTATGTAACATCAAGGAATTCAGTCAGGCATTATTTTATCAACGACTTGTGCACAACTTCGAAAACTTCAATGAGATACAAATTATGCCGCCTTTATCTGTGAAGGATCTCATTAACCTAGCATTAGATGATCCAGAAAGTGGATGGGAACCAGACGACGGGCCTAAAGGAGATTTAGCTGAGAAGGCTGTTCACATACTCACACAAAAATCTGAAATAATGCGTGAATATTTTGGACTTCGAATTTCGAAGGACGGTTACCTAGAATCATTGCCAGTTTTATTGGAAAATCATAAGCCATTTTTGTGCTTTCTACCAATGTACTTATTACGCTTAGCTACGGAAGTTGATTGGGAAACTGAAGAACAATGTTTCGAAATATTTAGTACAGAGACTGCCGATTTTTATAGTAGTTTGTCATATGCCCAGGAAGACACGATTTGTCGGAAATGGCTTGTAGAACATGTCATCTATCCTGGACTAAAGCAATTCCTAATACCCTGTAATAACCTTAAATCATCTATGTTTGAGGTAGCAGATTTACCTAGTATATACAAGGTCTTTGAACGGTGTTAAATTTTGATTATAATAAGTAACAATCAATACAGAATGAATCTATCTGAAACAAATCGTTGCCATTACTGCACAGTTAAATCCGGTTGTCGCAATCGCTTCTCCCGATTTGTGTTTTTCACGTGCTCCTTAAACATGGTCATTATTTCATTGTTGTATTCTTCAGGTGTTGGTTTTACTCCGGTGGCCCAATAGTAGATATCCCAGTCATTTGTAGGACCATTAATTAGTTTATCATACTGCACCACTTGCTCTGCTGTCATTGCTTTGAGATATTTTGCAGCAAATGTACTTAGAAGTAAATCATTTTCTAGCATTCCACGCTTTCGAGATTGGTAGAGAAGTCTACAATGATGTATTTTGCACAAAGCTTTACTTTAACTGAAAAACACATTACCTTTGCTTCCTATTTTGGAGGGATTCATTCTTCTTCTCTGGATACACAGGTAGTGGCAAGAAATCAGGATCGGCGAAATCTATGATTGGTATTTGTCCCGAATTCTCGTTCTTAGGTGAGACAATTCCTTCAAATTCTGATGCACATCTTTTTATAATAGAGAAGTGGTTGCTCCTCTGAGTTGCTCTTATCTTGGTTTATAATATGCAGTTTACAACTGTTTAAACATTATGATCATCCACTTCAAACTTACTATTATTTGCCGGAACATAATTTAATATGAAATATTGCAACACCAAGTACTAAAACAAAGCAAAATTTCTAATTTCTATAATTAAACCTTGTGAAATACTTTTCTAACTCGCTGTCAAAAAGATCAACCACTCTTCTCTTTTAAAATGTCAAATCATATCGTACATAATAATATAATTACATAACCTACATTTTAAATGAAGTTGTTTGAATAACAAATCCCGCAGAATAGAAATGCTCCCTTTATTGCTCACATGAATTTTATAACATAAGGGACAAATATTTAAAGAAATATAATTTCCCTATTTTCAAATATGACGTTTAACCCTTAAATATATAACAATTGACACTCCAATAAAAATGGAATATTTAATACAGTTCTTTACTTGAACGTGTCGCCGTTGCCTCGCTTTGTAAAAATTATAATCCACTAAGAGTGGTGGTTTTCTGGGCGTAAATGTGCTTAACTAAAAAATTAAATAAATTAATCCATTGAATACTTCACATGTTATGTGTGTTGAATCAGCTTACATATTTTGCTGTTTTACTCAGTTGCAAAACAACAGCTTTGTACCCTTTAATTTTTTCCTTCATTTGCAGTACATCAGTACCTTTTAATTTTCCGCAAATGCCCTGCTGTATATTTTGCTGAATGTATTTCAAGGCGGCACTTATGACAACTAGATTTTGGACGTGGTTGGCAGAGAGCAATAGAATATCGTAAAATCTAAAATAATAAACACATTTATAAAAATAAATTTTAGAATGTAGTACCCCACGTTTCTGATCCATTTCTAGCAATTTTTCCAATCAACCTCTTGCTCCAATGAGTGAGAAGAAAACTAAAGTAAATAAGATGAAATTTTAAGTCCAATAACTATATTACAAGAACACTTACTTGAGGAGGCCCAGTTTTATTTTGCTCCTGTGGAATGGAAATTCTACTCCAACACCGATCAAATCATCGTCGTTCATGCATAGAAAGTGGGCGAGATCAACACGAGCGCTGCCAAAATTGTCTATGAAACGGTGCATGTTGATCTCATCTAAAATTCGACTGATTTCTTGGAAGTATTCAGGTGTTTCTGATTTTAAAAATATACGTGGTATGTAATCATGGAAACTGTTGTACGTCAAGTATGTAGTCGGAACTAGGTATTTGTATTCTTCTTTAGGAAGTAATTCGACGATGTCCTCGTATCCGCAAAACTCAGCTACTTGCTTTGGTGTATAACCCTTTCTATTTGCAATTTCTGTATTCATTCCTGCTTTGACTAAAACTTTTACAACTTCCGGGTGATTTTCTTCGATTGCGTGAAATAAGGCTGTGCATCCTTGATTGTCAGCTGCCTCAAAGGAAGCCTTTTTTAGGAGCAATTTAACAACATCCACGTTCCCACTTTTGCATGCAAATATGAAAGGTGTCATCCCGAATTTATCAGACACGTTTACAACGGCCCCCTTCACAAGCAAAAGCTGGACAATTTTCGTGGCTGCACTACGGTTCTTCGTGCAAGCACAGGCATCCATCAGGGGCGTCATTGAATCCACTTGCCTGTTAGGATTGGCTTTGTTTTCCAGCAAGTATTCCGCTATATCAAAATAACCGTTTCTGCAGGCATATTGAAGGAGAGTTGATCCTTTTACAAGTTGATTGATATCGAAAGTAGTGGCAAGAATTTGCTTTTTAACTTCCTCCAAGTCCCCATTTTGAACAGCATCGTATAATTCTTGGTCTGGGTCGGGAAGCCATAAATTACGCTTTTTCTTAGGATTCTACAGAATCATTTTTGCAATTATCACTTTACCTCGCGTTAAAATATGAGTGTCTTACCTCGTCTACTCCTGGCCCACCAAAATAGAATCCATCATAATCGTCATCTGAGGAATCACTGTCCGGGGGACCGTACGAATACATAGTTACTTTTTGATAAGATATACATTAATTTAGTTAGCTTATATTAATTAAAATATAGAGGAAATACTGTTTACATTCATTTCCGGATACGGATTGAACAATTGATTTCTGTAATCTGTGCACAGTTTGCAAGTTTTGTAGTAGATGTGTAGTAGTAGTAGAAAGCAACAACTACTACTTGTCATGCAGGGTTGAACATGGTATGCCTCGGCTTGCCTCGTTCGCGTTCGTGCTCAAGTGAATACGCACCTTAAACGTGGGTTGAATAGTCGAGTTGACCGTTCGACAGTTTTTTCATGTTTTTTGAGTAATTGACCAAAACATAAGATTTTATTTGAAATCAAATTCGTTAAAAATTTAAAATGTGTAAAATATGTATAAATAAACTTGAAAAAATTGAAAAAATTGTTAATTAATTAAATTATTAATTGTTAATTAATTGTTGATTTGATTTATTGGAATCAAGAAATAAATCGTCGCGTCAAGCCCCGAAATGTAATTTTTACTTTCACTCATTCGTACGAATGTACTTTCGGAAAGTACTGTACTTCCACTCCCCTAGCGGAAGCTTCACCTGACCACCACCGCGGCACTAATGTTAAATTGCTTTTTTATACCCTAGATGTAGGTAAGAGTATATTAGTTTTGAGCGAACGTTTGCAACGCCAAGAAATAATGGTGATAGAACAAAAATTATATATTCATGATTGGGAAGTGAAAAGAAACCGTTTTATGCATGTCTGTCTGTCTATCTGCCTGTCTGTCTGTCTGTCTGTCTGTCCAGACGATAACTCGAGAACGCTTGTAGCTAGAGCCTTCTAATTTGGTACAATAATATTGATTAAAAGATTCGAAGATGAGCAAAATCGGGCAACTCCTTCTTAGTGTTGCCATATAAGCCTGAGTCGTTTTTATACAAAAATGTTGATATAAAAATGAGTATATTTTTCTACATCTAGGGTATCACGTAGCTGTGACCAATTGCTTCCTTACTAGTTGGTACCTATATTTTATTATTCACAATTTGCTGCAAGTTTACAGTGTAATGAAAGGTCCACTGCTTAGTGCGAATGTTTTTTAATAGTTAATCCCCTTTACAGAATTTAAAAAACTAGTAAAAACCGGTAACTGAACTATTGGTTTAGAACAAGAAAAAAGAGAGTATCTTTTACTTCATAATATTCTTCAATAATAGCGAATTTTTTTCAATTTCTCTCTCGTAACAAATCACAATCGCTCAATTTTTTTCCTTTCTTCTCCCCCCTTTTGAAGCAATTAATACGAAAATATACTCAATTCTAATACTTTTTGAAGTAAGTATATCTCTGAAGTCCACGCTCCTGAAAGCTTTACTCATGAGTAATTTTCATATCATCAGCTGATTTTTATATACACTCTAACCATCCTGTTGCCTGGATACCAAATCTTTGTTTTCTCAGATTTAGGAGCCATTGCAATTCATGTGATCGATAATATTATCCTGTTCGAAATATATACACGTGCCCTTGCCAACGCCGTTTGCAGAACATTTTAAATTTAATTGACGGAACTAGTTTCATGTTGGCTGTGCTGTATAGTGTTGCATTGCACTATTGCATATTTCATAGAGGAAATAGTATTGCACTAAGTTATAATCAATTTGACCTTGAATATGAAGGCATATATTTTCTGACCTAGCCCAACTGTTGAATTTAAAGCATATCGCATCAGCTGTTGCTAGGATACTTCAGGAGGCTACTATAATATTATGTACATAAATAATAAATATTATGTATAACACAAATTCGTTTTAAATATTATAATGTGTAAATGCAAGAAATTGCACACTTAGATGAACAGATGATACTTATCTTCAATTTAGTAACCCATTTCACAGGAAATACAAATTAATGAAAGAGACTATAATTGAAATCAGAAGAACAAAACGGTAAATCCTTCAATATGAATAAATCGTATAAAAGTAGGAATTTGATTAACATATTGTTCACAGAAATGTTATCAAAATAAAAGCGGTATATTTATTTCTGTATTTCAATTAAGAAATCAAATTTATGTAAATATAAGTTCCGAAGAAATCATTTAGGAGGACTTTTCCAGGAAATCATCGGCTTTAATAAAGAAAACATTTTCGCATGTCCTTGACCACAACATGGAGAGTGCTGATCCCAACTTGCTTCAAACAATTCCCAGCTGGGTGGGTGGGGGCGGTAAAGTACAGTTGAATTTTCGAATGAATGCTTCCTTTGCATGTTGATCCTATTTCGAGCTTTGAATACAAGGTAATGCACGGTAAAGGCGAATCCCGATGCATCCCAGAATATTTCAAAAGCTCCACTTGGAGGCATGGAGATCAATTTTCCTTCGTGCAGCTTTTCTACCCCCGTATTTTGCACTTCGCATTCCTGAGTAGGATGCCAATTGAAATTTGTCCAGTTATAACTCAAAATCAATCCAACTCAGACGTTCTGGTGAAGCGCTCCTTTCGAATTTTAACTGGTGGTTTAGTTTTTTGCAATCCATGTTTAGTCAATGCCAGATTAATTAGAGTAAGCGTGTTTGATACGCGTGCATTTCAATTGAACTTGAAAAAGTTATATCTTTTATAGTGACGTGAAATTTAAATAATTTTGATAACTAGAAAGCTGAAAGTGTAATTCGTATGCGTGAAAATAATTGACAACCAATTGCAAAGTTGCGTATGCGGAAATTTCTGGAAGTTATTTTCGTCATTGGCTCCAGTCTGGAACTTTTGTAAGTATAAATGGTTTTGTAAAATTTAATACCAAATTTAAAGTACATTAATTATTAAAATAATAAATTTTTTTGCTACAAATTCTTCTTTTTATCTACAAACATATTCTTACGTTAAGATTTAAAAGAAGCGCAAATAAAATTCCTAACTGGTTTCATTGTTTCCATTTACCTACTTAGTTTAAATAGATTGAAGAAACTCATTGTTATTTTATTTTGGCAATTCACGTGAATAAGAAACATAAGCAATTGTGGTAATAAAATTCTGAATTTAATATGCGAATTTTATTGAGAGATTTTATTAAGAGGATTGTGATAAAAATATTGGTACATACATTTTCAAGTACTGTACTGTCACTCAGTAATAAATTTTCATTTAAAAAAAAATTAAAATGTAAAAATTGCATAGAGCAATAGGCAGCCTTATATGGCAACACCAAGAAGGTGCTGCCCGATTTTGCTCATCTTCGAACTAGACCTTGCAGTTTTAATGAAATATAATTGTACCAAGCCTCTAGCTACAAGCGTCTCAAGTTATCCTGTACAGACTGCAGACAGACAGAAAACAGACAAACATACTATACATACTGTAAACCTCAAAAATCAACTCAGTAACACTGATTTCGTTGCATTCTAAATACATAAAAGGTTTTGGCTGGAAAAATGATTGTTCGGGACCACTGTGCGCGTGGTGCAAGAGTCGTGTGGTCCATCCGCGCAGTTCTTCGGTTGCGTTTGTGTCATATCATCATATGTAAAGAAAATTGGAAGATTTGCAATGTCTTGGGTGAATCGTGCTGGACATATGGTAATGATGCCTGATAATCCTGATGGAATGGACTACATCTTACGAGCCTTGTCAAATTATTCAAAGTAAATAAATTCATGGCATTAAAAAGGGGGTTTTATTCATAATTGCAAAATATTTAGTTATCACCAATTATTTGTAAAAGGCTTCAGTTCATATTGAAGATTATATTATTGGTAAATAAATTTGTTGAACGCATCTAAAGTTATAATTAATATTATTTTAATTAGTTTAGAAGTTTATACATAGAGATTTAAACTTAACGTCTTTATAAAATTGAATAACAAGACTAACTAACTATTTTTGTTGTGCCAAAGAAACATCGTAAGAGTGTAATATCAGATGTGGCGATAAATCTTCTGCACAGTAATAGTAAAACTAAACCATATCAACAAATATCAAAATTAAGCTTGGCCGCGAATAGCCCACGCTCCATACAATTTGGCCCATATTCTCCTTTTCTAATTATTTTATCTCAGTATAGTAGTAAAGAATATTCTGCAATCCAAAATATTTTATCATACAAACAAATAGGTAGCGTAGATAAATAGAAAAATATTTCATTTTTTCTTCAATTCTTCGTATGGGATTATAAAGCCATCATCAGTGGAGACAGTATCTCAAAACACATAAATATTCATCAAAGCAATTCCCGACCCTGATCTATTCCACATGTCGATGAAGTCTATTTTTATGAGGCTTTTTTGACCTCTGAAATAATTTCCACGATATTCTGATTTTAGTGCAATCAAATTCAAATGGAAAACTTCCCAACAATAAAAACAAATCACGACCGAAGGGATAAGTTTTATCGCAAATATCGCTAAATTCAAACAAGGATTTCGCTTTAAAGAAATTTTATTGAATAGTGAATAAGTATAGTAAGAAAATATATTTTCCGTTTATATAATTTTCCAAGTGAAAAATTTCCCTCAGAGTAATATATGTTTCTCGTGAATTGATAAACTTTCGGAAAAGAGAGGCGTTTATTAAGTTATTGCCATCTCGATGTCCTCGAGGATGAAATGGCTAATGGTAATGGAAGTAATTTATTTTCGAAACATGTGAGAGTTTAAAATATTGATATTGATCTCACTGTTTTTAATCATGTAACATTTGCTTTTGAAAAGCAATAATCAATTTTCGAAAAAGACCGCACTCTTTTATCGTAACACAATGTGCTGCAGGCCAATATTGCGTAATCTGATCACCTGCTATAAAAACGATGAAATACTCTTTGTGAACGCAGTAATCCAAGTTTATAAAACAATTTCCCGGGATTTCAGACGGCTTACTAGAACATCGTGAAAATTGAATAGATCATATTATATTAACGACATCGAGTTTTGCCAATCAGGGACTGTAGCATTTGAATTCAGCTCACCCAATTGCAACTGGTAAAGTAAGATTACAAGTAATTAACAACAGTTAACTGCAGGTGTCCCATTTTAAAAGCCATTGGATATTAGACACATGAAATTCGAAACCATGAAGTATGAAGTCTCCATGGGTTTCTTGTGCTTCAGGACTCGGACAACGAATAGGAAATATCCTTTACAGTCTAGAATGTTTTTCAGTGTAGAGAATTTCAGTGTTACGGAATTTCATGATTTATTTTGAAAGCACTGTTGTTTTGTTGTCATTGAAATGTGATGCAGTGTGCAGAGAGAAGGTTGTTATTGCAGCCATGTGTTAATTATGCACCATTTGGCATAAGTGTCCAATGATTAGATCGTTTAAACTCTATAAATTGGCTGTCACCTTCCAAGCAGCTAATTAAAAACATCCAAATGCATCAGAACAAATGCGAGAATAAGATCAAACCCGGATGCGATTATGCGAAGCTCTGCTCATAAATATTTTCACTTTTGAATTAAACCAATATTAAAATATTTAAAATATTTTTAAAAATTTTCAGGACATCTTTAGCAACCACAGTTAAGTGTTCAGGATCGTCTGGATCCTAAATTAATAAATTAACTAAATAACAAGATTTAATTGGTTCAAATAAAATGTGCTTACTTAAACTTGTTCATTACTGAGAAAGCCCGAAATTAACCGATTTCAATTAGAAATTCCCCGTAAAGGATTTTAAATTTGGAAATCCAGAAATGGAGGACAAAGATAAGTCTACAAAAAGGCAGCAGAAATGGATGCAGGATACTTGGGAAGTGAGTGCATAGTTATTACTCCTATTAATGTTTATATATTTTACAATTCTAGAAACTAATTACATACAATACAATATTAGAATTTGATGTGCCATTTTTAATAGAATTCAGACAACATTTGAATATACATTACACATACTTAGTTCCGCAGGTCGGCTCACTTATTATCCAATACATTGTATGTTGCATAATATATTTCTTATTATTCAATGGATGTGGAAGAAGCTACTTTTCAGAATTATTTTTGCTGGCTACCTCTAGCTAGCGATTTGCATTTGCAAAAAACGTGTTTTGTTGAGGAGGAGGAAGGAGATGATGATTGCAGAGATACAATTTGTTGTGAAAGGAAAATATCCTTGAAGATTTTCCGCTCAGATTACCCAATGAACTTCTTCAAAACTGTAAATAAATCGGTAGAAGTGAAAGCGTGTTGTTGACTGTCAACATGTCAATCTACGGTCTTAATTCTACCTACGTTGAGTTTGAACCTTTCTTGCGCATTTAAAAGAATTTACTTAAAGCGGAACTGTACAACCACCCCTCCTCCAGAAAGACCAGATAGTTGTACTTTTATGCGCGTCAGTTGACGAATGGTTATGTGCATATTACATAAAATTTCCATTAAATTGTTTACCCAGAATTCAAGAATATTTTACGCTAGTATATCCTAGTCTAGAACATAATAAAATACAACCCAATAGGTAGTAAATTCAGAAATATGTAGACTTTTAATACTTTTAAGTAGTTAAAAGTTCAAGAGAAGTGATATCCTTTTTCAAGGAACGATAAATTTCAGGAACTATAACAACAAGAACTGAAGCAACTCAATGTTTGCCGAGTTTGGCTATGAGATTTCACTGTACCTTTATAACTGAAGTTGCTGTATATAGTATATTGCCGTGGATTTTACATAGGCGGGAATAAATAATGCAAAGAAATGGTGAGCGTTGTACCGAAGTGATTCATTAATGCCGCTCCTCTTTAAAATTCGAATTTCTTTGTTTTTAAACAATTTTGTGAATATTTTGCCAGACACAACTAAACTAATGTCCATGCAAATCGAACAATCTGGCTGCTGCAATGTGCAATGTCCAGTCAATTCCTTGGAGTCATTCAATTTGTTTATTGAAAAGTTACATTTGTGCACAGATAAATAAATCATTTCAAGGAATTAGGTAAATTTAAATTTTAAATACAACTGTAGTCAAGTAAAGGAAAGGATTTGTGTTGTGCCAAAACAAAAAATATAAATGAAAATTGGGCAGATTGAGAAGAGGAGCCAAAATTCTTTCATATCGAAACTTTTATTATTTATATCCAAGTAATATTAAATTTGTTGATCATATTTGTTAAATTGTTAATTGAACGATTCCTATTCATTTTCCAGACGGAGAGCTTATCAATGTCAAAGCATTCAAAATCGAAAGACCTGCAGAAAGGACCTCCGCCAAGAGGCACTTGGAGTGGAAAATATGATTTCCTGTTGTCGTTGCTAGGATATTCAGTGGGACTGGGAAATGTGTGGCGATTTCCATATTTATGCTACAACAATGGAGGAGGTTAGTAAAAAGAGTTTAGTTTTAAATAGAAGCGTTATTTAATACAATCATTAAACCGATAAATAAAATATTAAGTGTAATAAAAATTTGGAACGTGCTTAGTTTTAGTGATTAATAAGGTCTTGAGTTTTGCCTCTTTTAAGAAAATATAAAATTATTTTTTAAGAGCAGATTTCCTTTAATATTTCGTCTGCTCAATACAAACCTATAAATATTGTAGGTATAAGAAATGAACCTAAATTACAAGGGAAAGAGAATTACAGGAAACTATGATAATCTGCATAGCAGAAGAGATGTTGAGTACTAACGAATTCCCCTTTTGACTGCAATAACAGATTGACTAAATTGTGATTAAATTTATTTTTTTTGTGCTTAAAGGTGCTTTTCTCATACCGTTCACAATAATGTTGGTAACTGCTGGACTTCCTTTGATATTCATGGAGCTCTCGTTCGGACAATACGCTGCTCAAGGACCAGTTGGCATTTACTTGCGATTCTGTCCGTTGATGCGTGGAATGGGCTTTGGGATGATCATAGTATCGGCAATTGTGATGTTCTACTATAATCTCGTCATGGCTTGGACATTGTTTTATTTGTTTGCATCGTTCGCCCTGCAGCTTCCCTGGCAAAACTGCGACGATGAGTGGAGTACCGAACGTGAGCTAATATTCTAAATTAATCCTTACCTATTTGACCATTTGTTAGTGTTATAACATTATTTATTGTTTTAAATATTTTGCATAGTCTATAAAAATAGCTTTCTTACAAAAGTTGTTAAGCATAATATTATATTACTTTAAGTTTTAACTTTTTAAGGCAACATCGCAGTGAAAAACAATGTTACATAACAAGGCACTAACAAACGCACTTTCAGCGAGAATTTTATTAAACATAAAATTATTATTACCGATATGCGATCTGATCAAAATTTCTGTGAAGTTTCCAATATTTGTTCGCACATAAATTGGATATTGTTTTTAAGAAAATTTATTGAGGATCAAGCCTCATTCAAAGTGAAACGTTAATCTGCAAATTCGAATTTTACGATATACAAGAGACGATAGGATATTTACAATATGTACCTATAAGCGGGAAAATAATCATTTGAAAATAACAACAAGTGTTATATAATGATTTATTTGAAAATTAGTTTTTCCGTTATTTAAATATGTGCCTATACAAAATATTCTCGTTAATCTTCGTGGTCAACAATATTAACTGATCTAAATTGATCCTTTATACAAAGATTTATTTTTTTGATATGATCGAAAGAACCTATAAATTGTTTCCTTGATTTATAAAAGCCGATACAATCTTCTCTTTTTAAATATTTATTGACAATATTTAGACGTTTCGAATCGGTTTTTGATTCTTCATCAGTAACTATATATATAATATAATAGGTGCAATAAAAATATGGGATAAAAAACTTATTTTTACAAAATTATAGACAATAACCGAATAATATGAAATAATAATAAACACATTAATACTTACATTTCTGAATAACAACAAAATTATTATAATACTTTTTACAAAATTCGTTAGAACAATTACTACTGCTGTATTGAAAAATTTTTTAATAGACGTCGCATTGAAAATATATTGTTTTTCCAATCCTACTAAATTATTATAGAAAATTTGAAACAATGCACATAAGGTTTAATACTTACTTATCTATTTTATTTTAAAGTTGTCTAAGTAGAGTTGTGTAGATGTCATTGATGTTTTTTGATTCTACACTGATGTTTACACAGTTTTTGCTTTTTTTAATGTGTAGTTCTTCAAGAAATAAACGTTTATGATATCTATTTTCATGTTCTAATAGCTAGTTTAACATTTTCAAAATTAAATTTATGATCATTTTTGGTGGCATGGTTAGCGATAAACTATTTTCCTTGAGTATCAAATGACAATAATTCTTGCAATTAATTTTGAAAACAAACAAACACCTGTCAATCAATTTATTTATATCCTTATTCCTTCCGTAGATTGTTTTTCGTATGAAATGGCAGATAAATGCGAAGCGGAGAATGGAACATTCTATTTGCGGAAGTGCTACAACAAAAGCATGACGGAATCTCAGAATTTGTCGGTATTAGCGGCACAGGTCCTCAAACGGCCACCTGCAGAAGAATACTTTACGTACGAATTTCCCAGTGGAGAGATTTAATTTGAAAGCAAAACTCATAATTGATAAATTCCAGGAATCATGTGCTTGGCCTGTCTTCGGGTATTGAGGAAACTGGGGACATAAGGATGTCCTTAGCTTTTTGTCTATTTGGGGCTTGGGGAATCGTTTTCCTCTGCTTGTGCAGAGGAGTAAAATCCTCTGGAAAGGTGGTCTACTTCACTGCTCTCTTTCCTTATGTTGTCCTTGTCATACTCTTCGTTCGAGGTGTTGCATTACCCGGGGCAGACATCGGCATCCTTTTTTATTTAACACCAGACTGGAACCAACTAACAAATGCACAGGTAATTGTAATTTAGTTTATCGGCATGTGACACTGATTTTCATAGGACCTTAACAGAATAACAGAAAATTAAAAGTAAACTGCAAAAAGTTAAAAAAAATATTTGTTTTTTAACTGTATTTTCTATCATAAAAATTTCATATGAGATGCAGAATATGGCTAATATGTTAAAATACATAGAGTTGAAAATTATTTCTGTTATTATTAGGTACCACATAAATATGTGTATTCCTAAAAATTGTTCTTTTGTGAATTTATTGTTTCTCATTCATGAATATTTTTGAGACACAGGTGTGGGGTGACGCTGCTGTTCAAATATTCTTCGCATTGAGCCCTGCTTTGGGTGGTTTAATTACACTGTCATCTTATAATAAATTCAACAATAACTGCTACAGGTGAATACCACATTTCTTAACGCTGCAATTGGAATCGACGAAAGTCGACTAATATTTTTTTCAGAGATTCAATAATAGTTGCCGTGACAAATATACTTACGTCCTTTTTCGCTGGTCTTGTGATATTCTCTGTAATCGGTTTTTTGGCACACGAACTCGATACAGAAGTGAAGAAAGTTGTCGATCAAGGAGCAGGACTTGCCTTTATTGTTTATCCGGAGGTAGTTACGAGACTTCCAGTGTCTCCTGTGTGGTCGGTGTTATTTTTTGTAATGCTTTTGACACTCGGCTTGGATTCACAGGTATTTTCCTTAATACACTTATTCATTAGTTATGTTTAAGCATTTGATTAACAGTTTGCGCTTATGGAAACAGTGGTTACGGCGGTTTTGGACGGATTCCCTAATTTGCGACATTGCAAAGTCCTGGTAGTCCTGGCAGTTGCTGTGTTCGGATATTTAGGAGGATTAGGATTTACAACAAATGTAATTTTCTTTCAATATTGTTAAATAAAATTAGTTTTATTCCCTTAAGAATTATTTCTAGAGCGGAATGTTTTGGCTACAACTTTTAGATAAGTATGCGGCAAATTGGTCTGTTCTCCTCATTTCAATTATGGAATGTATTTTAATTGCCTGGCTGTATGGATCAAACAGATTCCTGGAAGATATTCAAGGAATGATTGGAAGGAAGTCAAAATTATGGGTAATGTTTTGGTCTACAATGTGGCGTTATATAACACCAGTAACATTATTGGTGAATATCAGCATATGTCAATTATACAATAGATTATAGTAAAATGTAATTCCATTTCAGTTCATTCTATTTTTCAACTGGATCAAATACAAACCGGCCTCTTATGGCCACTATGTGTATCCTCTTTGGGCAGATGCTGTTGGCTGGACAATTAGCTTGCTTCCGGTTTTCGTAATATTCATAACAGCAGTTTATAAGCTAATTCAAGGACCAAAGAACTTACCCGTTGTGAAAAGGTTTCGATTTCTTTTGAAATGTGCGCCTGATTGGGGCCCTGCCGGTGAACCTTGCGCCAGCAGTGAAAATAGACATGAAATGAATAGCTATGAACATAGCACGAATTCTCGCCTCGCAATTCAATCGCCTCGATCTGAACATTACACGTACAACAGCTGTGAACCACCTGATGAAGGGTTGCAGCTCTGAGAACGGGTTACAGCTTCCCTTTCGGGTGGAGATGATGTTGTGGACAGTGAGGTTTGTTCCTTAATGCAGATCTTGAAAATATAATATCAATATATGCACAGAAGAATTGAATTTTTACTTTATTTCACATAATTTGCAGGATTTGTATGCAACTTCCGATGGTGTAGGAATACAACCGCAGCCATCTGTTTCTGGATTGAAGATATCGAAAAACCAAAAGAATATATTGATTTCAAACAATAAAAATAGATTTGCTCCTGATTGTTATAGTCCTAGCAAGCAACCCTTAATTGGCCCAGAACTGTGTCGCATTGATAACCTTGGAATCGCTGTTTGCCGGACTGCCAAAAAAACCACCATAAAAAAAAAATAAAATAAAAAAAAAAATGATCCAGTAATGTAAGTAGACATGTAATCATGATATAAGAAGAAGCAACCTTAGTTACTAGTTTGAATGTAGCTTTATTTCTGAGCTTTTACGATGACCGAATGTTTAATACGAGTATTAAGATTTTTTAAAAATGTTATTTGATCAATTATTTTATGATGCAATATTGCAATCTGTTTGTTTTGGAGGCCGATGACGGCGATGAGTAGAGGACTCCCACCGACATTCTGTATTTAAAACAGCTTTTATTTATTCTTAAGAATATGAGGATTTAATTTTTATATTTTTATTTAAATATTGCAATTTTGACTTTATGTTAAATTTGACTTTATGTCTCCTCCAATGCCAAATTAATAGAGTTATGCTTAAGAGTAAATGACTGAATATAAACCACCAGAAACGATTTGACTTGTATAAAGTAAGAAAAATTATTAAGCATTGTATGTCCAAGAAAATATGTTAACATACAAATAGGGCCTTTTGCTATGTATAAAAATATAGATTGTATAGAACAATAAATTCTTATATTGAAGATTTGCAAAAACAGAAAGTAAAAATAAGTAAATACAATTGTGTTAAAATTGATTGGGGCTAAGTCATTTTTCACAAACTTGCCTCATAAAAACAAATATGAAATAGGTATTTAAAATATTTACTGTATACGTATACACATTACACACCTACTGTAGTTTTTTTTAAACAAATTTCTATGTAAAAGAAAACAGAATGATCCAATTTAAAATATTATTTTATATGTATAATAATAGGCAAATGAGAAAATATGTACACTTTAGGTATATATGTGCTTTAAAAATTTAAAATTTACTATTAGGTATGTAAAAAGCTTTAGAAGGAATTTTAAATGGGCGAAGATTTTCTAAAGTTAAATTAGCTTAAATAATATTTACCAAATAAAACAACACGAAGAATTCAAAGAAACGTAGAAAATATAGATATGAAAGTTTTTAAATGTTTTAGAAAATATATATTAGGTGTGTGCCTATACATATTATATACAATAATATTATACAATTGAGTTAGGAAATATTTATTAAAAAACTTTAAAAAAAAAACTATGTTAATTGTTAAATTATACGGAATTTTAACGGAAAGGATACAGTGTTTAAAAACAAAGTCCAAAAATATTTTATCCAAAAAAAGAAAATTTTGTATTTAAATAGAAAAAAAATTAATGAAATAGATATTATTCGTAAATTGAATAGAACAAATTATTAAAAATTGAAAGTATATTTCATACCGTTGAGTTTTGATTTTCAAATTTGAAGGGATTAAATTTTGTTTTATTAGATTGGTATATAAGAGTAGAAAGTAATTAATTAAAAAGTAAAAATTTATAAAAAAAAAATACGCTGTTATTTTGCCTCTATACTATTATATACGTTGTGCAATGCATAGGTACAACTGAAAATTTAGAAATATGTAATTAACAATAATTATTTGATGTTATGATTGTTAGAAACTAAATGTCCCTATTTAGAAAGTATATAATTATAACAATTAAGAAAATTTCCAGGAAAACTTAATCCGACAAAGACCACAATCAGAAGAACAATCAAAATTTGAAAAGGTCTTTTAAATTATAAATAGTGGAAGAAAGAAAAATTAATTAAATTGGAAGAAAAAGTCAATTGTAAATTATATTGTACCTACGTATTTTGTTATATATTAAACCGGTAAATGGAACTTAAGAGCATTATTTCGATATCTAGTACAAATACGTGTAGTAGTCGACATATGAAGACAGCGGATTATATACATTTTTTGTTGTTCAAGGTATCATTATGGGGGTTTTAAAGAAATTTGAACTTAGATTTAAATGATTTATAATTCTGTTAGCATAGTCTGCAATTTTTTTATATTCACGCATTTCCTACATTTTTACGTATTTCAAGCATACTGTTACATATCTCCTGCATATTTTACTACGCTGATTCAAAAGAATTTAGAATTCAAATATTTATATTTTGCAAAAGGTTGAACGTCCATCTTTTGACCTTCACCTGAGTTATCCATCCCTTAAAAAACTCCTCTTTCGCCCATCTCCATAGTGGTACTGTTTCTCTTCCCTTTTTCCCCATTTTTGTACGTTATGATCCATTGTTGTTATGTTTTTGTTTTGTTTTGTAGTTTTTACGGTCTATTTTTTTTTATTGTTATTATTATGGCTTGTATTAAGCTTATGAATAAATGACATCGGTGTATGCTACAAGAGTTGCATATGATCCGCGTTCTATCATATTATGTATTATATTACAACTAGCCATCAGAAAATGGAAGTAAAAGCAATTCGAGTTATTGATTATGAGAACTTTATTCAATATGATTCTAACATCAAAAAAATTGAAAGTAAACTCAAGGAAGCTATTGAAAAAGATGTTAGTTCAACCTGGAATCCTTCGCTATTTTGTACGTTTTCTGATGAGCAGTTTCAGTGACAGTTACTTTCAGACCGAACTCCTTCGAAAGTTGTTCAATGCATGTAATTTCTTCCGAAGAAAGACTCTGGGGCAATGTTAGAGGTGTTGGACTTTCTTTCTTGCTGAAATCCTCAAGACAACTTCTGATTCCCTCTTTGAATTCGTCCAATTCCTCCAAATTGGAGTTCGCTTTTTCCGAATTATTTATAATTCCCATTGCTCGTTGCCACGTTTCCCTTTCATTTTGGGTATATTCCTCATGTTTGCGATTTAGTGCCTTTAGTTCATTCGTAATTTCAATGTTATTTGGTTCTAAATTTTGTGCTGTTACCAAACGATTCCTGGCTCGGTGAAATTCGCCTAGCATAAACAGTGCTCGTCCTTCCTGAAATAAGGCCTTGCAGTTCTTCTTAATATCTGAGATGTTCCTAAGCTCATTACACATAGAACAAGTCTTCTTGGGCAAATTCAAGCGATTGTAGCACACTGCTAGATTGGTGTACAGCTTCACAAGGAAATCCTGTTGCGCCTCTTGTTCAGTTTCATTCGCAACTCTACAAAACTCTAAAGTTTTTACAGCCTTGTGGAATGATTTAGTAGCGTTGATTGTGTTGCCCTTTTTGAAAAAATCTAATCCTTTTAGATGAACTTTTTTAACTTTATCGAAAATTACTGAGAACTTAATTCGGTCCTCAGCTGGAATGTCATCCAGAGCTTCGTCATTTCCCACATCAATGAAGTCAATAAGCTTGATGATAAACAATCCATCGGCTTTAGGCTTGACTCTTGGAGGGCAGCCCATTTCTCGAAACAACAAATTGTATGAAATCAGGAATTGTGACTCTTCTCCTTTGTACATAGTTCTGACTGCAGCTTCCAACCCCTCTAGAACATCCCCTTTGCCGCATTCGAAAATATGCGGTTTCCCTCGCATGTACGTCGAGTCAAATGGCGCTAATTCGTGCTCCCAGTATGCATTGTATTGAATTACAACTCTTGCTCTATCCATCACTGCACCAACACTTGGATTACCCTCATGGACGATTCTCTTGTAAATGTTTTCGTCAACAATTGTCATCTGCAAGCGGAGTTCATTGAATGATTTATCCCATGGCGACAGCACAGACCCTTCGCCTTCCTCGCCATCTGAATCCTGAATGTTCAAATCGTCAAACATTTCATCTGGCAAATTGTCTTCGAAATTCGTGTTGACTTCAAACTGAGTTCCACCGCTTATCAATTCACTAGGAAAACAAGTTTTCAGAATACTTTTCAAAATCCTATAGTTATGAAGATTTATTTGTTTACCCAATGCTAAGTGGTTGATCTAGCAGATTTCCATCAAAATCTTCAGTTGAGTGAGCCATTTCTTAAACAATTTCTGCGTTCACCATACACCGTAATCCGGTCGAAATCTGGTTTTTCAGGTGGCTTTCGAAATTTACGTAGGGAAATTTACAATTTGCCTAACGTTTTACTTAATTAACGCTGTTTTTAATTGATTTAAATGAAATTTCCCGGTTGGGAGAGGAAAAGAAACAGAAAAACAGGTGGGAAAACCACACCGGGTACACAAGTTTTTGAAAGATAACTATGAAGTTGTTACCAATGCCGGAATCACATATAACCATAAAAATAGTTGAATAAAAATTTATAAATGATTAGTTTTTTAAATTTATAAAACCCATAATAAAATAATAATAATAAATGCTGTTATAACAAGCTTTTCATGCTTTTATTCATTATACAAATTTATAAATCACTCGAGAATAAATACATCAGAAATATTTAGTACAAAAATTAAAATTCTGCTAACTTCGTATTTGTTGGTATCAGACAGCTGGAAGTTATAAAATTATTATGGCTTATAATATAATTCCAAATATTGGGAAATATTATTTACAAAGTTATCAAAGATGTTCTTACGTTACTTACGTTCAGGGTCAAACAGTGCAGCCAAAAATTAGGGAATACTTTTACTACATTGACCACGAAGGAATGGTAAACAAGTGCTAAACAAAAAGTAATTTTGAACTTAACTTGTAACTTTAGTTATTTTTAGATGATGCGCGAATGAAGAACTTCACTTCATGTTTTAAAGATAAGAAATTTCTACAGTTCTTCTTTAAGAGAGTACAAATGAACGGCACAGATCGATACAGAGATGATTTTCCGTGGATCTCATATTGTGGCCGTGAAAGGAATTTTATTCGCTGTGATGACGTACCTGTTGTGTTTACACATATTGTAAAGGACAAAGAAGGTTATATTGCAAGTTTATAGCTTACTATAAGATGATCTAAATTACATAGGTGATAGGTAAAGAAAAATTATCCTACTGTCATACTGGAGATCTTGTAGACTTCCAACCAGGAAAAGTGTACATGGAACCAAATTCCGGAAGAGTGTATCATCCAGCTTGGGAAAAAGTTGGAAAAATTGGATTAATAAGATCAAAACTGGCAATTGAATTAAGCAAATACTTTGATTTCGAGAATGGCGAAAACAAACCACCTACACATTTCAGTTGGAATGGCGAACGGCACTACCTGGACCAAAATTGGGTATCTGAATCAGTTTTGGCACAAAGATTGAATGCAGTAAATTAAAAGAAGCTCAGTAATGTAAATAAAATTGCTTTTGTAAAATAGTTTTATTAAAATACAATCTCATTGTTTTACCGTACATATTGCTAGTATTTCGAGAATACTTTGTGTCAAATAGGACCTGTACATAAAATGTTCTACTCCTTTTGAAGAGGTTTGAACTCGCCTTCCTTCACCCACGACAACCCCGAACACGGAGGTGACGTGAAGATATCTTTTTGTTTTTTAAGGCTATTTAGAGCGGCTCCATGGACCTCTTCATCGTATCTTTCGAAGATAATTTGATGCTTATCATCTGTTGATGGAGGATCGTAGACATGAGCGATACTTAATTGAACATCTATGTCCACATTTGACAGAAATTCAGCTTTATGTTGTGTCAATAATTTGGCAGCTTTTGGATTAAGGTAATCGGTTTTCGAGAGGCATTCTTCCGGGTGAATGAATATGAATTGAATAAACTTTAGTAGTTGCCACACATGTGTGCTGCCTTCTAGCCATTCTGGAGTAACGTCGGATATGTCCAAGGTCCCTGTGTATTTGCAAATTAAGGGATGGAACACGCTTCTAGTGAAAATAATAGTCTGAAAATTCATTTATAAACAGCATTTTTAATTATTTACTTTGTTAATTATTAGTATTCATTATTATTTACGGGAGGGCTTTTATCATCTGGAAAAGTATTGGGAAACGAGATATTGAAACGAAATATGCCACCTTTGTAGTAACCTTCGCGGACGAAGATCACTCCAAACCACGCTGTAAATAGATATTTATCAAAAATTTCTACGGCTGTGGTTTAAAAGAATCATACTTAATAAGGAGTCGTGAGAAGGAATTACGTATACACCGCCAACATCCTCGGATTGAATCATTTTGCTTAAAAATAATTTGTAAACAATTTTGGGATGTAAATAAACCCATTTTTAAGAATTACTTACTATTCGGCAAGGAGTTTATACTCTCGCTGTACGGTTGCAATTATTTCTGAAGTGACATTTGTGTCTATAGACATTGTTAACGTATAATTAAAATTAAAACTGAATTTGTAAAAAATATTTCAAAGCATAAAACAGCTGAGTTGACAAATTGTTAATTGAGTCGCTGCCAGCATTCTTTATGACATTTTACTATACAAGTAGTACTAGACGTGTTCTAAGTTAGTACTAAATTTCAGCTCTGTGCATGACAATTTTCGTTAGTATGCGGACAGCAGCTGAAGGAAGTTGGTGTAGAGATTGTGTGCTTGCAAAAAATATATATTTTAAATTGAGTATGAAATAAGTGTTGATTATACAAAACAGTAAATAAATCGTGACATTTTGCTAGGAAGCAATTGCAAGCTACAACAAGTTATGTTGTTCCTCTGGAGCAAGTGAATTCGAGAAGTGATTGTCGGCCATTTATTCCAAATTTTCTTTACCGTTTAAGTTGGAATTTCTCTTTTAATTTGTGATTTAATAATGATTTTGAACTCAGAAAAATAATTCCCTGAAATTACGTGATTTTGGTTCAATTTATGAAAAAAAATTTGTTAAATTAGAATAATGTAGAAAATAGTGGAAAATTAATATGCAAGATAAGTGAAGTTTCATTTTATGCTATTTTATAATTAAAAAGGTAATCATAAAGTGCAGCTAAAGAAAATTATAAATAGTTCTGCTAGGTGAAAGTAATGAATGCCATTTTCATGTTTAGAAGTGCGCATTAAACAAGTTTGGTAAGTTTAATATTTCGTCTTTGACATTCGTACACCCGATAAATATCATGATTTTTGTTTACATCAAATTACAAATTGTTTTTCATGAATTTTCACTGCAATTTGACAGAGAGAAGCACATTTGATCATCATGTAAATCATTTTACGATTGTGTATTTTTTCTTTATGTTGTCACACATGAACATTTTTTAATTAAATCTTAGTACTTATTGCAGAATTTCCCGTTAGGGTCGCTTTTTCACGCGTTTTAATAGCTGAATAGGTAAAACCTGAAAGTGCGCTGAATCTCCATCAGTGGTGAGCGCTTAGTACTGAAACAGTACTAGAAAAGACTTAATATTTTAAGGAAATTGTTTAACTATTTCCAGTTCAATTTCAGTTACAATTTATCCATTTATTCGTTGTTCCTGCAGATCATTCCTGTCTATAAAGAATATCATATATAATTATAATTATGTGCAAATATATAAAAAATTATGAAGTTACTGTATTTATTTTATTTATCATGAACGAATAGGAAAGTTATATTTACTATTATATTTATTAAATACGACTACTCTTCCAATACATAAATAGTATACGACACGAAACAATTTACCACTCTCATCTGTTTTACCTTGTCGCCACCTTTAAAATTATTACAAAATCACAAAAAAAAATCAGATCTTTTTCCCCTCATCCATGTAAAAGCAATTGCGAGTGTAAAAAATCCATTTGTTTATCATTAAGTTATTTCGAAATTTCGTTGAAATTACTTCTGTGGAATGGGAAAAACCGACTGACGCAAATTTTTTGCATATTACACTAATTCTTTTCCAGAAAATCTTTTATTTTGTTAATATTTAATATTATGTTACCAATAAATAAGTGCAAATAGTCGTTTAAATCTCTTAAGCACGCTCACATAATTCAAAAAACGTTCTCTGATGAAATTCTTATTTTTTCTTTCTTCATATTATTACGTATTAGTTGTAAAAAACAAACTCGCAGTATCCGTGAGCTTTTTCTTGTTTTGGGAAAATAAATTTGCAGGTTAAAACAGACTATTATCTTTTATTTTTTTTTTTAAATATGAGTACAACTTAAATAATAAATAAATGAAGGGGTCATCAATGGAAATATCCGTACCTCCTCGATATTAATCTACCTGACCATCTGGGACAGTCCCCAATTAATAGACCCCAGGTTCATCAACGGCAAATAGGGTAATGTAAAGAATGTGTTGATAATCCTTACTGCCTTTAATCTAAATACCACGCTAATCTGAATCGATTTTTTCCATTTTTTTATGAATTCTGTAATCCGAATCGGCTATAAAATATTTCATTTACTTGTTTTATTTGCAATAAATTTTGGTATAATGCGAGAGAAAAATATTGGTTATTTATTTCTGCTTTTGCGCATTCTGCAAATAGTGTATATTGTGGGTCATGGCCGATTTCACTCAATTAAATTTTAAATAATGAAAATAAATGAAATCATAAAACCTTAACTATAAAGCAAAAATATAAAGTTTTTGAGAAATTAGAAAATAACGTAAAATAATCAAAATCAATAAAATATCCGTACTTTTACTCTTTTGTTAAATAAAGAAGAATAAGTGATTTGTAAATTAAAACTACATTTGTTTTAATACATAGATTGTTTAAACAATGACCCCTTGGAAAAAATTAATTCAGGTCGACGTAATATTAGTGTACAATGTATATTATACATAAACAATATTAAACTATCACTCCATCTATCCCTCGCTGAGATATCGCGATCTATTACTTCTTCAAAATGTACTAGAAATTACAAATTAGTTACAGATTGATCTAAAAATATGACGCAGGCTGTGTTGTTGTTCGAAGTTTTAAGCCGGAGGTACACGATATGGAAAACGTCGTATTTATAAGCGATACGCCGTATTTCATATCGTGTGACTCGATGATAAGCAATATGGTGTATCGCTTATAAATATCCCAAAAATTTCGGAATATTTTCGGCACATCCAAGCAATTTGCGGGGTACAAATTTCCCGAGTCACACCATACAAAACTTTGTACACAGTTTTGAGATTACTGCTCTTACGGGCGGCGCGGCGCGGCGTCGCGGTAATCTGTGAATTGCAAAATACAGGTTGCAAACTCATTTTTGCTTATCGTGTGACTCGATGTCTCAAAAGTGACATCCACAAATATATTTCCTTATAAATATGACGTTTTCCGTATCGTGTACCTCCGGCTTTATACATATTTATCAGTTTTTCTGGTTTGGTGAGATTGAGATAAGAAAGTTAACACTGAGTGCGAATGAACGTGGTGAGTGGTGGCCAAATATTTTGAAACCGAAGATGTTTTTTCCTTTTGTTGATAAGTTAAAATCAAAAAATCATATAATGATTTATAAGTTTGGAAGCAGTGAGTGATTGTAGTCTTCATTTGTTTATTTTTCACTAATTGAATACTAAATATTAACAAAACAATACGAAATCGTTATCTTTGCTAGATTTGAATTTGGCACTGAAGTGGGGTAAACATTTACTTGGGACTTATGTGGATTATATGCGAGTATGCGACGCACACCTTCGAGAATTGCAAAACAACACACAAATAAATCTGTAAAATAAGAATTTTAAATCTTGCAAACATGTTCGCATGTGTAACGGTCGATTTCGAAATTTACGTAATATCGATTCAGTTAACAAATAATGAAATTGGTACTACAAGTGGACCTGTTCTGTGCTCATTTCTCCTCGGTTAGGAACTTTATACGTTTCCTTTCTGTATTTTTCTTACAAGTTTGAAAAAAGTCCCAGTTGTTTGTTTTGTTATGTGTTATTCTTTTGGTTTTACAAATTATATCAGAAAGCAGTTCCTGCACTTTCAACAAACTTACTTCAAGAACAGGGAAGTAGCAGGATCTTTCAGGGAACAAAGTACAGAGACATACAATATACATACCTATATTCTTAAGTGTCGATGCATTTTCTGAAGAAAATTTTTTCAAAATGCAAATGCCTCATTATTCGGCCTATACCAGAATAATAAAATTTTATTAGCTGCAATGGATATTTATTCGGTAAGCGTAACCAGAATAAATAATCCAAAATTTAAAATAATTCTCGGTGGAAACCAGAAACTTACTTTTCTATGAATCACTCTGGCCGTATGCCTGAAAGCGACTGAATTTTCTCGGAGAATGTCGGTTTTTTTGTAGGCCTTTATCGACAGTAAAGTTCAAAGCTTACTACAAATTTCTACTGTAGTTTTGTAAGATGTGATTTTTATTTGCTAAGTACTGTCAAATTAGGTTGCTACAATTTTACTGTAATTGCAACAAGTTATTTTTTTGAATCAAAAGTCAGTTTTGTCAACTCCTATGATTATAATTATGTCGAAGCTGCGGCACCTATTTTATGAAATAAGGACGAAGATAGTATGTATTAATTTAATAAAATAAATTAATAGATCAAAAATATTGAAAAATTCGCTGCGAACTAAA
This sequence comes from Leptogaster cylindrica, assembly GCA_963082835.1. NCBI lineage: Eukaryota > Metazoa > Arthropoda > Insecta > Diptera > Asilidae > Leptogaster > Leptogaster cylindrica. Next base: position 51,352,868 of record OY720105.1, read on the forward strand.
TAACTAATTAATTTTTATCTAAATATGCGCGAAGAATGTTTATTTTTTGAAAATGTTTTTTTTTGCCTATTTTTCGCGAACATATTTTCTCTGAGTGGGAACTTGAAATTTAATTAATTTTTGATCGTAGACAGACTGTTTGTAAATATTTCATAAAAGTAATGCAAAAACTCTGCATAGAAAATTTTTTTTTCTGAAAATTCTCAATTCACATCACAACAATTCCATGAAACCTTACACGCGTGTTGCGGTGATTTGTTTACAAACAAGCGAAATTTTGTTCCTTCTTGTTTGGCTTTAATATACCTATATAATAAATTTTGTTGTATTTTTACTCCCTAAGGAATTCCCAGCGACTCCAGCGGCTGGCATCTTTGAAGATTTTGAGTGGTGTTGCACGAAAGAACTGTTTTTGGCGGAAGAATTTAATAAAACCGGAAAGGGGATGCTCAAATGGACTCCATGCATCTCTAGTGGATAGGCGCCACTCAGCCGCGTAAATTCAACGCAGAAAACAACTATTTTCTGCGTCCTACACGCACCGTGCGTGATCCAAATCGAGGTCATTGTTCTCGTTGGACGATCTGTGTTCCTAGTCGCAAAATAAACACTAAACATGTGCTGTGCCAGTTTCCGCATCGTCCCATTTTTCTGCTAGAATTTCTACGACGCATTTTCTTGGAAGAATTCAAGGGGGGAAGAGCGGGCAGGATTCAATCAGATAAATGGTATCTAATAATCGGGGGGATTATGGGCTGGAGAAAAAGGGACCAGAAACGCTAGGCCTGGATGTGATATTTAAAATTCAAAGTCAACCCTTCTGGTTCTCTCGCATGGTCGTTTTTGTAAAAGCATTTGTTGCTCACGCGTGTAATCGTGCCCATACACTCTCCGCAGCAAACGTTGTCCAGGACTGACGGCCGTATTCGAGGGTGAAATGTACTGCGACCAGTGGACGGCCAAGTTTTTAAAATAATTTGATATTTCTTGCGGTCACTCTCAGCCCTGAACGACAGTCCGCGCTTACAGTCCGACAGTTTAAGATTTGTTCTCTATTAGGTATACTACTTAAACTTAATAGAATTTTTACAAGCAAACTGTTTTACCTACAACCACAAAAAAGGTCATAAAGCTGGTTGACATTTTTCGTAAAGTTATTTTAAAAAATTTAAAAATCCATAACTCAAAAACTATAAAAGATTTTTTTTTGAAAATCATATTTGAATTCGAGATGTTTAACGTTTTATCTGCAACGTGTTGAACTGTGCAGACAAAAGGTTGTGCAAAAGGTAGCGTCTGGACCGGCCTTTAAAGTAAAGTTTCAATAAAATCTGCGATAGTCAGGTTGAAGATATTTTTTTTTTTGTTTAATTTTACCTGGAAAGACCCGTACTAAGCTGTTCTGGTACTTTATTAGGTAAACGGAACACTTCACATCCCTTTCCTTATTTGACAGTAATCAGTTCTAAGTGCATATGAAAAGCACTTCAAACAAAATTTTCGAAATCTAAAACAAATGAGAAGCATTAAAGTTCACCGATAATTTGTGAAGCACATAACGCACATCAGCTCAGCCTTCAAAATGAGGCGCGTGGATCCCTGATTAAAAGCATAAATTACGCGAAATATATTCTCGAAATAATCGCGACCTTAATCGAGTTCAATAAGTGCGGTTAAGGTTGTTCACAAAATAACAAAACATCAGCAAACGTTGATTGTGCAAAGAAATATTTCCGCGAATTTCAAGTGTGCAAAAAACCGAAGTTTTTATAAATATTTGACTCACTTATTTATAGGAAAAGAAAATTTTGTATGCTTAGAAAACGATCGATTAAGCAGGTTTTTTTTGCGAGCGCCACATTACCTTAACTTTTGGTCGATGGTGATTTCGGGTGGGTACCCGGCCGTGGATCCTGCCTAAGAAATTGATTTTTTGACAAAAATTTTACCACAATGAAAATACAACAGACCCTGGTTTGCGCTCTGGTTAATATTTTTCTGTGGAGTTTGCGAGGGTAAAATGCGAAACCCAAAGATGTTCGGGCGATTTCGGGGATATCGATTTGTGGTAACAAAGATGGGAGTTATCTTTTTTGAAAATCTCTAACAAAACAAATTATAATAATTCAACAACACAAAGTTTAGAAACTCAAAGCGATTTGTTTAGTATATAAAATTTATACATACTAACTAAAGTAATACTTACTTATTTATAGACTGTCACGTATTGACGTATCAGATTCGAGTTTCATGTTTTGCTCTTAACATTCACGTTGCCTCTCGTTCAAGTAATTTTCTATGAGTTTTGTGATAAAAATTGTAAGCCGTTTTATTTAGTTGACATATTTTTTTGAGAGCATTAAGTAATTATATTTTTCAGAAACATATAGGTGCAATTTAAAAAATAAATTAATAAATTTAATAAAAAACAATTTATTATAAGTAAAAAACAATAAATTGCATTTAAATCTACATTTCATGGATGTAGTTAAAATTGGAATTGGTTTTGGGCCGGTCTTATAGCAAAATAAATTTGTTTTGTTTTAAAATAACACAAGTCTTAAATAATAGTCTAGACTTGGTGGTCTCAAGAAGAAAACCTACCCAGAACTAATTCCGGGTAGCCAAGACAGAATAATTTAGTAGGCAGCGGATCGTCAGATTACTTCTGATTTATCCAACTCCGGAAGTTGCATAAACCCCCTCATCTCGTCTTGCAATGTTCGTATTACAAAACAGTGACTGCTTAATCAAATTTCTTCTTCATAACACAAACAAACGTAATTTGGACACTCCTGTAATAATTTCCAATCAATTTCAACTCCCGGTTCGCTAATAAGAATGCGTTCGAAGTTTACAATCGCACGTTCGCAAATTCATTTAATTTCTGTGAAATCGAGCATCGAAATAATCTGCCCTGAAGTCGGCTGTGGATCGCATTTGCAAATCTAACCTTCTCGCATTTTCCCCATAGAATTCAAATCTCGATTTCTTCAGGTTTGTTGACAACTTTTTTTTTTATTAAACTCAGCGAGTGACGTGTGCAACTTGAAAATCTTTCTAATAGTTTGTAGGAACGTGTCACAATAAGCAAGTTTTATTGTTCACAATCTTGTCGAAAATTATGCCAGTGTTAATATAATAATTTTACAGTCATAAAAAACACAAATACTTTTCTTTGAGACAATCAGTGGAGGAGAAGTGGGAGATATAAACGAATTCGGAAATTTGCAAAAACAATTTTCATTCTTAATGGCTTGCGCATGGAATATGTTGTGAGGTTTTTACAACACGGGAGGAATTTGTCGAAGGAAAACGCAAATTGTTTGTAATGAACTGCGTCAAATGTGCTATTCTCAATGCGAATTGAGCCCCAATTTTTCGTTAAACAATTGATCCAATTTATTTATTTATTCACAACAACCTACGTTTTCCATATTGTAATGTTTGTGTTATGACTTATGAATACAAGTCAATCACTTATCATTGTTTTTAAAAATAAAATAGGCCTCAGACTTGCAGTTTAACAAAAGATGATCCAACAATGCCGATCGAAGGAAAAAGTTTTGTTTATTTTGTTTCTATGTTTTGTTTTTTTGAGACTACTGTTCGTGACTCAATCATGAAATTACCAGACTCTGTCTCACCCTCATACTAAAAATAACGCTGTCGAAATTATCACCTCCCTTATAACATCCAAAAGTGTTAGATTTCAGGCACGAAAACACGAATTCAAACATGCAATTAGCGCGAATTTGTCGAAGATTGTAAACAAGAGACAACCAACTCCAAACTTTACTTGTTTTCATTACGCCCCCGTGCTACAATTAGTTTCTCCATATTAGTTTATGGTCTGCATCTGCCCAAAGTTTTAAATAAAAAAAAAAACGAAGAACGTCTGCGACCTTCTAGTGAATTATGTAACGAAAAAGACGCAGTTTCTTTGGTTTCATTTTTGAAAATCAAATTTCACAATTTTTTTGTGAAATGAAGTGGTTGGCACGAACGAGCCCTTGCCTAGAAAAAAGGTATCAAAATTGATTGATTTCATAAAAAAAAAGACTAGATTTTTTTGAGTAACCTTTTACCGATCTTGAATCTGTGGTAATCGTCTGACAACAAATCTGGTTACCTTAAATTATTCTATTGATTTTCGTATTTAGTTAAAGTGGAAAAGCTCACGTGGTCACTTGAGAAGGATGCGAAGACATTCAAATGTGTTTTTGTACCAAATTTCAATCCTCTAGCTACATGCGACGACAAATTTTTACCCGCACGATTACATTACTTTTCCTTTTTGGTACAAGGACGGAAATGTAAAAACCCATTTGGCTGCCGTGTTGAAGATACCTGGAAAATAAATTTTAAAATTCTATTGTTTAATAATGTTTTATCGAAGGGAAATGCAATAATTTAATAATTGTTTGCATTCAATTTAAGTGGTATTTCTTGGGGTTTTTTAAGATAGGATTGGAGAGAAACAATTGCAAACAGGCTCAGTAAATTTGGCGCAATAAATAAAAACTTTATTTGTGGCACGTTTGCGTTGTATTTAACACGTGATTTGGGGATTAAATTCTTTAATCTTATAATCGTATTGAACTAATATTGTACTTTGTATGCAAACAGGATAAGATCCAATTAAAAAAACAAGAAGAAGAAAAAACTGCCGACAATTTACGAGGGTAAACATTTTTATCTTCTCTTGAACCATTGATATTAATCAGAATCTTTTGTGCGGATGAATCATTTTAGCAAATTTTTTCACTTTAAATTAAGCAGAACAAAATGCAATTTAATTTTGAACGAATTCTGCAAATATTTGAGGAAAACAATTGCGGATATTTATAAAGTGTTCGAGAAGCTAATTTTCAATTGCCTACGGACATGCAAAAAATCAACAATATTTTCGGGTTAAATCAACAATGTTTTTGAAATAGGTACCGAAATTTCGAAAACCAACCTTTTTTTATAATCATTCAACAACAGGAACACTATCGCTTTTGCGTTAAAAAACGTTTAATGTAAGTAATCAGGATTTATTCGGCAAAGATGAATAAATTTTGAAGTTGAAAAATACTGTGAATCTGTTCACTCTCTCAACTTGTTAAAAATCTAATAAAGTTATCAGATTTAAGCCAAAGTCCTTTGCAACATTAATTTCTCTGGCACTCCCGATTGCAATAAAATTGTTTCTATCAAAACAAACACAATTTAAAATCTTTTCATTGCAAACGTCGATGTCCGCTTTTCGCAATTCGCTGAATGAAAAAACGTCATCATTTCGTATTGTTGCCATAATTGCAGGGTGCCGAAAAGGAATGCCCAATCACTGAGGTCGAGGTAGCGAGGTTTTGATTGAAGAATCGGCGAAATCGCCGGCAACGAACCAATGGACACTCATTGGTCCATCGTACAACAGTTGAGAATTTAAAAACAGTGCAAGTTAATTTTTCAGATTATTTTGAAATTCGTTGGCCAAAAGCCAGAAATGGAGTGTTTTTCAGATTGTTCTTTTTCGCTCGCAGAAGTAATGCTGGTATTTCTGGCTACCACTTGTAAATGGGTTCCCCATTGTGGTGCCTGCTCGCCAGTGTTTAGCCAGTCGTTCGTTGTTGACCGGTTATTCAGTTGTGGCTGGACGGATTTGAATCGGTTTGAAACGCGCTATAATCACGAAAAATGACCCTAGTTGTGAAACCGCGTAGAAACTATCATCCCACCATCCCCATAATCATCATCCACTGGCACGAAGGGTTCTATTTCGAGACAGTCCGTCCATTCGGTGTGACCGTACTCCTCTATTCTCATGATTAATCTTTCGTGTCTCATTCGTATTCGCGTTTTTGTATCCACTGTTCGTCCTGCACGAATGACAGCAGGGATTTTTTATCTACGAACATATTAAAAACAAACAAAAAATTTAAATAAAAATAAATCAAAACGCCGAATTGCACAGGCGTGCGATAACGCAGCAAGTGTAAATCACGGTGATGAATCGGATTCGTGGTGTCCTCAGTCTCCAACACTTAGTGATCGGTTTCCTGTGAATGCGATCAGCAGTTGTGAAAGAGCTGTGAGTTGAATCGTCGTGTTAAATTTAGCCAGCCTCAAAAAAGTAATTTTGGGTGATCTTTTTCCGTAGCAAAAGTTCAATTCAAGTTTTTTTTATTCTTGAAAAAGAAATCCGTTTGATAAAAGTTTACAGTGTGTCAAGTTGTATTATTTCTCTATTCTCCATTGGAGTTCTTGTTTTGTGTCTTCGGAAAAATCAATTGCTGCAAAAAGGATTTCATTGTTTACCTCCTGGAAGCAGTAAATTGGTGAGTTTTCATCTTCATAGGAGTAATTTGAATCAATTCAATTATCAATTAAATGATCCTTTCTATTATTTTGTGGCATTTGAATGTAACTAAAATTGCCACATCACAATGAATAATTTTCATTTCATAACTTAAAACAAAGGAGAACAATGAACAAACGCAATTCAGTACAATATTCATCTCACAATCAGATTTTCGTTTGCGTACAATAAAACAAATGCATTTTATATAAGAAGCGTTTAATAAAGCAAATGATAAAACCATTCTATATGACATAAAATAAAAAATATTAAAACAAAAGAAGGAAAAACCACAAATGTGTGAATTTCATTACCAAAATTACCGTGAAATTCCGCATTTCGATTCAAAAATGTTTCAAGCTCATATTTGCTGTCTAAAAATTGATTAACAATGTCATGTTTTTATGATTATCTATTTTTAAAATTTATGAAAAAAATTCTTGAGTGGCATTCTTTTGAAAACTTCGAACTAGTGACCCAGTAACGTTCGAAATGCCGAAGAAGGCATTTGCGCGAGTTTGGCAATAAAATTTCTTTAAATAATTAATATTTGAAAATTACAATATTACAATGAAAAGGATGATCCTCGAATTCCAGATCCATTTCCACAGCTCCAAAGATTTACTTACTGATTTGCAGAAATTCGACTTATTTTTATCTCGCAATGTTTTCTTTTCACTGAAGAAAAAGGAATTCAGTTTTTTACACATTGCATACAGTTGCAAAATATTTGTGCTAATACACCAAATCAGTTGAACAAAAAGCTTTCCTATTTCACAGTTCTTTGGTTTTTTTTTTATAATTAACATTATCAAGTGTTTTTGTAACACAATACTTACTTGAAATTTTTTTTATGAAATGATTTCCTATAAATACAAATACTCATATTTTTCCTTTGTTGGTTTTCAGGTGATGCTTTAGAGTTATTAGTGGCCACTGATAAAAATCAGTCTTTAATGAGGTTCGTATTACTTAACATTAATAACAAATTTATTTCTCAATTTTTTTCACACAAAGATAAGAATTTTATTTTCATGGCCTCGATCGTAAACACTGATATCGGTAGGATATTTTTTAAAACAAATTCGTAAGAGCAATTTTGAAAATTAATTCAATTTCAATGAGTGGTTGCAAAAATCATTAACACGTGGTGATTTTTATATTGTTGTAAGAATAGAGCTAAAGAAAAAAGATGATTAAATCAATCGACGAGATTATAGAAATTTTTGGGAATGACAGACAATATTTTTATGATGATTACTAGAAATGGTTATTACAAAAATTAGCAACCTATTTAACTCAATGGCACTTCTGCAATTATGAAATATTTTCCTTAGAGAAAAGACAATTTAAGTTTTGTTATCTACTGATATTCTCTATCGATCGCTTTTGTTTTTGTTATTATTGCGATAAAATTAAATAATAAGTAGCGGAAAATTTTATGATACAATACATTTCATGTGCATAATAGAATTGTCGAACTAACAAAAAAAAATCAACAGTCCGGGGAAAACCATTACGAATTTTATTGATTTTTAATTGAATTTCTTGGTCGGAAACAGCAATGATCAAGTTCAAATGTGGTGGACGCCGACAGTGTCGATTTTTATGAAGGGGATACGTACTGAAGAGATGCTATTTTCATAAAATCGCGTTTCATAAACTTCAAACTGCAGATTCTTGAGGATGAACTGTGCAAATATTCTCGTTTGTTAATTGGAAAATCATATTAAGCACATCTTGTCGCAAACAAAATTACATTGATGAAGTGTTGCTAAACTAACAAAACGAAAGTTCTTCAATCTAACGAATCCATAGATGGTTTTTTAAGCAAGGACATTGGTTTTCTTCGATTGCCATATTCACGAACAAATCGAATTGCAAAAGTCAAGGACAAGTCACATCGAGAATTCATTCAATGAACATTAATCGATTTATACGGACATATTTTGGCTCACATCTATTTTGTAATAAATCAAACACAAAAATTATGTGAAATGATTTTTTTGGTGGAAGTCGGAGTTTTTCCTAAATACGCATTTTCCACACCAATATTGGATTCTTATGTTTCTTGGGCTTTGTTTGGTGAGCTTTCCAAGGTGAGACTAAATGTCGCCGGAATCTTAATCAATTACGTAAAAAAAAGGAAAAAATGTAGTGCACTTCAGTGACATAATAAGAAACGTTGAAGTGTTATACTTTATTTCCCTTGTACCCTTTCATTTTTCGGCTTTAGGGTTCTTTGTTGATTTTTTTGCAATTACTTGAAACAATTTTTATTAACTAAAAGAAAATTGTAGACTTGAAGATTTGTTCAAGACTTCTTCAAACAAATTTAACGCTTTAATCAAAAAACATAGTCTTAATATAATTTTCAATTAAATACATAAAAATAATTTTATAAAATAAAAAAAGCCTTGACAAGTTTTAAATGAAATATAGCATAAAATTTCACAATTAAAATTTCAGGAAATATTTAAACAAATTGAAAAATATTTCCCATTGTTATTTTTTGTAACAAGACACATTTCATTTGCGACGACATTCACTTCCGCTAAGATTTTCTTAAATTGCAGCTAATTAATTTTATGCAATTAAAACGTTTCTGTAAATGGTTGTTGACTATTAAGCATGGTGTATCAATAAAACACATCTTCGTCATACTTTCACTTAAGATTACTCACAGATTATATAATGGATCGAAGAGAATTTCCGATTACACAATTCATTAATTTCGGGAAAAAATTCCGATTGACATTCACACTTGTTTTAATTAGCCTAATCAAAATTGACCGCCAGATGATATTGAAGATGATTGTCGAGACATCCCGACTAGAATTGGTTGGAATATGAAGTTTTTATATAGACGTACATATTTTACCATATAAATGAAAGAAGGGGGGAAATTTTACTTTTTTTCACGGAAATCGTATGTTTTCGTCCACAGTTTCAACTTCAGTATTTTGGGTGGCATCGAAATAGAAGCGTCTGGCAGATAAATGCTGACATTTAAAAAATATTTATAATAATTAGAAGATATTTATTCTTTACCTCAGAACCGTGACATAGTCAAGGTGGCTCAAGGTTTTAAACAAAGGAAAGCTGGAAAAAGAAATTATCGTATCGCAAAAGACTGTGTCTACGTGTGATAACAAACATCCATACATTCACTAATATTAATTGCAAATTCGTAGTAACTGATGTCTTTTAATTTTCAAGCGAAAATATTTCATTCGCAGATTTGAGGAAGTACTGAAGTGGGGAAGATTATCAGTTAATTAAATATTAGAGCAAAGCACTCGTTGGGCAGTATACAATGCAACATTAGTGAATGTGTTCTTTTACAAATCAACTCTTTGACGTAATTTGCACTGGAAAACAAACAATCGAAATATAAACAATAGGTATATCGGCATAATGAATAAAGATTTTATCGACATGCGGAATACTTGAGTTAAGAAGAAAAAACGAAATAAATAACAAATTAATTGTCAAAAAACCTAGCATTATTATTGTTGAATTCAAATTCAGTGAAGCTAATTTTAAGTCGATTTGCATTGGATTTCGAAAAAAAGCAGTTGGAAAACATTTGAGGAAACATTAATCGATCACTTATTAATTTAATTCCATTACTTGTTTGTGTTCCTCTTACGTATTTACAATTTAGATTCAAGCAACGTTGGAAGAATCATTCCCTTGTTGAAACTGATCGGAGAGAAGAGTTTTGCGACTCTCATTACTCGCACGATTGACATTCTCTGATTGATCGTGAGAAATCAATAATGTCAGCAATTAACTGAAATTGGTATTACTATTTGCAATTAGAAATACTCAAAGAAAATCGTTCTAGAAATTTTGCGACGTTTAAAATGGTTTCTAATAATTCTGGTTCTTTACTTATTGTTTTCTGGGTCAGTTTATTTAGTTCAATGCAGATAAACTAAGTTTTATATTGGTTATAAAACGTAAGGGTTTTACGATAAAAAAAACCAGGCAAAAGTTGATTTTCGCAACTTGTGGCGGATTTCAATGAAATTTTGTGGAGATATATATTTTAGTTAAAAAACCAAGAATGTGCAAAAAAAAAGGCCGTGCACTTATATACTTTTAGAAAAAAATATATTTTACGATGAAAAAATTTCATGTAATTTTTCGGTTTTTTGCCGTATTTATATCCTCAAAATTTATTTGCGAAAACCACAAAAACCCGCCACAAGTCCCCTTTAAACACATTTATCACGTTTTTACACTTCACAACACTATATTAATCAAGAAATCTCTGTTAATTTCATTGTTTACAACTTCACAATTTGACATATGCTGACATGCATGTGTCAATTTGATGAACGTTGCAATTAAAATTTAGTACTGATTTAGAATTAAAATTAATATAAAAATACAAATGCGTGCTTGTCGATATGCGAAGTAAATTCGAAAGACGCACTTCTGCCACAAGTCGCGAAACTCAATCTGTTCCAAACCCCATCAATGTAAACTGTAGAGTGTACGTCGTTGGCGTCTACAATAAATAACAGATGGAAATTCACTTGTCTTCATCAAAAATGCATATTGCAGTTATTAGGGTAATTGATATATTTAAAAAAGAGTCATGAAATCCGATCATCACTACCTTGGACATGATCATTATTAAAGAATCGAAAAGGAAGTTGAACGATGATGGTTGGAGGTTGTAGAACGTCCAAATATCTTTCAATTTCATGCTCCTGGATCAATTTGCGAACGAAGAAGATTAATTTGTTTTTATCAGATCGAAAACAAAAACGTTGTATGTAAAGTGACAGATTCGATGGGTATCATGCGAAAACTCCAACCTGAGTAGTGAATATCTCTACTTAGTCAGCAGATATTATTTGCCTTAGCTGATAGGAGCGGAGGTAGAACGCGGTCGCGGTTCCATGAAAGTATATCACGATGGCCTCAACCGCGTCCAATAGTCTGCGATTAACCGTTGCTGGAATCACAACTTCGCTAACGGCATTGGTGAAGCAAATAACTATGTTGAATTTTTCCTTCGTATCGTCGTACGATTCTTTATGACGAATGTGTTTGAAAGTGCGTTTAGTGAAGTCGGTGACTCAGGAAGACGTATTTACCTACAGTGATCTTTATTTGTCGCTGTTTTTTAATTTTACGCTCATTCTGTGTTGAACTGATTTTTAGTGACTGTGAAATACAATCTCATTGGAATAATAAAGTTTATTACTACTACATACTCACATTGATGAAGACAGATCGGCAAAAAATGAACTGTTGTTATATACAGGTGGGTGGATGGCAACAGGTGTTTTATGCGTAATTCCCATGTGAAATACATATACGTCAAATTTCCTTCAAGCGTAATATACAACTGACAATATTTGTTTATTTATAGATGCAAATTAAAATTAACCCAAAGAGTGCAACTGTTTATCAATAAGTAATTTTCTGTCGCACATTGGAATCTCCTTATGTTATATACTCATATCGGCGCGTCAAAGGTTCTATAATCTACACAGTTGTTATCCTTGATGTTTAAATTATTACAACAATTTTATAAAACTACTAATAATACTTAGTACAAAACTTGATCGAATGCAAAAGTAAATTTATTCTTATTGTTTAAAATTGCCTGACTATCATAAAGATATTGTATTCGCATCGCAACCCCTTAATATTAATGACATTTGCTTTCTATTTACAGATTGTTTTTTGATATCATCAGCAACCGATTACTTTTACCACCATATTTAAACAGAAGAAATTATAAAAAACACAAAGTGTTAAGTGCGAGAAACCCAACAAATAGACAATTATTACTTTATCTGTATTTTCAAAATAAAGAATATTATTTGTGAAAGTTATAAAGGAACAAGAAATATAAAAGAAAAGCAAAAATAATAGTAAATTGTCTAAGTTAGAAGGGTATGGTTTATTTCTTGGGGGATTGGGGCATGGGAGATTCTGACTGTACGTCTTATCAACATGTTCCAAATATCCAATCGTTACATCTTAATCAAATACATCATCACCACAATCATCAACATGTCCACAGCCATCAACAGTCAGAAACACCATCAACTGTGCAACAAAATTCACAGTCGCAATGTATAAATCTCAATAATGATTCGGCAACAAATTTAAATAGTAGTAGCTCTATTGTAACCGCTAATTTACAGCAGCTATCAGTTAGTACACGAAGCAATAGTACTGTATCTGAACATCATATTATTGGCCGAGCACGATCAGCATCTTGTGCATCAAATGTTGGCGTTGATGGAAAGGATCTCATCGAAAGCGATGATGAAGTGGCTCTGCATCCACTGTCAAATCAAGTAAGCACAATATCCAAGTAAAGTATATTTTTAAGAATAGATTATTTTGATATTCTTATTTTGGGTACGAACGAAATTTGGTTTGCTTTAAATTATAACAACATTAGAAAATAACAGTTTTGTTCACTTGACGCAGTAGCCAAATTTTTTGAATAGTGAAACGAAAACAAAATCGTCAAAATAAAATGTCTGAGGATTATTCGGTAAAAAATGTTTTTTATTACTCCCAACAGGTTGGAGGACATACACGTCTTCTTCTACTTAATCAGAGTACGGTGATAAAGCCATTAAATCTACGTGAACTAGACTTTTACCAGAACATTCCTCAGGATATCCAGAAGTTTGTTCCAAAATATAAAGGTGAGTCATTCGGCAAAACTTCCGCCGTTTTGTTTAGTTTAAATCTTATCATTTTATATTCTAACAATTCTCAAGAGAGATTTATTAGTCGTGTTCAATCATGTTATATCTAAATAAATCGTTTTAAATCATTTTATTTAATTATTTTTTATAATATTTACATTCCCGTTTATTTTACGAAAATGCTTTTACTTAACATTTATTTTTTTTTTTACAAAAGAAATAACATTTGAATTGTTAAGAAAATTAATTGAATTATTAAAAAAAAGTGCAGAGACAGATTTGTGCAATTGAAAAGTTGCGATAATGAAACTCAAAACTGAGTGCAAATTCATGTGTTTTGTGTTAATTGTTAGTCGACGCTCAATGAACCCAGATTGAGGCCCACGAGGGTAAGTGTTTTTGTCCAATATTCTTTACTTTAAGGAGATGGAATGCTTGTGATATTTGTAGTATTTTTCTCTTGAATGATTGCCAATTTTAATGATGAGTGAATTCCTTTTTCTTTATTATTTATTTTGTGTTTTTTTGTGAATGGTGCGAATTACATTTTGGGAATGTGCGGTATAAATCAATTGATTTTATGGTACATATATGAAATTGATAGATTTGCATACACAATTTTGGAAATGATATTTTGCTAAAAGTAAACTTTAAAATAACAGCAATCATCTAAATTTTGGCTTCAATATCCTTTTTGTATTTGTCTTCTTAAAATACATTTGGCATTTTGCAGCTGTGTGTATCTTTCATTAAATGTCTCACTGAAAGTATTCTAAATAAAAATATTTAATCTCGGCATCACTTCCGAATTTAAATGGCTAATATCCAAAATTTTAAAGTAATTGCAATTTGAGGTGGGCTCGAGCAAAATTATTGTTGAGACCGTTTATGTTTGTTTTGGATACCATTTACCTCGTAACGTATGAAACCGCAAGTATCATTTTCAAATTGTGTGAATAAATGGACAAAAGATTGAATGAAAGATTTAAAAAACATTTACACTTCTGATTGAAAAGTGCAACAATTTGATTAACCGAATGATTGAGAGATAGATTGATAGAAAACAGGAAGAGAGAGGAAGAAATAATGTGAGAGAATTGGTACCGTTATTTGTTCGGTTCTATGCATTCTTCTTCTTTCCTTGTTTGTCAAGGATAATCCGATGTTATCTGAGAGGACAACAACTGTACACACTTCATCCCCCTCAATGTGCTCTACTTACATAATGTTATCACTAATTGAGACCTGATTGCATGTCCTTTTGCGCCTTCATGTCTCATGATCGACGCTGGTTTTTGGACGCCAACAAGTGCGTCGCGGGGAAGAACATTCGTGTGGCCTTTCGAGACCAAAATTTTGAGGGTTTGTATACACAAGAGTTACTATTAAATTTTAAAAAAACATAAAGCCAAAGATATATTTTTAGTAAAAAAAAGTGTTTTTAAAAGCCTGTTCGCTAAAGTTTCAATGGTTTAGAAATATATACCTATATAACTACATGAGTATTTTTGTTTATTTGCGTATTCTCTCTTACTTGTTTATACATTAAAGACCATAATTTTATAATCAACTCTAGGTCTAGGTTATCGATATCAACTGTTACAGGATCCGACATATATTCGACATATCTTGTTATATTTTATGAAAAAGTTATTTGTTTTCCATGATATTTTTATTGAATAAAATAATTTCTATAACTTCACCTTTCAATGAATGGTGAATATACATTCTTAATTAAATAAAAACAATTGTACCATGATGAAATTGTAAAACAGTTGCCAATCGTTTCTTTTTTAGCAGTTGTTAACAATAATTTCTCCGACAAATGACAAAAAAGGTTTAAAATACAAATGTTTTGCTAAAATAAATAAAAAATAATTCCGTTGAACCATCCTCAACTTCCGATAATTTAAGTTAAATATATTCTGATGACTATGCTATTATATTTCAGAACTGTTCTGTAATGGTTTACCTGTAACATTATCAAATTCATTTATTAAAAATACTGCGCTTTCGCAGCATATTCATTGTAAAAGTCTTTCATTTGATATTATAACATAAGTCTTCATACTAACATTTGTAACTTAAAATATTTTAAGTTATTGATGTATATGTATTTGTTCATGTGTGCAATAATGAAACAAATTTAACAATTGCAACATATTAATGAAATAGTTGAAAAAAATATTTGTATTCTCATTTAATAAGTATTATATTTTTGAATTATTTTTTCAACTCTCAATACCATGACGACATTCTTTTAAAATCAAAATCATTGCTCCAATCAAAGCAACTGTTTTTTGAGGTTAACTTTGATCAAATTCACTTAATTAAAATCGTTATTTGTAATTCTTTTCTAGGCGTAATGCAGGCAACTACAATGGGTGGAACAAAATTAGATAAACGCTATTCACCAAGCTTCCGGGAGGAATACAATCGGAAGCCGAGCGCCTCGAAGAGGAAACGGGATGATGTGTTACGGTTAGTTTATAGTCCTATTGTATACATATTGTTTTAAGCTCAAAAAAACCCCGATTCTCGAAAGGAAGAAATAGTAATAATACATTATAAACATGCAAAAAGTTCACCTAAACATGTTAACCAAAATCATCTCTTCTAGGACTGTGTTGATAAATAGACCTTCCGCGCCCTATGAACATGTTTTTAGAACTTTGAAATGTACTAGAAAATTACTTCAATAAAAAAAACAGTATTCAGTAATAACCAAGTACTTTCATGTTGATAAATTACTTTAAACAAAATATTTACAAACAAAATAGAAGAAATACCCTTTCGTCACTAATCACAGCTTTTCTCTTTCTTTCTTTTGCAGGATGAAAGTTCATAAAAATGGAAATGCAGCCGATGTTGTTAAAAGTATTTCTCAAATAGACAACTCTAACAAGCAATGTTAGTATCCGACAAACAACGATCGTTTTTTTATCCAGACAAAAATCATAAGAATTTTCAAACCGGCCATTATTATTTACATGAAAAGAAAACAAAATGGCTTTTTGTGAGAAAACAGAATTTTGAATTCAATTCCAAATCAAAACCGGCCATAAACGTTATTTTATTTGTATCTAATACGTTTCATCAGGCTCATTACACCTTACTGTTTGCTGAAATTATCCGCTCTTTTATTTTTTTGTTCTTTTATTATTATTGTAGGTACTTGTGTTTAAATTAGGCTTCTGTAGGTCTGCTTTTGTTGGTTTCACTGCTTGTGTCTCAAAACGTCCTGTCGTCAAACGTTAATATTGTTCGTTAATTAAGAGCCGCAGTTTCTTTACCTTTAGCAATTCGTCATTTTTATGTCATCCATTTGCGCGGATAATCTCTTGGCAATTATACATACTATTAACTATATAATAACTAAATAAGAACAACTTTAACTTCACAACATCATTCTGTTTATGGTGATTGGTGGCTCTAAACAAACTTATGACTTATTCGCAAATATTTACAAATCAGCCATGAATTGTTGAATGTCGCTACATCTGTTACCAATCCCGCAATCTCTCTACAGAAAATAAACATTCAATTGCAATGAAATAATTCATTTCAATTCAACAAATAATCAGGCACATTTAATGCTCTGTTGCATATGGCATATTTTCGCTATAGGTACTTGAATTATTTCAGTTGGCAACCAAAAGCTTGGAAATGCTAGTGCTCCACTGGTTGGCTATGTATTTTCGGGTCCTAATTCATGCAACTTAAAGTTTTTTCAATGTAAATATAATTTTTCTAATGATAATAGAATATCATGACGCTTTCGATACCTCTATCGTATGCGCACAAGCATAATCGCTTATAGAGGATATATTAGAAGGACTGTAGGCAAGAACTTTCAGCATGTTTTTATCATCTTTAAGCAAAAACAAACGTTGACTATGCCATGTATTACATCCGTTCAATATGTAACTACATAACTTGTTTTTCTATTTTCTCTTCAGATTTTCTTATGCTCGAAAATATTACGTCCCAATTTCGGAATCCATGCATCCTTGATCTCAAGATGGGAACTCGTCAGCACGGTGATGATGCCTCAGCGGAAAAGCGTTCTAAACAGATGGCAAAGTGCGCAGCAAGTACCTCAGCATCGCTGGGAGTTCGGTTGTGCGGAATGCAGGTATATCAATCGGACGTTGATCATTATGTAAAACGCGACAAGTACTGGGGTCGTGAATTAAACGAAGATGGATTCAAGACCGCTCTTCACAAATTTTTCCACAATGGATTCTTGTTAAGGACAAATATAATTAAGAGGGTTCTACAACGTTTGGCTCTACTTCGAAGAGCTATTGAGAGACAGTCTAGCTTTAGATTTTATTCATGGTACGTTGATGAATTTTGATTATTACTGTGTGTGGCTCTTTCCATTATTGTTGTTCTATTCTATTTCAGTTCTCTTTTGATAGTGTATGAAGGATTTGAGGAAGTTCTTGTCCATCCTATGGATGTGTGCTTTCAAGGAGTTGCTGACTGTTGTGTACAATTCTATGATGAAAGCGATAGTGTCAATCATGCTGATTTGGACGATTTAGAAGAACGTGATGGTTCTGAAAGTCCACCATGCGGATATGATGCAGATGCATCAAATGATTCCACTGAACTGAATCTCTCTTTATCTGAGGACTGTGATCATAATCATCGACATCAGGATCGCCATAAACTTAGTGGTGACGATAATGAGCAACATCGAAGTAGCCTCGAAGTAACCACAGATGCACATCATCATAGTTTTGGTGAGGCGGCAGCGCGAGGCGCCAAAGGTGCCCAACCCTTCATTCCAATTTCTGAGGAAACAGTATTTTTGGATCCGGAACCTCCTATGCCAAGTATTTCCACGTCTAGCCCACATTCAGGGGACTCGTGGATGAATTATAGTAGCAATAGCAGTGATGATTATTCTGGGCTATCTGAGCAAATAAATGCAGTGGCTTCAGGACGACAAACAGGTCAGTATTTAAAGTTTCGCTTTTAACAATATTAAAACATAGTTATTGCATAATGTACTCAGGCAATAATAGTTCAGACGATGCAAGTTCTGATTACGACAACAGTTTATTAGATCAGACTGACGTTCTTTTAAATACAATTAAGTACAATACAAAAGAAGATGACAAGAAGAAATCAGTAAAACAAACCACATCAAGCACGACAAAAATGGGTGCTGTAAAGCGGCTGCGCAGTAAAGATGATGAAGAAGTCTTATCCGAAAAGGTTAAACACTCATTGCTGGCAAAGAAAGCATCAACATCAACGACATCAAAAGATGAGAAAGCAGCTAGCACAATAAAATCTGAGGAACACATTTCCGAGAATCCAATTTTTAAGCGACCTTTCAGCACAACAGCTGCTAATCCTGTAACAATAATTGGATCGGAACCCACCTTGGAGAGACGACCGAACCTGGAAAGCATTCACCATCAAGGCAGTCGAACACTCCTTTCATCAACATCGTCGCAAATGGCATCATTGGACGGAAACAACTCTCTCGTAGATGTACGGATGATAGATTTTGCGCACACTACTTTCGTCCCGAAGAATGGACGCGGCTTGCTTCCTGCCAATGTCGCCACTGTTCACCATGGCCCCGATGGGGGCTTTTTAACTGGCTTGGACAGCCTCAATAGGCTTTTGATGGAAATCCTTGCAGAAGAATAATGCTAAATCTAAAAAAAAAAATTGAAATCGGAATACTTTGCGTTCTTTTAAGTAAAATAGATTTCCCAAAAAAAAGTATGTGACGCTCCATTAGGTCTTTCTTATTTTTTTACAACAAATAATCTATGGAAGTATATGAGATCATCATTCTGTTATAGATATTGATCAATTTCATTTATTTAGAAATGTAGTTTTAAACCAGTGATTTTAATTTTATGTTTTGCATCTCACTTGCTTTACTTTGTGGAGAAGAAAAAGACGAAACCATCTTTGGGAAAGCAAAGAGGATACTCTGCAGTGGGAATTCAGTATTTTTAATTTATCAAATTATATGTTGTTTTTATTTACATGCACACGATTTTTATTTAGTTTTGTGCCTTCTGTTCAATTCTTATATAAATGTAAGTGGCAGGTAACCCTTTTTGGAAATGAGACTTAAATATACTTAATTCAATTAAGTTTCTGTTTTTATTTTACCTTTCCTTCGCACGCGACTAATGGGATTTTTTTCGATTAATCTTAATTGAAAGTTGAAATAGTTGTTTATTGTTTTCATTTCTAATAGAGGAAGCAGCACATGCGTTCATTAAGTTTCGATTACTTCATTTTATTCGGTTTGCTAATTAAATCTCGAAAAATGACAAGTAGGGATATTAAATCATGAGCCTCAAATATTTGAATTTAAAAAAACATATTGACAATAAATGTCAGTAATTAAACATTTAAATGAATTCTAACTAATGTAACCTTCACCATAAAGAGTGGTTTTATAAAAATCTTACGCGTCTCAAAATTATCAAAGTATATATTTTGTAGATGTTTTAATACCAGAAATAAATGAAAAAAATATTTCGCTTAAACATATTATTTGAAAACGTATGAAAAAGATATAAAAATTAATAAAACTTTTAAAGAATTAATATTTAATATAAAATGATTTGAGACTTACGCAAGCAATTACGTATAAACGAATTAAATATATTGAATTTAGCAAACAAAAAAATCGTATAATTCCGGTTTTTATGCATATTATTGTTAACGTTTATAATTAAAAATTTCTAGTTCGGCCTTTATAAAGAAAAAAGGTCTAACCTACATTATTGCCAAACATTCGACTATTTAACGAATATTATCATATCCTCGTATTGTGTTAAAAAGAATAGTTTCAATAAGTTCTTAAATATTATGTATGGTATGTCAATGTGTTTCACAAAAATTACAATAAAAACAAACTATGTACTACAATATTTGATTTGATTCAGACGCTCATTTTGGTTATGGTGTTTAATTGAAGTTAAACTTAAGTTTAAATAATAAAATTGTAACAATTGTATATTATAGGAGTTTTAAGAAAAATATAAAATTAATCAATGAAGATATTGTTTTATTTTACGCCGAAGAATGTAATTAGCGGCATTTATTCTACGGGTTATTCCATGCCAAATCAGCCAAGGACTCAACCCGGTTTACTTACTCTTTCTCTAGGAATTTTCAAATTTGTAATTTATTGCTGTAAATAGGTGTGTTATGAAGAAAATCAACAATTAAGCATAAAAATGATTTAGACTTTTAGGCAACAGGAGTTTGTTCATCATTGAACTTCAACTCACAAATGTAACAAAGTACCATTGCATTGTACCAATTTTCAATCCTCTATAGTTATAAGCGTTTTCCAGATATCGTCTAGAGTCGACAGCCTGATGGACATCCATAAAACAGCTTCTTTTCACTTCCGAATAATGAATAATACACATATAGTTCTCTTTTCTGCACATTAAAACTAATTTACCCTACATATACCTAGTTTTACAATTTAGGGTATAAATAGTGATTCTTCATCGGTTATTCTTCATTTATTGCAGAATGCCGGTGTGAGGTGTCCCGCTGAAGAACTATGGATACTGACCACTACACTGAGGACGAATTCCACCAATGAATTAACTGGCTCAAATGGAAAAAATTTCTGCTCACACATTACTATTTTTGTTAGAAATATAAAAACCGTTCCATGATATACAATTTTATTAAAAAAGCGAGAACATTTTTCACAAATTGTGTAAAAAAAATTATAGATTTGATTCATTTTAAAAACTAGCTGAAAAATTGACTATTGCAATAACATATTATAATAATAAAATTAAAATACCTTTTGATTCAACACTATTCTTCTTGGTGCAAATCCAAATAATAAAAGAAAAAAATTCCAAAAGGCTCAAAGCGCATAATGTAACAAAAATACTTTCAAGAAATAGATAAATCTAGTACTCTAGTAGAATAGTGAAAAGTAACTGTTCAGTAGATTAACAATTCAAACTATTATTACCAATGAAATAGAACTATTGCTGACTTGATTATTAGCTAAGTGGAATGAGAAAACTTGTCGCATTCTGCTTCTGCTATAAATTATACATTTTGGATCCTTTATTGTCTGTTAATGTAATTAATTGTTTACTACTGGCTTAGGTCGAATAAAACTCATTCATTACCAACTACAAGAACGGCAACATGCGGTGATTGTTGGGTCAGTAAAAATCGTGGAGAACCGAATTACGGTAAGCTACTACTGACTATTAACTTGGCGGAATTGAGAACGCTTTTTGGCCTGATCCGTGATTGGGTTTTGTGCCAAACCAGCTCATTTTCCAATTCAGGGTGTCCTGCAGCAGCTTTTCTTCTTCCTGAGTTAAATGAAGTAACGTCGCAACAGCACGGATTAAATGCCTCGCTTCGACCTAGAAACGAAGGGTTTGTCCTTTGGTTTTTTTCATTGACTAGACATTTCGATTACCTCTCTACTAGTCAAAAACTTCACAATAACGTGCTTTAAATACTTAAAATTTACTTCATCCATTATAATGGGTCCACCTGAATTTCCGTTTGTCTTAAACTCATGCATTTTGTCAGTGGCTATGATATTTAAATCTGACGAGCTACTTTTCCTGATCTCCTGCTGAAGTGTCTTCTTCAAATCGGCTAATCGTTGATTTAGTATTTTAATAGACTATAAATATATGAATATAAATTAGAAAACGATACCTATAACTTTATTACTCTACCTTATTCTTCTCGTTAACTTCATTGTTTAATCGATCAATTTGTGATAAACGATCTCTTTGGCTACTAATCACAACGTTTAATTCGTTCAATTTGGAATTTAATTGAGTGATATCATCATTTTTACGACTAATTTCCGTTTGCAGTGCATGAATTTTATCTGTGAGTTCATTAACATCATCTCGTTCAATTCGGAGTTCCTTCTTCAAAATCTCTTCACTCTGAGAAATTTCTGCATTACGCAGCAAGGCTGTAAGTTTTTCCTGCTTCTCCCGTTCCAGTGAATCCGAAACAGTGTTGAACTGCTCCTGCAATGCTCTTAATTGCTGTCTTAAGGCTTGGGTAACATGCTCAGAATTATCCACGTATTCATTAAGGCGTTCGTCTGCAGCTCCCAAACGAATTTTAAATTCTTTTATTTGTTGAGATGATGATTCCTGAAAATAATGCAATATAAACTCCAAAAATATTTTAAGTAAATAGAATTTTCGCATTTTACTAGAAAATGGGGTAAACACTGCGCTGGTTGTTCACAAAGTGTTTGTTAAGCAATTTATCTCGTACGTCTCATAAGACAAAACAGCAGGAAAAAACCCAAATAATTTTCTCTAAGAATAAATGTAATATCGGTGGTAAAATATTTGTATGTAGCATTTGTGCCGCAACCACATTTATTGCTTCAAAACGAGAAATTCAACAAACAAAATACATAATTTATATTATTAACTTTGCTTGAAACAATGAAAAGGAGTTAGAAACGAAAAGCACAAATGTTATAAGGAAGTAAATGAAAAAAAAAAACAAAATCAAGGTGCAAAATGTTTATTTAGTACATAAAAACCTCTGTGAAAATAAATGATTAATTCACAACAAAACAATCAACAAAAACTACCATTAACCGTAATCGATTACTCTGGAAAATCGCCTGTTTATCTACTTACAACTTGGCTCTTTAAGAAGGTCACCTCTTCTTCATTCTCTTCACGGTAGTCTCTCAAGGCAAGTGAGAGTTCGTCAATTTCTTCCTCCAAAAGTCTTATCTAGAATTAAAATGTTGAATAGATGTTTTCTTATGAAGATGATATACAATATACATGCCTTACTGTCTCTTTGAATAACTTCTTGATTTGATTTTTGCAGTTCGAATTCTAATTGCTTAATTTTTTCAGAAAATTCGTCACGAGCCTTTAATGCTTTTCTTTTCTCCGTGGTCTCTTCGCACACCTGCCTCGACAGTCGATTAACCTGGCTCTCTAAAGCAAGGTTTTGACCACTCCACGAACTTTTAATATCTGACAACTGCAGATGAGCCTCTTCTAAATGTTGCTCTAATAATTTTCTTTCCTGCACCAAGGCTTGTACCTTCTCGTCTCCACTGAGAGTTAGAATTGTTTCCAAACGAGATTGATCTACGATTTGAAGACGAGTTTTTAAGTGCCTATTCTCTTCTTCCACAGCTGCCAAGGTAGTTGTCAGATTATTTTTGTCCAATTGTGCGGAATGACGCAGACGTTCCACTTCGTCCTAAATCACAAATATTTGAAATTATCAAATTAATTTTTGGTACACTTTGACCAGAAGTACGTACCCAAATGAAGCACAACAAAACAAAAGCACTTTATACAAAACAAAATGTGCCGAGCGCTCAAAACACATGAAAACGTGGTGCTAAAAAATCTGGGATTTTAAATAATAAGCTAGCACAAGTGCAGAAGTGTTAACGAACTTATATAAAACAATACAAATAAAACAGGTAGTGGCGACCACCGAGCATCTTACCTGCAGGTCTTCTACCATCGGCTCCATTATTTTTAATCTTTCCAGTTCTCCGGTTAAATTTTCGATTTGTTGCTGATTCTGCTTTATTGTCGCCAGCCTGTTAACTGCTTCTTGCTCTCGAAAAGAGAGCAGAGATTTGAGTTTATCAATTTCTGCATGCTGGATATTTTGTATCTCCTCCTGTTCCTCACAAATCAGATCCTTTTGGGTTTGTGCTACCTTAACAGATTCCAGCAAGATTTCATTGGATTTTTCGAGACGACACTTTTCCTCCTCGAGACTGTGCATATGACTCTTAAGCTCATTTATTTTTGCCGTGAGGTCGTTTACTTGAAAACGTAAATTCGCAAGTTCTGTTTCTCTCTAAAAATAAAAATAGGAACACATTGAGCAGAATTCATTTTAAAATTATTATTCATAGAACTAAATTAATTACTAAACGCATTTTTTTTCAGCATTTAAATGCTTATTGATTGCCATAGAGATAAGGTTAACGTGACATGTACTAACCTGCTCTATGATATGAGTGTCATCCAGGGAAGTAATACTATTGGAGGACGACAATCGTCCACGCAAGCTTCTGTTCCCAGTGCTGTGTTGTCTTACCGGCAGAGACAGCACTTCACTTCCAGTCTCTTCCTTTATTTTATTTTTCAATGATGCAAACATTACTCCCTCCTTCCCTTTATTTTCGTCTTAACTGAGCTGCAATAAAGGAAAACTGAAACCTTCTGCGGGTATAAGTAAAAATTACACTATGACAAGCTTTAATGTATTAGGGGCATTAGTATGCTGGATATAACAATTGTTTTGATAAATCATTGCTTATTTACTTTAAATTTCTCTAGGTAAAAGCAATAACTGATAAGCATTTACTATTGTATTTGTATTGTTCAGCCAGGCGTCCTGTTGTTCTTACCAAGAAATACATGGTTATATCACCATTGTTACTACTTCAACTAAGCATTAAATATGTTGGAGATTTTCTTGTAATATATAATTATTTAAAGAAACGTTGAATCAATTCTACACTTTTGACAATGACGTTCGCCTTCAATATTTGTCATTACAATTAGGGTTGCCAGGGATTAAGGAGATTTGAGGGGACATTAAAATGTATGTTGTTTAACAAAAAAACTAAGAATATAAAAAGTTTTAAATATTATTACGTTTATTCTGCATTGTGTTTCTAATTCTTACGATAAAACTAATTCAGACGTTTAAGAATAAAATGAACTTAACGAACTATGATGGAAAAATAACGAAGATATTGTCAGCGGCTTTTTCCATACCTTCGTCAAAATTAAGTTCATGTGTCGTTTGAATTGTGTTGTTTGTAACGCGGGTGTCCGGCCCTTTGTCTTGTGCTGTTTTTAAAGTTATTTATCGATATACAACTGCTTATTGCGAAAGTTATTAAGAAAAGTTATAAAGAACCGCATTTGAAAAAGAAACAAAAATGAGTGAACATAACACGGCAAAACCACATCAACAAGTTACAGCAAACGAAAAGTAAGTTGTCTGTATTTAGAAGATTCCTTGCCATTTATAGGAAATACTGTTATAAAGGAGAAAAGGGCTTGGGCAGGTTTTGCAATTATTGTACTTAAATTACTATTCAGGAAAATATATTGAATGTGAGAATTTCGAATTAGTTGTCACTTCTTACACTGACGACATCTTAAAGTGACTTCAAAGTACATACAAAAAAGTTTATCCCAATTTCTTATAATAATTTAATTTTACAGTTTTTTATATGAAGTTATTGCTTTTTGTATTGTGGTACTCAGACACAAAAATTAATTGGTTATTATTAAAAAACAAATCATTATACAAAACAAATTTTTCGAGGATGAACAGTATTTTCGCTTCCATGGGTGTGTACTGTGTAGTCATTATTTCCTTTGAAGAAACAAAAAAAAAATTATACGTATTTCCATATAGTAATTAATTTCATTTATGAGTAATCTTTTATCTAAATAAAATAGGAAAAAAACTATTGCATAACATGCCAGAGAATTGCTACAAACATGCACGAAGAATGCTTAATTGATACAGCATCTGTGCCCTTAATAATTATGAGATCGACGGTAATACGGAATCTAGCCTAATGCGTACCACTTGTGTCCCAAAATAAAAGATGTCTTGTATTTGATAAAATTGTCGTCAATACCGTCTACCTGCTGCGCAGAGATCGTCAAGCCGGAAACGAAAAGAATAAGGATGAAATCATTTTCTTGGCTGTACCACTTAGATGCTCCGATTTCTAGCCCATCACACGGTTATATTCGAGTTTCGTCTCGAGCAACATTACCGCGCTTGAAGAGCTACAGAATTATTTAAAATGAGTCTCGTGTACAATTTGGTTAGGTGCCAATAAATAAACTACATCAAAAAATTCGCGCACTCGAGAGCAACGAAAATTCTTTCCCTGGGCACTTGGGCAGTCAGTCCAGGGCATCAGGCGCTTAAATTAGTATACGGTGGAAATTTTCACGAATGTGGACTAATCATCGTCGGACGATTTGGATTTACATTCGTGATAGCCTTATTTCTTGTTCAATCATTTTATTTGTTTAAATAACAAAATTTTCAAGACTTGCGCATTTGAAGGCCTTTCGGCTTTTAATTTGAAAAAATTTAATTTAATTTTGGAAGATATCCTTCCACGTTTTTACAAAATCTATTATTAAACCGTGATGTGCTCAGAATTATTTGAAAAGTTTGTATCTTGTTTGAATTTTACGCAATCGCGGTTCGAACAAAATGGAAGAAGTTGAGTGATTGAATTTAACGGAATCGTGTTTCAGGATATATTTTTATTTTAGTAACTTTACCTCAAATTTATTCTTCAGGTAACATTGTAACAAGTTATTGTAGTCATTTTTAATTGCAAACTCACTTAAGATGGTCAAGTTTTTCATAATTAGTCCATCACTATAAGATTAACCCATTACCCAACAGGACAAAGTATATTCATTCTCACCACGTGTTCCTATCGGAAGAGTTCTTAAATGAACAAAGCCTTTTCAACCCCTTGATACAGTAAATGTAGCAAGTGTGGAGTGGCCAGCATATGCTGGATTATTCCCATGCATACTCTTCTGTCGTCATCATCGTGATACTCTTGTCTCAGGAAAACGACCACCACCGGGCACCGACGCCACTGCGGGAAATTCTAATCAGTGCCCTCAGTTCTGTTTTCGCTTCTGGGTTGGATGGAGGATTCGAGTAAGCGTCCGCCATCGTTTCTTGTCGCATTTTAGTGTTGCGGGGTATTTTATTAGCGAATTTCAATTCCGTTCAATTGGTTAATTTAAATCAATTTAAACATTTTAAAGTGATTGTGCTCGATTATAGTAATTCTCTGGTGACTTTTGCACGTTGTCGAAGTGCAGGACTGACTACAATAATTAGTTCCTACGACGAATCAAATTAACTCAAGTTAATTAATTAATTTTGTTATGGAATATTCAAAAGTGAATGGTAATGTAAAACAAACATTGTTCCTCTTTACCTGAAATATATTCTGGCGAAGTAAACAATCCAGTAGCTCTCATACGCATCGCAAACACCGAGAGAACTTGCTCCCGCAGCATCCACAACTTCATCCCTTGTGTGTGCGCCTTCGCAGCCTTGTCTGCATGAGTAATCCTCCTTAAGTAATGTGTGTAATTGACTTGTGTATACGACAATACGGATGCAGTTTCCAACCCCCTCAAGCATTACTCGATGATGCAGAATTTGAGTCACGTCCCAGTAATCAAGGGTTGGTTCCGGTGGCCCCCAATAATATCCTCCGATTTCATTCGTACTTTTTGCCAACAAAAACAATCAATCTGCGTTATTTCAGAATTTACACTGGCTTCATTTTGTCCTCATCCTTTGATTCTCCCCCTTCCAAATCTATCAATTCTCCTCTTTGAAAACTGCTAGCCATCTACAAAATTTATCTTCTTCCGGTATTCGACTAAAAAAACGCAACGCCCTCCAAATGCGGGTGTTGATTGAGAAGATCCTCTTCAGAGCATTTTTTCTGTTCATCTCAGGACATTTTTACTTCAACTTCGGAATGCATAAGTTTAATGTTTAAATTAAACTGTACTTACGACAAAAATAAACCACTCTTCAACTGGATGCGGGAACGTTTGAAATATTATAAACTACGCTATCGTCGGCAGAAACTTTTCAATTCACACTAGAAATGCATCTCGAATTGAAAAATAACATTAAAAGTGTGAAAAATATTTTACATATTTAGATTTTTCACGAAATATGTTTGTTTTAAAGATAAATTCGTATTTATTTTCCATCAATTTATCTTCGAATTTAATTTCGATCGCAATCGAACTTATTTGATTTTCTGATACGTAGTGAAGTCTAGTCACTCATTTAAACAAATATTCACGTCATAACTTTTAGTTTTTATTGAGTAATTACCTATGTAAAACAAAAACCAAAGAAATATATGTTTTATTTCGAATAAATTGTTTCATTATCTGCAGTTGCTCTGATAAAAAATCCGCTTGCATAAGAAAAAAAGTGGTGCAACAACTGCAAAGTAAGCAGAATGAATCCATCTCGATTCGGGTGTTCACATAAATATTTATCACATCCTGTGATGTATTCTTTTCAGATGAAAGTCATGCTAATCACTTTAGTAACATTCTGACGCTGCGAATAAGTGTATTAATTAAAATGTTCCCGTCCTACACGCTCCCACTCTGCACCCCTTGTGCGCAGTTTTAATTTCATCTTTTCCGCTCAAGACCAAACAAATTTAGAGTCATTAATATTATGTAAAGGTTTAACAATTTAATTTGTTAGACATGTCTTCTTATTGTTCAATTTATTGGAACAATTAAATTAGATTAGTGCGTTTGAACTCTTATTGAAAGGCAAAGAATGTTGAATGTGGTATATTTTTAAATGCACTACAAACTTCTTTTAGTATTTACATGTTTCAAAAATTAATAGAAGATTTTATTAATTGATAATACCAAATAAATATAGAGAAGTTTTAGATGAGCTTCTTTATCACAGACCAGCAATTGAATAAATTACTTTACAGGCGAAATCTTTGCGTACGTGACCTCTTCCAGATAATGGGGTTATCAAATACAGTATCGCACAGGACTCGTTTCCTATATTACTTTCAACTGGATTCTGTAGTAGATGCTCAGTTCTTCATGGAATTTAGTTGGAAAATGATGCCGGTTCTTTGATAAGAGCGGCACGAAATGTGAATCCATAACTGAGGGTCATTGGATCACATAAATTCGCGCAGTTCAGCGCTTTATGCAGCTCACATGGTTGTCGCTGGATCACAGCATAATTAAGGCGGACAAACTTGAATAAATAAACTACTAGAAGGAACTACCAAAAGAGCAATCATTAACTGCGAGTGATTAACTGAGTAATCAGTAACTTGGGTTTGATTCTAAGTTAAACTGCCCATGCAAAACTTCCTGATGTTGCACATGATGCAACAGAGTTGCATAAAAACGGCTAATTGACTTTCTCTGCAAACCGCTGATCACTCTAATTTTTCTAGTTAATTTCATGTGAATCGAATTAGAAGCGTTTTCCTGATGCGTGGAGAAAAATACAGTGATGGCTGCCCGGGCGTCCTGATTCTAAACATTGCAGACAGATCGGGGTTCTCTTGGAACTGTATACAACGGTAAACACTATTCACTTGAGAGCAATTTTGTCACTTTGTTGCTGCTTCATCGTGGACTCCTTTAAAATACACCACAGAGAGCAATGACGAAATGTTTAGATGCTGAGGATATATGGTATGGACTTATGGAGTTAAATACGAAAGTTCCTTTGATGCGCTAAGAGAAGTTCAGAATTTGTTAAGCCTTTGTATGCAGCTAATATCGCCCCAAGGCTTGTCCTACGAGCAATTGAAGTAAACAATAATTTCCGGTAATTCATATAAACAAAGATAAGTTCAACTGCTTCTAGTTCTACATAAGCATCCGATCAAAAGTCTTGAAGTAGAATGTTTGAAATAGTTGTGTTAGATAAGGCCAAAACTGAGATGTTGTATCTTCTTAATAGTCCTTCCATTTAACACCCAAAAGGCCAAAACGTTCAAATTTCGATTGAATCAGATTAACTTCATTAAACACTGCCAATTAGAGAATGCCGAGTTACAGATTTAAATCAACATCTGGAACTTTATTCCAAGAACTTTTTTTTAACTGAATGCAATCCTTGCTTCGAACTGCTCTGCTCAGCACAGAAGTATGCAGCAATGTTCTGTATGTAATAAAATCCTCGTTGTCATGGTAATTTTCAGTTGGCACAACATAAGCTTGAGTTTTTGTTTACAAGTTTTCAACAGGAGTGGTTGTGGCATTTTAGATTTATTGTAAGTACTTTTGGATATGTTTATTTATTACCCTCGAAGGCTCCAACACTTGTCTGCATCTTATCGACACAAAAATTTTGAACACTGGCGCAATCTGTTTGTACACTCCATCTTTCCTCTGCTCTACAGATTACTTTTGGGGTCAATCTATTATACTAACACTTTGCACATTATTTGGGAATTTTTAACGAATCTGTTCGAGAAGTTTACAATTTTGGCGTAATTGTAAAACGCATTCCTGTAGGGTTGACTGCTCGCCAGAATATTCTATTTCTGAAAGAAATTGTAAATTTGAATTTTTAATATCGTTTGTTCATTCAGGAATTTCTACAGTTGAGTGAAAGTGCTAGAAAAGTTGCATTTATAGTAACTTTACATGGTTCAGATGGAACTTGTAGATATGTCATGCCTCAAGCAGTATCCTCATACATATTGTGGCTTTTTCAAATTATCAACAGTGCTAAGAATTATATTCTGATAGTGTAAAATAAAGACTGTACTGAAACATGTGATTAGTTCGAATAATTTTGTAATTGGTGTACGAACTATAGTTTTAATAGTTTATAAACTTTTTTAATAAGCAAACCATTACTGAACTAAAGAAAAGAAACATTGTTTCGGAGATTTTGCTTCAAATTGAATATTATTTTTTGCAACAAAGAAAAGTGAAAATGGCTGGATTATTTCGCTACAATTCAAATATGTCAACGCCAACGAGGAGATACACCACAATGAACCCTTTCTGGTAAGAAATCGCTTTTAATCTAGAAACCACTTGAATGTCGTTGAACTCATAATCATCTCAAACCCACTCCGGAGCGATCTTCATCCCTCATCCAATTTAGTTTAGTCATTTTGGTTGATTTCCACAGTGCAAAGGAAGACCCAACTAGATTTTCTGTGAATTTATTTTTAGAAATATTGTTAAATTTAAATCTAATTTAAATTTTCGTGAATGGAGTGGAGTGTGCGCTCAATACTTTGGAATGTGCATTTTACATAGACATAATTTGAATCCTACGCATCAGTTTATTAATGCTGATTAATAAATTGGTTAATTCTGTAATGTTGGTGATATTATTGCATTTTTGTTTTTAGTTCTCATTGCGTTTCTAATAATTTAAAATACATAGTATTAACAGCTTTGGGAGTAACTTCCGAAAGTTCTTGTGTTTGGACAAACTGATGAACAAAGGTCAACTAAATTTAATCTAAAAGTAAATAATTTATCCGAAGTGATTTTTAATTGGAACGTACAATGATTGGAATTTTTTCAATTCTCTCCTCACGATGTGTGGCTGTTTGTGACTCACTTTCAACCTTATCTTAATGTTAAACAAATAAGGAACGCCTCTCAAATCGTCTCATAAATTGAGCAATTGCGGATAGTGATAAGGAGATCGTGTCTGGACTCTATTTAAATGTAAATAAAACTTTTCTGTTCGGTTTTTGCAGCACACATGAATGTTTTCATATATACTAGCTCAAGAAAATAAGAAGAGAACGTTTCAGTAATATTACAAACATACATGTGACTATAACTGCGATAAAACTTTTTAAGTTTTCGATACGCAGGTCTAAACAGTCATGTATTAAAAAATTACAATATTTTACTGCCTTTTTTAGGGGGAAATAAAAAACGAAAATTCGTACTTCGAATTTTGCTACAAATTTAAAGTTAGTATTAATATTAAATAAAGCATAACAAGGAGATCCTTGAGGTTCTATGAACTTTTATATAACTAAGCCTATTTTATCATTGCACACTCGTTCAATCATCGCTGCACATTAATCGATTTTCCTCTCAATAGAGATTTTTTGAATTGTCGATTTGGTTAGATTTAGATCTCCCTGTACCCTGTTATTTTTATGTAATTTTTATGTAACTTTTTTCTGGCCTTTGTAGACCTAATCATTTTATTGTTTTTATTATCATTATTATGTATTAATATTTTTATATCTCTATTTTTAATATCTATAGTAATCAGTATTTGATGAAGTTTTACACAAGCAGAGGATCCTAAAGTAAAGAGTCCGCATGCATTTTATATGTTCTTAACGTTCAGCGTAATGTATTTACAAAAAAGAAAACAAGGAAAGGAAACAGTAAATGAAAACTTCTGTGCAATACAAAAGACAGAAACGGAATGTTCACTTTGATATTTGTTTTAGTTTTCTTGGAGCTATTTTTACTTGCAGTGGAAACAAAATGCGTTACCAGCCTCCCAAGAGGGAAGACATTTTGTCGGACGAAATGGATATGAATTACGCATTCATCAGTTGTTATTTGCAATTATTAAAAGAGCTTATGTTATTCTGCAATACTTTTCCGAATCGTCAGGAAATTAGCCATGGACTAGACTGCGTGACGCGATCATCCAGATCGCGCACGCACTAGTAAATCAAAGAACATCCAAATTGAATTTGTCTCTTTTTAAAAGAAGCTTAAAATTTTCGCGTTTTTCTATATTCTGATAAATACATTTTTTTTTTAAAATGCTGCCACTGCGC
Organism: Leptogaster cylindrica; assembly: GCA_963082835.1. NCBI lineage: Eukaryota > Metazoa > Arthropoda > Insecta > Diptera > Asilidae > Leptogaster > Leptogaster cylindrica. The sequence goes on from OY720105.1 coordinate 51,385,305, forward strand.
AGTTATAAGCGCTAGTTTTTTATTTGCTGAACGATTGCAGAGCTATTTTAATGAGCAAGTACTGAGCGAATAATGAAACTAAGTATTTGAACTACAATAAATTTTCATTGGCTGTGGAGCGATGCTGCAGGGGAGTGCCCCTTAGTATTGTTGTATTTAGAATTTAGATCACACTTGGATTGAGCAGACCACGTAGAGATCCGCCACTGTGCAATTATGCGTAACAATCTCCACAACTCAAGAGAGAGTAATCGGTTATGTGATCTGTTTACACTCACACTTGATTGCGTTGCGTAATTGCGGTACAATTGTTTTGAAGGCTCACCGGAAATCAATCACCTCCAGAAATTTTCTTGGAGGACATGGTTTAAACAAATATTTTAAATATCTTCGATCAGTGATCACCCCTTTTAAACAATGAAATACTTTTTTGTGATTACGTCAGGCTCATGGCGGAAACATTGATATTCAATATCATATTTTATTGAAAATAATACCCCCAAGAAACAATCACTACTACCCCGCTGCAATTTTATTTTCAGAAAGCGATTTCACAGATGTCCCCAAGATTTGTCCAATTCAATCTGAATTAATTGCTACTTGCTAAGGTTTTTTTGTGTGTTTGAAATTGCACGGTTTTTCGATAACGAATATGTTTCTAGTTTTTAACCGCAAGTTTGTTATTTGAAATGTAATTTACTGAGTTTTACATTATTGCTCTGAAAAATGTTTTCTGTTTGTGGTTTTTGATATTTATGTAACTAAGAGATGATGATCCAGATGATAACGAGTCTAAATGTGACCTCCTTTTAAGCCACATATATAAGTAACATTATTCGAAATCGCCTTAAATCGGAAGTTTTCTAAAGGGAGCATATTTTATTTATTACACATAAAGCATTGCATTCAACAATAGCAACAGCATGATCTTCTGTAGAATAATATAAATTAACAAAGCGTTCATTCCCGAGTTTTGTTTGATATACCTAATTTTTTTAAAATTCCTATTTGCACATTTCTGTAATTTACTTTCTTGCTTTCATCAGTGTTTCTTATCTATTTGCAGTACTAGTCCAGGACAATTCCAAGATGTCACTATGGACGAATCATGTAAGTAAAAAACCCAACCCTTCAAAAAACGTGTTTTACGATAATTCATCTAGTACTTTAAAAGATGCTGACAATTAAAATTGATTTCAAAAAATTTTGATAATTTTTTTTATGCATAGCGCAGAACACTGTCATATTTGCATTATTATTAATAATTGCATCAATTTCTTCTGTGATAATTGGATAAAAATTTGATAGAATGCAATGTCACCGATAACGAGTATGTATATGTACAGTTTTAGCCCGCTTGAATGACGAGAAGTGTGCTTTTTCAAATGATTTACGCACAACTTCGCAATCAAGCAAGTTTTTTCAAAGTTAATATACCTAGCTAAATTAAAAAGTGTATCGATTAAAAAATTGTTGCAGCATTTTTATAATTATTAAGCGAGGTATTTTCATGTTTTTTGTTTCAAAAAAAACATTTTGTGTACGTCTTATAAAAACTAATTGTGTAAAATATTCTAAAATTAATGCCAACGCTGGAAATTTGCCAAATTTTTACACCGTTTTCTAGACATTTGTGCAATTTAATCCTTTGGCTTGAAGCAGAAGTTCGGTAATTTCGAAATTGCGGTGGCGCTTCATGAAATTATTTAAATATATTTAAAAATATGTGCTGCATCTTTTGACTCGGTCTTTAACATGAAATTTCATTTTAAATTGCAATACACACACAGAGTTCGTTAATAACTATAATTTAAATCAAATTATCGACAAATATTATCAATTGATCCTGTTCTAAATAATAGATATTATTAATTTTGAATTAGGTGAAGATGTACGAATCACAAATTTGGAAAGCATAATTAATAAATTAATTAATATCTTATTTAAAAACAAGGTAACAAAGGAACTTGATCAATTGAAAATGTCGTGTATTGATATTTTTTTTAATTACCCATTTTTAGTTTTTACCTAATTTAAAAATAATAAAAAATTAAAGGACAATATATTATACATTGCACACCCATAATACAGCTCTTTTCGAATAATTATTATATTTTTATATCTATCGGCAAAATGTTTAAATCGCAGTAGGTTTGAATTTGATTGATTTTGTTTAATGTTTTTCGCTTAAGCGCTTGGTGATGTTTAAAATTCGACATTTTTTTGTAATAATTCTTGATTATAAAACGTTCCTCTTGTCCACAAATTTTTTCAGTGAAAGTGGAAATCACTTAAGAAATGAATCATAATAATAATGGCGACAAATATTTATCAGACATGGAATTGCGTGTCAATGGTCAGTTTAATTTTCGCGATTTCAAATTGGTCTAAAAAAAATTTCAATAGAAGACAATTAATCTAAAATTAAAGACTCATTTCGAAATTTGTAGATGCTCTGGGTTATAGATCACCTAGCACCGGCTTCCAGCATGCTGGAAGTACGCCACCAGGACAAGGACGATCAGTACGGGAAGTTGAAGAACAAATGGCATCTTTACGAAAAGAAAATTTTAATTTGAAATTACGCATTTATTTTCTCGAAGAAAAAATTCCCGGATATAAATCATTAAACGCAGATGAGAATGAGAGTCTTCTGAAACAATATGTCGATCTTAAGGTTGGTATCTTCCGCATATAGAAATTGACATATTTATTTTTATGATGGTGGGTGCAGTGTCACGCTTCCATTCACAGATATTGTTTTCAAATAATTGAATTTTCCTGTAATAAATTTTTAGGTTGACGTAGAAGTGCTCAGAACGGAACTCCAAGAGAAGCAAGCCTTATTATGCGAAGCGGCTAAAGCAATGGAATTAATGGAAGAACAACAAAAAACTAGTGAAGAGAAACATAAGGAAATTATCGATGAATTGAATGAAAAGATTCATTTTATGGAGGTACAGTATTTTATGATGTTGATTAAACAAAGTTTAAGTAAGATGTTTTTATATTTAGATGGAAAATAAAGATTTAGAACAACCGGTGGAACAAAATCAGATGAACGAAATAACCGCAAGTTTTGGCTTTCTGGGAGATATTGATGCATTTCAAAGAGTCAGGGAATTGGAAGCGTCTCTACAACAGTTCAAGGATCAATCTGAAGAACTTGGGGTCCAAGTTGAAGATTTGAGAAAGAGTGTTGAACAAAAAAACGAGAAAATTAAGGAATTGGAAGAAAAGGAAAAACAGCTTTTAAATGAAAACGCCGAGCTGCAAAAGGAATTTGACAATAAAACAAAAGAACTCGTTAACGTTGAGGTAAGTTGCATCCAAATACACTATCGCAAATTTTGAACTATTCTCCTTATTTGTGTAACTTGCAACAACTGTAATTATTAATTTTAACATGAACTATTAAAGCGGAACTTAAAACATTTCCAAGAGAAATTTACACAAGATAAAGAAAACAAGGAAAATTCAATGAAAAAAGAAAAGGAAGGTTTCCAAAATGATATTGATAAATTAAGGTGCGATCTTGAGCCTGAGAGAAAAACTTTGATTGTGTTAGTAACGAAAGTTCATACGCAACACAATTTCTTTAATGAAGTGCAAGTAAGCGCTATTTTCTACTTTTGTTGTCTTCTTAACCCTCGTGTAAGCACCTAGGTGTCCATCAAGGGGCTTATTTTCTAAGTTCGTAATTGCTAAAATAGAATCAATTGACACTTTGACACTTTTTACTGCGAACTAAGTACCCCGATTGTGTAACAACGGTGGTAAAGTATGGTGCTCACTCAAGGGTTAAACATTTCTATCACTGTGTTATAATTTGTTGTAAACTCACTGATCTTTCACTTAAAAAATTTCGCTGTTGGCTTTTAAAATCTGTTAACGATACCTGAAATTACTAACAATAAGTGGGAAAGTTTTTATTCATTAAATGCAAGTTCTATTTACATAATATTAATTTTTCTACAGTCTGTGATTCTCGAAAAAGGAAGAGATACCTCAAAAAAGAGAAAAATTCGTAATCACAACAACGAGGTCGAAACTTTCCGAAGAGAACAAAGTAATTTGCGTAAAGCAGAAGTTGACGAACTGAATAACGAAATAACTTCAGATCTTAATAAGCGGACCAATTATGCCTGTAATAGTTATCCTGATCCAAGAATGTTTAAAAACGAATTTAAAAGCCTCCACAATTCCCCCTCTAGCTATCATTCTCAAGACAATCAAAAAACTCATGAATGCAGTTGGAACGTTGGCGTATTTCCTGCACTTCCAGCACCAGTGCTATGTCCTGTGCACTCCCCTAGTAACACTAACAATGTCAAATTTCACTCTAAGAAACTAGCCCGAGAGAATCTGATCTCAACCATCCATCAATCTTTAAAATTAGAGGCTTCAAGGACGTCACTCGATCTTGAAGCTTCTCGCTCCTACACATCTAGCCCTGCAGATTTGTTTGGATACTCGAGGGGGAATGCAAAGGTAATAACAGACTGCAAGCACCAGAGGGTTTCTGATTGCACTTCTAGCTATCATTGGTTGTGGTCTTGTTTATTTCTTCACTTGTTCTCCAAATATAAAAATATCAATAAATGTTTCCATTCGTAGGATTTCATCAAGAAAAAGCTGTTTTCTTCACATGGAATTAATTATATTCAAATTGAGTAGATGAAGAACCTTTTTTAATCTGAACTTTAATAAGGAATCCTCTTTTCTATATACAATACATATATTTTAATATTGTCGATCAAAGTATTTATATTTCAGTGTCAAATACATTTTTATGTGGAATTAATTGGTGATTCTTTTTCTTTTTGTATTATTTACTAGGGATTCTTTTCGATTTCTTGGAAATTCATGAGGGAGTTGTGTTACCAAGCCCACACACGAGCGATATAATTTATTAATTTCCTAGAAAGCGGTCTGCATACTCTCTTGAACATTTGTCTACTTAATATGGTCAATTTTGTACCCAAATGTTCCCCTCTTCTTGAATTTTAGCAGAACATTCCTCATAAAATCCGTCCAGTTTCAAAAATAGCAAAACAATTTAGATTTCTGTCAATTGTTTCCACTAATTCTGAAATTGTTTGCAAACAGCGATAACACGAGCAAATTTGCATTTCCAAACCTGATTTGAAGAAAAATGTCTCTGGCGCATGAACCGGGTTATGTGAAATCATTGTATAATTCTAGGAATGAAGGCTGCCTTAATTGTAATTATTGTCCTCAGACTTTTCTTTGGACTAATAAATTGCCTAGAAACAAGTATTGTAGTTAAGGAGGGAGAGGACGCTGTACAATTTATGAACCTCTGCAAATTATAATAAATCTAGTACAGGATCAGACTCGAAACCGGAAGGATCTTGTTTCATTGAATTAGCGAGTGTAATATGGAAACAGTAAAGAAATTTCAAAGAAAAGTACTGAAGAGCAGAGTGAGTGTCAGTCTTCCATGAAATAATTTATAATAACTAGTAAAACAAATACGTGTACTTAATAATATTATTAAAAGTTTAATTTCACCATTTCAATTAAAATGTTTACGTTAATTTCTTGCAAATATGTTTTTCGTTTCGCTGATATGAACACATTTCTTTAGAATATTATTTATAATAATTTATTATCTGATAAATAAGAATTGTAAATATTAATGCTGTGTTTTTATCCCCAGTGTACAAAACTGCGTGAAGAGTTGCTGGAGTGCAAAAAGCAACTTGCAGACACAATGTGCGAATTGGAGCAGGCCGCAATTTCCTTGAAAGAAAAAACTAATTCAAATTCAAATGCTTGCAAATTGATTCACAATTTGTATTTGGAAAAGGAACAACTGGACAAACAAATTCAATTATTAACAACAAAAGTAAGTTAAACACTTAATTTTTCATGTAGTTAATTAAATTGTTTAAAATCATTGTAGAACTCAAATAGTAATTTATCAGATATAAAAGAGGTAAACTTTATTTCCTTCGAAAAATTCACTTTCAATCCTGATTTTCTGAATTCTTCTGAAAGCTTCTGAAGTCAAATGTTAAATTAATCCGGAAAGCAAATGCAATAGAAGTTTCTTGAGTTTTAATCGGTTTTTTATGTGGTGTTGTAGAAGATTATTATAAAAAAGACATTGTTACATTCTAATGTTTGTGCTTAATGCAGGATAGTTTAGAGGAAACTGGAACTGCTGTTCGTAGAACTGTTAGTGATGCCACCGGAACTGCTGCAGAAATCAAAATGAGATTAGAAAAAGTTATTGCAGAGAAAAATACTGAAATAAATACATTGAAAAGTGACGTAAAAAGGAACAAAAAATATCTACGAGTAAGTTATAAAATGTTTATTTAATCGGGATCAAAAATCGGTACGATTACTTTATTTCAGACACTAATAAACAAAGAGCTCGTTCAGAAAACGATTGAAATAGGCAGTTTGTCGCAACTCTATAAGCGACTGCAGTCTGAGCCGTTATCTCCCTCTTTAAGTGTTGACGAGAATGTGGAAGATTTGGGAGATTCGTTCACTGAAGCGAAATACACAGAATGTTTGGAGAGAAATCAAAATTTGCAGAAGAAGTTAAATACTATAATTCAGAGATTATTCACTCTAAATATTCCAGCAAATGATGCCTTGGTAAATCAGCTAAGGTTAGAAAATAGTGATGCGCGGGAAGAAGTTGAGCAGGCACACGAATATAGAAGGGAAGCTTGTCGTATACTTACAGAAAGATTGGAGGAGCTTGCATCATTTTTGGAATCTATGCTGCAGCATGAAAGCGTTTACAAGTCCCTGGGTGCTGACAAAAAACGAGAAATACGCAAAGCAATTGATTCATCGCTAAATCTTAGCAGAAATATGAATACATCACTTTCGTCCGTTGGATTGATGTCTGTGACTGATCAAAGTTTGCCACAGTTGAGTAATATTTCGGGTCTTCTCAATGCCAGTGCAGAAGAGACAAGGAATGTTTCCGGTCGATTGTTTAAGAAGACTGAAAAGGAGAACACTGACATCATTGAAGCTCTGAAAAAAGAGAATAATATGTTGAAAAAAGAATTGAGTAAAAAGAGAATAACTTCCTGTCAAAGGAAAGACCGTAGTAGTCTCCCAATCACTTTGGATAATCGCAATCAACAAGACCGCGCGGGATCCGAGGAGTCTGAGTCGTGGTCGGAACCAGACAGGAGCGTATCTCTGGCCAGAATTGGATTGGAAAACTCTGCAGCATTGAAATGCAATCAACATTCTCTAAGAAGTAAGTCATCGACTAGTCTAGCGAGCGATTTTGATAACAATATAAAACAAAACAAAATAGAGCAGTTGGAAAAGATGATCTCGCATTATAATAATAACCTCTTGAAACTTCAGTGCGAACTAGTAGAGGCCGACAATCGGCTTAAAGAGAAAGTTAATGAGAATAACAAGATTAATCAAGAATTGGCTGAGTGCAAACTTATGAAGCAAAGCTTTGAGACACAGTTGGAAGGTTATAAATCCAAAGTGAATGAACTCAATCAAATGATATTGTTCAATCAGGAAAGCATTAATCAAATTATAGAAGAAAAAAATTCAGTCATAAAGGAAATGCAGGATAAACTTATTGCTGAAACCAAATGTAACAACATGAAATTAGAAACACTGATAAACGACAATGTGCACTTAAAAGATACGGTTAAAAGTCATCTTGAAAAAAATATTGAGCACGAGAGGATCAAAAAAGAAATTACAGATGAACTTAAAGTCGTCCATAAACAGTTACATGAAGCAGAAAACACTATCGATTACTTGCGAGAAAACGAAGCAGAAACTAACAAGCTCCTAATAGAGAAGGAGAAGAGTTTAAGAAAACTTGAGAAAAATCTGGATGATTCAAATTTGGTGGCTTCTAAAATGGTTGTCGAACGTGCGAAGTTCCTACAAGAGAAGAAGAAGGTCGAGGACCAACTCCAGGAAGCTACTGCAAAACTCAAAGCATACGAGCAAGAAAAAATTAAGTTTAATGAACGAATTCAAGATTTACAGAATATTAACTATAATCTACAAAGCAAACTTTTGAAGAAGATCAAGAAATCTGAAAAGGAAAGTGATGCTTCAGGATATACATCAGAAGATTTACCGCATCGTGCACAAGGGATAAGCCAAAGATTGGACAGTTCATCTCCTGATCTTGGTATTGAGAGTGATGCTGGTAGGGCATCTAGCGAGGAAGTTGCTGGCCTACAAAATCGGCTTCTAAAATCCATCGAAAATTTCTGTGCAGATGAAAATGTCATGGGGGAAGGTAAGCTTATTCTTATATTTGTTGGTTTTTGGACTCAAAGCCCATTTTTATTATTGTAGAAAAGTTAAACCTTCATGGTAAAATGAACGATGAAAGTCGCCAAGATGCTTCTGGAAAGAGGGCAGTTACTCCAAAACACGACTGTACTAAAGTTGATCAAGAAATTATGGAGCTGCGCCGAAAATTGGCTCATTCACAAAAAACTCTTCAGCAAGCAATGATTAAAATAAAGAGTTCCAATCAGTTGAAGGAAAAAGTGGAGCGCAACATTCGCCGTGAGATTGTTAAAACTGAAAATGTTCTCAAGAACGTTCGTACTAATTTGGAGTCGGAAGCAAAGTAACACTGAGTATAGAAGGTGATTTTTGTCTCGTAATTCGAGCCAACGTCTCTTGGATTTACAATATTGGATTATACAAGAAAGCTTTCTTTTACTCTATATCTTAACAGTTGAAATAACACTTTAAAATTTGCATTTGCAATTTAAAGCAATGCCGATTACTGTCAAAACAAATCCTTAGGTTTAAATTTTATAATCTTGTATATTATAGAATGCTAGCATTTTAAATATGTATATCAGAGGAACACAATGAAATTAATATTTCTTACAGCCATAAGCAAGTTATGTGCCATTCATATTGAATGGGAATTTTTTAGTTTTCGACGGATAAAGTATGATTTTATATTTATGGAATAGCAAAGAATTGTTCCTTGTTTAGAACCGGTTTTAGTTTAAATTATTATTTTATTTGGTGTATTTTTCGTGATCTATTGATTCCCTTCATTTGTAAGATGCCACTCACGGAGCATTACATGTAGAAAAAATGACAAAATGCTAACGGGAGGAAATTATTAAAACTATGTATTTTTAACATTATTGACACAATATGTGTTTTCTTTAACATTTCTTTACTTATTCTTATTTATAAATGTTATTCAATGCCTTCATATCCGTCAGTGTTATTTTATATGAAAAAATAAAAATAATACGTTATAAAATTAAATTTGTAGTTTGTTTTTGTATGCAGAAAATTACAAATCGATTTTAATTTTTATAAAATTTTATATATTTTTTTTCTTTGCTATACAGCAATACTTCTACAATAATATCATAAGATATTGGGAGACTACCCTTCGAAGTCCCTGCTTTCGTCAAGAAGAGCACAACTTTTGACACATTAGTCACAAACCTTTTCTTACATTTTCGGGGGTAGTTAGTAATCTCTAGAAAGATGTTTTCATATATTTCACAAGATCTAAATTTTAGGCTGATCGAATTATAGTTGAATCTCCAACGAATCGCAATAAAATCACATTAATTGTGTTTTTTACTTAATTTTATAGACAAATATTTCTAATTGTTGGTTTGATATATATATATCTATATTTTTTTTTTGTACTAAGTCATGGTAAGAAATCAAGAATTTCATCGGCCAGCATTGAACTGATTGATTCCTAATACATGCTTTTCCTCATGATACTTCCGGAGGATGTGCGAGAAAACGGTGGAGGTATCACTATCTCCCAACCACATCTTTAGGGTGTTTTGGTTGTCGAGCATAGAAATGTACGCTACAATTAGGAGAAAATATAAAGTTAAACAATCTAATTGTTAGACCTATTACTACCTACGAATGCCTTACCATAGACAAACTTAACATATTAGAAGTCCAGTGCATATAACATTTTTGAAGGGAGCAAGTATTTTGCGAGAGACGAGAGAGCTCGGCGTGGGAGCCCAGGACATGTTTTCTTTAAGTTTAGAAAGCAATAAGTTTTCAATTTCAATTAATGATTATTATTGACCTAGTTGAATCCCAACACACTCATACAAACGTTGATGAAAGTGAGAAATCAATGTTTTTTTTTTTTTAAATATAGTTTTACTCAATTTAATATTCTTAGTAGGTACTCTATTAGAACAAATTCATTATTGTACCTTGTACTTTGTACTTTAATATTTTATATTATATAATTATCCTCACAAAGTCACAAATTGACTATAGAAATATCCGCTAGTTCTTTTGTTAACATTTAAATATTCATTTAAATATTTACATGCGACTGGACCCCAGTATGTTATATTGCCACGTTTGCCTATGACCTTACCTATAAATATCTTTGGATTGCCAAGACTCAATTGAACCTGAGGGGATTCCATTATTGCCTTAAGAATTGGTGAATCTTGTGTAAGCCCATCCCTCAATTCCATTAGACTCAAGGTACGATTACCGCACAGCCACTCGCAAGCTGCAGTGCGATCATTTCGTGTGTTTTTTAAAGCTATAATAACATCTTTCTTGTCAAAACCCATTACCACAAGGGAATGTACGATTTCCGGAGGTGGGGCAATATCTCTATGACTATAAATCCGAACTATTTCTAGTAAAGCTTCAACACTCCCGGTAATATCCTGGAAAATATAAAATCAGGGCTCCTTGGAATTGAGCAAAAGTCAATTTATCATACGTTAGTCGTGCTCCCAGGAATTTGCTTCGAAGATGATGTAGATATCTGGGAACTGTCGAAATCTGCATTAGAATCGTCTTGGTGTTGTATTAACCATTCCAGGGCTGCGGAGTAAATGCCACTGAAAGAAAAGTAGAAATTGAGACGAAAGTTTTTAAACGAAAATTGATACTGCTTACTTATGCATCTTAAGCGCATGTTTGGCTTTCTCCTCAGTATATCCCATGTCAACAAGGCACTGTAAATTATTACTTTGATCTCTTCTTTTATTTACAATTTTTTGCTTAAACATTGAAATTAATTGAGGAGCATAAGGACCAGCACCAATAATGTATGCAGAGGCCTGTGCGAGGGAAATGATCACTTTTCGCACATCGAATTGCAGCTGCAATAAATTTAATTGCTAAATTCTATTCAAACAAAATTTATATTTCGAAACTTACATCAGCCTCAATAATTAGGTCATGGATGTCAACACGCCGATTTGGTGCCTCTCTAACAGGTACATCTTTCGTTGCTTCTAAGATATCGCTTTCAGTTGGAGGTTGAAGATCTTGCTCATTTTCAGTTGTGCGTCTAACCACTAGAAGCAGAATATCGTTATCGGAAATACCTGCTTCCGCCAGGGTCCATGACTCGTTCAATTGCACCGTTGAATCAGGTCTAATAAGGCGATATTTTGGATACAATTGTTTAACGTTGGGTGCAAACAACGGTAAGGCTGCATTGTCTTCAGAAAATTTTGATAAGGCTTCTTTTTTAAGGTCAACAATTTGTGCACTTAAATCTATCGTTATAACGGTTGACTTTCCTGTGGAACTTAGGATACGAACGTTGATGTTAGTATTATCATCGGTTTTACTATTAATTTCGCTTTTTCTGGAAGAAAATTATGAAAAATGTGTTTCATATTATACATGTGTGTATATAAAGTAAGAATTGTTTACATTTTTCAAAGCATAAGCAGATAAAGGAAATTATTTTTAATGCACACAAATTTTTTTTAAATAAACCTATAAATAGACTATGTGAAAATAATACAAACCGCTTTTTAAATATTCTTTTTATTTTCTCCATTTCCTTGTCGAAAATAATTGATTTTTACAGAAGGCAAAAATAATTTCGTTACCGATGTGTGCCATTGAAACTTACAATTTTGGCGTTGAATTTTGTTTATCATTTCCCCGATGACTTGGATTATGGGGCTCCTGTGAACATGAGGTACTGCTTCCAAAATCATTTCTTGTACTTGGCTCGTCGTTGGCCCGTTTTCTAGATGCAATCCATCGCGCTCTGCGTTCTGCAAATTTTTCACGCACCCACGGTATCATTTTTCGGGATAAATTTCAAGCTATTTTTTCCGCAAATAACATTGTGGTAGCATCATTTAAGATTTATGTTTGCTTCGATTTTTCTGCGCCATTTAGAATAACATTTATGTTTATTTATTGGCCAAACTTTTGTCCGACGGCGACAGTATTGCCTACCCAAAAGTATAGATAAGCATTGCCATACTTGTAACCTTCGTTTTTTCTTGTGATAATTAAAAAATAAGAAAAGAACGTGTTGAGAATTGAGCAATTTAACAAAATGCAATAATTATGCATTAAATCAAATACAGTCATGCGTATAAAGAACACGAATTGAATATGAACGGAAATTCTAATTCTATATACTTATGGTTAATATACTTTTTACATATTTATACTAAATATAAGATGATGAAAAAATGATGTCGAGTTCATTTCAAAAAGGTAAGTTCTCCAAGATTTTAATATTACAAGGAATTTTAAGTGATATTCTGCTGTAGATTTGACTTTTAAATCAGATACTTTCAAAATATTAATGTAGTGTAATATTTTCCTACTCGGGATATTTTTCTATTCTCCTCGGTTTCGCGCTCAACTGGTACCACTAAAATATTTTAAAATGTGTGAATGCTGAGTGCTGAATGCTGAAAAAAACGAACAGCCATCTTGGCAGCGGTACGTCAAATAGTTCTGAATGCCTCGTTTAATTTGTATCATTTTGTCTGCAATTCTTTTAATTTAAAGTACGTTTTAACTATATGCAAAAACTGTATTGTACAAGTAATTCACTAAGAGTAAGTGTTGTGTAGGAGCATCTTTAGTTTGCGCGTAGTTTCCCCGCTAGAAACTTCTTACAGCATTCCTAAGAGACGAGGTGCGTGTGTTTTGGAAAAAAGTTTCTTTATTGAATTCAAAAAATTTGCGTACATCTATGACGCTATTATTATTCAATATGTACACGTAGCGGTTTTTTAATATGTTATTTGTATTAATGGCCCGCAATTAACTTATTTGCGTTTAGAAGAAGCGAAGAATGAGTTCGAAGAAATAATATCCAATGATATGAAAGTGCTGGCGTCTTTCGTGTTCATCTTGACACCAAAACAAAAAATTCCCTTTAATACATTTGTAATATAATCGTAATGTGCTTCAATATCTTCGACGGATTTTTTTGCCATGGAATGGAATATTATTGCTTATGCAAAAATCTACTAAAGTAACGAAATTCGAGGTATCATGTCTGCAGGGTTGTTTACATTCAGTAATTGCTTTCGAAGGTCACTAGATTTCGCATGTTCTTGGACTTCGCAGTTTAGCCAAGCCGAAGGTTGAGCAAGAATCACTAATTTCTACATTTTATTTAAGCTAAATTTCAGGAAATATAATTGTTTGAAAGGATATATAAACATTATATTATAGAGAGCATGTGGAATGCAGATGTTAAATTACAAGCGACACAACAGAATGGTGTAAAAACAAAGGCAACATCCTTGCCGTCATCATCCTCCTCGAACTCGTCACAAACAGCCGCATCCACGTCAAAAATGTCGCCCACAACAAGAACTCTAGGTATGACTTCAGCCATTAGTATGGCTGAGCCGAAACTCGAAGATTTTCAAAAAACGATAGAACTGCAGAAGGCACTGGAGCCATACAATGTTTTCGAAACTGAGGCAGAACTGAACCATCGGATGGAAATCTTAGCGAAATTAAACACACTTGTGAAGCAATGGGTTCGAGATGTGTCGATATCCAAGAATATGCCCCAACAAATGGCAGAGAAGCTTGGCGGCAAAATTTACACGTTCGGTTCGTACCGCTTGGGCGTTCATCACAAGGGCGCCGATATCGATGCCCTTTGTGTAGCACCTCGAAATATCGATCGTAGTGACTACTTCGCTTCCTTCTTTGAGCTGCTCAAGAAGCAACAAGAAGTGACTGAATGCCGATCAGTCGAGGAAGCATTTGTGCCCGTAATCAAAATGAATTTTGATGGGGTTGAAATTGATTTGCTCTTCGCTAAATTGACACTCAAAGAAATTCCAGATAATTTTGATTTAAGAGACGACAACTTACTGAGAAATCTAGATCCAAGATCTGTCCGTAGTTTGAACGGATGTCGAGTAACCGATGAGATCCTCAGCTTGGTACCAAATATCGAGAATTTTCGACTGGCATTGCGTGCAATCAAGTTATGGGCTAAAAGTAATGAGAATCTCAATTTGAATTACATAAAACTAATTTAATTGTTTTTATTTTTAGAGCACGGTATTTATTCTAATTCTCTTGGGTACTTCGGAGGAGTTACGTGGGCTATGCTGGTGGCACGAACATGCCAACTTTATCCGAATGCAGTTGCAGCAACTTTAGTCCACAAATTCTTTTTGGTCTTCTCTAGATGGAAATGGCCTCACCCGGTTTTATTAAAACACCCGGAAAATATTAATCTAGGATTTCAGGTAAGTATTCCTTCAAACGTTGCCGAAAATTTTGAAGGGAAACTAATTGTTTTAAAATCAATTATTGTAAAAAGTGATGTAATAAAAGTATTTTTTTGTCCGTCTCTTCTTGTTGAACGCATTCAATGTTTATAAAAATCGATCTTGTTAAAAAAAAAATAAAATGTTTGCTTAAATGAAAGTGCAGGACACAAATTATAATTATTGAATCAAACATCCTCTCAAAGAAAAGTATTTCCCACAGGTCTGGGATCCGCGAGTAAATGCGTCGGACAGATATCACCTGATGCCAATTATAACCCCGGCATATCCACAACAAAATTCCACCTTTAATGTTTCAGAATCAACAAAAAAAGTTATATTAAATGAATTCGATCGTGGAATGAGTACAACGGAAGAGATTATGCTGGGAAAAGCGTGCTGGGATAGGTTATTCGAGGCTCCTAGTTTCTTCTATAGGTAAATAACGGGCTTTAAACTAAACTACATATATCAATAAAAAAATGTCTTCCAGATATAGGCATTTTATTGTTTTACTAGTAAGTTCACAAACGCCTGAGGATCACTTGGAATGGTGTGGGTTAGTTGAATCGAAAATTCGAATCCTAATTGGAAACTTAGAACGAAATCAGCACATTTCCCTGGCACACGTGAATCCAAAGTGTTTCGATTTGTACAAGCGTAGAGGTGTAGATGATGCAGAGCAATCGAATGGGACATCAGCTAATACACCATTTTGTTCGATGTGGTTCATCGGTTTAGAGTTCGAACGTACAGAAAACTTAAATGTTGATTTAACTGAAAATATACAAACATTTACGGCACACGTACATGCACATGCTGTAAGCTGAAAATAAATTAAAATATTTCTGATTTATCGGCCAATAAAGTATTTTCAGGTAAATATAAAAATGTTAAAAGAAGGGATGCTCATTGAAGCGCGACATGTAAAGCGGAAACAACTTAATCAGTACCTAGATCCAGAATTGTTGAAGAGGGAGCGACGAAGTATGGAGAGTTATAACAATTTCAATAATACTATTTTAGCAAATAAGAAACGACTATCGACGGAACTGGCTCAACAGCAGCAGAAAAAATCTAGGCTAAGTGAATCCGTGAGTTTTATTTTTTCCTGTAATTTTGTTGTTTTTCTTTCTCAATTTTATATACCCCGCTTTTGATATTTGTATGCATTTATACATACTTTATAAAAACATCACAAACCATAGAAAAAACTTTTGAACAAACTTTTTGGTTCCCTCTTCTCTGTTTTTATGTTTGCAGCAGAATGAAGACAACTCCAATGCGTCGTCGGGCAACAGTGAGAACACTTCAAGTAATGCAAATAAGAATTCTCAGGCAACATTATTAACGGGAGCAACAAATCCCCAAGCGAATGCCTTTGCTGCAGTCTCTACGATATCACCGTCGATTTTACCGTCTCCAAAAACAGCAGACAGCGGCTCATCAGCACCAACAATGAGTTCGTCGCTTTCAGTGAGTTGTCTTCAAAATAGCCCAGATGAAAATCCCACGGAAAACTCCTCCAACACCGCTAAAAATACGACTACAGCAACAACCGAAGTCGCCTGCTCGTGACTACAAAGTACCTGTACACCAGACAAGAGTGAAGGAGCGATTTTAACTACAGTTACTCGTAAGTTCTTTTTACAGCTGCATTGAATTAACAGCAGTTAATTTTACTATGAATAGAATACCCTGATTAACTTTCTCCTAATTGACGAATAAAATATTTCAGTACATCATGCGAAATTAAATGTTGTTTCTCTTTATTTCGGAATAATAGTGAAAGTTGTCCACATTCTTGTAAAATGTGCTTCGCAATTTGAAGTTTTAACTCTCAATTAAATAAACAATAGATTTTTCGGGTACTGCTTTTAATTCAATACTTTTAAAGTCAACAATTTTTTGGATCTCTCTACCAACAAAACAACTGGCACTGGAAATTCCTGTTTTTCTTTTTTTCTTTGCAGTGTAAGTCCAATTTGGAACCCATAAGAAGCCGCCAGTACAGAATATTTCTGAGAGCTCAATACGAGAACCGGTATTATTTTTAAACATTCTTAAAACTGCTTTAAAACATTAAAGTTTAAAAAAAAAAACAAAAACAGAGAAAACTGGAAGAAAAATCTCGATAATTATTTGACGTGTTACAAAAAATGTATTTCTTGGAAATTGTTTATTTTTTTGTATTGAACTTTAATTTGGTTTCTAATGGGGGTGGCAATCTTCATCAACCAATTACTAATGAACAGATTGAATTTTGCTGCGTTTGGACCACGCGAAAACATTTAAATATAATTAATCGATTATATTCTTAAGACCTACGCATTCATACCTTTTGTATTACGATTAAAGTGTAGCCGAATATTTTTTTAGTAATAGCTTGTAAAAATATAGTAATGTACTTTGTGTAAGAAAGCAAATCAACAATATTGTGCTGCAGAATACATAAAAAAGGACATCTGCGCATGAATTGCTGCTGAAACTGTATTTTATGCAGACACTCATTCACAGATTTATAAACCTTACAGTTCTCATTTTACGTTGGCAGGGATCTTCTTGTACATAAATATAATATCATTTTCATAAAACTCTGAGCGATGCCTCTCACTTAGGACGACAACTTTTCAAAAACTGATTTTTGATGTGTCTACATTTTCTAGTGTCTCACGCTCTAGCAATTCTGTGTAGTGGATTCCACTTTCTTTGGAGTACAATGCGAAAGCATTTCTTCAGTTAAATTTCGTATGGAGTTAAAAATAAACTACCTGTAAATTTGGCGTTGTTGCAAAGATCCCTTCTATAATTATTATATTTTTTCGGTCAATAGACCATCCTTATAATTTATGTGAATGCATTCAGTTTAGAAATTTGATGTGTAAATGATCGTTGTAAATAAATGTATGAATACTTATCTGTGTGAATGTTAATTGGATTTTGAAGTTTTTTTACACTTGTTCAACAAAAAAGAACAATTTAGTTTTCGTTTCTTTTTTCTGGGTTCCTCTTGTATTACTTAAAATAATATTTTCAAATGCAGAGCTTAATTTGCTCAAAATAAAAACAAATGAAAAAAAAATAAACAATTAATGTTAAGATAAGTAAAAATGTTCACAAATATATACATAAATGTATAATTATAAAATGGAAATTACTGCCAGAATTGATTGTATAAAATGTATAAAAGAGGAAATGCATTTAATATGATATAAGGGTTTTTAGGTGTGGCGCGTAAGCGTTTCTTGTTTTCCGGTTTATGCAATATCTGATGTATTTCCCTACTTCCGAGATGGTATCGCAAAGAAATCCACGTCCTGTGGTTTCAATTACTTGTTGATTATATTGGGCGACGATGTTATAACTCATCACTGAATTGGTTTCGTTTCAACAGGCATAATTTTGTTTAATGTTCGGCATCAGAGAATAAAAAAGTGACTCTATTTGATGATTGAGAAGAAAGGGAGAAATTTTTGTAATTTTTGTAGATATAAAAGAATTCCTGCATTGATTGTATGATCAAAATTAATTTTTATTGCGTCAATTGTTTTCCTGGATATTATATCGGGTGCTTTATTCATTATAATTTACGGCTAAAAAATGAGGAACAATTTAAATTTTCATCTCTAAGGTACAAATTTTAGTAAAAAGGACATTAAAGGTAAAATGGTAGAGATTTTAATGAAAACAAGTACATAATTGATATTAAAGAAAAAATCTATGTAAACTGCATAAAGTTAAATTTCCTATTACAAATCAATGCAAATTATCTTAATTTGAATGCTTAATTATGAAATATTCTTCAGTTTTCTCATTTTCAAGTAAAATTTGGAGTATTTGAGCATAGTATTTTTGTAAGATTAATGTAAAATTTAATGATGCATATTTTTCCAATAAAGAAAACATTCGTCGCCAGAAATTGTTTTTATTTAGATTGTTGAATATCCTTGTCCTTGATTGTATTATATTATCAGTAACTGTGCAAATTGCACGCACCTCTTGCTTGCAAATTAAATAATACCTGGAAGGAGTAGCAGTACCAAGATCGTTTTATTGCGCTCGCGGAACCTTCAGAGAAGTAAGTAGTTAATGTTCAGCTAAAAAAGGACTTCCGAGATTGTGTTGAACACCTAAATAGACGAGAAGAGAAAGAACTGCATATTTTGGGAAATCCATCGTCGATAATTTACAAGCAGTCAGCCATAAAACCATATTCATAAAGATTTTTTCCTGAAAGGTCATTTTTGTAATTTTAGTATATAACTATCCGTGCTCAATTTCGGCATTTGAGGTTGGTTCGGCTAAACGGTTGTTTGAATGGAAAGGAGAAATGCTGTATATATTGCAGTTGGAGGGGGAAAGGTTTTCGAAATTTACAAGTATTTACATAAGATCACTTCCAAGTACCTGTAAACTAGATGATCAGTTACTTAGTATAATTTTTGATTTCGACAAGTTAAGAAGACTAGTTTTGTTGTGCGTTTCTTTTTTTAATAAAGATTACTTATGTAATGTGACCAATGTGTATAAAAAAAAGAATGTGTTGATGTTGAGAAAACCAACGGCGAAAGAATTTTTAATGAGCGTATCTCGGAAACAGTGTTCAGATAAATATTGAATAATGGCAATTACTTTAGGTAAGACGTGTAATTACTAATTTAGGTCTACACTCGGTGTAATACTCAACTTTTTTAATGATTGCTCTATAAATACTAAAATTTTCGAAAAGTTCAAACAATCTTTGTGGAAATAGTTAATATTGATTTAATGGGCGCCATTATAATATGCGGTCCCTAATGAATATCTGATTGCTGCAGACTGTGTCCAAGTTACAAGTATCTTATAATGATCATTTGATTGCAAGTTTTAAAAGAATCATTAAATTTCTTTTTTCATAGTTACTTAAATACTAGGCAAACTCATTCGTGATTTGAAACAAAGAGCAAGAATAAGACATTTGGTATACCTTTTTTCGGGAAAGTTCCTAACAGAAGTGCATAGTTCTGCAAATAGATACTTTCCTTGTGGTGTAAAAGTATATCTCTTTCATACACATATAATAAACTATTTCGTAACGAAACTTTCTAAGTCTTTCTTGCCAGCTCAAATAAAATATGGTAGATTTTTGTGCTGTTGCAGTCAAGGGAACAATCGCTTTGGTATGATTTTGTTTGAATGACACATCAAAGTGATTTTCCTTGTAACTATAACAGAAAATCCAGCATTCAATAATAGTTTTATCGTTTTATTTTATAAAAATTTTTTAGTTCACTTTTCTACCAAAAGGGGTTCGATAACTTTCATCTCTGGCCTGAGTGCTTTGAAACCATCAGCAATTGCTTTAAAATTATTATTACCAATTTACTGCAATTACAATTTTCAATTGGTTTTAGATTGTTGTGTACGGTTTATTCTTAGCTTTAGTGCATTTTTGGCACTTTTTAGTTAGTAAGTAAGAAATTAGAAAACACCAGTCCACTATCCAGAATGTACAAAAGAACAGCACTAGATTTTCGACATCTCCTTTAAAATATTAAATACTTTGTATAAATCAATGGTATTCACTGAAGTAAAAGGAACGTTGCTGTGATATGATAACGACTGTTTTATGTGCATATCACAGTGACTTTTCTTTAAACTTTGATGAATAGTTCCAACATGTAGTTCGGATAAAAATTACATGCGATTCACAGAGCAACTAGCTAACATTTCGTTCATGAGTAAATGATGAAGGAATGTATGCTTCCTGTGAGATTTGTTGTCATTTCAAAAATTCAAATCATACTACAGTTACTTTAATTTTAAATGAAGCTTGGCATCCAACGGAAGAAAATTAGTCAGCTAGATTATTCAGCATTCTAAATTGCTCTTTTGAAATGGAAGGAACAATCGCTTTGATATGTTGTATATTAAGTTTATATCAAAGTGATTTTCCTTTCCATTTCTGGGGATTGTACACCAGAAACGAATTAAAGTTATAAGCTGCTGTTCGAAGAATAAAGCTCATTTTGCTTGCTTTTAGACGTTCTTTGCCTAGAAGATGTCTCTAAGTTGCATCACTGGGTGAAGGGCGCCTAAAACACAAAATTTTATAAATCCAATAACGATTTCATTATGATGAATTCTACAAATTCAATTCGTTGAAGTCCAAGGAACTTCGCTGTGATATGATGAATGACGAAAGCGTATCACAGTGATTTTTCTTTACACTTCAATGAATATTGCCATCATTTTTTATTTTCGACCTATTTTATATAAAATTATATGCAAAGGTAGTAAAGATTTTAAAATATACTAGTTTTTGTCCTTTTAAAACAGTCTGAGTAAAAAAATTTATCAACAGATGAAATGTTTTTCCTTCTTGGAAACACTACGTAAAAAAATATCTAAAAGGAATACAATTATTTGCTATTAACTTTGGTGATCTAGCCTTGTAAATGCTGATATTTATTATAAAGCTGAATCACCAACGATATTAGTTAATAAATGCTTTTGTTTATTTTAGTTCGACAATCACCGCACTGTGTGTCCTGCAATAAATTATTTAAACTAGTGTTTGAAAATATATATAAATTTAAGTAAAAAAAATCACTGCACGCAACCAAAAGTTTTATGAATCATATTCCTGGGAAAGGTAAATAAAAAGTTAAAAATTGCGAAAATAAAGCAAGCTCAGTTCAATAAAACAATTTTATTTGTTACGATGTCTCTCCTTTCAAAAAAGAATTCGCATTAGCCGTTTTCTTAAAACTTTAAATAGCATTTTTTTTACTAAATACATTCCAAGTATACTTGATCAAATATAATCACTTATCTCAAGTAATTAAATCATTACTTACAACATTTTCTGATTTGTATAGTATAATTATAAATTTAAATTTACTAATATTAATAAAAGCTAAAGACTGGTATAGTTTATGTAATATGTATATGTATGTATAAGTAAACATAGTTATAAATCTTTTCCAGTATTTACTCTGGCCGTGGTGGAGATTAAATTTTCCATCACTGCATCCCTTAAACAGATTTTTTTTTATTTTATTTATTTATTGTATGTTTCTTTAAATGCTTTAGTGCGAGCATAACTAATTTACCTATTGTTTGAATTTATTTATAATTCACTTATTGATTATAATCATTAAAAATATTTGCAGTCTTTAATCCTGCTATCTTTTCATTCTCGTCTTTTTTATTCATCATTCTAAACAAATTGTTTACATCTTTTGAAAAAGAACTGTATAACTTAGGGCTACTGTAAAATAATGTTACATTTAATTATATAATTTTTTATCACAAAACTTAAGAATTCCTTTTCAATCGCCCATTAAATTAGATTTACATATATTGCAAACATTTACGCGTATGACAGAATAAAATTGCAATTTGTGAATTCTGGGTAAATAAATTCGGTGTGAGCGATTCAAATTAATTAAAATACAAATTAAAGTATGACTGTATTGTTCCTATAACACAATATTATAATTAATATAAAATATCTCTGTCAAGTAAATTACGAGATTTTTTTCTCATCACTTTAAGTACTCACACGCAAAAATATTGTTTTTGTTAAATACATAATTTATACTGGACTGGATTTACGCAACCTGAATAAATTAACAATTATGCTTTTTTTAATTGTTTGATTGGTTGCAGTCATTTATGCATAATTAATTAGCTGCTCTTATAAAGTAAAGTTTAAAGTTTGTAAAATTTTGCCTACAATATTGTAAATTTACAAAAAAAAAAAACATTAAAAGAATTTGTTTTTCAATTTCAATCCTATTCTAAAAAAAATACGAGATTCTCCATGAATTTGTTGCTCTACTGTTTTTGTGTATTCAAATTCCATTTGGCGAACTGCTCTTGCCACTGATTATTTGCATTCGGCTGTAAAATGAAAGAAAAATCATCATTTTTGAATACATTCGTGTATGTTTTAATATATGAAAAATTCAAAACAAGCTACTCAGAATATTTTCTTGCTTGGAATATAGAAGAGCGAATCGTACAAACGTTTTTAACCTAGATACAAAGCCAAATGGCTATGTCAGGGTTGCCACTTCCTAGTAATTGACAACTTGTTACAAATTTTCAGAATATTGTTATCTATTTACTAATGAAAGAATTTCCATAATGGGGAAAAAAGTGGAAAAACATAAGTTATCTACAGAACTACCTACGTAAAGATGAAGAAAACTACTAAATAAAACGCAATGTGGTGAAGGGAATAAATCACGTTCATCCTACCTTGTCATTCCAATCAGGATTGTAGGATTGCGATTCATCAAAATCTGAAAAATAAATGCAGAATTCATAAAAAACGTTTGCAATTACTTGGGTTTCATTTCGGGTAGAATATAGTTTTATGTGTACTTATTCATATGCAAAATATAGGTACTGCTGCAACGTTTGATGAAAATGTTCAGGAGTAAATGAAGCAAAATTGTTTTATATGTGCCTTAAATTCTGTCTACACTATCTTATAAAAGTTTGTTGTTTTTTAAAGATTTTTTTAAATAGTTGAGGTAATATTCTAATAAGTATCTATGTATATGAAAAATTACTGGAGAAGGTTATTACTGGAAAAGAAACAAAAGTGTGTCCGTCGTAGAAAATGAATAATATAGGGTAAGATGGGGGATTTGGGTGGTAGTGGTAGGGGTAATTGGGTGGTAAATTTTTTAACTATTTTTATTTATTATACTTGCTATTATTTTTCCATTTTAATGACATGTATGAACAGCCAAACTCAGATTTGCAGCATTAAAAATTTAGAGGTTGCAAATACTCTTAGCTACAGTTGTAATTTCATGATCCTGAAAGTACTTTATAAACTTTGCGGATCTTTCTTTAAAAATGCATTATAATCTCTACCCATGTGAAACTACTTTATTTTGAGCCATAAAATGAATAATAATATATCAAAGAACATGCCCTATAATTTATTTCATAAGAAAACTTGCCCCAAAAATTTTTATGGCGATTTACCACCCAATTACCCCCTTGGGGGAAATTTAAAAGTTTTAAAATTAATTTGAATTAAAAATTCTATTATTAGTGATGTTTTGTGAATGTGATAAACTGTAGTAAGATTGGAACTAAAGCTAGTGTATATCAGACAACATTTTTATCTTACATTGTACGAAAAGTGACAAAATCGTTCTTAATATTTCAAAGTTGTGTGACCATTCTTTATCATTTTGCGTTATTACAAAAAATCAATACTTATTTTTTTGTTAATACTGTTAATGTACTCTTTGTGTAATGATTTTGAAACCTGAAGGTCATAAGGTTTACTTTTAGTTAAACTTTTAAAAAAATATGCAAAGTTTAAAAACAAATTTTGTCAGTCCAAAATTCGCGTTAAAAATTTAAACCACCTATATAGGTCATTTTTGCATTATGTAAGTACTATTAACTATTTATTATCAATGGTCCCGTCAATTGCTTCTGCGATACCGCGGAAAACTCACTTTCGCATTTATAATATTAGTAAGAATAAGGAAATAAAAATAGTTAAAAACTATACCTATCCATTTAAATTTTTAAATGGTTTGGAAGATAAACTGGTTCAAATACCACGACGTAAATATTATAGGTTCATATTCGAAGATGAATAATATCGGGTAAAACCTTAAAATATTGAATCATTTTTATGCCCAAATGTAATTGTAATAAATAGGTTAACAGGTAGTAAGTTTTTTGCAGGATTTTGAAATTACAGAAATTTAAAAATATCCTTTTTTACAAGGATTTTCGAATTTCTCAATGATGAGGAAACTATTATTACACAGTTTTCACACTATTTTTAAAGGAGTATTTCTTCTGTGTGAAAAACAAAAATCACTACTACATCTAGGCCGGCATTTAGTAATTGGTCCAAGCCAATTATAATTCTTTTCTGGAAGAAAGGATAAATTTCAGGATTACATAGTTCAAAATTGTGGATGACCTACAATTTTAAATTTGCTGATATCAATTGAACGATTTTATTTAACATTGATGTCAATTTGAATGTCTTCAAGAAAGAAAGCCGTAATTCTAGCTTGAATATATTCTGCTGCTTTGGCCCACGAAATGCTCTCCAAAAAAAGAAAAAAAGATCGTGACAAACTGTATAATTACGTTATTCCACGCAACGGAATAAATGTGCGACTATGAAATTACTTTTGTGATTGATTGTTAATGAGAATAAGAAACAAATCTTTTGAAAAAGCAACTAAATCAAAAAATTCCAACTGCATAATTTACTGTAATGCTAGATAATTAAAATCTGCCAACAAACAAAATTTACCTTCACCAGTTTACACAATATTTTAAGATGTAAACTTGAAGAAGCAGATGAATCTCATCGATTTGCTCGTCGAACGAAATCGATGGATCCTCATCTTTTGAGCAAAATATAATATAAAAATTAGAAAAACGATTGAGTTATATATTATCAAAAATTCCTTAAATCATAATATTTAATAATTTTAATTTTAAAACATATATTTTTGTTCGATCGCCAATTTGTAATTGAATTGCATTGTAATTCAAAGTCGAGCTTGATCATCACTTTTGTTACATTTTAGTTAAAATGCAGTTACAATTAAACTAACCACCGTTACAATGCGCAACAATAATAATTCACTAAAAAAATAATAAAAACAAAAATACAGGTCTACTTCCAACTTACCTAATGGTTTTCTAATATTATTAGCGCCTTCAGCATCAGATCCTTCTGAAAACATTCAACATTCCACTAATAGTTTAAAACAATTTTCAAAAGAAATAATTTGGAGTTGTTTTCATCTATATTTTTATTTTGGTAAATTTTGTATCAGCAATTTCCATGAATTGAACTAATGAAAGAGAAAAAAGACACTTTACGTGGAAATCACAAAGCAATAAAAAAAGCACAGAAATCATCCACAGCAACAAGGATTCTTTACGAAACGTTTTTCTTATTAATTGGAAACACTATATTATTATACGTAAATGTAAGTTTACTCAAATATTTTACTGTATTTTAAAAATATAGATAATTTGCTTGAACAGTAATCAGTGATTCAATAATTTTTCATTTAAAAATGTGCTTTTGACCGAAAAACGAAAATAATGTTTGCAAACGCCTTTGTTCACAAGTAAACCGACTTACCTGTGTTCAACTCTCGCACCAAGGAGGACATTGCATTCGTGACTGAGTCAGCGGCATAATGTAAGTCAGTTCGGAGATTTCGGTTGGTCTGAGGTCCATCTATAAAAAATTATTAAAGTTTGATTCTGGTTAGTGATTAAACAATTGTATTATATATCTGAGAACATAGCAAAAGAGAAGGATAAACTCACTTGAACTGCAGTTAGCATTGAAAGCCGATCGTACATCGCCGCCGAGGCAATTTAATGAGGAATCAATCTGATTGGCCACGTTTGCCATGCTCGACTGAATACCAACTTGTGATTGGCCATTGGATGGCATCTGTTGCTGTTGGTGCGGCGTTTGCGGTGCACTACGTATTGAATTCGCTACTAGTTGTTGTCCAGCTTGACTCGCCATTTGCGGCGGCAAAGGTGGACTTTTCCCTGAGCGTGGACTAGAATTTGGTGTTGATCGAGGACTTGATGTCTGTTGATTTTTTAACATTCGCATGAGCCCTTCCAGCTGAACCATAAGTTGTCGCCGCGAGTCTTGAAGGGCACCCAAGTGGCCTTCCAGTTCTCCCTTTCTTTGTCGCAGAGCTCTTAGCTCATTCATTAGAGCAGGACTCTCTTGATTCAATTGTTCGGCTTCCTGCTGCCGTCGGAGTCTGGCGATTTCTCTCATAATTTCCTTATTTTTGGATTCAAGCTGCGCTATCAACTCACGTTGCACTCTGGAGTTGTCGGAATTTATCGAAGGAGTTTCGTTGTTGATACCTGCAGGCTGGAACAGACAATCAGGAAACAATTCGCCCGATGGATTTACACTTACTGTTCGATTTTCCTGAGCAAGCCTTGCCGCGTACCTTGCAATGAGTCTATGCTCCTCATCATTTGCGGCGACTGTTCTTGTCAATGATGCACCCGCACTATCTAGGCTCCTTCCTGTAGCCCTAGAGTCCAATGTACTACTTCTATCGAATGCTCCCCCATGCAGCATGCTTGGGTCCGAAAATCCATTGTGAGAAGGAAGCGGTGACGGGGGCACAATATGTGACAGGTTTAAAGTTTTTTCCGGTTGTTCTGGAAATCGCGGAAGCACTTGACTCTGTTTTTCAGGAACACAACGAAAACTTTTCCTTAATGAGTGACCTATTTGTTTGCTAGGTGACTTATAGCTTGAGTACTCCTTTACCTCATGGTCGTTTTGATGATTGAGGGATGTTTTTCCATGCCAAAAGCATTCTTGGCACAGTTGGTAAGCATGACACCTTTGGCATCTGTATCTGAATCCTGTAAAGTTTTCTTTATGACAAACTGAGCAGATAGTTGGATGGACAATTGTTTCTACAGTTGCTAAACGATGCAGTAATGGTAACCAAACAAGTGTTGACGGACCTGGCTCTGACATTAATGTTGCCATAAAATCATTAACGGTCACTTTATTTTCCGCAGGAAAAATTTCCTCTTCGATTCCCTCTTTGTAATGAAATGTTGGTGATTCATAAACAGCAGCCGGAAGTGCAAGAACTTCACGTAAAAATTCGCCTAATTTCCATGGCACCAGCTGACCTGCGCCGTCTGATATTTGTGAGAAAATATCTGAAGGGAATACAGTTTCCAATTATTCTTATTATCGGTAGTTCAAGGAAATTCTTACATCTTAATTTGTCCACTAACTTGCCAGCACACATTGTTGCTAGTGCTACTTTTATTGAGAAAACCCGAATTTTTCCAGAGTTATCACTGAAAAAAGAGAAAATGTTTTTCTTATTTTCTGATAGGATTTCTAATAACAGACAAAATTTAGCAATAAAGTAAAAACAAACAAATAGGTATTTTCCATTATTCCTTTTCATACTTGTGGTTGTAAAAATTAGAAAAGAAAGTATGGCAGATACTTCCACATCATGTCAAAAACGATTTAAATCAAGTTTTCCAATCGTAAAATAAAAAATTCCTTATTTGAATGCGTTTTATTTATTTAACTTACTTCCACGAGATTTTCCGCAATCAGTGGCAAAATTTGTTTTTTTTTAATACTGAGAAGAAGGCCTAATTGTACAATTGTGCTAAAAAAAGTGAATTTCAAAGAATTCATGCCCGGAGTGGTTACAAAAATTCCAAGTGCTTTTGAGAATGCGATCAAACGACTGGGACGTGTAAAGAGGGTAGGGGAGAGACTTCCCTGTATATATCGATGATAGAAGTAATTAGCACAAAAAACATATTACCATCAGAGCAATCACTCGACGATCAATAACGAGCGTAGGCTGAGCGAGAGATATAAAATTGCAGATTTAACACTTAATAGGCAACTTAATTAGGCAAACATCTAATTAACAGGTTGCCGTGATTACCACCACCTGTTGGCTGTTGGCTGTGGCTATTGTTTGTGCTGCAGTTGACTCACGACCAAATGAGAGTTTCTAAAATAATTATTTGGACAATACGCAAACAAACCTCAGAGGAGGTTTTTTGCCAATTAGTTATTGAGTAGAACAAATTTAATGTGTACTCTTATGTTTTCGAGTGTTATGCATCCGTGACTAAAGAACAACACAAAGCAATGAACAGCATATGTATAATGTATACCCCCGCCAAATAACACTTCAAGTTACCTGGAGTAAGCAGCTAGAAGCCAATTTAGCAGGAGGCTAGCTTTGGAATCGACAGGAACTTGCTGTGCTGTTGGAAGACGTTTGTTTAAGTTGTGATAGAGGGATGATACTAATGTTTCTAGTCGTGCAACGCTGACTTCGCTCTGTGGCTCAAGTGTGTTGAGGCCATTTTCTCGGAATGCCTCTATCACGTTCCAAATGTCCACTAGATGCAAATTTGTTGATTTCTGAATGTAACGCAGTTTAGATGCTGTTCGATATGATGCAAAACGTATTGCATCAAATGTCTGCAATCGTAGATCCTGAAGAATCGCGACTCGAGGTTCAACTTCCATCATTTTCCCAAATGAAAGGATACAGAAGTTGTTGCTAGAATGTCTGAAATATAAAATAATATTTTAGTAACGGCGAAAAAAAGTTCTTCAACAAAATTGATATTCTATAACTTATTTTGACCTCAATAATAGTAATAGTGAGTGATCTTCAGCGGTTGCTTAAGGAGTGCCGGAGTAAGGCTTTCTAGTGGTAAGACCAGGAGTGGTCTCTAATATCAGGGAGACCACCTTGTGAGCCGAGGCGAACCGACCCCATCGTCACCTCCTTAGTCCACTAATGAATCAGAGGAAATGATATACTTTGCCGGTATTGTTAAGTTTTAAATTTTTTAAGCTAAAAGTACTACGAAACGGAATTTTATGGGATTTTCCTCACTGACTACTTCCCACAGCTTTTTCCACGAAGCAAGAGTTTTCTCTGAACTCGCGCTTTGTAGGCATTAATGGTGAGGTAATACAACCCTCGGACGAGTCTTCCTTGTTGTAAAAAAAAATTCTCATTTTTTGGTATAGTTATAAATCACATCATATGCCTGGGTGCGAAAAGGGATAAATTTAAATGTTGCAATTTTTTACATAATCCCTCTATTGGATTAATTTAGTGATGTAATGGTTTTGGCACATGGACCTGTTTATACCCATCAAAATCGACTCGATGAGTAGATCTCTGGGCAGTATTTTTTATCATTGTATTTAGAATGGCTTCATTTACATCAACCCTCGATGTGCTCCCAATAATAATCATCTTCTAATAATATCACATATCAAGGACTGTTTACCAAGTGATGTTAAAAGAATGGCACCTAGTATAAGCGGTGGGTGTTCTTGCGAAAACACGTCATGTACCAACGCCGCCGCCTGGTGAAGGGAGAAAGGGATCAGCGAGGTGAAGCCCTCTAACTTAATACCTTCGCATTTAAGTAGCACTTGGGGGTGTCTTCGATTTTTTTATGTATTAGAAAACAACAGAAGAATCAGCACTCGTATATGCAAATTTGTATTTAAGTAAATGTGAAGTTGTCTGTCTGACCAATTTGTTTGTCAACCTGTTTCCAGTACGCTCCATATTCAGTTGACCTGCCATTCAGAGCGGATGAATGGAAGCCATTAGAATCGGAATCGATTTTGTGAAACTTCATTAACGGATGAGGAATTCAATAAATGCGAATGTCACATATGCCTCACAAGAACGTAAGGGGTTGAAGGTGACAATCGACAATTGGTTCGACACCTTCCTTATTTCATTAAAGTTTCTCAAATTTGTGAGACGGAATTAATTGATTGTTCTTCGCGAATATAGGTGAATGCAGTCTTTCATTCCAGTGGCGCTGAAATCATTATTTCCGTCAGAAATTGTTTCCATTGAGCTCTCAAAATGTTAATAATGATTCCACATGATTCCTTCTTTATTTGAAAGCTATCTTAAGAGTACATGTTTTTTTTTTAAAAAATATACCCTTGTTATGAAGGAAATTTTTAAGGACGAAATATAAAAATGTAAATTTTTAACCAAAATTTTTCAAAATTCAAAGTTTGAACATTCATATTTGCCACATTTGCCACGGATCGAGACATGTCGAGACTGTTGGAAAGGCCATAATGCGTACTTTTTATTATGACCTTGACTGTCCTTCTATCGTATTCCGAAAAGAAGTTATAACGTTTGTTTTTAGCTTACCTCCCTAAACAGACGAAAAACTTGCAGCCCTTAAAAAAGGGGTGGAGGCGTTTTACGACAAAATGTCTCATCCTAACCCGACCCATACACGATAAATTTTTTCCTCAAATTTCCTCTGCAAAAGTTCAATTTTGACCGTGTATGGTGTGGTTTGCGGGTTTGATGAAAAGTTCGTGAAAATATCTAAATTTTTCGATATTCTAGGCTCTGGACCAGTTTTATAAGAGGTCACGACTGAAAAAATGTTGATGGTCATGAAATTTCAGAAAACATTTGACCGTGTGTAGCCGACCAGTAAACCAGGTTTGCAATCTGTTTTGAGGAAAAACTTTGTCGTGTATGGCCCGGGTAACAGTTGATCACAACATTTCAAGGAATCGATTGATACATGTTGGAACACTTGCTAGCGAAACATCCTGTATATTGGAAAAATATTTTTAGCTCGTTAAGAGGTGCGCCTTCATTTTCTCAAATAGGTAGTTCGATTTCAGAAAAACAATTAAAATGGAAGAAAAACATTCTGTGCAGTGATGTACTTATTGTTTTGTAAAAGCGAAACAAAAAAGCCAAAAACAAATTCTCCTCATCTGAAATAATTCTAAATAAACAAACAGCAGTCAACAATGATACAACTGACGTCGAGACCGCAAAAAACGAAGGAAATCTCATTTAAATGCCGGGATACATCTGCGCTGGCCATGCTTACAATTAGAGCCGGCCAAGCTTCACTAATTTCCATTCGTCCATACTTTTAATTAGTCAGGTGTTGGTGGGTGCAATTGTCGAAGGCACTCGTGCAGACATAATTACTCAACTCATCAATAATGCTGATGAAGATTTCTGGGAGTCACTTTAGCCACTTAAATTGGCTGATGGTTTTCAACTTCTCATGTCGCACTGGCCAGGAGAAGGAGGAGGAAACTGTTAATAACTGATTTATATCAGTTGAATGGGTTCATGGTGCTGACCTAGATCCAGAGGATTTGTGTAGGGGCTTCCATGCAATATTGTATATCTATCTGCGAACGACATTTGAAACTTTAAACTTGGGATTAAAGATGTTGTGAATGTTGTTTTTAGAGGAATAACATTGTAAGAGATGATGTGAAACGTTTTGATGGAAAAGGAGACCCAAAGAGATTCTGCTCACTTGTAAAGTTGCCAAGATTACTCACATTTAAGTGCGATAGATTGTAGTCGCCTCTAAAATCTAAATGGCTGTTGAACTTGGAGGTGTGTCGAAGTGTAAGGCTGGCGACATACTATCCCGTTCCGCGGGATGCCGCTGAGCGGTGTGCGTTTTTGCGGGATGAGGCTACGCAGGCACACTATCCCGCGCAGCGGCACGAAAAATCTGAGAACCGTCATCAGTTGAACTTTGATCAGTTGAAATTTGCCGTGTCAAACATTACTTTCCTTCAAAATTCGTCCCGCAGAACAGGATGGTGTGACTGCTACCATTTGATTGAATGTTCCCTGGGCTTTGTCCCGCAGTCCCGGTCTCCCGTTCTGCGGCAGCAGCTTCCCGCAGTTTTTAGCGGGTGCCGCATAGCAGAACAGTGTAACTGCTCCCATTGCCGGCAATGTATTCTTGCCATCCCGCAAAACGGGTGCCGTTTTGCGGGACCGCAAAGCGGGATAGTATGTCGCCGGCCTAAAGTATTGTGACTTTCCTTCTTTGATTACAAGAAGCCTAGTGGCAAGGAGTCCTTTAGATTTGTAATAGGTATTGCCTCTAAAATAATCAACTCTAGAAAAAATATGTCTATGAAAAGAAACCATACATAATATTTGTTGTTCTCTTCTACCGGATTTCCGATGTTCGACTAGGATTCTGTGCAGTGGCAAGACAATAAGCAAAGAGAAGGAAATTTTCTGTAAAGTATCGCCATAAAATATAAATGCTTAACAAGTTACGAGATCATAAATCACGGGGCAAGAGAGTTTGCTCTTAAAAAACGGGGGACTCATTTCCGCCATGGATGATGTTTCTATTAAATTGCGTGTGCAATGCGCCCCATCCCTGCCTTCAGTGCCCATCCTTGGAATGTAACTGCTGCTCCTACTGGTTTTGCAAATGATTTTTGGCAGGCGCTAGTTCACTTTCCATAGCTCCCGTCATTAAAAATAAGTCACGGAAGCTTTTTGACTGGGAGTTAACGTATAACAATAACGTGGGAAATGTGAATACATAAAAAAACTAAGTGAATCTCGTTCCAATTGAACCAGACAGTTTAACAGTCTAAAAAATACTTTACGGGGCGTTTTAAAAAATTAAATAGCATGATCCTTTGTGGTAATTTTTCACTCGTGCTCTTTCGGCCTGAAACATTGCTAACTAAGTTCTGAGAAACATTGATAGGAAAATCGATGATACTTAAAACCAAGAAAAATTCGAATGAAAATCATTTATCGATTCGTGGAAATAAGACACTCATTATCAGTACAGCTACCCGCGCGAGTGTACATCAGCACCATTTAAAAATTTCGACCCTAAGAAATCTCCGCAATCCGGAAACCGCTGGCATTCCACAGGAAAAAGGTTAATGCTAATTCATATTTGCACTGCTCGAGGTGTACACTGTACAATGTACATATTCCCCAAAAGTCTACTACCCTTCATCATAAACAACGATAGGGCTTTTGGTCGCACTCCCAAGTTTCTCCGCTAGAGTTAAACATTAAGCCCGGTCCAGACGCTCAGTTTTGAACAACGATTTGTCTGCGCAGCTTTATGACCGAATGAAATCGCAACGATTTCTGGACGCAACGATTTCGCAACGAGCGTCTGGACCGGGCTTTAGAGGATAAAAGGGTCGACCAAGTATCGATGCGTTTAATGAATTTCAGGGACTGCAGCAGGAGATGACGCCGAATGAACGCGACGATACTCACAAAATCTACTTCTACTAAAGAAGAAAGGGGTTTTAAGGAATGGTACAAGAGGAATTTCAAATTCTTTTACTTAGCATGAAAGTCGCCTGACAACGAGCACTCTCACGACTGGAACATGGCTCGTGACAATTTTATTCGTTTTGAGGAAAGGTTGTTACAGAAAATGGCGCAGGGGCGCAGGCACGTTCCATCTGACACTGTAATCACCCGGGGATTGGGGTTCAATGGTCACATTCAAGTTCCAAGACATTTTAAACTGTTCCCAATAGACGATACTGCTGCCATCATCCCCAGGTGAATTCTGACACCTAAATCCTAATGTATGACATGGATTTCATAAAACAATTTCGTTGTCGAGCAATTTCTTTTTATGCATATTTATCGAAAAGCGAAATAAAAAAATCCGGCTAATGGGCAAAGATTGTTGAAAGGTGACATGCTAACTAACAATCAGATATTTTATATTAAAATTTCTGGATTTTTAATCCCATTTGAAATAATTTTACCCCTTGTTCGTCTAAATTGTGAGAAATTTTATGAAAGCCGAAATTTTTGCTGTTTAAAAAATGTACCTATCTCCTCTATAGCAGTTTGCACAGGTACAGTAAAAGGTTGCTGTATGCAGTAATTGATTTCGCAATTACATAGCTTCTGAGAAGATATGTTTTAGCGTTAAAAAACAATGAAAATTTCTAAATTTAAATATTTCTTGTACTTTACCGTGGATGAAAACATCACATATTTGTAAAGAACCATGATGTTCTGAAAATATTTTAGGACGATTTCCTGGATAAATGTATGTTATGTTTAGTTGTTTGCTTAACAATTTAACATTTTATAGTAAATTACCTACATACATATTGTACGCAATTTATCACCCTAGAAAACGTGCCCGAAATATCAACATATTTTACTCAAAGTGAAAACATGTCAAAAAAATATTTAGAATGATTGTTTTTCAAACGTTTAAAACTAATCATGCATAACTTTCATCGGATAAATTCCCGGCATCATTTCTGTGTTCTCGAGGAAGAATTTAGAAATAGTCTGATCTTGAATTCCAAGCCCGTTCCCAATTTCAAGCGGAAAGAATGCCGAACTCGCAAATGATAGGCATGGAAAAAAGCATATACTTTTATAGAACAACACAAATTACTATTAGTGCCTTGCTGTTTGTTTGGATATTTTATCAGTGCTTTGGCAAGATAAGCATAGACAAGATAACGAGGCTTGTTAAATACAAAGACTAACAAAACAAGTTGTGTAAGAATTTGACACACTTTGGTTTTTTTAGGATCTTATGGAAATGTGTTCAAATAAAAATTTATCCAGCAATTAATTTGATTAATCAGTTTAATTAAAGCCGCTTTTTTGAAACAAATGTAATTTGTGGTCAATAATTCTGGCAGGAGCACGTGAAATCTGATGATGATTTTCGCAACATCTTAAATTATCCGAACAAGAGATATGATCCGTTATCTGAATCCTTGAATATGACCCAACGAATTTTCAAAGAATTGTGCAAGTGCAGTTCTAATAAAGATGTTGTGTGTCCTTTTAGAAAGGATGCAACAGTGCAGTGCGGTGGCCAACATCAACACGGCAACATATCCAAGAATTTATGGAAGCGGGATAAAGGGGAGCCTTGCAATGCAATACAACAAAAGAAGGTAGAGCACCTTCCATTTAAAGTAGTAGGTTAGCAAGAAAAATACACGTAGATACCCAGACATGTAGGACGATGGAAAATCGATGTTTGCGATGGGCATTTCTTCAATAATCACTTGGCATCTTTAGGAATAGTGTAAAATGAGTTTGAACTGGAATTCGGGTAACGGGGTGGAAGAAACAGGAATTGCACACAAAATTGGTTGACACAACATTTTCCTATTAAAGTGAAGCCTGAACGTTTGATCCACCTCACGCATACACTTCTGCCGCCAAAGAGAACTCTTAAAAATGATCCGCACAATTGCAATAAGACAACATAATATTATGTATAATGTTTAAGGTGCGAGAACGGGCAGAGACGAGCGGCGGAATGTGTTCTTTTTACCAGGGGGGCGGGGCGTCTTTGGAGTCTGCAAAGGACCGTATAAAATAAACGAACAGTTTCATACAAGGAATAAATTGCGCGGTACAACTCTTGTTCTCGGCAACCGGAAAGTGAAACATTGTTGACATGAAAAGGACATGAGGTAAATGGCCGAGGAGAGTTCATAAGAAATTGTTTTTGTTGGCAGTTTGTTCTGCTGCAGGTTTTCTGCTCTGTAGCTGTATCTTAATGAAAAATCGTGACATAATTGCGTTCGCACAAATAGAACTTGCCCCGCATTTAGTAAAAATATTTATATTACATCTAAAAAATATCAACCGTACTAGAGATTGTTTGTTTTTGTCAGTGGAGTTGTTCTGAAAATAATTTCTTAATGCAAATCGAAAGATGGAAACGTTTTCATTAAATATTTTATTACAAATATCTGCAAAAATGCTTACAATAATTTCGATCGTTTTAAGCCATGTATTTTGCAGAGAAAAGAAGAATTCTGATTTGGAACGCTTTATCCTTTTTACGAAATTGAAATCTTATTGCATCGTAAAATGCTTTTTCGCATCTTATTTCGAGTGAAAAGAGAGCAACTTCTGTAAATCTGTAAAACATTAAAACACTTACTACATATAACAACAACTACCTATATAAAATTAACAAAAATGTGAGTACAGCATAAAAGGACTGGAGTGAATGAAGTATTTTGAGTAATATTTTGCTCTTCAACTATTCTCAAGGTAGGTACTCTTGAACAGTGCAATGGAATTAAAAAATAAAACTTAAAACAAGAATGCAAATAACACTATCTGGCTCTTCAGGAATAGCATCCTTTATAACACGTTTAAAAATACCTTCACTTGCCCTGTTTTCCATCCGTTGGATGGAAAGGATTTACTTGAAGTCAATCGCCGTTCCGGCAATGTTGAATAGCGTGTGCAGATGAAACAAGGAATAGGAAAGACAGAAATGAATGCAAAAGTAGAAACACTTAAATTCAAGATGCTTCATCCTATTCAACTGACACTGCTCCATCCACAACTTGACTTCGTATCATCTGCGTCAACTCAAGCGTTATAATGTTCGAGTCCCCTGACGAACAAATGATTATGAGACCAAATTTTCCATATTCCCCACATTAAGGATGAAATTATGTCATGTGGTAAATAATACCTGAATGTACATTATACAACCACTGGAATGAGGCTGTGTCCAGTGTCCACCCGGCGAATATTATTCCTACTCCTGACGGAAATATATGCCATATTTATGATAGGCGAACAGACGGATATCACATAGATGGATAAAAGAACATTATAGTCCTGAAAAATTCCTCTCATCAACTGAGGGTAACAGCTAGATTAGTCTCGACAAGAAAACTTCTGGAAATTCGTTCCAGTTGAGCCATGTCATCCGACTTTATGAATAAATGAAAAGGATAACACTAGAGTAATTATGCGATCAGATGTATATTAATTTGTACACACTACACACTACGTGGTCCGTAGAGAAGTATTCCTGATGTTCCAGGGCCTAGGATAACGAGGATGTCAGTTGTGCATTGTGTGCAATTGATTTTTCTACAATTGTTACCTTAGGATCAATTCCTCGTTCGTTAATTTCAGTTTGTCTGAAATTCCTTTTCGTACATGAAATCGCATTCAATTCTGTGACCACCGACGATTAAATGCGAGTTCATTGGTCAATGAATGGCGAAATGTTGGTACTCTGAAATAAAATTGCCTTTGTACTTTTCAAATCTTACTTGTTACTTCTTAATGTTTATTTACTGAATGGAAAAGGAAATGCAGCACAGGCAGATTAAAAATAAAAATTGCCATTGATTCGAGAATTTCGAATTCAATTTCACTAGAAATGGATTTAAAAAAGGAGTTAAATAAGGAAAAGGTATTTTGTGTCTCCGAATTAGAAGAACTGATGCAATAGAGAAAATGGTTGTTTCCGAGAGTTCAAAATAATTTATGGAAATTGTATCAGATTGTTTTTGTTTGAGGAGCATCAATTTAAACTTTGTTAAATACCCAATTCGATATATAGAAGTGTCTAGCAACTCGATCACAAAACTTACAATAAACTTGCATTAAATTTAGACACTTAAAGGAAAGTACATTCCTTGCCAGAACAACTAAACGGAAAGAAAACTTGAGATATTCGAACATACTGCATATAGGAAGAATGTATTTCTCGCAAATGCAAGAAACCAATAAAATACATAGGTAATTAGGTTCATATAGGAAAATAAATAATTTATTTATTGTTCTTATTTTTCTTCCGTAGTCGATGTCGACATCTTGGAATTGTGTGAAATGTTCTATACATAAGAAGAAAGTAAGGGGATATGCATTGTGCCTTTTTCCGCAGTGCCAAAAAAAGTGACAAGACCACAAATGAATAGAAAAAATAGTGTTAATAATAAAAACAGGTACATATTTAAACATTTCAAATGTAAAGAGCGAAGGTTTAGTAATTTTCACAAATGTCACACTTTGAAAGGGTTTTAAAAGTCAGAGAAATTTACTGTAAGAATAATTTATGTAAGAAATTAAAGGAGGTGGAAATAAGGACGTATGCCGATAGGAGTTAAGTGGCTCAATATTTTCGAAGAGGTTCAGCAATCATTAGGAACATTGTGGAGAACACGAATTAGACTAAACACTTTCTCCAACTTCATTTTGAAGAGTAGAATAAACCGAGAAAATACAGAAATGATTTACACATCATTATTATAAATAAATCCAGGACTCTGAGCTTAATCAAACATTTCTACTTTCAGTATTATGATTTTTATGCTTTTCCGAATTTAAAACGGTAATGAATATTGCTTAGCAAAAAAATTCTTACGAAATCTATATTTTCAAACACTTAGAGAGATCCTCATTTCCTAGATATTGTCACCTGGCTTATCGTAAGCCATTGTATAGGCCAGCCCAGAATGGTTTGCTTCTTCAAATTTAAAGCCCGGTCCAGACGCTCAGTTTTGAACAACGACTTGTCTGCGCAGATCAGATCGTTGCAGACAAATCGTTGCGTGTGGACTGGAAAACTGCGGCGATTTGAAGTCTGCGCAGTTGCAACGATTACTGAGCTAAAGAGCATGATATCCGTGAATCTGTGCAGACTTAAGCCCGGTCCAGACGCTCAGTTTTGAATAACGATTTGTCTACGCAGTTTTATGACCGAATGAAATCGTTGCGATTTTTAGAGCGTCCACACGGCAACGACATATCTGCGTATTTCGCTCTGTTTTGTGTGATATGCGTTCAAAGTGCATGGAAGTCCGCACAGATTCACGGATATCTATGCTTTTTAGCTCAGATATCGTTGCAACTGCGCAGACTTCAAATCTTCGCAGATTTCCAGTCCAGACGCAACGATTTGTCTGCAACGATCTGATCTGCGCAGACAAGTCGTTGTTCAAAACTGAGCGTCTGGACCGGGCTTTACATGCATTTTGAACTCATATCACACAAAACAGAGCGAAATCCGCAGATATGTCGTTGCCGTATGGACGCTCTAAAAATCGCAACGATTTCATTGGGTCATAAAACTGCGCAGACAAATCGCAATTCAATATTTTTACGAACAGCACCAACCGTTCTTTCTTTAGACTGGTTCCATTAATTACACCATTTTGCAATATATTGCAGCTCTATGGAACGAACGTGAAGCGTCATTATTTAGAAAATATTCGGCAAAATTTTTGAGGGAACATACTTGCGCCCACTTAAATTTGTTCGACCGTTCCTCATACCTGAATCGTTATCATTTACTAATTTTTTGAGCAGTCCGATAAATGTATTTCCGTTTGGATGAATGTAAGACGAAGGAAGTAAGGACGATAGTATCTGCTTTGGGTGGGAATGTGGGTGCATTTACCAGTTGCCGAACTAAACGTTTCCACTCTGATTCAGAGATTCTTAGTTTGTAAAAATTGAAAATTTGACAAAGATGCGCTCATGGGAATATGAAAATTATCCAGAATCCAGAAACCTTTAAAAAATCGACAATTCTTTAGAGAGAAAATATAAGTTTGTGGGGAAAATTGAGGAGCTAAACAACAACAAAGTTTCTAAGATAAATTATTATTAAGAACGATTTAGATTTAACCAAAGACAATGTTTGTTGTGGTTGTTAAAAAGCGAATTACTTCTAAAAGAGTTGGCGTGAATGATAGGGGCATTAAATCATAAATGACCGTCAAGATGAATACCTCTTGGCTGCATGACCCGGCGAAATGTCATCAACGTGGTTTGTCAACAACCCTTTCAATTTGATTCCAATTTTATTTCTACTTAGGAGGGGATGGTAGTGTAATAACAAAGTTTAACAAAAATTAGGGGATATGCCAAGTCCAGCATCTGCATAGAATTGGATTGAGAGCGCCAGATAGAATATCCTTCGTGAATACAATTACGAGTAGGAATGCCTTCTTTATAAATAAAAAAAAGGAAACTCCCGACGTAATGGGAACAACAGCGCCAAGTAGTAGGACAAAAATGATGACAACGAAAAGCAACATAACAACTCGCCAAAGGAACTCGTGAAAATTAAAAAAATAAGGGAAGAGAAAATATGGAAAACATTTTTCGGAGACTCTGTTAAATGAGACGTATTTTGCCTGGTGCTATCTTACTAAAGGACTAATTGGAAGTTTCTCCGTTATAAGGTGGTATTGAGAGTGCGATGAAAGGAAGCGGAGCAAATTATGTCTACTTGAAATATAAAAACGCTGTACAGGGATACATTTCTGCAGCCTAGTGAGACGTACTCCCCGTCGTCCATTTGCTCCTCCTTGGTGTACAAATCAAGATCATGATGAAGTTCAGAATGGTCGCGTTTTTTCAGGTTTTTATAATTATATTATTTGGGACCTTATATATATTGTGTTCACCTGAGGATGGGCGATGGACGATCATATCGCATTGCCTGGTATAGAAAGTATGTAATATATGTGTATATATAAAGCAATATAATAGAAGGCAGGACAGCTTCGGAGTTCAATTAACCAATCCGCGGAACCTTAAAAACCAGTTTTCTAGAACAATATGGAGCCGATCACTTGCGGCTATTATCAATTATCAGTATGGGTTTTCTGAGTTCTTTCTCCTAAGCCCCAGTTCCTTCATTCCACACTTTATGAATTATTTAAAATTTATATAATGGAAGCTACGTTATAAACAAAACAACAAGGGTTGCACTACATTACAACTCAAAATGATGTTGGACTAGGGCTGAAACGAAAACGACAGCAATGACGCCGACGGCGTCCTTGCGTATCTGAGCGCTACAAAAGCCTCTACCTGCAGGGGTGCTAATGCAAGAAAACTGTAGGATTCGTCAGTCGCTGCACTTTGCTATTTTATAGTTTGTGGTGAAAATCCAAACACTGAAAATAGTAGGTGGAAGACATCACCGAAGAAGTGTTAGTAATGTAGTATGGATTTCTGAAGGCAGGCAACCGAGGCAGTTTCACGCAAGAGTCTTGTGCACGGGAGATTTGTGCTAAGTTTAGAAGAATTGGAATGGGTCTAATATCACAATGTGAGAAAATTAA
Organism: Leptogaster cylindrica; assembly: GCA_963082835.1. NCBI lineage: Eukaryota > Metazoa > Arthropoda > Insecta > Diptera > Asilidae > Leptogaster > Leptogaster cylindrica. Next base: position 51,426,120 of record OY720105.1, read on the forward strand.
ATTCGTTAATAAGAAAAACCGTATTTCCCGTTGATCACTAATCACGAAGCGCAGGATTATTTGTCAGCTGTGGTTCTCCGGTCCGTCGATTTAACTAGCCTTCCTGCCCATGTAAAATACATCTTTTGAGTACGAAGCTGGATTCTTCTAGTGGTGTCTCCTCGAAAAATCGATAAGCGTGCCTGCATTACATAAATGTTGTCTACAGAGGCTACTTGTGGCCGCAAATTTAATCGCCACAGTCGAAAAGGACACCGATGAACATTCAACTTGAAAAATGTTTCCCCGATTGTTGGAGGAAGTTGTTCGAAAAACAATGACTAACAATCACTGCAGTTTGAAGAAGGATACTCTTTGATGTGGTTTTTACATGGATATTTAAATTTTTACTCTCGCAACACGGTGGTTGGTAAAGGTACACGAATGGAACAGCGGTTTATTTGTTTGAATGTTTTTTACCACTTGTTTTGTGCAATTTTGCTTAATTTAAGGACTATGGGCGTTTTCTCAAGGGCGCCAATCTTTAAGTTTTAAAAGCTGATGCCGATCATGTGATTAATCGAATAATGACCAGAAAAACATTCTTTCCTATAAGGGTCACAATGATTGCCAACACAATTGCATTTAAAACTGCCCCTATCGCCTAGTTACCTTCTTTGTTAACCCATCCCCCAATTCTCGTTTCCCTTGTTTTTGTTTAGTTTGTAATTTGTTTGTTATTAATTTTTAAGATTCGTAGCTTGTATTAAGCGAATTAAATAAAATTAGTTGTTCACCGATTAGTTGGTACACACTTCCTTCGTTCACCATGCACAAATTTCAATACTGGCTTCGCCCCCATTATTCCCGTTTCACCAGTAGAAATAATTTCCTATATTTTCTAATTAAATTAAAGTTCCATGTTTACGGGTTGTGTTTACGTTGTCGGCTGCGACCATGAATGAGATATGTAACCCCCTGGTTCCCCTCTGTGTAATCCTGGACAGGGGCATCATCCGTTGTGAAGTGGTCCATTCATTCATCAGTAGTCGTCATCCTACGAGGCAAATTATGAGACGTAGGTGCAAACGAAAGCGTCTGGATATCTTTCGACCAGTCATTCATAGATGCATGCCGTTTTTCTCACCGCCTAACGACGAGGTACGTCAAAGATCTTGTAATAGTCTTTTCTCTTTGGCTACGTTCGTTTCGAGGGGGAAGAAGTGGATGGAACTTTCTTGCATATGAACCCTACCAGACTGGTTGCATCTCGCGCCTTGTTGGCGACACCCACTCATATGAATCATTGCGGCAATCAGGGTAAATTGATCATAAATTCACATCTCCGAAGACGAACACACATTTGTTATTTTTACTGCACTGGTAACCATTTAGAGAAATTCCGACGCACCTGAAAACAACGTATGCGTAATCCCAAGGCTTAACGTGACTATTCGTTCGAGCCACTTGCACTTACCACAAATTAATTATTTGTGGCAAGGAAAAAAATGCAACGCGTCGACAAATGGAATTTCACAAAAACACATTACATAATCTTTAAAAAAATAAAAATTTTGTACGTATACTTGCTTGCTGTGGCTGCTACAGCAACCAACAACGCATTTGCTTATATTGCGCGTAGCCTTCTCCCTGCTGGGGCTACATTTTCAGAATTCAGTCCCATTAATTGATATTCATGAGCAGTCGACGCTAATTTAGCACGGCGTCAGGTAAATACGAGCATAAGGAAGCAACCAGTTTCTGTTTCTCTCTTTAATTACTTCTTGAGGAAGTACTGCGAATCAGAAATTGATTTCTAGATCGAACTGCACCGTTGGATTACAGTGTCAAACCGCATAACCACGAATAGACTTTAATTTATTTTTGTTGTAAAAAACAGTTATTGTGCTCAAAGCTCAAAGAATTGATTACAAGTCCGTGTCATAGTTTTATTTTGAGACGCCTGAGAGATCATTGCCGTTGTTTTTGTTATGGAAATTACCGAAACAGTGTTGCTGAGATTATGACCGCATTTCAGTAATTGGGTGATAAAAGATTAGTCTTTAGTCTCACAGGTTTAACGGTTTCATTAAATGTTAAGCAACTCTTATACAAATGGAGAATGTCAGAGGATAGCTTACTACAAATACATTAAATGCCAATTGTGACAATATTCTAGTGTATTTTACAGATGCTTTTAGTATTCGTTGAGGATGGCTGCAACAAATAACAATTCCTACTTTCGCTTTCTATTTAAAAGGACTTCAATATGACATGAAGATATTTCTGGTTCTGTGAGAATGTTTATCGAATATCTTGGTTTAGGAGATAAAACGATTGGTTTTGGCACTTCAAATCTTAGTAATTCAATGTAGGACTAATTTCTTTTAAGGATTGCTGGGACCATAAGCAGGATTTAAAAATAAAGAAAAATTCAAGTGGCTATTTCTGATTCAACCTGCTCCATAATAAATTATAGAGACGTGGGCTGTGGCGTTGGGCAGATTGTCGCGATATCACAGCCTCACAGCCAGAATCCTCCATTAAATGAGTTCTTAGTCAGTAAAATCGATTACTAACCGTATCTCGTAGATTGCAGATTTAGGCTGCTGTGACGCACGAATTGTCTTCAGCAGAATGATTCAACTCATAAATAAAATTATAATCATGTTTGTGACTACGTAATAATAAATTATAAAAATAATAATAGACTTTTCTAGTAGGCTTCCTTGTTTTCTTATCATACAAAAAAAAGAAGAAAAAACGGGAGCCGCAGTACGTCGTCGCGTTGGTTACATGCCCTATTCACAGGTATGCATTGGATCAACATTTCCTCTCTGGTAATAGGAAAAAAAACTCTTTTTGTCTACGGCAAATGGAGCAGAACATACTACAAAAAAATAAAACTTATAATTAGCTCACTGATAGCAGCGGAAAAAATATAACAAAATTTCGCAAAACACAACAAACGAAACGTCAAAGCAAACGCAAGTTTTTTTTCTCCTTGCTTTTTTCACTGATTCCTCCTCACCACTGTGTGTGACGACACTTCGCAGGAAGGAGCCGAATTTTTCGGCTAATCTTTTTCAATGAAAACGTATTCCACTGGCACGGATATTCTGCGGATTTTTTTCGTGAACACTTAAATCACCAAATTGTTGAACAAATAGAATTAATTATTGAAATGGAGGGTCACTAAATTTCACAGACTCGCGCGTTGAACATGAGAACCGCGAGTTCTTAACCGACTGTACAACATAATCTCAATGCTCGATTTTTGTGTTATTGTTACTAGTACTTACTACAAAAAGTTCCATGAGTTCCACAGTGTGTGGATGTGCTGAATACGAACTACATAGATTCCATTGAAAATGTATCATCGTTGACTTAAGGTAAGGTTCGTTCAGACTGTTTCAATTATCCTCCTTTTTCAATTTTACAATGCTTGTCAGATGAATAACTAATCATTTTTTTTATACAACGATTATCTTCAAATTCTGTATCGTTTTTACAATCTACGAAGCATATTATAGCATTGCCATTCATATAAATTCAGCATAAGACGTAGTAAAGTAAATGTTGTGCGATTTGAATACATTTATTTTCCGTTTCCTGTGTGCTAAGGGAGCAGATTTATGTTTGTGTTAATAGACGATGTGAGCAGTTTCCAGTACTTCGCAAAAATGAATTAAAGGCAGCTATAACGAATGAAACATATAGTGTTTGGGATCACAGTTCTTTTAATCTTCATTATATAAATAAAACAATACCCGTTGTAGTTTTTCTGCAGAATCGGTGGGAGAAGTTTGACTTTTGGTATAATGGGATCTGAATCGAATAAAGAAGAATTATGAAAATCGGTTAAGCCGTTTGGAAGTTATGCTGGAACAAACATCTATATAAAAACAGCATATACGTTACTAAACATTTATTTTCAATATGTTAACGTTAAGCGTTAGAACTTCTAGCGAATGATCTCTTTTTGAAATTGATCGGTGGGGTTCTGTATAACGAGGAATGTAATTTTGCCGTCTCGACTCACTAGAGCCTCGTGAAATTTAGTCCTTACTCTCAAACAAATGATGTCATCCTGAACATTCAGATTTTGCACCACTATTTTGGCCTTTTTCATGAGCAGCTCAAATTGTCCTGAGTACTGCAAACTCCGTTCATCATTCATCGTCGATTTTATTGGATTTCCAGAATCGTTTATCACTATTATGTCCATTATATCGGGTTTTTGCTGGATCTGGCGAAAAGCATGATCCACGTACCGCCGGGTCCTTTTCATCATTTGTTCGTCGTCATTCTACATAATGATGGAATATATGAATTAAATACAAAACCGTTAGCTGTTTTTATCATAGCAGAACCATAGGCAAAGTAGAAATAAAACAAATTAACAACCTGGAAACATTTAAGTATAAAGTTTTGTTTGCTCCGAAATGGAATTTTACAATAACATTGTCAAATTCAGAAATTGTATTGTAAGAATTCAATTGAACTAATAAATTTATATACATACATATATAGTAATTCTCTATGAATATGATACAACATTATTCAAAACATTTACCATATTTTAACAATATTTTTTTCAGTAGTTTTCGAATTGAAAGGCGAAAGCAATCCAAATTACATCTATCAGCTAATTGTCGAACAAAATATATCAGGCTTCTATGATTACAATCCCAAATCTAGATGCTTTTATAATTATGTACAAAATTATTTATTCAAATACACAAAATTTTCCACAATGTTCCACTTCTAAACCTGAACTATGATGATGGTGAACTCCTTATTGACCCCAGCAATATACTCCCCTTTTTTGGTCTTTAACCGCAAGAACCTGAGGTCGTTTGTTGGGTCGATGTGCCGGACGGCGCTGTTAGCAACATCGCCCAACGTCTTAATTTGATTGATAATGACCTGAGAAGTATTGTTGTCGTAGTCAGAGTGTTGGATCTGTCCTCGCTGATCGGCGATTATCACCGAAATCGCCGAAAGTTCCCGAACTCTTTCAAGTACATGAATGTTCTCTCGAATAATATTTTCTAGTGAGTTCTGCTATTCGTTAGTTTGAAAGTTTTATTAGAAAGAATTTATCTTACCATTTTGCTGTTAAAAAACTTGATTAGGAATTGATGGCACCTGAAGAAAACTGCAATTGTTTTTAAATTCGCTTGACTACTAGATTACCCACAGAGTACAAGATTAATGACAATATTTAGGTTTTATTTAGTTTTTAATACATACAAAATAAATAGAAAATTGGCAAACCCAGTTGGTTATAAACATTTTGTCAAATAATTTCTGTAATTCTGGATTTTTTTACTAATTTTGTGAGTATCCCCGATTAGTATTAATCTGTAGGGTTTTGAATGACGATCAGAATGAAATCCTTATCGGGGGCAACCATGATTTCATGCTTCTTCGACCGTATTCGGAGGAACGTTAAATCATTCGATGGGTCCAAGTCTCTGACTACACTGCGGGCTTTGTCCGCCAACTGGCTCATCAATCCAGCATATTGCACTGTAGTCGTGTTATCCAGTGTACTTTTAACAGGAATACCTAAAAAAGTTATTTAGTTTGTTTATAATTTATTAAAACTATATTCACTTCACATATGATGATGGTGCATGTTACTAAATTTCACACCACAAACAATAAACAAGATACGATTAATCGATAAACTACCAATTTTCCTATTTCATTTACTGCTAATCCACACATGTATTTGCATGTTTGCTTTATCTCTCAAGACTGGAATTGCTGATTGAAAATAAATATCAATGTTCTTACCTTCATTGTTCACTACAATCGTCCCGACAACACCCTTATGTGACTGGATACGTTTTAGAGTCTCCTCAACTTCTTGAGACTAAAATTCCAATAAGAAAATATTACCAACAAAATCTATTGTGATTTCTATAATACAAGCAAAAAGCGTACCATTTTCGATAGAATTTATTATTGAAATTTTCGTCTGAAGAATTTGTAAATAAAGTAAACACTATCCAATCAGCCCGTCAATTTGAAGACTCTTGTGGATTTACACTTAAAGTTCTGAACGGAAGAAAATTTCCCGTAAAATTTCCTTGGCGTGTGTAATTTTTCCACCTCTTTTTAATCTAGAAAAATTGAAATGTCCCGACAAAGGGGAAAGTGTGAAATCTGACAGATTTGCCCTGGGCTTCTCAGTTGAGAAGCCAATTTTTCCGTGAGAATCTCAACTGAGATTTTTCTAAAAAACTACTGAAAATACTTGAAATGGAATTAGGTGGGACTGCAGGTAGTAAAGAAGTGAAATCCCTAAAAATTATAATCTCCCCCATTCAATAAACGCAACATGAAAAACACGTTTTTGCAAAAGTTGGCAGAGAGACAAGGTCTGTGTCTATAAAAATTTCTCGAATCCGGTCGAAATCTTGTTTTTCGAAATTTACGGAGGGAATTTTACAATTTGCCTCGTTTTATTTGTTTATGCCCTCCGTTGATTTGTTTTTAATTGATTTAAATGAAATTTCCCTGATGGGAGGGAAAAAGAAACAGAAAAACCTGGGAGGGGACTAAAAGATCTGCGAGTAAAGTGAAGTTGGTCACATGTCAATAAAATTTCAGGTGGTGGCCATCTTTGAAAAAATGTAAATAAAAACGTAAACAAAAGAAAAAGTACATTTTTTTTATTTTTTTATTTGAAAATTATTTTCGTTTGAAAAGAAAATTTTCTGAAGGCACATAATAAACAATAAAAACACCATTATTTCAATAATTACCTTTATTATTATTTTTATACGTTGTTTATAAGATTTTTAGAGTTACATTATCATTTCTGGTTTTATACCACATCCAAAAGTATATTAACGTTGAATTCTATTATATCGTTTAGAGTTACATTATTAACATTATTATGCAATTTTCAAAAAATATGTCTTTCTTATCTAAACTAAAACCCACCCGGTGTGCACTCTCGCCACCACCCGCGATGTATCCTTCATCTTTTAAATATTATTACAATTACATAATATATAATCATTATTCTTAATTATTACAGAAACTGTACAGGCAAAAATGGTAATTTACTGACATGAAGCGAAGGATTTGTTGGTCTGTAATTAAAATAAAGTGAACGAAAAACAAGAAAAATGAATTACTCAATTAGTTGGAACTATTGAAAAATTTAAATTTCAATAATTATTATTTATATGAGTACCTTACAAATAATAAATTAGTTGCTGGACCGTGCATCCGATTGCTTCCTTGCACCTTTTGATTTGGATTTGCAGTCTCCGATACTGTTGTTGTTAAGCCAGTTGTTGAATTTGTTGTCGATTTTCCCAAATTGTTGCTGTGTCCAGCCGATAGCAAATTTCACCTATTCACATGCATACGATGATTTGTATTTGGTGCTGAATTTGTTGCTGGAATTGATGAACCCGTATTCACTTAAATGAGGAAGAAAATCGTAATTTTTATGTAATAATTGCTTAATATTATTCAATTATTTTAATTATTCCAGGCCTCATAGAATTCTTAACTGTAATTTCCAAAAGAAAAAGTGAATAGAACATTTGTGGCGATCACTCTAACCGACTAAATCACTCTAACACTCTAAATTCATAATTTTTCCGGTTGTTTGTTTACAAGATAAGAATAAAACGGCCAAATGATCGATACAGCAGTATTAAAATACAATACAACGGAATTTTAAGTAAACAGTTAAAACTTCTTTGATTTCTAAAGGACGCTTATGAAACAACTTAAAATAGCAATATTCACGCCATATAAAGCAAATTCGGCTGCGTTAATTGCTCTCAAACTTACACATTGCATTTATTCTTTTTTTTTAATTGTATTTATATTTTTTTTAGTATTTTCCTAATTAAAGAATAAATAAATTTCAAAATGTTATGTTAATGTTAAATTGATTATATAATTTCTTTTATAGTTGTTGTTTCTTCGATGTTAAGTATTTGAACCGAAGAAGTTGTTTTATTCAGTACACATTTATTATTAATAATTGTTTTCAATTACCTGAATGAGAATCATGATGTCATTAAATAAATTTTATTTTGGTTTTATATCTTTGTTTTCATTTATCCAGGGAATCATTTATTTTCATACTTTCTATATAAATATATATGTTTTTGTTTGTTTGGTAAATATTGCTTCCTGCAAATAGACTCAGCTTCTTGTTTTGTTATTATTAATAATTATTGAGTTCCTTGATCGTGAATGTTAAATGTTAAAAACATCGTTTATTTTTTCGGTTTCGGTGGTCCTCTTCCTGTTATGGGAAAATGTTTTTCAATTAACCAAAAAATGAGAAGTTAATAAAAAAAACGAATAATTTATGCTCCTTGGTCAGAACTTCATTTTTTTAAAGACTTTATTTGCATATTGGAATATTTTATAATCTTCAATGTCATTATAATTGTTTAAATTGCCATATTTAAATGCTATTTTATACTTTACTAATATTAAGCTTTTTTAATTTGTTTCATTTTATATTTTATTTTCAAATAAACAATAACCTTAGGAAATTGTGTGGGTGTGTGGTAATTGCTCACTGTTTTTTCCACAAATCCTTAATTTGTTTACTGTAATTGATGTTTATAACATATTCTGTATCCTGAATTTTGTTTATCTTGTACAAATCATGTCTTTTGGATCATTTATTCAAAGAACTCACATCAGTTTTTGTTTATTCCCGTTTTAAAAACATGCAATTACGGTAACGGTATTATTTTATGTAGTCTTTGAAGTTATTTATTATTTTACACACCGATTGTTTTTTATTCCACTCTTTGTACAATATTAGTGAAATTACAAGATTATTTTATGAATATATTTAATGCTTTATAATATTTTAAATAGCAGTCAATCTCGCATAACTCGATTCCAAATGATTCGATAAATGGTCATTTCGAAACGTCTTTTAAACTCCAATAATCGTAATATTCGATTAATTTTTTTTTGTCCAGCACATCGAAATATTCGAGACTGGCTGTATTAAGATTAAGTTTGATTTGCTACAATTTAATTTCATTTATTTGGTTTTCCGGAATAATTTCGTTTCTTGCTTTAAATTCCACACATAAATTTAACCCTTAACGGTCCAGAAGTATGTTAAGTTCACATGCAGCCAGGCTCAAACCATTGTTCATACGGTGCACAAAAGCGCACGTGGGCAATATCGTGAAAAAATAACCGTTCACACATTAATAAGAAGCAGAAACAATAATGATGAACAAAAAAAATTATTTATGCCGCGAAATGCGCAGTATTGAACCGATAAGGGTTAATAATTCATTTCATTTTACGGTTTATTATTCTTCAATTCAATTAAAAAAACTACAATATTATTTCTATGTAACACATATCATGAGTTTCTGGAGTTTTATTATTAAAAAAATTATTATGTAATATGAATTCATTCTATTGTTACTGTTTAAAACAATTTAATAATCTCCACTTGAATTTTTTGAGGACAATGGAGTATTGTGAAAGAATGTATTTTAAATTAAGGCCTTTTAACGTGTAAAAACTAAGTTTGGAGATTTCTAAAAAATAACTTTTTTTTTAAATTCTTGATCCATACTTAATTCAGAGCCCATTTTTTCAGCTAGTACTCATTATGTGCACTTTTTTGTACATCGAAAACAACTATTGCGTTTTTTTTTTAAATTAAAATGCTGCACAATCAGGCTCTGAAGTGTTTCCACTGTCCTCTCGATTAAGTTCAACATTCGTGGACTTTATCAATTGTTTATTTTGTTCTCTTTTTGTTATTTTAAAATTCGTGAATATTATTTTTGGCAAGTATGTTTTGTTTTGTTCGTTTTTTTACTGACTTATTTTGGTCTCGAGTACGGAGCACTTTTGTAGCGAGCTTCACGGGTACTGTGCAAATGTTTTGAGCCGGCTGACATCGTTGCCGTTGGCAAGTCATCCTGACGCCTCGATGAATGGTAATTGCCACCCGAATTATTAGATGATGGCTTCCACGGCGGTCGCTGGGAACCAGGTGCACTTGGTTTAGCTATAATTTTCGTTTAATTTTTTACTTTCAATTTTTTAAATTTAATACGATGGGTTTTTTACGTTTATGTTAATTTTCATTTAAGAATTAGTTTATTTTTTACACTATTTGTTTTTTTTTTGTCTTTTTTTTAATTTTAAATAGTTCTCATTGTTTTAAACATTCATATAAAATTTATGGGGATGGAAAATTTTTTAAAGCACTTCAGTTGTTGGGTTTTTTTTTTTAAAACGTAGAAAATAATATATTTTCAAAATTAAATGAAATAAAATTTAAAATTTACTTAAAATTCCTTTTTTAAGACTGATAAATATATATTGTTGTTTTTATTTGTTGGTAGTGTTACATGAAGAAGCATATTGCAGGAATGAACAAACCATATTTAAAAACACATCAACAAAAGTGGAAAGTACTTACCCTGCGGAGGTTGGTAGTTCGACTGCTGATAATATTCGCGTCGATATTCGTGCGGTTCATACTCTTGTGAATCGTAATTACCGCGATTTGAAACCACCGGCGAATGGCTGTAAGAGTAGCTGTCATAAGTTGGAGATTCATATGCAACCGGATCCTCATAATGTCTGTTCGAACATCATTGAGGAGATCAATTATAATTTTTTAATGCTCTTTATGGAATAAGAAAGATCATATTACCGATATGATTCGTCCATAGCTGTTCGGGCTTTTTCTAGTATCGAGAGGACTTTCTGCTTTGGTGGCATTGGGTTTCGAGTTGGTGGACCAGACTGCGGATGTGATGAAGGCGGTGGAGGTCTGAAATTACATTCAATATTAGCCGACCTCACTTGGACATCACGTCATTGTAAACTAACCTGTAACCTCCGTACGAAGGTTTCTGCCCAAGAGGTCCTCCAGGCTTTTTATTTGGAATTATTTTCCCTTCGTTCTCTGGTTGATCCATTAGTTCACGCAACTGTTCCTGGCGAATCATATCATTGCTGTCTGGTATCAAATACTTTCGAAGCTCTGCCATTGCATACGCAATTCGGGCATATGCTTCTGCTGGCGGTGCGATTGTTGACACTTCAACGTGCAAATCTGCATTCAAATGGGCATATTTGGGATCCATCGAGGAGCGAAGCTCCTCTTCTTTAACTCGGTCCTTCATGGAATTTCGACCCAGCACCGTCATTTTGCACAATGTTTCCTCTTGGAGGCGACGTAAGGAATTTCCCTTGGGTCCAAGAAGTTTCCCGACGAAATTAAACTGAAATGAATGGGAAATTTTATGGAATCAATCCTGACGATTATTGGAAGCAAATTCTGCAGTTACCTTAGGATGCTCTCTAACTGGCACACGAACTTTCTGGGAGACCTTAATTGGTTTTTCTCTATAGACGTCGGCGTATTTTAGCTCACGGGCTGGTATTTTGCCTGTGGTCTGAACCTTTTCAATTTCTGTAAAGATAATAAAATATATCATATTTAAAATGTATATTTCAAAGACCTTCAGCATAAAATTAATCCGGCTGAGCTGACCTATTTATGGTGACCTCAAAGAGACAACCCAAATTTTACAATTTTATTGAACTAAATGCAACCAAACAAAAATATTCTCCTCAAAACTAAGTTAAACCAGCAGGAATTCGGTATTTTTCTATTCATCTTGGAGCTCTTCGGACGTGGGCGTGCGACAATCTGTTCAATATGACACCCTCAAACTCTGCCCGCTTCTCTGGCTGTTAATTTAATTACAAAAATACGCTTGCCATTGTGCCTTCACTATTTCAATGGTGACTAAAAATAAAACATCGACAGTTTGTTTGGGTATCAGAAATAGCGAATGGTTGGCATTGAAAGATCACCAGCGGTCCATCCTGTTCCATTGAAAAATGGGACAACCACCTGCCCGGTGCTTCTGGAGCGGGCGAGAGCGATTCTGCGGCTCTGATGCAGTTGCTCGTTACATAATAACACTAGATATAGTTCATTTGATTGACAATATTTATTTTATAAACGCAGTTAAATTACTTTTTCTGGACAAAATGGCCGACACGCCATGTTCGGGAGCCGATGTGGCAAAGTAGTTTTTAAAGTTAATAGAATTTCTTTCTTACCAGAATCAAGAAGCCGCTCAGATATTGGAAATTTCTTATCCAGTCTGTTCTTTTCCATCAGACAGTCACGTAAATATTCCGCAACCTTTTCATTCAAGTGTGATCCATCTTCGTTTTGCGGCTCTTTCACGTCATCAGTGTCTCCACTTTCTTTGCGCTTGAAATCTGCATCTTCATCATTATATGAATAATCACCGTTTCCCTCGTATGACTCCGTCATTACTGCTTTTAATCTAATTTATCTCTTAAAAAAATATTGTTCTAAATCACTTTCCACCACAATATAATAATTTATCTCACTCGCGCATGCAACTCCTCGACAATAATTCTACACAGTTAGTTGGTCGTTGTTCCGCCAGGGGCGCTGTTGCATGAAATAGTAAATGTTTCTTGTTTCGCGATATAAGAAACTCAATAAATAATATATGTATTACGAAAAAAAAAAAAAAAAATTGGCATATTTTATAATTCGACCATATTTATTTGTTCGAACTTTTTTTGTCAAACACACACTGTTTTAATTAATAAAATGTATTTTTTCTACATATATTTTCTATATTTCTATTTCATATTCAAAATACATACCATTTTCTCTTATTCTAACTTTTTTTCGATTCCTCGGCGTTCAGCGGGTTCAGCACTGATTGTCCCTGGTGTTGGTCTAGGGTAAAATTATGGCACAAGAATTCTGCCATGTTAATTGAGTTCAGTGCATGAAAAAGTATTCACTGCCGCTCAAACCGTGACTGTCAGTCAAAGTGTCAAATCATATTAAAATTGCAGCAATCCCCACCATTTTCTGTTTCTTTTCCCCTCCCAACAGGGAAATTTCATTTAAATCAATTAAAAACAGCGTTAATTAAGTAAAACGTTAGGCAAATTGTAAAATTCCCTCCGTAAATTTCGAAAGCCACCTGAAAAACAAGATTTCGACCGGATTCGAGAAATTTTTATTGAATACGAGAAGCGTGAACACTAGAAGACCTTGTCTCTCTGCCAACTTTTGCAAAAACATGTTTTTCATGCGTATATTGAATGGGGGAGATTATAATTTTTAGGGATTTCACTTCTTTATTACCTGCAGTCGCACCTAATTCCATTTCAAGTATTTTCAGTAGTTTTTTAGAAAAATCTCAGTTGAGATTGAGAAGTAGATCGATCGGTGCTGTTTTCCCCCAGGAACCAGCGTTGAGCGAAGTAATAGAGTAAAAGTTTGCCACAAACAATACTAAATTGCGTTCCAGGACTTGGCAACTTGTCTCTCACTCAGCACCAAATCTAGTCCAGATCCTATGCAAATTGCACTCACTCACCCCAATCTAGTCCAGCGTGACAGCAGCTGTTTCTGACTCAAATTCGTTGGTCCACCTAGAAATCGAATTCAAATTCATTATTTCTCTGGTATTTTAATAACCTGTACTGTAATATATTTTTAATGTTTTTAATGAATATCGCCATCAGAAGATCGCATTGTTAAAATTCTGAAAATACTGTATTTATATTAATCTGAATAATTCATATTACTTGAATATGCCAAGTATTAATAGAAAACCTATGATCATAGAAAACATTTAACATTTCTTTAAAATTTTATTCGGCACGATACCGATAACTGTGGCAAATTACATTTTTGAAATTTTCCGAAGGATTTTGGGTCGCTGATCACGGGAAAAATAATTAAAAAAATCCCAGGTGGACCATTCAGGAGATATCCTTCGAAAAAGATTCAGTTCATGTGGCTCCCAAAATCTTTCGGAAACTGGTTTATTTACACTTATTTATCACTTTAAGGACCTAATAACAATGTACAGCTATTGTATTCATATTATTTATAAGACAAGCACGCATTCACATTATTATATGAATGAAAACTCCAATTTTAAGTAAAAGTGCGTGGAAAGAACAAAACCGAATGAACCGATTTGACAGTTGAACAAAGTTTGTTTTGAAACTGTTCGTGGTGCGAGTTTTAGTGAAAATGCGTAATTTTTACGCAAATTAATATAGAAAAAGTGCTTTTATTGTGAAAGAAGAACTCTACATTGGTTTTAGGTCTTTCAAGCAATAAATAAGTGTAAATTAAAGTGTAAATTAACTAGTTTCCTAAGGATTTTGGGAGCCAAATGAATTGAATCTTTTTCGAAGGATAACTCGTAAACGGTCCATCAGGGATTTTTTTAATTATTTTTCCCGTGATCAGCGACCTCAAATCTATCCGAAAAAATGCAATATTTAATTTGCCACAGTTATCGGTATCTCCCCTTTTATTCGATAGCTCTTACAATGTACTCCAATAGTTAATATGGTGGCTCATTTCAATTGGATGGAGAAAAAAATTAAAGCGGTTCTAATTGGTGAATTTCGCCTGTGATTGGCTATTTAGGCCAATGTTGATTTGTTTTACCGGAAAAATGACTTGTTTGAGAAAATATGAAATAAGTGTTTTTGTGAAAAATGTATCACAAGATCCAAAACCTAAAGGGATGAAGACGCGAATCCGGAGAACTGAAGGAATTTTTAATTTATGAATTGGTTTTGGACTCTTGGTTAATTACCTTGAAAATAGATCTTTGCACAACCGCGGGGCGCGGACATCGTAATAAACACCAGGTAAAGTTTATTGCAGATAGCAGAATAGCCCCATCGGATGCATCGCATCCCCGTGAATTGTGATTTGTTGTGAGACAAAGTCAGTGTGTGACTTGTGAGTGAGTTCATTCGTTGACGTTATCGCTTTTCCCGGAACATTTGAAAAATTTGCTTATATTTCGCAACTATTTCCCGGGTAGTTTTGCTCACTTTGTGTGACAATGAAAGTTCCGGAATCAGGATACAGATGCTTTTTATTAAGGTAAGTGCTTTTAGTGGTTTAAATTTCAAGTATGTTTTACGTTCTACCAAAATTAATATACCACATCTAGGGTATACAAATAAAAGATTTTCCCGAAAAAAGTGTTCGTATAATCGATGTTTTTTAATTAAATATATATCTATTGCTCAAATCCCATTTCTATATTATATGCTTGCTGGCTGCTCTTAACCATACTTAAGTAAAGTTAAAACTTAAAAATGAAGTTATAAACAAAACATTAGTAAAAACGACCATATCTACACTAACAATAAATATTGTATTAATTGTTAAAATATTTTTATTTTGTAAATAATATAATTAGCCTAAATCAATTATATTTACTTTCTGTATTAGCTTTTTTATTCCCGATGCTCAGATTTACACCATTTGGATGTACGGATTTTGTAATTTTACATTACAACTATAGTTTTTTTCAAATTTGTGTTTTTCTTATTTCAAAATAATGCGACTTTAAAAGGCAAATCTGGCATTAGTCTCACTGTACCATAATTAGTGCCAGCAGGACGAAGACCAACCGAATTTGAAATATGCGTGGTATAGTTTAAAAAGTTGGAGACGTAAAACGTTCTTCACTCTAACACCATTTCATACGCTGACAAACCCACTTTCATTTTCATAATATACATTCCTCTCATATTGTTACCGCTTGAGGCATTTTCCGTCCCATAATTAAAATTTTAATTGTTAATGAGTTTGGTGAAAAGGTATTATCAAGTTGTTTACAAGTTAATTTACGGTGAGATAAACTCCGAGGACAAAACTTTTTCAACTGAATATACTGATAGCATTTTAAAGTGTTTCACTGTTGCATTAAAGCGTTGCGATGTTGTACTTATATACATCCTTCTTGGCCGGTCGTTGCTCATTCAAGCTTTGTTGATTTTCCTAAAAACATAATAATATTACACTCCTCAGTTCGATCATGCGTTCCATCAATATGGGTTTATATCGTTACTTACTATGGGTTTATTGCACCTTTACTTCCAAAGATCACACGGTGAGTTTTATTACTTAACTGGCAGGTGTCCAACCGGTTACACCCGGGTCGGTGAAAATTATAATATAATGTATATCAGATTACATTTTGAATTTACAACTACCCCCAAACGCGACGTATATTACGTTTTAGAACGGTTTCCACACCAACTTTTGGCTGGGATTATCGACTGCCCTTCTCTGCTTCACTCGATTGGTCTTTACATTAATCACCGTCACCTTCGTTCTGTGCACCTCTTCCGTCCTCCCGCACTGAATACGGCAGTAATGAGTCATTGTCCAAAATGCTACGTAAAGCTGCCCATAGACGTCCAACTTGGTTGTCAACTAAGTTGCCAACATGCCATGTTGTCGACAATGTTGGTTGTCTGTGGGTAGGTTGACGGTTAAAAAATCATGTTGAACCCAATGTTGGAGTAAAATCAAAAATTTTTGATTTTTGTGGGAGGGGCCATAATGTTGAGGACAATGTTGTGACGTCTATGGCAAGGTTGACAACTTACTTCAGCAATATCATTTCCATTGAAGAATTTGTAGAGTGCACTTTATGAAGTAAACCCTCAATAATGCAGATGGATTGAATTGGAGAGTATGCTGGATTGGCGAGGGACCCGGAATATAGTATAAAATATTTCTATAATAAATATAGGCATTAAAATAAAGTTGTTATATCAAAAGAACGTCATTTCAGTAATAGCACACATTTTTGTCTGCAATATTTTGTTTCTGTTCTTTTTAATGTCGCCGACGGTAGACGGTCATATTTCAAATTTGCTTGCAATTGCGTTTATGACTCCCATAACTCAAATAATGAACAGGTTTGGTCACTCCAGGATTTTCAAAAAGTAGAAAAACATTTTTCCCCTTGATATTTTCAAAAAGGTTTGGCAAAAAATTATTGACGTAGGAAATATCTCTATAAGTATTAGCATTTTCAATTCAGGTGCTGCGCCCTCGATTATTTGTGAGCGTTTTTTCTGATAATTATTCTTAACTACTGAAAACTTTCAACGCGTTTTTCTCAAAACCGCATTTTCCAAACTGGGAGAACTCAGAAATCAGCGGCAATTCAGTTGAGAGCTAAAATAATAAAACGTGCTGTCAGCATAAAATTTTGGAAAAAGTGATGTTGACAACCAAGTTGGCAACTTGATCATTCAGTCTGTAGGCTCAATCGCAACCAAGTTGGCAAACCTAGTTGACAACCAAGTTGGTAGTCTATGGGCCGCTTAAGGCAAACTCGCTCCTTTCCTTCGACCTGCACCATAGCAAAGACACGATGTAAAATCTAGTTGACTAGCATTGGGTTGCTTACTTCCGGTAACTCCCCTTTGGTCAGAATTAACCCGTCCCACCTTCCTCCTCACTGGTTTCTATGTTGTTATTTTTTGTTTGTTTAGTAGTTGTTTTATTAATAAGTATTTTAGCTTTTCTAAGTGAATAAATAAGTAAATTCCCGCACAATAAGTTTTTTTCAGTCAAGGGTGGTTTTGGCGGGTTGAATTAGTAGTTTCATTGAGCTTTTTTTCTAACCAATAAGGCGAAATACCAATTTTTATGAAGTATTACTTCAAAAATGGCAGATTTTCATACAAACTTTCATCCCCTATTTGACCGACTTATGGGTGGAATTTCAAAAAATCCTGATACACGTGTTTATTTATGTATTTCTAACAAAAAGCCAAATAACAATTTTTACGATTTGTTTGCTTCAAAAATGGCGGATTTCCATACACACATTCATCCCATATTTTACCCCCTTACTGGTGGAATTTCAAAAAACCGGTTCTTAGTGAGCACCTACGAGATAACTTGTAGAAGTATACAAAATTTCATGGAAATCGGTTCAGCGGTTTTCGAGAAACAGTGATCAGTCAGTGGGTTTTGGATTTTATATGTATAGAAGATAAAACAATAACATGAGAGATCTTTGTGGTATCAAATATTTCAATTACCGTCCCATATTTCAATACTTCAACTCGACTAATCAAAAAAATGTTTTTGAATATTTTAAGATTTAATTT
Organism: Leptogaster cylindrica; assembly: GCA_963082835.1. Lineage (NCBI taxonomy): Eukaryota > Metazoa > Arthropoda > Insecta > Diptera > Asilidae > Leptogaster > Leptogaster cylindrica. The sequence continues at coordinate 51,444,114 of OY720105.1, forward strand.
TGTGAAATTAGCAACCAGGATTCCAAAAGTGCAACAACGTTTACGTTTAAAGATTATTCAATTTAATGTAAGGCCATAACTTTCAATCATCGTGCTTGGGTTGGTCTCCACGTCTTAGTTCGATTTGTCCTAATTATGTTCAGGACTTAAAAGGTAGTTTATCCAGTTCCCTTGAAAATGAAAAACAAACTTGTTGCAGTTCTTGATTTGAATGAACTTTCGTGTGCTGGATCTTGTCTGCTATCGAAATCGAACGTTCATAGCAGTGTAGCTAGGATATACATACCATACAACCTATATTTGAATGAACCCAGTTGATATGTCTCCTTTTATTTAGTAGGTCTATGGTCTATCTTTGATCGGCAAACATCGCATCATAAAAATAATCAGAAATTGAAATCGAAGTGTGGCAAATATCGCATCATAAAAATAATTAATCAGAAATTGAAATTGAAGTGCGACCACGATATATAACAATATGGCAATGGCAACAAAACAACATCAAGTCAATTACTTAAACAGTAAAATCCTGCAAATGCTACAATATAAAATGTTATTTCATTTCAGCTCGACACACCGGTTCATAAAACGAATATTTTTTAAATGCTACCGCTCCTCTGCCTTTAGTTCTTGCGCCGTCGCCGCCGCGCTGCACCGTATAAATATTGACCAATTTATGGAAATTTTCTCGAATGTTCTAATCCTTTCACTTTGCATCAACAGTGTAAAAACCCGGTAAAAAATGGGGCCAAGAGTTTCCCAACTTGCTGATATCCTATTTCATATGGAGTGCATGTTTTGGTCACAAGTCGCGTCGCTTCGGGGGAGAAGGGCGGCTAAACAACCCCAAGCCACTGGCGATTTGAAAATTATTTACCATCAAACCTGCCATGTTCGCCACCATCAAAGTGTCGCGCGGCATGTTTGCTTGATTGTAAATGCAAACACAGCTTCTATAGTAAATCAAAATCGATATTTGTCATGTCATAAGAGAAACTTGCTTCATAAGTGGAGAAAGAGCACTTCTGCTTCTGGTGTTTGTAGATTGTAGAACTACAGTGAAGGGATCTGCATATTTATGATCGTCCTTTGAGAGAGAAATGCTTTTGGGTTCTTCGCCATTTTTGGATTCTGTTATATTTTTGCAGATGTGGAGTTGAAACGCTTTGCGCAATTATCACAGACACATCTGCTACATTTCCCAATTTTCGATGTGTTTATTTATGGCCGAATTCTCACAGGATACCTAGGAGAAAACGCTGAAATGTAATATGCATTTGACTAGTTAAGCACGTGTATTTATTGATTTGTTTAATGGAAATACATTTCCACGTTATTCTCATTGTCAGTTAAATTTAATAGAATATTATTGAAGGATCAGCTTTGATGTTTTTTATTCTAAAAATGGATTTTAATCTTTTTTCTCATTCTATATTATTGATTATTCTTCTTTTTGTGATTCCTCCATAGTTTCTGCAGATTAATTCGGAAATTGAAATATCACTTTCCTCAACTTTAACGAAGAGAAAAAAACCCTGAATAAATAAATGATAAATGTGATTATTATAAATTAAAGTTCAAGGCAATTGAAAGTATTATAAAAAAAATTGACTTCTTTAATTATAAACTTTTTTCCTAGAATCTGCGTAGCAATTTACCATTGCTTACCTACCTGACGTGTAAGTCAAGGATAATGACAATAAATTGGACTCTTTCATCCGCAAATGCCCCATAAACGGGCTGGAATCCTTTCATTATCCAGTTGATGTTTTGTGAATTTATTGTTTCGGTTCACATATCTTGGTTCGTGGATAAAATAGAAAATAAAAAAAAAATAAAAAAATACGTAACAGAAAATCCACAAAACACTAGAAATGACTGCAGAGAAGTTTTGCGGAAAGCTTCAGGCACTAGTGAACTTGTGAAAGGATATAATGATGGCTTAATGTTTCAATGAGTAGTGGATGGGGAATAAAATGAGCGAACAAATTTTTGCGCTATTGTGGACAATGCTGTGTTGTTGCAATTCGTTACAAACACATTATGCAAAAAAAAACAGAACTCTACGTCAGGGGTAAATAATAAACAAAGTCACGGGACTGAAAAACGCACGGCAAGGAACACACCCAAATTCACATACAGAGAATTTTTCTTTGCACGGAAGGGATACATGGGAGGGATATGGTAAATGGTTTATGGTAATTAAAGTGGTAATTCCCTTTGCGATATTCAGGACTTCAGGAGTGTTGAGGGAGGCAGTGGAAAGATTATTTTCCTTTCTTAAGAACGTGCTTCGCATAAATCAAACATTCCTGCCTGTTCGATTCTCACGCATTCTGCCGAGAAATGCTGATTTGCCTCGAGTTTCACACTTGTTAATTGTTATACACTTGTAATAATAGAATTGTTTTTATTGCACCATTGTGATGTAATTCTATGAATTCTTTAATTCTTTCAATTCTTTTCACTAGAAGAAACATGAATTAATCATTTTCACCATTCAGTGTTTCCAAATTCACAAAACTAAGAAAAAATGCAAGAAGAGTTTCAGCTTAGAATCTTAGATAGAGTTTTTGACTCATTGTCAGGATACCTAAATTCTATTTTTATTTCTGTTTTGGCTTTCTGTTCAATGCGCTTTTTCGCTCCCCTTAAGCGGTTTCCGAAGTTTTTTTTTTCTGTTAATGATGTTTTTAATATGCCGATGCTTTTTTAATTAATACATCGATCATCTCGTTACATCTGTGTATGTATATCATAATGAGAGAAACTCCTTTCGCAAAAAGCTGAGTTCACCGGCTTCCTACAGCAACTTGCAATAGCTTGCATAGGCTCTTCACTTGACGTTTCAGATTATCCAAAAAGACAAACAACACCACCATCCTCACCTCAAAACAAATAGATTTTCTTTTATTTTTGTGTTATTTTTCGAAAAATTCCCATAGACTCTAGTTCTTTTTCCAATGCAAAATTCATATTATTCAAATTCGCCGGCCCAATTTTAAGTGTTCTGATGCTTTGCCAGAACTTTGGGAATCGTGATAATGTTCGATTATTTTTCAGTTCGAAATTATGAGTGTTTCTCTACATGAGTGAAACGATGTCGGAAATTTTTGTTTATAAGGTTTGAATTTTTTAAGTTTCAAGTAGATGCCTCTCAAATGAAGGAGTGTTTCTTGTGGCCTATTTTTATATTTTGTTTGTACTGAATCGGACAAATAAAATTTTTGAAATTGGCTAAACAATCAATTCCACAGTGTTTAGTCGATGAAGTAGGTATATTTTGTTTGCCTTTTCATTTTATTAAAAATTTTTCCTCTCTGTTCTTGTTTAATAAACTTTGTGGGATAAATTAATTATTAGCAGTGAATTTTGTTGCACAATCAGTTTCTTCTAAAGTTTCTGACATCCGAAAATATTTTATTTGCAGACTATTTTTATTTGAATATTGTAATTATTATACATGCAACCCTCGAATTCCAAAACGATATTTATGTAGATACTTCCGCCTAAAATCTTTGTTTCCAGTGAGGAAAGATTTAGTTAACAAAGAGGGCTTTATTGTAGGTACTTTCGATAATGTTGAAATTTTTACCCAAAAAGTCTGACATTCCGCTCCATATCCTATTGATGTACCTTCAAGTTTAGTGCATGGCATTCAAAGAACGGTAGCCTCGAAATAATCCGCAATAACCTTCGAGATCCTTCTGTAAAATTACAGTCTTTCTTCCGCCCTTGTTTACATGGTTAACAAACTTTAATGGCATTTGCAAGTATTTAGTCGCGTTAGACGGGGTCATTGCTTCGCCCTACGCCAAATGCTTGTTAGTTGTTGTTAATTCCTAGCCTCACATCCGACCAGCAAGGTCCTTCCCTCCAATCTCTTTTGGCCCTCTTCATTTAGAACCAAAACCAGCCCCAACAATCCTAATTAACATAAATTTTATGTGGGTTAAGAATTTCATAGCTTTTTTGTTCAATTCATGAATTGATATTGTTCCGCTAAATCTTCGGGTTAGTGATCCAATAGGGAAATGGAAGGGAGTGTTATTTATTATTCCCCCCGATTCAGCGCCCCGTCGTGTAGAAGTGCCGGGATCCAGTCCGGAATTACGCACTGAATCTGACAGGCGTTCTGAAGTCCTTTTTCGCCATTCGCCTCTACCTTGGCCTTATTTTCTGCCAGATTAATGTCGAGAGCTTCGTTGATGGCTTTGTTTGGCTCAAGATTCAAAAATTTTACCGATCACTCTCGTCGTCCTCCGTCCCTAAGAAAGAGAGAAGAAACGCTAGATGAAAAAAAAGTAAATAGGAAATTTCGGGTTATCAGTGACAAAGATCCAGGCCGTTCTGTTAGTTTATGGGCACTTTGTAAGTGTTAAGGGATAAGTGCTATCTGATTAGATAATTCAGGATGAATTCCTCCAGGGTCACCTTAGACACTCTCTGAAATATTCACTGAGGCCCTGTAAACTTCCCAACATTACTGTATTCCATATTCCCAGTAATCGGGATAGAAAAAATAAGAAAAAAAATGAGTAAAGAGTTTTATCGTCGAACTATGGCCGCTTGTCCAGGAGGCAATTTTCGGTTCATCTTTACCAATGGCCTTCGGCAACTGTTCGTGCTCGAAGAAGTTATCCCAACAGCTTATATTATATATTTACGGTCTGGATAACCAGATATCTGCAATCACATCGCATATTTTATATTTCGTTACCCTGTGATTGAATAAGTGGAAAGTAGACTTTTCTTGGGTCAATGAGGATATTCGAAGTTGAATGCGTAAAAAAACATTGTTTCATTATCCCACAACCCACAATTCGATCAAATTGGATACAATTCGCAGATTTATTCACTCAATTCAATAGACTATCCCAAAAAACATGGTTAAGTGATGTCGACTAAAGTTTCTCTTTAGACAATTTATGCTACGTTTTCTCATACACATACTGTTTAAAATAAACGATAATTATTTTGAGTAGTTTTTACACAGGACACCAATTATTCTAACACGCTGTTGTAGGACAATTTCATCGTAGGCTATTTAGGGATTTTCACGAGGCTTCAGGACAACTTTCAGAATGAATGTTTGGCTCTTATCATCCGTTGGAATATAACGGCAATTTTTTTTATTGACAAACTTTACTTCAAGTCCTCGCGACGATGACCATTTGGAAACTTTTGTGTGCAAACTTTTATCTATCTTGACTTCTTCCTCTTGATTTCAATACTTTTTTCATTGTTATTGTTATTTCGTTAAAGGTGTCTATAATGTACGTCGCGATAGAATGGTTGAGTTTATCGTGCACAGTTTCTGGTTTTCTTTCCTTTTTTGCAAAGGATGCATTTCAGTGGGGTATGCAAGCGCTACTGATATCAGATATGAGAAGAATTTTTCAGCCATTAAAGATAATATTATAATATATTTTCAGGTCGACATAGCAGTTACTATTTTTGGGGTTTTATGAGACTTTTTGATATACTATATATTTTTAGTGGACATTTTTGTAGTTTTAGGTTTCTTCAGTGACTTTCCATTGATAAGAACCTACGGAATGTTCTGTTGTTTGCGATAACAATTTAATTTTGTGATAATAACATGTTCTTGGTCTACAATACAATTAGGGATTACAAGTATAAGTAACATGAAGTTTCAATTGTTCTATCCCCACTACAACCACTCAGTACAATTATAAAATACAATAATTATAAAAGCTGCTTAAGTTTCTTTTCGGATTTAATTGGAAAACTTTCGCTTTCTGCAGTCGTAAAGTAGCTCGTTTTCAAAAACAAGTCAAGTGTTCTTGTATTTTGAAAACATTTCAAACATTTCAACCCTTGGTATATGTTAGGGGGAAGGCAAGGCAAATGATATAATTCATGCAGACACGTAGGGCTTCCGAAAGTTGTTACCGATTTTCATCTACGGTTTAATATTATTAGCTTTTTCGCTATGTGTTTTCGGTGCTGACGCTTTAGGCGTCTTTTTGATGTCATAAATTGTCTAGCGAAGGAGTAAACAAATAAATCAATCCCTCGTTTCCACTCTTCGAGTCAACACAACATAGAAAAGAAGCTAACAGGTATGGGTGACTAAGGATACATAGATGTGACCATGTTTTGTTGTTACCGCTGCTGTTTTATGTTTAGTTATTACGTTTGTTTTATGACTCATAAAGATAAAATATTGCGATTGAATTTTGGAACCAAAAATACACTGTCATTTGACTTCATTTCAAAGAGCCACACACGAATTAAACATTTTATGAGTTTTTCGCTTGAGTCATTTATAAATAAAAATTTCTGTTGAAAACGGGATGAAATAATTTTATTCGTATTCCAGATGCTTGTAATAAAACTGAAATTTGGGAGGAAAAAATAGAATTCGTCTTGTAGATAAAAAAGTAGATTATGCCAAAAGGGTAAAGGTCGGTAGTATTCAGATGTAGAACGAATTGAATTTACAAAAAAAACAACATCAAGAGGATTGTTGTCTAGAAGAATGTAAACGAATTCCTATACAAAAAACAAAATAAATAAATAAATTATTAAAAAAACAAAAAACCCGACTGCATTAAGAAGTACCGTACCTATCAACTGAAAAGCGAAAAAGAAGTTATTTTTAATCTATAGAAATTTGTAAAAGTAATTATTAACACAATATGTAATGTTTATGTGTTCGATACCTCTTAAGCAAATAATAAAATATAGATTAATTATGTATTATATAAATATAAATTAAATGTTGGAAAGAATAGTGCAATCGGGGACAAGCAAATAATTTCAAAACAAATTTGTAGTAAAAAAGGGCAATGGGCAAAAACGGTTCAAATTACCACCAAAGACGAGACATATGTCATTCGATAGCTCTTATAATGTATATTTCTATAGTTAATATGGCGGCTCATTTCAATTCGATGGAGGAAAAAAATTATAGCTGTTCTAAATATTGAATTTCGCCTCTAGTTGGCTATTTAGGATTGATACCGATAACTGCAGAAATTCACTTCCAGATATCCTTCGGTTCAAGCATTTCACAAAACCGATACTTCTACTAAGGATATCTTGTAAACGGTATGGTTTAGAATTGTGTTATTTTTTTCCCGTGATCCCGTAAAGTCATTCGGAAATCATGAACAAAGTGAATTTCCGCAGTTTCTGATATCGTGCCTAAATAACTAATCACATGCAATATTAACTATTGGAGTACATTATAAGAGCTATCGAATGAGATACGTTTCGTCCTTGGTGGAAATTTGGAACAGCGCCCATACAAAAATGCCCATTGTCCTTTAAATATTTTCACTTAAAGACTACCACTTGGACTATTAGGTTGTCCCCGCCTGCAACATCCTTTCCAACATTTAAGTTATATTTATATAATACATTTATACATAATCTATATTTTATTATTTGCTTAAGAGGTATCGAACACAAACATTTCATATTGTGTTAATAATTACTTTTACAAATTTCTATAGATTAAATATAACTTGTTTTTTGCTTTTCAGTTGATACTTCTTAATGCAGTCGGGTTTTTCGTTTTTTTAAATAATTTATTTTTTATTTCATACTTTTTAGTTTTTATTAATAAAACAGTTGTTCTGTTAAATATTGCTAAGTAAGTAAATACGATAAAGTTAGATTAACAAGATAGAGGTCGAATAAAAGAAGAAATGAATGTTCTAGCTATACATATATTAAACTTTCGGCAAGATTTAGCAGTCAAGTTAATTGTACGAGTACTTCAATATATTAGTTTGTAGTGTTCAAATCCCGTAGACGTTGAAGCTCTTTTAAAGAATTCTCATCGTATGGCCGATTTAACAGCTTTTTGGAATCAAGGGTACTGATAGCAAAACCAGCTAATGTTTTTATTTGGCTAAGAGCTACGTAGGTTTAACCCTTTACAAAGACATGCGAACTAAGGTCTACAACGACCCTATCGAGAGTAGTTTGTGGACAGTTACAGCCCAACAAAGTATTAAAGGCAACATCCTTCGTTCAATTTTTCCTTGCCCCCGAAGTGCATCAAAGTTGACACTGCAAGGCTCGATCCGTACATCTACTCTTGGTTGATTACCTTTGATTGTAGGGTCATCAAATTTAATAAATACTACTTGCACTAGCTCTCCTGATTCTAATTGTTCTCTCCTAAGAGCAGGACATTCAATCCGTCGGATAACACACATAAGATTTTAATTGCAACGATCATCTATTTAACAGCGGATATGTATCAAATTGTGAAATTGAAAACAATCGTATAAATAAAGGATTTCTTATTTAATATAGTGTGCAGTGAAGTGTAAAAAAGTGATAAATGTATTCAAATGAACTTGTGGCGAGGTTTTTCGGTTTTCGCAAATAAATTTTGTGGATATAAATACGGCAAAATTCCGAAAAATGACATTGACTTTTTTCATCGTAAAACGTAATTTTTTCAAAAATTATATGAGTCCGACAACATTTTTTTGCACATCCTTGCGTTTTTAACTAAAATACATGTCTCCACAAAATTTCATTGAAATCCGCCACAACTCGCGAAACTCAACTTTAGCCAAAAACTCAAATAAATTCAATAGGTTTTTTTTCACAGATGTCATTTTGAAATAATGTACCCTATGTCACTCCCACAATTTAGACGAATATAATGACAACTCATTTGTTAAAATCCGTCAAGCCGTTTAGACTGCAGAGCGTCTGGTAGAAATATCTAACCCTCGAAAAACATAACCCTCCCTCGGCAGTCGGGTAAAAAGTAGGCTCTTCATTTATTTGATAATATAATTGTAGTGAGAAAATTCCTGGAAAGGTTTTTACTTTTTTTTTTGTTTATTTAAAAATGAAATATAATTTTTTTTGGTAATATAAGAAGATTGAAGAATCTCCTCTCCTATTTAAGACCTTCCGAATATACTTTATTAGGCCCTTATATATCGTTGGTAAGAATATTGTATTGAGGAAAAGTTGCAAAAGTGCACTTTGTCACTGCAGGCACCACGCTTCTGGTACGAACATTAATGGCAACTAAAAACTCATGAAGAAGGAAGGAAGGAAGAAGCATTTTTCAAAATGTTGCAACATAATTTTGCAGTTTAAACTTTTCGGCAATTTTCTCCACGAGTGGAGAAATAATAACGAATTTTGGGGTGGCAGCGCAACTTTGTATCGGCACAGAGGAGGAGGGTAGTGTGGGTATGTACCAGGAAAAATTCGCCTTTAATTTCCTTAAAAAATTTAAAGGGTTTAACATTGACTAAATTCGCTTACCATTTACCATCGTTGCTCAATTTGTGCTAAGGTAATGGCTTAAAAATGGTAACGTTGGACCATAAAAGTTTCTAATTGTACTGAAAAATAATAGAACAATTCCACGAAAAGTGAACGAAAGTGTTTAAAACCAACCATCACAATTCGGCCAAATGTAGCACAATAGTTAGTAGGGATTAGATACTAAAATGATTTTCCATGACATAATATTAATACTATAATCTATGTAGTTTAAAATATTTTCCCCTTACTTATTTATTTTACAGTTTCTGAGGCTGGGGAGTATAAGAACGGCTTTCTTATACGCGTAAACTTACGTGAGCGATTGCAAAAGCTGTGAGGACAGACCTATATTGTTGCGTCAACAAATATCATGAAGTTTTATTACATATAATATATAAAATATCTAAAATATATAATAATAAAATTATCAAAGATTTAAATTTGAGTATAAATGTATTTAGATTGGCTTCTGAAATACCTATCTACATAATCATGAATGGATTCATGATTTTAATCCAAACGTTGCATTGTACGGTTTTATGTTTTATGTTTTTTTGCTCGGTCTGCGCCAAATGCAAATAAACGTAATATTGAATATTTTATAATTTTAGTAATCGCGCGTTGTATAATAATTGAATCGTTTAAGTATTATTGAAAGGGCACAAGCACAAAACAAACGAAAATAAAGTTTGTGTACAAGTACAATGCATATTCTGTTTCTCTTCACTTTAGTACGTTCACTGCACAGAAAAAAGGGCATACTTTCCTTACTATAACTATCATCAACACACATTTTTTTGCTAAAAAAGGACTTATCTCACGTTAATTAAAAACGGCTAATATATAAAATTACGGTGAGCAGCAAAGAGAATGATTTCAGGCGTCAAATAAATTTTGTTCGGGATTGTGGATAGAAATAAGTGGTGAGCGATGTACCTTCAAATTTATGTGTATTTTCTGAATATAAATTTTAATAACGATATTCCCAAGCAGTGAGATGTAGTTGTGTTTTTCATTTTTGATAGTCGCTATCCCACCCCACGAGGCACGTTTTCCTGAGGCCTCATATTTGATGGTAATATCCTCAGAAATGCTGTGAAGAATCCACAGAATTCTTTTGATGCATCAACATGTTCGTAGGGATTTTAAGGGGATCCATTGATTGATTGAAAGGGCTCCAAATGACATTGGAAGACGGCAACCAATGAACGTAATTTGCTTACGTGAACACATTGCTCAGATCTTGTCAGGTGATTTTCACATTTATGCTGAAATTCCGTTGTAAGTGAATGATATAAAATTTTCATCACTTTTTGGAATGTGGGCAAGAGGGTAATAAGAAAGAGGATGAAATGTAAAAAAAAAACTAACCGGAATTCATTTTTCACGATAATAGATGTTAGATTTCTTGTAAGACACACGTAAAGTGTTTCGAAGGGCTGCTGTTGGAGATAAACATAATTTCGAGTATCATTAAGGATGCTATGTCAAAAATTTATATATTATATGGATGAAAATTTACGTTCGTATGTAAAAAAATAAAGTTGGTTTGTTCCTTCTTATTTCTTCTAAGTTCTTGCATAATTTATGAACGTATAGATAATTTTTTAAGGAAACAAATAAAAAACAAAAAATTCATTTGCGCTGATGTCATAAATTTACCTTAGCTGATCCCTTTATAAGGATTGTATTTTATCTCCCTGGGGTTGTAATAGAAAGTCTTCCAAACACTCAAAGCATCCAGGTAAACTCATCTCTAGACATGCAAAGTGGTTTGAAATTGCGTCAAAGACAAGCAGTTTGCGAGGATAAATATCCATCTTAAGCACGGCAAAACTCAAACAATTTTTAGAAAATGAAAACGGATGGAGGATTTCTATTACGTGTACGTTTACAGTGCCCAAGCGTGAATTAAAATGCTCCAAAGTTAAGTGTACAATCTTAGCGAGCCCTCGAAATAATCCAGAATTCCGTCATTCGCTGTTTCTAGCTGCCTAGACGATTTTAAAGATGGAAATATTTCGTGCCGAGAATTTCAATCGAAGGATTAAGGTATTGATGAATATATCATCTTGCACGACTTCATATTAAATCTGGACGAGGATAAGTAGGCGCAAAGATTTAAAGCAGCAGTTCTAGCGAAAGTATGTAAGCCTCCCGTGTTTGAGGAAGTCCGGGTACAATTTTTATTTTTATTTTCCCATGACTTTATAAATTCAAGATATACGAACGCAGGGAGGATTCACAGCAATCATTTAATTCAAATTGCACATAACGTAATTTGAGATGATTAATGATTATATTTAAAGTTTATTGTTTATTTATTTTAATCTCAAAATTACTTATCATTGAAGAAGTACTGGAATTATATTTTCTTGCAGGAGTTTTCCAACGGAAGCAATTTGGTATGAAATCGTTTTTGTGAGAAATAAAAAGCATTGAATTTCAGCTTGAGAAATGAAAGGAGATCAACACACAATCCAGTTAGTAAATCACTGCGGAAAGAACTTTAGAGCGCATCACAACTTATCTAGATGTGATGGAGCAGCGAATGATAAAAGACAAAAGTTTAAGTTACTTTTGTTTTATATTAAGTTAAGACTAATATTCCTCTGCAGAATACGATTTTCTACTGTAAGTGCGAATATTTTCTTTGATATTCCTGGAAGGAACATTGAACAACATTCATGAGGATTCTATTTCGAGTGTTTCTCTGCGGATCCTTCCCTTGTGTTATTTTTGTTATTTCCATTTTTAATATTTTTTCTTCTTTGAATGCAATAAAGCTTGGAAACGGGTCATATCTTAGAGTATGAAAATATGGAGGCGCTATAAGCCAAAAAAAGTGAAGTATTTTTCACGTATAGGTACTTTAGTGACGAATATCAACTGTGAAATCCGGCAGAATTAAACTTTAGTTTAAGCTGCCTATGCTCGCTTAACTAAGCGAAAACTTAAGTTTCAACCAAAGACTATATAAACATTAAGACGTCACAAGCTGTGAATTCAAGGGAATATGACAGCCGAAATGAGAAAGTCAGATGATTTTCCTTGCACGTTTTATTGACTTTAGACAATTGCGCTATTTTTCATTGTGCAAGAAAGATGACAGATTCGAATTTTTCTTAAATCATTATAGCAAAATTTCACAGATAATTTCATGATCTCATTATTTTGGTACCTAATGACAATTTATTGTTGAAGAGAAAAAGACAAAAGTCAACGTGGTGGATAACTAATTAAAGATAATGCTGAGTTATTCTTATTATTTCCTTTTTTTAAAAGGAAAATCGATTCAAAAATACAATTTTATTCAATTTTTATTAGGTAGGCATACCTAATACACCTATCCTATACATTATTATTGTCAAGTACCTTCTATTTTTTTTTTTTTTTTTTTAATAAATCAATTAGTTCTTTGTCCAAAAGATTTTGCAATGATTATTGCAATATGAGAAGGTCTCCAACCAAAGGAGACTTGTATGTACATTACAGAAGAAAACTAATTGCCACATGTGCCCCCATGCAAAATTAGAGATACACGTTTATTGCAAACACTGAACAGTTATCATCAACAACAAGTTTTCTACAATATATACGAATAATGGTTATATATGGTGTTCTTTAGTCATCTCCATTTGTCGTTCTCCAAGCAGAAATTGCGTTCGAGTAGAAGCATATCCAGAGTTTAATGTGACATACACATGTCATTTGAAGTATTTTGACGGGTTTCTGAAGTATCCTGACAGGAAGTGAAGTGCCATTGAAAGTCATCGTTTTGCTTTTGTTGCTAATCCTTTGGGTACATGCAGAAGACGAGAGATGCTTCCATCATGAAAATTCTACCAATGATTTAGCGATTTTGGCATTTTCCACAGCTCTCAGATAAACAAAACACGAAAGCACACACGGACATTGCACATTACTGGGGAGGGCAAATGTTATTATAGACTTCCTATACACACATCCTCCTGTTCAACTAACCGTTAATAGATACAGGAGATCTTAAAGCATGCAGGCTGGTACAGCCAGGATGTTTCCACATGTTGCACTTGTATGCTTACGGTTGTGGAATGAGGACTTCATGCAAACAAAATTTCCATAAAATCTCGCATGTCGAGGATTTTTCCGTTTTCCTTTTTTTAGGTGCCTATGTATAAATTGTTTGTTTGATGTGCCACTCAGATTAGTATAGCTTCGTTCACTTTCCATATCCCCGCGGGGGACGTGTCTTTCGCTGAAGCATGACTTTATGGATATCCGCGTCTTACGGAAACAGTCCAACCCTTGCGCACCTGGCCTGGGTACACCTGCATAAAACATGCCCTCATATTGCCTTTGGCATGGTGCATCATTCTGCATACCATAAGTGCACTCGAGATAAATTTCGTGCCCTGAAGATTATGTTGGGTTGAAGGTGAGGGTAATCCATCATTCTCCGACCCAAGATAAGTTCATTTAAATCATGGTGACATGCCTGCACATTTCATAGCCTGTAAGTCCTTAAAGTTTTATAGAGCGACAAATGTGCACTCGGAGCCGTTCTTATTCATCGTGTGAGCGATGTGCATTTCTCAGGATGTCCTTCAAGAGTTTTTGATTGTACATATATGTATACAGGAGGAGGATTGTATATGTGTATATGGCCGTGTTTTTCTTTATCTTTGTTTCAATCGTGATGAGAGCAGATGGAGAAATTGGAAAGAAATTGTATTTTTAATGTGGAGCGATGTTTGCAAGCGGTTTCGTGTGAAATTCTGTGACAATCCTTGAGACGGTATATCAAAATTCTTGTCATACGTATACGGTTGTTATTCACCCCTCTTGTTTCGTCAAAGGATTACTAATATACAATATATAACTATTTTTGCATCTCAGTCAATGTTTTAAATATTGGATGAAAATAATTAATTGTACAAAATTCAATACTAAAATAAAAGATTGTAGTTGCTTTATAGACGTTTTTCGAAAGTTTTCTGAAAACTGTCAAGTGTTGCATAATACCTGAATTCTTTTGTCACGTAAACAAGCAATAGTTTTTCTTTTACATGGTTACATAAAATGCACGAAATTGAAATGAAGTATACACTAAAGTTTTTTCAAGCTATGTAGATTGTAAATTTGATTCCTTTCCCAAAGTTATATGTGCCTATTTTAAGTGCTTCTGAAGCATTGCTTCCCATTTTTTTGGACAATAACTTTCAAGGATCTTAATTTTCAAAATCTGGTAATAAAGTAGTTCAAGTTCGAAATTTGGTGTGGTCTTGCCAATCCGGTTATTTAGCATTGTCCATTGAGTTAGTTAGCATTAAGATTTCTTCAACATAATTCATTCATCCTGGCTGGTAATGTTTGTAATTTTCAATTTACTCTGGTCTGGGAACGCTTCAATGTCTTCCAAGTCGAGATAGCGTGAGTGCCTCAACAATAGCAGCAATCACAGCAGGATCCGCAGTCAACTCCAAAAATCCTCCACTTTTTTTCGTTCTTCCTTGTTGACTACTCAGTACTCACTGGCGTTTATGCCTTATTTTTAGGCAAGTATAGCATTATGCAAATGATCACGAAATATTTTCTTGGTTCTCAGGGCATTTTTTCTAGTCGCCTCCGTCTCCGCTGCAGGCAAATAAGGGGGTAGTTCTTCGTTTCGCAGGCATCGCCTCAAGTTTTTCGACTGTATTATAACGATGTAATATTGCCTAAATGGCTCAACTCGCTCCAAGATTGCCATTCATGTAAATTGCCAAGAGATGAAATTGCTGGACGTTTTGATGCCTCGGCAACCGTAGTATTTTCTGCAGTTTTCAGGATACACGGCGGAAAAATAGTTGCCATAAAAACGTTTCCGAACTTCTTCACAAGGACTTCTACTTAGTATCCTGAAGTTATTCTGGAATGATGCTTTTTCTGTAGGTACTGTTGAAACTGAATGGCATGAGAGTGTTTAAGTTGCATCCTTTGATGGAGTCAATTTAATTTTTATTGATTCCACAGCAATTCAACATCAGAATGTAAATTGCACTTTGACCTTTGCCTAAGCATTCTGCACTCGATATCACTGAGTGTTCTTCTCATTATTTCTTTATTGAATTGTGGGTCAATATGGCATTTGAGCTGTTCAGTGACATTCCCCAAGGTACTTGCACGTTCGAACACGAGTTCGTAAATAATGCACAACGTTCTGGACTAAGTGCCCTGCGAAGTGCTTCCAGAGATATTGCTGAAGTGGTCAACTCTGGTGAGTGGGTAATGAGATCGCACCCAGTTCAATATTATTGCCTGTGATCCAAAATGCCAAAAGCACGGCTTAACGCTTACTGCAAACTATTTATTGCACATTGCCATTGAATTATATCGAGTCCGGCAACGCGGCGGTGTAAAAGTTTCGTTCGACCTAGTTCGAAGCGAATTTTATTTATACCTGTGAACTTTTCGACTATAATTCGTGGTAGCTTCACTTGACTGAAATAAGGAAGCCCGAAGCCTAGTTTTTATGAAAGATGCATTTTGCAGCAACTTTTGACGATACTCTTTTTATCGCGACATGTTCATGACCTCCATTATATTGTAAAAAGAATTTGATTTTTGAAACCGGTCGACAAGGTTTGAACCTTGCGAATGAATGTTCATTGTTCATAGTTCATACATTGACCGTTTCTACTCTAACTCATCATAGTTCCTGCGTTCGGGCATACTAGTGTTGGTATTGTTCCTTGGTACACTCATCTAGTCATCTGAGGTATTCGCCAGACAATTTTTAATCGTTGTTTAGGTTCCTCAGGGCTCAGGTAATTGCCCACAACAGTTTGGTAGCCCTTTTATAAATAGATTATAATCTTAACCTGATCTTTAGAGATCGACTTGTAAATCATAAGATCAGGAGCAATGTTTACCAGCTTCTCCTTTTCTGGTGACACGCTTTAATTATAATTATTGATTTATTCAAATAAAAATTTACGTTAGCCATCCTTGCGATAGTCCTGGAAGTTGACCTGCTTGAAGGGAGTCAGACGAAGAAAGTAAATTAGCAGCGTTTCAAGTCCTTGCCGAGTTGAATAGACCGGCGAAAAGCACTCTTTCGTCGACGGTAACTTGCCTTCTATACAATTTTTTGTAATAGAATATCATAGAATAGGGCAAGTGCCTGTCTGCTAACACTAAATTACTCAGCTGTCTTGAGCCAGAAAAACATTTGACTGTAAACACATTACGCAGCAAACTTGACCCGAACTCAAGTGCGGACAGTGACAATTGAATAGGAGTAGGGATGAACTAGCTACGAAATATTGATATTAAAGAAAGTAAAATTCTAAATAAATCAGACATTGAGGTTCGAACTTTCGAAGACTTAAGCATTTCACTCTGGAGTTGTGCTGTCCAGCTGCTCCCTAAACCGTCTCTAGGAGTTTTGCTTTCTTCCGTTTTGAGTTCTTCCTTCGGGCTGCTCACAACCCTCAAGTTTCTGCCCCAGAGTCAAAACCTAAGGGCTGCTCTGGATGAGTATTTCACAAATTGAAAACTGCCAAACTAACAATAACTATATTGTTCTTAATGGAAATCTGCATAATTTCCAAGTAGAAGTTCGTTTGATTTCGCAAATACTGCGTACTTATATATTTCAATGATTTACTATAGATCAGCACTAGAATCTGGCTCCATTTTAATGCCAAGACATTTTGAAAGCAAATGAACATCGTGAACAGAATTTCAAAGGATGAATGAATTAAATTTATTTCTCTTGCAACAATGAAATGTTGAAATCAAACTTCTGAAACATAAATAAAACAAGGCCACCATATTGGAAAACGAAACTCATAAATCTTAAAATTGAAAAACTTTTGTTGAGACTCCTTCTAAAAATTCCTAGTTATATTCTTCGGACCGTTTAACGTAAGCACGAAAATTTTGGCAATAAAATTGAGTTCATATAATCAAATAGATTTGGAATTAGATTGAGTTTTAGAAGGCATGCGAATAGAGAAATTATCCTGGTTGAATGTCGCTGGCCTTTTTCTTAGAACTTATTGCAACAACACCGAATCTAATTATAGAATAATAATTTAATTGCTCTGAGCATGCTGCCTAATAAATTCATGTAATTCGTTCGAAGATTTGAACAAGAATGGAACGGAACGGAAAACCATCAACCGTTAACTAAGGATTGATTTAATTATTCACATGCCTCTGAATATTTTTTCTGCGCTTTTAATTATGCTATGTATATATATTTACTTCATGACTTTCATTGTCACCGCCTTATTTCGTCCTAGCTGTTTATCGGAGGATTTATCAAAGCACTAGAGCTTATAAGGGAGATAAAGTTTTCAACAACTTTTACCCATTTGTCTATCTTTCGAAGCGGAAAGCTAATGTGCTTCTTCTCACCGATCTCGAGGGAGGACAAGAAAAACGGCAATTTATCGGAAACGCTTCAAAATAATATATGATATAACAAAACCACCAATTGAAAATGGTTCTCGAATTTAAGTTCCTTTTTAGTGAAAATGCAATTTCTAAAATTACAATATATTTTGTGCTTTTTTAAACTAATCAAAAACAACAGAAATTTTTTAATTTTCATGTAAGTTTTGCAAATTGATTTCCTTAACATTGTTAATTTTTTTCTAAACCGAGCGGAAATTGTTGAATATGTGAATGGAAATTTCACTAGATATCACCATTTTGAAAGGACGTGGGGCTTCCAAAAATACAGGGTGTCTCAAAAGAAAGATTATATTTAATTAAATTACTGGCGTAAACGCAACGAATCTGAGTGGCGCGTACGCTATGCCAATCGATAGGCTGACTTTTAGGAAATCAATATGTATATGGAGCGTTTCTCGGGAGCGGATCGTTCATTTTGTGTTCGAGAATTTTACAAAAATAGTGATTCTGCGACTATAGCGTGGAGAAAATTCCGCAGTTAACGTGGTTTGCGTAACTTAAATGATGCGCCAAGTGTTCCCCTCATCTGGAAATGGGTCCAAGATTTTGAAGAATCTGGTTCAACATCGCAGCAATCAAAATCCGAGAGACCAAGGACATCAAGAACGACCGAAAATGTAGAGACTGCAAATCAGTCTATTCGTGACGATCTGAACCTTTGCATTCGTAAGCACGCAAGTACTTTAAATATGTGTTTTAAAAGTGTGCTTTAAAAGTGTTTAAATGTGTGCCGTGATAGTGATGGTCTACATTTGCATGACATTATTTTTACCCACGACAGCACGGAGATGGTATATGCGTTTGGGGTGAGAGGATGTTTGTGCAAACCAATGTCCAAAACTACTAGTTCGATTTTGATGCGGCTTTCAGTGATGGGTTTGGGTTTGATTGGTGCATTTTCTTAGATAGGTGTTACGGTGACAACTCACCTGGGGGCGCTGCAGTAAACATTTGTTTGTGCAAAACCAAAACTACTAGTCCGATTTTGATGCGGTTTTTGTACGTAATGATATCGAGTTGAGTTACAACAAAGCCCCGGGCAAAGTTTAGTTGTAAATACTTATATTTTATTACTATCAAATAAACTATATTGATATGTACTACAATGTACATATTGCCCATGCTCTCTAAAAAGTTTGAAATAAAAAAGCAAAATTAAAAATTTTGAAAAAACCCACGACGGTTAAACGTAATTTAAAAAGGATAAAATAATTTAAAAACCAGCGACTTTAAGAATTTAAACCCAAGAATATCCGTCGGGGGCTGCCATTACTATTTTAAAGTTTAATATAAATATAAATGAGTATTGCAATATATAAAATATCGCCAATTATTCTCGTTACTATAAAACTGCAAAACTAGTTCATTTAATGCCAGCCCTGGACGGATATTCTTGGGTTTAAATTCTTTAAGTCGCGGGTTTTTAAATTATTTTATCCTTTTTAAATTACGTTTAACCGTCGTGGGTTTTTTCAAAATTTTTAATTTTGCTTTTTTATTATAAATAAGATATCATATTAGAATGTATTAAAATTTGATCGGAACACACGAATGACTATGTCAAAATCATCGCAAATGACAGCAAGATAGTGTGTCAATGATATTAGTCAACGCCAGTTTTGTCATAACATGATCTTTCAACCATTAAAAATCAAAAAACTGATAACAATACCAACTACCAAGGATCTTTGGTCGAAAGGACCAAATCCTTAAAAAAATTTATTGAATGTGTCGGTGTAGTAAATCACTCGTCAAATCCTGCTGCTGCCTTGTTGACCAGATTCTGGATGCCATGAAGTCATTTTGTGTAATGTGACACTTTGTCGGATTTCATTCAATCACTAATTTATATTTAACGCCCTCGCGGGGGTGATTCTGGGTCTCTCGAATTGGCTTCAAACTTCATTTGTCTTTCATGAAGTGACAAGGGAACCGAATGCAGGATAATGGTATGCTCTACGCCACGTTCTTCTTCCTTAATGCTGCTGTAGGAGATTGTTAAAAAACCCATCCTCAACCATAAATAATGAAGGAAAGTTTCAAGGAAAAGATGAGCACAGCAAGCAATGGACCAAAATTTGCAAACGTATTATTTTTATTTCTATGTAATGTTCAAGTTTAGGATGATCCCACGTCAGTTCTATTTTATTTTATGTTTATTAAAGCATTCATGCCTTATATTATCCTTATCCTTATATTATATTATATTCGGAGAATTTTATTGGAATACATTTAAAAGGCGATAGATATTATTTTTCCCCAATAAACGAAACTTAAGTCGACACTGAAGTTTTACATTTGCCTGTATGAATTCCCGGAAAATATTTATGCTCGTTTGGCCGAGGGAGTCTTCAACAAAATTCTATTTCTTTATGTTCAAAAAAAAATCCTCGTTATATAATGTTCAAAAATAGAATTCATAAACCTCTTCCTTTCCAAGCAAGAAGTTTACCAAACAAAAATCTAAACTCTGTCCGGAAGGACACCCTTTGATTGCAATCTTTTGAATGATGATGATAGTGTACCGAAGAAAGTGTCCTTCATGAGTTATCCGAATTTCAGGTCTACTAATTTCAAAGTCACTGAACGTGAACCTCCACATATTCGCCATGGAATGCACATAGGATACTTTCTTCTGATTCACTGAACCCGTACTTTCTAAGATTCAATTTGTTTGTAACTTGGGATGTTTTGTTATGAATCCAGGACACAATTCAGACGAACATTATGACAGTCGGTGATTTTATACTATACCATCCAATCTTTATTTTCTTTTTACTCGTTAACGACTTTTTAAGCTAAAATCAATTCCTTGCGCCCAGGTGGTTTTCCTTACATTTTGCAAAAGATTCTTTTTTTCTTTTTCGTTGTTGCTGCCTCGTTTTCGGTGTTGTCCCAATTTTTCAGTCAAGGACTTAATAACATCAAGCGCATTAACAAGTAAATTTGCCTATCAAAATACTTCGTAGTTATATTATGAAAAAATTGTACAAGGCGAGAAAAAAATCAAAAATAGAAAATAAAATTATATAAAGTTTACAATCTTCAATAGTATAAACAAAAAATGAACGAATAGAAAAGATATCTAAAAAACGGTACGGTTTTATTATAAAAAAATGCATTCTACTATTCCAGAAGCATAGCAACTGCAGGACAATATGTATAAGTATATAGAATAGTGATCCATAGGTCTGGTTCCTAGAGTACTCTCAACGAATTTTAAAGGTGCTACCTCCACCAATAATGGTTCAAAGAAAATAATTGTGATTCGGTGTTCTTTTCTACTTACCTACCTATTCGCTACGCCACTGATGTCATGTAAAAATTACAACAAAAACAAAAACTAAAAATTACAATTTATTGAGAAATATACTCGATTTTTTATTGAGTATTATTAAAACTCGTCCTTGTATTGTTGCAGAACAGAATAAATAAAACGAGCCTTATTTGGTCCGCCACCCCAAATCTCTCTCAAGTACTTTATACAAGTCCTGCTAACAAAATATATAATTCCAATTCATGTTGACCCAAAAGCTGGCAAAAGCCTTGTTTGATTTTGGAGTTTTGCCGTTGTCTGCGTTAAAAAATCGTAATGAATCCTTCCCATCATCTTTAAATATTTCTTTCAGAAAAAACAGATGTTGAATAATTGAACTTCATAAAAATAACATACAGGACATCCTTCCGAAACTTTTCAAAATGTTAGACCATGCATATTCCTTCCGGTCACTACTTCAATTTAAAGTACAACAAATGTAAAGTAGACAAACAATCCGAAATAAAACTTTGTTCAACAACGTGAAAACACCACAATCCATTGCATTTGAAAATTGTTTCATTTTGTACAACTTCAAAACAAAACTGTTTAAATGAAAGTGACAGGAACGCACTTACACAAACTACATGCTGTCTACGAATGTAGCTCTGGATAATAAAAATTGGACGTTGGGTTTTCATGGTTTATGCATTCCCAAGCGAAGGACATGTTTCAGAAACAGTTGCTCTCTTGCTTCCCATTACCAGTGAAACTTATCCAAATTTCAGGCTTGTTAGCAGACTTTGAATTTTTCATTGGGGCAAAAAGTTTTACTTGAAATTCGCCCATTTGTTTTATACATTTTCCTTCGAAACATTTTCCTTCGAATTCCCTAGAGGTATTAAATTTCTAAACAATAATTTTGAAAACAGCCAAAAAATTAATCAAAAAATTGCGACATTGATCGACAAAGCGAATGCGGTTTTAATCTCCTTTAATTGGGTCCACATACTTTACATAAAATACGTTGAAAAAGGTAAAGCACCGGTACGTTGCTTACGGAATCCCCGACGAACGATTACCAACAGCTGTTGGAATTAAACTGACATTTTGTTGACCTCAGCCGAAAGGTCAAAGGTAGATCAGCTTAAAGTTTGGTCACTCTAATTTCCGAAACAAACCAAATGGAAAATGTCTTATTAAAAGGGTTGTCATTCCTCGCTGTAGCTGGGACACTAATTTAGTAATTATAGAACATCTCCCAGTGGGGAAACGGAAAATAGTCAAGATATTTCCAGTTAATTTCTCTGGAATGCGTTGAAGGTGAAAACAAACAAAATATTCAAACTATAATAAATGTTCTTCTCCGCAATTATCTCATCGCCAAGTTGACTTGTGCCCTTGGTACACCCCAAGGACCCAAATTAAGGCATTCAATTCCGTTGAAGTTAAGCAAAAGACAACAGTTGGATGTAGGACCCGAAAGATGCTTTTCCGATCCAAAAAACTCCGAAGTAAGCTTTTGATCTTTAGAAAGGTTTCACACTTTCAATAACATCATAAGCAGCTTGTAAAAGCGATATAAAATTCGGAAATTTTAGGTAATAATGCTTAATAGAGCTGTTGTGAAATTATTGCCATTAAGAACTATAAAATATAAATTGAGGTTTTGTTCCAGTTGGCATTTTTAATGCTTAAAACACGGTTTTTTTTAATTCATCTATTCTATATTATTAACTTCGCGAAAACTTGCTCCTTTGTGTATTTGTGCTTTTAAGGCCAATCTTCTGGCGGCAAGTTAACACATTTCCCGACATCCAATCCAATCCACCTAAAACTTTACAGATAGGCTCGTTGTCAAAGACAATGCATAATGCATTCCATAAAATTTTAACCCATTACCACAGAAGGACAACGTTGATAACAACAACGATTTGCGCTGTGCATAAAAAAAAAACTATCATAAAATAAAGTTATCTTTCCTTTTTTAATTAATTTTAGTTGCCACCATTTTGAAAACACCTACTATGTAGATGAATTATAGTAAAAAACATTGTTTTAACGGTTTGTTTTTTATTTACTATAGTTTGTATTCCCATTCATAATTTCTTCCTCCGCTGGCTTCTTCTCGCATCGTGTTTTTATTTCTGTTAAGGGTTATTAACGCCAGGACTTTCACTATTGTGGTTTCTAGTTCTCCAATTACAATCACTAAGGTCTCCTATTTTGGGAAGTTTGACAAATGTCACCTTTTTCTAGCTTGGCGGCATTGGTTCGCTGTTCCAGATATTTTCCAGAATTTGGTGTATTATTTTCGCTGCTCCTTCCGCTTTATTCTGTTTTAACCTTTTGATTGCCTCTATTATTTCGTTTTTGTGGGAGCGGTTGTCTTTATCCCCTCGGTGTCGTTGCCGCCTTTCCTTTCGGTAATTCGCAGCGGTTGCTCTGTTGCGACGTTAATTTTTTCGAAGTAATTCTTCCACCTGCTGATTTATTCTTGCAAGAATCTCACTAATCATTCATTTCTGTCCTTGGTCGGTCGGTTTTGATTGATTCCCTTTTTCGCTAGCTTCCCGATGTTAATAAATTGTGAGCTTCTAGCCGAGCATTATACACAGTAAGATAAAAACTGTACCCCATATGCAAAAATGGTGTTTTTATCCTCTGCAACAATCCAATACAAAAGTCCGCGGGACCAAAAAGTATAAAATTACTATAGTAATAAAAATAATATATATTTATTATATGAATTACATGAAAAAAAGAAATTAACAAGAAAAGGAAAAGAGATAATACTAACTATCTCTATATATAAAAATCACCTACTTAAATAATTCTTTTCTTGTTTTCTTTGTCTCCATATAGGGGTGGTTTAGGAAAATATCCCTTTCGGCAGGTCGACAGGCTAAGGTAGATTTCGAAGTGTTTCGATTGCGTTTATTGGGGTAATTTATTTTACAATCGAGATACTAGTTATGGATTTATAAACTACTCGTCAAGAGCTTTTCAACGATACCCCACAAGACGTGGTTTAGAAAAATTCGAATTTTCACCCCCACCCCACTCCTACCCCACCAACCCCTAATCTGGTGGTGTCACCGTTAAGCTCATGGAGAGTACTCTAATTTATGCAAAAAAGTTTCTCTCTAAACTTCATAGGGGCCGAGATATGATTTTTAAAAAATTTCTACCCCCTCCCCCGGCCTTCCCCTTGGACCAATTTTGCTCATTAACGAACTTAACCGAGCTATTAACCCCACAAATAACATGGTATACATCTCAATAGGTAGATTTTTCTTCGAAATCCAGCTAAAAAGAAAATTCGGAAAAACCCAAAGAGAAAGCCAGGAAATAGAAAAAATCGTGATTTGCGTTTCATGAGAATGCTCTTAACACCACCAGATGGTGGTGGTGGCGGACCTGTCGTTTGACAGATCGATTCGATTTGATGATTGGATTATGCACACCGTGCGGTCGTGCCCAAACGGTTGAAATTTAATAAATTTAAAATTGTTTTTGTCATAAAAAAATTAACGAAAGTCCTCGTGTTATTGATCGAGAGACTTCAGCGCATTTTTGTGTTAGCGATCAGTATTTGATTATTAAATTAGTACGTTATAATAACTAAAACCCAAAACTTCAATGATTTTATATTTTTTTTTATATTAAAATGGTTTGTCATTTAACGGCTTTTTTAATTCAAATTTTCTAACGATCAAGATATATTTGAAAACTTTCGGCGATTTTAATGCACTTGAAAATCATTAATTATAGTATAATTAGAAGGATTTTTCATTTAACGGTTTTTTAAAATTCAAATTTTATAACTGCTAAAAAAAATTTGAAATTTTAGAGGTAATGTTGAAATTATAGAGGTAAAACAAAATTTTGGCAGGTTACACTGTACTGAAATTAAAAAATCATTAATTATAGTATTTAGCAATGGTTTTGAGCTTTCAAACTATTCGATACGCCAATAACTCGATGTAACTGAGCTAATGCAAAAAACTAGAGCTCTCTACGATGTCTGGTTGCTTCTATCTCGTAACACAGCCGAACAGCCAGACAAAGTGCATTATTAAGCTACCTTTTTAAAACAAGTTTCAAAAATGCGCTAAAAAGCTTGATATAGATTCAAGATATAATAACTGAGAAAATTTGTTCTAAAGTTGACTTGTCTTACATGTTTTGGTAAATTTGGCTCTTAAAGCATGTAATAAATGCGAAAGGGGCTTCGTTCTAAACACAAGAAAACAGAGAATTCTTGCAAACGGCCATTTTCAGATGCAACACTAAATAAATACCAAGAATAATATAATTTCAAATAGATAGCGTAGGAACGTAGGCGCGGAATGGCGTAGCAACGCACGCCGGGTACCGCTAGTACTTAATGTAATAATAATAATACATATAAAATAATTAATAAGTGAAATTTTTAAAATAGAATACAACAAAAGCGTTGATAACCCACGACCTATTTCTCCTTGTTCATTATAAAAAACACTCCAATAATTATTAGTTTCGATCCCCGATTATTAATTACCGTCACAAGGACTTCTCTCTGTCTCTCCTTTTGCTGTTGCAGTTGCGGTAAAAAACCGGTGCACGAATGCACCGACCGAAGAGATGATAGAAATTTGGGGCTGCACTCGACTGAATTAATTTTGATTGAATGCGATTCCGAGCGCTCAATTTGTAAATATTCATGGCATGCCCGATAGCGGTTGGCCAGCTAAATTACACAATTTACACAAAAGTTATGTGGTAAGTGATTTTAGCATTCGCATGATCATACTGTCCTTTCCACCACTCAGGACCACGATGTCGTTTTCTATTTGAATTCTGGAATGCACCAATCGTGACGGGTATCTGGGGTATGGCGAATGAATAAAAAGGACGTAATTAACATAACAGAGCAGAGTAATTCGAAAATCATCATGAAAAGAGTATTTGATTAATTTGTAGTTTTAAATATTATTGATGTAAGCTGACTGCTCAATGAATTTGATCCCTGAATGTGGATTGTTCGGTTTAATATTATTTTGTATTCTTTGGAGTTTGGAATGACTACGTTCGTGAATACAACTACATTTAACAATGGTGCATCGCCGCGTATTTCAGTAATGAATTGCTCAATAATCACATAGTCACATATAACATTGTGGAAGCAATAATTAAAGAGGTAAGACGGATTATTATTAACAGGTGTGCGCTATTTTAGGTACCTACATATCCTCCGATAGGAGCACACACATGGTTCTATCTTGACGCATCAGAACATTCAACTCAACAACAGTCAACGACTGTAATTATGAATTAAACGCCGATACTTCTAAATGATGTTTCAGTAAAGACTTCAAAGGAGTGTATTTGCAAGGACGAGGAGCAATAAAGGACTAGAACGTTCCATCTTCTGTTAGCTTCTAGTTTGTATTGGGAAGCTAATTAAACCTCGTCTAAGGAAAAAGTAATCACAATGAAAATAATTAAGCCGTTCGATGAGCATTTCTGCGATATTGCTAGACAAGGAAGGAGCAAGCAGGAATGGACTTCGCCGTGATTGGTGACAATGGAGCGGAGTGGTGTCCACTGTCCACTCTGCACAGCGCACAGCGGTAATGCTGCTGATTAAGTTAAATCGAGCAAGACGGGCTCTTTACACCTGGATGCTGAATGGAAGAAAAAAGTTGACTTGTCGTAGAGCAATTCATGTGCCAATTGGTACATACTTTTCTTGACAAGAAATCGAAGAAGAAAAAGGATCTTAATTATACCTACTCGTCGGGATTAGCGATGTCGGCACTTCGGAAGAGAAAAAGAACTTTTCTTAATTAAGTACTGTAGCTTCTCATAGTTTCTGCGCGAAGTTTCTGCCATACCTATGTAAAAAAAATTGGGTAAAGAGTTTCGGAGATTTAAATTCATTCAACGTAAACTACCTTGTGCAATGCAAAGGCACTTTATTTTAGGTTTTAGACTCCTCCTCCTCATCCTATTATGTTTTCTTTTTTTTATATATTTCACAGTCAACTTGTCAATTGCAGTAGAGGAATTTGTGATGGCTTCCAGTTGGTTCTGATAACAGTAAACGGTACAAACACATTATTTACGATAAATTTCTCAACAAGGTATAAAGCGATAGCATCAACATCGAATCATATGACAATGGCGAAGTTGACGCAAAACTCGTTCTTCTGCTATAAAATCAAAAGAAAGCTCCTTCTTGCTACCAGGATCTTGATGACTAAGCCAGGGACTATAGATATTGAGAGTTCGTGGTTTATCTACTCGCATTTGAAAAACACACTCAGATAAATTTTGATACAATAGAATTTTCGCACTGAAAGATGTTTGCAGATATTATCAGTTCTGAAAATTGCCTGAGGAAAATTGAAAGGTGAACTTTTGACATTGTTAACGGTAACATGGAGGCTATCAACCGTGAAGAAGGGTTATTCACAATGTTGTAAAGAAAACGCACAAAACAAAATTGTTTTTCTGGAAAAATTGTTTGTATTGATAATAAATTTATAGATACTAACATCCTGTCAACAATATTTATAGGAGCAGCAAGCCATATGAAGCACAAACGCTTTTAATTTTGAAGTGTTCATTTTCCAGTATTCCTTTTCTTGTATACATTTCTTATCACTGAGTACGCATTTCTTTTTTAATAAATTTTAGCATGAAAAAATTGAATTACACACACGTGCGTTTTATAATTGAGATTTTACGGTATATTATATAGTAGGTATATATTAATAATAACTTATGTATACAACTACTAGGCGATCAAATTTTCCGACTTGACGTAACGGAACAGAAAAAACGGTCATTAATCAATATTCCTCAAAATCTTTTTAAATTCTTATATTGCAAGATAATTATATGCATTTAATTCACATGCATTGGCGGTTGTTAAATTTACTATGCGATCCAGCACAGAGAATCCCAAGGTATCATGTTGCACATTTTTGCAGTGTAGAGTGCAGTTAAAGATACTGAAAGAATGAAATTAATTGCACAACCAGCAATTATTGGCAATTACTAAAAAAAAGAAATTTGAGCCAAATTTACAGCTGCAAAAACAAAAAAAATTTTTCAGAAATAAATTCATTAATTGTTTTGAATCAAATTAACAATAAAAAACGTAACTTACCGTAAATGATAGGTACCAGTTTAAATGTTAAGTCCTTGAAATTACTTTTTCATCTGAATGAAATTTTTGTTCATTTACTACAGTGTAATTAGGCAGGTACGAGTAAAATAAGAACATTTTGTGCAACAGCAGGACTCAAAAGTATTGTCGCTGTTATTCTGAAACTAGGAAAAGTTACTTCCAGAGATATAATCGAAAAAGTTACTCAAAGTTAAATTGGGTGTCCAGGAAGAATACATTTGGCTTTACGTCAAACTTTTGACATTAAAAAGTACATATTGCAGGACATTATATTATAATTTTAAGTTTGTTCATCATGTTTGAAAACATTTGTTACACACAAAACGAAGTTGGTGTGCATTTGTAAAATATCGTTATGCCAGTATATACAAATAACTAAGTTTCCAAGGTTTTGTTAAGAAATATTTATCCCTGTGCAATAGATTTCACAAAAATTCTATTATGTCAATAATTATAATTAATAAACTGCATTCAGAGCTTTTCATTAAAAGGCATTGAAAAGTCTGCGTTTTATTTCCCGCATTTGTATTTCATCCTTATTTTTCTCAAGTCTCGTGTAAGTAGGTATCTATTGTACTTTAAGTTGAATATATGTGTATTGTGTATCTGCAAATGAAAATAGTAGTGATTATCTGCTGGAACAATTCCCTGGGTCGGTAAACAATTCTTCCGAAGCACTCAATGATGGACACAATTAAAGAGAAGCATCATTGTGAATTTATTATTCACTGATGTGCTTTTAATGGAAAGATTCTACACCACAATATTTCCGCAATTCCGCTGCATCAATTGAAGAATCTGAGAAAAGGTTTCGCCGCGAACAGAAAAATGCATTCAATAATTTCTACGTACGTCGACTATAGTACCTATATATACCATATATATATATATATAGATTATAGATATATTATTCTGTTTTAATTATTTCTAGTATAAATGACATTTTACACGAAAATACCTGTTCACAATAAAATGCAAAAAAAGACGTACCAACCTACCTTCATTGTCCAAAGGTGCTACTTACTGCTTGTGTTTCATTGTTTGTTTTTAAAGACTCGGGATTACGGGAGAGCCAATCGAGAATAATCAACAGGACGGTTCATTTATAAAATCTTTTTTTATATTAACTAGCCATCTAGGATTTCTTTGCCAATGTTTCAGAAAAAAAATTCGCCGAGTTTAACTCCCCTCCGAGTTTTATTTTGTTTTAAAACAAAACCTGGAGCTTTTTCAAATGCCACCTAACATTTGCATAATCCTTGTGCAAGGAAAAACATTAAAGGATTCACCCATTGACCATTAGCGGAGAATTAACAAATCGCCTTTTCTGTAAATTAATGCTAAAATGTGTTCTTCCATGTCAGCGGTTTTAAATCATAGTAGGGATTAGTGAAATGAGTTAATTTCCCTGCGTTAAGTGCGCAACAAGACAAAAACGTCTTAATACTATAAATCGTAGTGTGGCAAGAAACCTCCACTTTTGTCGAGAGCATCTAAATTCTCTTTATACGCTGTCTGCTGTCAGGATGAAATTTCGAAATTCCTTAGCACGTTCTGAAGCATCACTCACAGGAATTCTCTTGCAAACAGCAGCGGCAGCTTCAGCAAACACATTCACTGTGAATTCCCCGAAAAGGGATATTTTCCTGCTATCCTTCCCATTTCAAAGCCCTTTCAGTTAGCTTAACTGTCATCTCATTCTACTAATTACGATATTCCGCGCTAATATATGTTCAAGACCTGGAATGAGACTTTTATTTCGACAAGGATTATGAGGGTATTCGGCACAAAGAACTTCACCGTACACCCGAAGTTTTCTCTAAAACATTATCCAGAAAAGTTCTTCCAAGTTGCTGAATTACAAACTTCTAACATGCTGTCCTAAGCGCGTGGAGGAATTCTTTGGCGCAACGATATATGGCCATATGTTTTAAGGATGCTAAGTATGAAAATTCCTTGCGATAATGTTAAGTGCTAAAAAACGTGTGAGAACCGTTAATATAATCCAAAATGTTGTTAAACTGCTGAATTGTGATTTACTCAACAACTCCCAGAGGTCATCAAATGCAGGTACACTCCAGAATTATCGTAAGCACAATCAAAGCGTTTGATCTTATATAATGTACAATTTTTTGTGTTCCTTCCACGTAGAATATTTAATAAAAAACAGTTATTTAAACATCTTCTTTAAAATATGTCAGAAGAGATAAAATTACGACACAGCTTTTGCTATATCGCTCTTCCTTTTCCTTTATTTATGTATAGAAACCAGCAGCCATTTAAGATGGCTGATGAAAATACCTCTTTCAAATTGTTTCTCTTGAATCAAAAATCTATCGCGCAAAGATCCATTGAATCCGAAAATCCTTACACACAATTCGGCTCTTTTCTTAATTGTGTTATGAGCCAGAGGAGTTTTCGTTTGTCGATATAATTTAAGTGTTGTTCGCCATTACAAAAGTAATATTAAAGTTAAATTGGAAAAAATCATGTAAATGAACATTTTTATACCCTAGGGCCTAGATGTAGGGTAGGTATATGAGTTTTGAGCGAACGTTTGCAACGCCAAAAAATAATGGTGATAGAAAAAAAAATTATATATTCATGATTGGCAAGTGAGCCAAAGAAACCGTTTTATGCATGTCCGTCTGTTTGTCTGGCTTGTCAGACGATAATTCAAGTACGCTTGTAGCTAAACACTTGGAATTGGGTACGTTGATATTGCGTTGAAATGGTAAGAACAAGTTTGAAGATGAGCTAAATCGGGCAACTCTTTTTTAGTGTTGCTATATAAGCCTGAATCGTTTTTATATAAAAATGTTGATTTTGTGTACTGAATACTTACAATTCGGATTTCTTTTGTTAAATATTGTTATAAATACGTATTAAAATTATAAATTATTTGCGAGAAATTTTGTTTACACGGTTTCTTTTTACACGATATTAAAATTATAGAAATTCGAGTAGTAAAAGTGGATTGATTTACATGGAGTTTTTTTTATTTAGAATGAGTGAATATGAATCTTTCCGTCGCGGTAAATTGTTTTACGTTTTGGGGGTTGTGAAGGTGGGGGTAGTAAGCATCTGCTTTGGAGTTGTTCACTATGGGCCATGTGAAATATCAAATTAAAGATCTTGCTGAGTACATTAAATTAAGCAATCGCGGACAACTAGCCTTAATTACACAATAAAATGATGTCTAGATTTTTACATAGAATGAGTATATTTTCCTTCATCTAGGGTATCACGTAATTTGTTTGACCAATTGCTTCCTTACTATAGTTATTATTGTAATTTTATTCCAGTTGAACTCACTTCCAACATTCCTCCATTCATAATTTTCTAGCTCATTTCAATAACCATAGCTTGCACTAAATTGTTTTTCATTCAATTTTAAAAGCATAAAAAAAATTATAATGCATTTTTATAGAGCTTTTAGGCCATTTGTAATTTTAAAGGCACACAAAATAAAATAGTTATGACTCTTTTAGGAATAAAATAATTTGAATTTCTTCACACAATTCGCTCGCTCGCTATTAAACTTTAATCGCTATTAATCTGCTCCATAAGTGGCAATAAAAATCGATTTTGAATTTGATGTGCAATAACGAAAAAAATTGAAAGGAAACGGTATTTCTGATGAGATTATAAGGGGGAAACATGGTAAATTTATATCATAAAATGAGAAAAACCCATTGGAAATGTAACATATGTTGGCGGAAGGATAGCACCTTTCTTCCTTTCAGGACAATGCCGGATGCGGTTCGTGCACGCCAGGATAAAGTAGTATAACTCGTACAAATTTCGCGTGGATAACGACCATCCTAGTCTAAAGTCCCATCAGAGTGTGCGACGCACGGTCGCAAAAGGATGAAAACAAAAGCACCGAAAGAAGCTGTTCCAAGGGTTTGGCTGTGGGGACTTGTGCATGAAACTGGTTATAAAGCTCCACGTGAGTAGAATATTTAAACTAAAACAAAAAACGAAAATAACCAGATGAAAAAAGTTTCAATGAAACCATCCCTCGTGGATGGCAACCGTTTGGCATCCTTCAACCGCGGTTTCGGCAATAAAAATTTGTCATCAGCGCATAGCTGTGAGCACTCATCTATTGTGGTACGTGGCGAAAGCCATTATCCTTAATCATGCGAGAAACACGACAGTAAAATCACGATCCATGGAATGAAGCTGCTTAATTAAATCCCTGAACATCAAAATCTGTTTGTCAAATCTGAAATCACTGCAGGTGCTCGAATTTCATTATTCGCATCCGTGGCGTCCTCCCCTCTACCGGAAATTTCAATAAAAAAATAATTTCGTTTCCTTTTGAAATTTTCTTACAACAATTTGCCTTCAAATTATTTCTTCAGATACAATTTTCATGAAACTTCCGGTCATCGCTGAAATGGTGCATGACAATTTGTAGAACACTAAGGCGAATTCATCCTTCTCTTCTATTTTTATGACGATGCTGTATTCTTATTTCAGGAAGTTGACTTTTTAAAATACTTCTGGAGAGTGCTTGGAAAGTTATATTATCAAGAATTCTTTGGGAAATTTCATTGTGTGCAGCGGTCATTTTATTGTGTTCGTTCCTTGAGCTCATCTCGTACGGTCACTTGTAATGTCCTTGGAGAGTTTTCAATTTTGAGCTCGAACGTGTGTTGTTCGAATCTTTGTGGCCATAGATCCACGCTAGGGACATGTTTTTTACTACCTCAGAGAAATAACAAATTGTTTTCAATTGTTTTCTATGGTGTGGTAAGTTTTCGATTTACAAGGACTGTTTAATGGACCATTGTGGATTCTGGTATCCAAAGAAGTGCCAATAAAATTGGGTTGCATTTCTTGAAATCAGATTAAATGTAGCCCACCTTTGTTTATCATTCAACTGCAAATCTTCTGCATACGTCCTTGCACATTAATTCGAGTAGGTTTTAAAAATAGGGCAACGTCGTTTCATTTTGAGGACAAAGGCAGATGATACTTTCTTAGACGTCAGGTCGTATAGTGCCAAGATTAATTGCATTTAAATTTTGAGGCAGATGCGAAATGGCTGGGTTTGCGTCTGCAATAAGGATGCATTCCATAGATTTTATAAACATGACTTTAAATAATTTTGAGTAACTAAACTTTTCCCAAATAAGTGTTGGGTTCATGAAAGAAAATGGAGCCCTGGGTTTCGCCTCCCCTTTCGAAATGGTAAAATTTGCGTGATTGAAATCAGTGAAGTTTTCTGAAGAATCAAGAAGAAAAAAAATACAGCTTTCCGTTTTTTACTTTTTTAACAATTCAAAATTATTTACAATAAGCCGAAGAGAACAAACTTTCAAGAAGTGTGCAACGTGGAATTTTCAATTTTTGGCCTATTTAATTTCTCCTCAAGCAAACTAATGACGAAGTCGGTTTTGAATAGGATTCTTCATTTGGTGTCTTATTCTTCAACAATTTCGAAAAGTTATAATATTTGCAGTGGCAATAAAAGAGACCTCCATTGAATGTAAATTATTGTGGAGCCCAGAATACTTATTGCGAAAAAGTAGATGCATAACTTTATGGAGTATATATATAAGTTTTTTATTTTATTTATTATTTTAACCCTTTAATTGATAAAAGTTCATACTGAGCTCCCACTTAATTGAATTCTTAATTTAAATATCACATATTTCACGTAAATATTAACAAAATTGTTACCAAGTTGTATTTTATTTTAGCTTACAACAGTAAACAACTGTAAAACAATTTTGCATGCATATATGCATATGCATAATGTTTATTATTGGAAAGGAAACGTTGAATGCAATTTTCGGTGAAGATACCATTAAAATCGAAACTAGATATTTTTTACGAATTTGTTAAGTACATTAGAGAATGGGAACTCCTGTTTCGGAACAAAAGTAAATATGTTAGCAACATTAAGAAATAATTTACGATTTGAATAAAAAAACACTTTGCTAAATTGCACACTTTTCGAACCGGCGCGGCGCACAGGTTCTTGCAGAAAGTTAAAACGCGGGAAAAATGTCCGCTATTGAATTTGATTTCTTGTAGTAAGACTTAATTTTACTTCCCTGATGTTTGTTCTGTCGTTGAAAAACTTCGACGTACTACAAGAAGGAATCCTGGAAGAATTGTAGGAAGCCCTTTATAAGACAATTGTCGGAGATACTGCCAAGTTGGAAATATAAATCGCAGAGTTACCTTAACTTTATAACGAATGGCGCCACACTTTTGTCGTATTTCTTATTACCCCCTCCGAAAAGTAAAGGAAGAATGAATAAGGACGACAAAATATCTTCCAGCAGTGCTGCGCACTGAATTTATCTCTTTAAAAAAAACAAGGCGATCTCGGAAGGTGTGATAAATTTTCTCGTGAATTGTTGACAGAATTTCGATTATCTTTTTGTAATTTTTCGCTTTCTGCCTTATTAAAAAAAACAATACTGAAAATTACATGAAAGTATGTTGCTAAAAAAACATCCCGTAAAAACAAAGTTTTTTTTACTTATTCATCTACATATAGTAGTTTCAAAATTGTGTCAATTCAAATCATTTAAAACAAGAAAAGATGAGTTTATTTTATGATATTTTCTATTATGCACAGTGCAGAACGCTGTCATTTTTGCAGTATTATTAAAAATTTCAACCTTTCCTTCTGTGGTAACGGGATATAAATTTGATAGAATGCGTTGTCATCGACAACGAACCCATCTGTAAAATTTTAACCCGATTGGATAAGGAGAAGTGTGTTAATTAGCCGTCAAAATTTTGCATTAAACGGCACAAATACACATATCCACAAATAAACACACAAGCAAGTTTTCGCGAAGTTATAATATAGATGACTTAAAAATAAACAAAACACTTGACGCCACACTAACGCCAAATCAGATTTAGCGGATTTTTTGACAGGTTATTATCGGCAGGATTCACTTTCTTTGCTGGAGTACCCAGGGGCGGATTGCCCGCCGGTCAACCGGCCGAGTGGCCGGTGCGCCCTAGCTCCCACCTTTCCTTTTTTATGGCTATATAAGCGGTGGCAGCATTTGTAGTGAACACTGAAAACATTTGCCGAGTTCAATGCAAAGGCTCTACCCCAAAATTGAAAATTCGCTTTCAAATTAAAGCTAGCAAATTCCCCACGCTGAGGATTACAAATCGGGGCACTTTTAACGAGGAAAAATCGTAGGCATTCCTTTTCATGTATGAGTAGAATTGTTCGAGAAGCGTATACGTACGTATGAACGCACACAGCAAGATCGCGACGTTCGACTGCCGACTGGCATGTTGCCCGAATCGGCATTTTCATTGTGTTTTCGCCTTTACACTTACAACGCTCTCTCTGGCATGCACCGATGTGTCTGAACACTGATCTTAATCTGATGCTGCCGCCTTCGTAGGCAAGCCGCAACGCAAATCAGTTTTCGACGGGACACAGATCGTAGAAGTTATAAGTTTGTTTCAGTTTGGTTGTTTACCGTTACCGTGTGTTTTCTAAACTTATTTTAGTTTTTAGTAATCAGAAAATATACGAAGTTCTTGGGCTGGATTGAAGTGGGGATACATGGATCGCCTCAGTTATTTTTTTCTAAATTGGACTATAAGGAGTACTTTCGATTCGACAATATTAGCTTGTTGCTTTCCAAGCTGTCATCATTCGCAGCGTTTCTCCACATCTCCGTCAATATCGTTCGGATAACTGCTGCTCCTAACTGTTAAAGTAAGTAAAATGAATATATGATCCCCGCCATGTCACTAAATTATAAATTTGTTGTTGTGTTTTCCTGTAGAATTTTCAGGCTTTGTGTTGTTCTAGAATCTAATCATGGAAAGAATTGCCGCGAAAAAGAGAAAATCTGGTTACGATTACAGAAAAGACAAGGAATCGAAAATGAGGAAAGCGGCAGCATCATCCTGTGTAAAAATCACATCTTTTTGTAAATCAGTAAATTCTCCTGATCAGTTGAGTACAAATGTAGTGTCGGGTATTCAGAGTACACAAAAAAATGGAAACGAGTCATCGCAAATAATAGTCGTAGATGTTGAAGAAATAAACACACCGTTACGATTTACAGCACAAGAAAACAATGATGAAAGAAATTTGCCTCAGTCTAACGTTGAGTCCAGCCTAACTCACATTAGTGTAGATCTAGAAATAGCGCAAGAAGAAATTGATTTTTTTAAAAAGCCTACTCATAAAGATTTAAAGGCTTTCTTTCTCTTCCATCCCGTACAACCAGTTCAAGATGAAAACTTAGTACCATTACCTTTTGACATCAAAGCATACTATTCTAAACCAAAAAGCGGAGAAGGTCAGTCTTTTAAGCGAAACTGGATTTCCTACAATTTAAAAAATAGAAAATTGTACTGCAGTGTTTGTTTAGCTTATTCCGATGGTTCTTCGGTGTTTTGTCAAGGTTTTGAACGATATCGACATCTTACACAGACTGTAGGTGAACACGAAAAATCTCTTTCTCATTTTGAGTCAGTAAAATGTTTTATAACGGATAGCCAAAACAAGTCAATAGATTGCATTCTTTTTGAAAAACAACTCACCAAAAGGAAGAAAGAAGTCGCTGAAAGAAGAAAAGTTATGCATGGCATCATCGATACCATTAAATTGATTGGAAAGCAGGGTCTCGCTCTTAGAGGTCACAGGCATGAAGAAGCTTATTCACTTGAGGATCCATCATTGAATCATGGGAACTTTTTGGAAATTTTTCTTTTGCTTTCCAACTACAATGACACTCTTGGAAAGCATATTAGTAACGTGGTGGGCTCGAGTAAAGCTGCTCTAAAAAGAAGAGTGGATAGTAACAAGAGAGGAGGAAGAGGACGTCAAATCTCCTTTTTAAGCAAAACCACGGTTACAAAAATCATTGGAGTAATTAAGGAAGTACTTTTGGCCGACGTAGTAAAAGAAATCAAGCAAGCTATTCACTTTTCGGTAATGATGGATACAACAATAGATGTTTCTGGATATGATCAATGTACAATCGTTTTAAGGTATGTGGTTGAGAAAGAAGTCAAAGAGAAATTGATAGGGCTTCAAATGGTGCAATCGACAACTGGTGAAAGCCTATTTCAGACCTTACAATCTGTGCTCCGGATGAACAGCCTAAATATAGAGAACTGTATTGCGAATTCTTTTGATGGCGCGTCAAATATGAATGGAGAATACAACGGTGTCTCAGCAAAACTACAGGAATTGATTTCAAATCACGTCCATACATGGTGCTATGCACACGTACTGAATCTTGTGATGTCTGATGTGGCTCAATGTATACCAGCAACATTATCATTTTTCGGACTTCTACAAGAAACTCAAGTCTTTATTAAGGAATCACACAAAAGATTGAATGTATTCATAAAACAGAACCCAAAGATTCGTTTAACTGCAATTGGGGCAACAAGGTGGAGATCGAGGAGTGATGCTACAACCAAAATCTTTGGTGGTTCTGCATGTTGGTTTATAGAACCTGAATTTGAAGAATCTTATGATGAACGGCGTAAAGCAGTTTACATTGATTTAGTGATAGCCTTAAGTGTTATAGGAAACTCAATGGAGTTTAATGCAAAGACAAGAAATGAAGCAAACTCTCTGCTTGCTAAATTTCTTTCGTTTGAAACAATTTTAGTTTCAATTATCTTTTTGCGAGTGTTTAATGCAACAACACCACTTTCTAACTATTTGCAAACCAAAAACTTAGACTATGCTCAAGCTTGGTCTTTTGTAGCTGCAACAACTAAATCTCTGGAGAACCTCAGGAATAAGTTCGAGGACGTTTTAATAGCAGCTAATAGGTTTGTTATATATATGACTGCAGTTATTGAAAAAAAGCTTGATGAAGACCCTTCTCTAGATTCAGGAACATTGTGTATTGAATCCGAGCTTCCTCAGAAAAGAATACGGTATGTAAAAAGAGTTCATGGCGGGTCAACAGAAGATGCTTTCACCAACTTAAGTGCAAATGATAGGTTTAAGATTAAGGTTTTTAATGTTGTACTGGATACCATAATTCAGAGCATGCAAAATAGGTTTGCTAATCAAAAGAACTTGTATTTGGACTTGGCGTGCTTTGATCCAAGAAGATTTGATGAACTAAGGAGAAATGGTTTGCCACCTCGTGCTCTGGACAAAGTTTGCTCCTTAATTGAACATGTTGATAAAGTGAAGTTAAAAGAAGAATTGCTATCATTAGTTAATGTTTGGCCACAAATTAAGTCTACCCTTCACGAAAATTTTGAAGAAAAAGAAACTGAAGAGGAATCTTTAGACGATAGCTCTGAACAAGAAGAAGAAATATTGCCATGCAAGATAGGAAAAGAATGCAAAGTTTGTATTAAATGTGTTTTTAATCTAGTATACGACTATAATATGTATTCAGTGTTGTACAATGAACTTTACAAAGTATACAAATTTTTATTAACAATTCCTTTGACCCAAGTGAGTTGTGAAAGAAATTTTTCAACTCTAAAGCTAATTAAAACTAGGCTTCGCTCAAGTCTCAGCCAGAAAAATCTAGAAGCCCTGCTTTTGATGCAAACCGAAAGGGAAAGCGTGTCGAAAATTGACAATGACCTTATTATTGACAAACTTTGCGAGCAAAGTGTAGAGCTAAAAAGACTCTTAGTGTTTTAATTGAAAGAGTATTAGTATTTTATTGAAAGAGCGCAAATCCATATTCTTTAAAATCGCGATGTTGCATTTTCTGCTTGACTGCTTCTATCCTCTGAAGTACGTTCCCTACAGGAAAAGTAGGTATATTCGCAGTTTTATTTAGAACAGTATTTGGAACTGTTTATTTCACTTTTATTTGTTATATTTTTTGTTTATGTTTTGATATTGTTCATCAATTTCAATCATTTTTGTTAATTGAATTTATTTTTTGTTAATTTTGTGTTCATTTATGTTTGTTAAAATTTTAATTAAAAAAATAAACTAAATCTACAACATTTTTCGAGTTTTATTCAAGAAAACTTTCTCTGCTTTCATCCCTTCGCACACAATTCGTACCGTATACCTATACGCTGAACGCCCTAGAAGATTACAAGGTTTTCGCCCTTTTGATATAGCCAGTCCGCCTCTGGAGTACCTACGTGAGAAAAATGTATATGAATTCCACAACTGCGAATTTGATAGGCAATAAAATACAATGAAAACACAATGCAGTAAATATAATGAATGTATAATGTTTTCTGAACCTTGGTTCAGAATTTCTACGCTTTTATTTACATCTAAATACATAATTAAAACCATTTAAGAATATTTTGTTTATCACATATACAGTTGGCATGGTTTTCTTTACGTTGACTGCCCAGCAATAAGATCTTGAAAGCTTTATTCTGTTTGTTAGAACCTTGATTCAGAGACAAATGATTTTGTTGTCACCGCGATTCCATAAAGGGCGATTTAGCTCAAATCAGGACATGCACAAAAAATTCTCGACAATTTTTAAAGTGCCATAAACTCAAATTGCACGCATTTTTAATTTCAATTGAACCCTTTCATGGGTTGATGTAGGCTTATTAATGTAACGGCAAGAGTTCTTTGCACAAGCAGCCACGAACACCAGCAGTGAATGTTCCCATCGCTTTTACTTGTATACTGTCGCCTTGGATCCTTCGAGGTATGAACATAAAACTCTTAGGAAAACCTTGACTTCATCTGGGAATGTGATAATGTTGATGTTTTTTATATTATTCACTATTGAATCCAGTCCTTGTGGTGTTGATTAGATTTATTTGACTTGAACACGAATTCATTCGTGTGCACAAATATGATTCCTGCTAGGATACTCTCTACACCAATTATAATTGGGGAATGAAAAGTGGTAAGAGAATTTCGGAGCACTTTTTCGGGGCTTATAAATCATTTTTAGCGAAAGGTATTCCCGGTTGGGTAATCGACCCGAACCGACATTTCCTTGAAGCTTCGGTCACTAATGGACATAAATGGAGGATGATTAATGGCAACAAGTGAACCTCTATTGAAATGTTGTGCAGTTAATCACTCGCTTTCTCTCAATTAAACCGAAATGCATGTAGAAATAATGGAGTCGGAAAGCGATTAAACTCTACACACTGCTGGAGTCTGAATGGTGAACACGATCCTGAAACATGTGAATAGAAATAGATTACTGAAGCCCTTCGACAGTAGAACAGAACAGACCTACATCCCCTGTGTTGCTTAAGTAAATACTATCCTGTAAAGAAAACGGTTAATGGAAAAAAGATTGTGGTCTTTTACAGTTGCTCAAGTCAAAGAACAGTTAGCCTTTGTGGAGTGTGCTCCACACAGGAATTCAATTTCGAACTACAAGTTAAACTATATCCTTTCTTCGTTTTATTCTATACAAATTTACATTCGTTCAATTTTGCTTATAAACTCCTGTTTCAGCCAGAACCAATGTCCTTTGAGTCTCCTGTTGAACAAACAAAAAATCCATTGCTGGGGTGTTTTTGAAAAAAGGGAGAAAAAGATAAAACTAAAACGCCGAAAAGTGAAAAGTGCACTCTGTTACTTTTTCAATTTGGAAAAATACAGTAGCGGAATTGCACTATTCGATTCAGAAAGTCAACAATGGCGGGGGAGGAGAGAGGATGTACTCAGTCGGTTATACAGCGAATTAGAATATTTTCTTCTCTTTTTAGTTTTGTTTTTATTGTGCAAGGGAATTATGGCAAAGCTTAATTTTCAGAAGAGAACTTTTCTGTAGCGTAACTATAGTTATGACATGGTTGCAGTTTGCGTTTTTTTCCAACCATTGAGTAGGAAATTCATTCTATGTTCACAGTTATGATTAAATACTAAAGAGTTATTCAATTTTTTCGTGAATTCGTTTTACTAAATTGGTTTTACTATTGTAACATTTTAGTAAGTTATAAATTTCCTTTGACCTCTTATGAAAACCTTTCATCTTTGTGTGACTTAAAACTACTTTTATTAGTACATCTGGAAATTTCAAAATGAAAATATTAATATGGGTTAATTGACAATTATCCTGTTTAGTTATTTTATTATTAAACTCACTGTAGAAGGTTCTTAACCACGTAATAATTAATCCTCAACATGATAAAAATAGACTCCTCTTTTGTAAACATATACCGAAAGATGTATCATAGTCTGGTTCGTATCCCTTGCAAATTGCAATATCCACACGTGCAATGTGCATGTGTACACTGTACACAATGTAATTAAAACATGGAACCTTAAAGTGCTCCCCGTGACCCCAGAAACTACCCCTCCATCTTCCCATAAGTGATTACATAATCATAGTTAAGCAAATGGCGGACGCATTACATACCACATCCATACAGGATTAAAATGAAGATGGTTGCATTCCCGCATTTGATATTTTCTAGGAAGGTGGTCTGAAATTTGAAAGATGAAAGTTAACGTGGCTCCCTCCCTTAATTTTGGGGTATAATAATTAAAGTTAATTTATCAAAACTGTATAACGGTGTTACCGTACAAGATTTCAGCCGTCCTGGTGTCTATATACATGTTAGAGATAAGCCTAGAGAAAACTTCGTGATAACTTAGCGCTTCCCAAATATTTGGTGTGGAAATATCTGTGTGAGAGCGGTGAAAGGACCTTCCAAGCTGTGGCCAAGTAAATTAAAATGAGTCTTTGGTTAATTTATTCTGAGTTTATTTATTTTGTGCTTATGCGATTTCCTAAAGTGAGCTTAATTTGCAAAATTGTAACTTTCAAATTTAAACTAAACACAGTCGACAATGCAATGCGGTGATATCGGAAACAAAATGTTCTTGGAATATTTAACATTGCAAGGAAAACACGAAATATGGTATACCGAAAGTGGTTTTGGAAATGTTGCATTTCGCCAAAAATATACTTTCAGCAGGTGCACTTAGCTTGCTCGTATCGAAGCTAATTTCTGTCGAGGCATCAGCTGCAAACGCTCTTAGTCTTGGAAAAGATTTACTATTCATAAATATGTATTGTACCTACCTAGTTGCATGTTGTTTCAGAAAGCTTTTCAGATTAATGATAACAGCTAGAAATTTTTTTAAAGACTAAATTAAAATTAATAAATTAATACTGGTCTGCATTTAGGATTGAAAGGTAATAAATAAAAATAAAATATATAAATAAATACTCAGAAAGAATAATTTACACTGTCGCATCTAAAAAAAAAATCATTTGCTTTTGTAGTGCAATAAAAAAAATGACCGTAACATACATATGTATAACAATTTTTTAAATAACCTTGACTGTTGTCTCCACGTTGTTGTTTGGTGATTTGTGTAAAACTAAAGTTGAATATTTTAAAAAAGTTGGTTCCACTTTTGCGGTATTTCATAAATCAAAAAAGGTTATCGAAGGTGTTTGACGGAAAAAAGTGAATTACCCAAATGCATCAGATTTACGGATGCTGTTATAAAGTACGCCAGTTTGTGAAGTTTATCAATTTTAAATGCCTTTCAAGACGAGTCTGAGAATTTTCTGGCCACTGAAAACGAATTTCCTACGTTTTGTATATTCTACTTATATTTTCTTTCTTCGCTTCCACCATGTTATGAATGCCTAATAATAGAAAAGAAACGCAAAAAATTCAATTCTTGCTCCACCATAGCAGAAGTAATCGCCTGTAAGCAAACATTTAATTAGTCTTGTTCAGGATTGGTAAGCGATCCAGGATTGTTTCTAATGAATACATCCATTGGGAAAACATAATTATTAAAACAGAATTCGCAAGCGGATTAGAATGACAATAGCGTCGGCATAAAATATATACATAATTCGAATATAATCCCTCACAAGCCCCACATGATTAATTGCTTGAATTTTAATTATCTCTGCGCGGCAATGTCGCCTCCTTCCCCACAGCTAAGCGAATTTCGGTGTCTAAACAACTTCCTCTGTGCCATATTCGACAATTTGTTAAAATTTTGCTATAGGCAGCTTCGTTTTCTGTTGTTGCTGGTTGTTGTTTTTTCGTTTCGAAATGGAGGTCGTAATTTAATTTGGCCATACGTGTGCAATTTGTATATAGGATGTGGAAAACTCGTTCCCGCTGGGCGAGTTAGGAGCCACGAATAAATTAGTTTTACGAAAGTATTCTGCTCAAGTAGTGAAATCATGAGAGGTGGAAACGATGCTTTGTTGGTGGCTGTAATTTTGAAGGGGTATGTCCACAACTTTAAATAAATTTTGATTCCAAGTTTTGTTTATGAAACCTCTTATATTAAGCCTTTTTGAGAAGAATATGATTTGCCATACTTACAAGAATCCTGCAGCACACAGGTGGAATATTTTTCTCCAGGATAACTCTATTATCTCTTGCTCCAAATAGTGAAACATTATGCATGGAAATTCAAACAGATTTCCATAATAGCATTCAACATTCACGTCATTACGAAGAATATTTGAGAAGTCTGGTCCATGTCCTTCCAGAAATATACTTTTGTTTTCTCATCACGTCGCATACGTGATGATTATGAAATGAGGAAATTAAATCTATGTAAATTCCTCACGGGTCAACTGGCGTCAGATAAGAACCTTAAGGAGAATGTACTTTCTAAATTATGGATAATTCCATACAATCCTTGTCGAGGATACTGCATAGGACTCACATCCTTCGAATTGTGTGCATGAAATGAGTTTGAGAGTAGTGTTATTACTAAAATTACCTTTTCAAATCTGAAGCCGTGTGGCAGTGCCTGTAAAATTATTCTTTTCCTATGTCAGGATGTAGCTCTTCTACATTTAAGCTCCTGCCATTTAGGAGCATCTTGCATGAGATACATCGTAAAATGAACCTAAAACTTCATGGCAAATGAGTACGAGTATATATCACCTTAAAACATCCAGTTCATTCAGTCCGATCCTCTGTACGACCACCACAACTACCATGAGATGCTTCTTTTCTGTTTCAGTATCGTTCGCCATAATTCCCGCCGTTTCACTATTTCGTACAGTGTTCCAAATTGAAATTATATTATCACTCTCCCACATCCTTTGAGAGGCAGAATGAATACACCAAGTGACCTCAGTGAAAAATAAAAAGCTGCACGGATCTCATCTGCAGATCACGTCTAGTAGTCCTGGGTAAGTGAATTATCATGCCCCACTTTGCGGATGCATGTATATTGTGTATTCTATAGTCAGTCTGGGATTCCAGTAGATCCTCTTTCTTGCCGCCAACGAATCCAACAGCAATAAATTCCTGAAGGTTGGATCAGTTAGTTTTCTAAATTCTTGGCCACATTTTTGAGTACACATAAAACCAGCCAGAGCCCAGGATTTATTCATCTGGTTAATTTCATCCAGCGTTCCTGGCCAACTAACGGTACTCGTTTTACAAAATGGAAATCAATTGAAGACGTTCGAGTTAGCTTTGGTTACTGCTGCTGGGCTTTTAGGTAAAGTGGATTGGATACGCGACAGGAGTATCGATGGGGGATTTTTTGTTTTTATATTTATTTTTCTTTCCGTTTTTTTTTTTTTCATTTCCATCGACTGGTTTC
This sequence comes from Leptogaster cylindrica, assembly GCA_963082835.1. Lineage (NCBI taxonomy): Eukaryota > Metazoa > Arthropoda > Insecta > Diptera > Asilidae > Leptogaster > Leptogaster cylindrica. Next base: position 51,488,766 of record OY720105.1, read on the forward strand.
TGCGAACTACGAAACGTTTGAGGGAGGAGAGGCCTTCTAACATTCGATGAATATAAATCAGGTAGGTTTTCGTTTTCACTTAAATAGTTTGCAAACTATAAGGGAGTTTAAAGCAACTGTCCTGAGTGAACAAATCTGGGAGTGTAATGCGAAACTTCCGAAAACAACTTTGATAAAGTTATGCCATTTGTGAACATTCTGCTACTTTTGCTGTGAAAAATTAAATAGATTTATTGTTAGAAAATGTCATGGATAATATCCAATTCAACAAAATGACGAAGTAAACTTTCGAAAGTGAACGTTGGGGTTTTTCTAATGTTTCTCCTATTTCAAATTTATTATAATTCATCAATGTTTCAGAGTTAATATGGTTATAACCGCATTCTATCTAAAAATTCTCATATCTGGTTTACTTCCATAAGTGCACACTTTTGATATTGTTAAAACCCTTGCAGTTCTCAAGTGTTCTAATGTAATCATTTGACTGATTTTGGTCCACCCTCAATAAATCCCCACGGATATTCTAAATTGCATACGACCTGTTAGAGTACCCATTATTCATTTTGCAAAGCACGATTCGATGGGTGTTTTAGTTCGGATTTTCAGCTTTCAAAGCAACACTACGGATTTAACGTCTGCTGTCGAATTGTCAAAAGATGAAATAAAACAAATCGCATAATGTGCAAGTGACACATACCCTTTTGACCGTCTTCCGAGTTTTTCTACTGGAAAATGTTAATGAGCACCTTTAAGCTTTGTACAAAATACAGAGACAGCCGACGAAATTAGTCAGGCACATCTCAACTCCTAATGAAGTTGATGTTGAAAGTGTCCAAATACCGGTGTAGAGAGCAATTTAGTTCCCTCATTCATGTGCAACAATAACCAACATGCTGTACAAAAGTCATAAGGACTCTTTCGGTAAAACGTTCTTTCGACCGAAATTTTGTATTCCGGCCCGTACTTTTGTACTTCCTGCATGCAATCACAGATGCTTATACAACGTTAATAACATTATTTCGGCGGACTTGCTCTTGCACTTTATAAGACAAAGAACACCCACAGCACAAGGCTATCAAACAGACAATGAATCCTTGCCGGGGTTTGATGATGGCACTCAGGCTTACGGGCCTGAGGCCTGTATGTTCGGATGTTATTGATTCATAGATCTTCAAATTGAAGACTTCAATTTGTAGATGGTCCACAAGAATGTATTCTTGATCCACTTCACCGGGTTCACGAATGTGGGCGGTGCTTTGACCCTTTAAGGCAAATCAAACCCAAAGGACGTTTTATGTTCATTGTAAGGAAGAATTTTAATATCCCTTAATTTTGACGTGGAGAATAGCCATAGGTACCTACTATATCGATTCTATGGGATCGACTGCATTCTCACTGAAATACGATATTTTATTCAACTTTGGATATAAAAGAAATTAGATAAATACTTGAAATTACGTATGCACATTGCACACACAATGAGTTTGTATGAAATACTATTTGCACATTCTTTGTACACTATTTAGTTATATATTTGACATTATCTTATTTTACATCGCATCGGTTTAAATGTTTTTGAACATACGTAATGTAAATTTTGAAAAACATTGCGGAGATTTGGTAATCGTATTAAAGTTGTGTGAACAAAATATTCCCGTTTCAATCTAAAAAACTTGTCAAGGGTATTTAATCGGATTCGATTACAGTTACGATTTGTTTTTATTAAATTTTCAGGGACTTTGAAAGTTTGCGAGACTTTCTTACTTTGTTTGGAATTTGCGGTGAAAAAGGAAGTTCAAATGTTCTAAGATTAGTGGAAAAAAGTAAATGGTTTGTGTATGGAACTAGTGGTGACTGTTTAGTGTGTCCTGTGGCTACAGTTTTCTAAACTTCGAAATATAGGTATGTAAATTCAAAAACACCGTTTGAAAGAGAGTTGACTAAACTAAAAGCCACCTCAAAAGAAGTTAACAAAACTTTTTCAACTTCAATGTACTTTATTTTGTTCGTGGCGTATAAGTACATAATATAGTATGTATATTTCGTAAAATCCGGTCCTCCGTATTGCAATGAAAAAGTATTTTTTGTGACGGCAAATAACTTTTTTGATATAGCTAATAACTGCAAAAATTACACCCGTCCCTCTATTTCCGCGGCATATTCAATATTTATAAGTTAAATAAGATAAAACAACTCACTACGTATGCTCCTTTTTATGAAGCGAAGTGAAGTGAAGTGAAGACAGGCCCACAGGTTACAACACACAATTTTGTTTATATATTTTCTTATATTTCGATTGCATAATGTTTTAGAATGCTTCTCGCTTTGTTGTGAAATTTATTTTAAATCCAAAATTAAATTAATACAATAAATTTGCATCTGTCTTCCCTATAGTAACAGTAATTCTCATTAGATACGTATTCATAAAATAAGCAAAATATTATATCACACTCCTTTTAAAAACTGTATCTAGGTATGAGTATATTATGATAAAAATATTACATAAATAAATATGAAAAGAACTCCATTTTGAAAGCTTTGAATGAAATTTCTAAAATTTGTATACATTCTAAGTCGAAAATTTAGTTGATTGGATTGCGAAAATTCGAGAATGTAGTATATTAAAATTGTACGGCTTCAGGTACGCTCCCTGATATCCAACCTCAACCACGACTGTATTTAGTATCCACAAAAGAACATTATATCATAGATCCAAAATTTATTCTCAGAGTTTCTCTATTTGGCATAATTTTTGAATTCATTCAAAGCACTAAACTCGAAAGCAAAATAATTATATAATATATAATATATATATAATATATAATATATATTATATTATATAATTAATTATTTTCGGAAATGAAATTTTAGCTCGTAACTTGTTGAAAATTTTCCCGGCACATTTCGAAATTCATGGAGTGGAGTGACAGACATCAGGACTCAAGGCATTTGAATGATGTTGATAAAAGTGTTACGGGCAATAGTGGGATAGCAGAAGGATTTTGTGATCCGGTTTATGACCGCGGGTGGACCAGTTACGTCCGGAAATTAAAGTCGAATGCACTCACTAGGATGCCATTTAATGCCACTTGTTTAGCTGTGAGAAATGCTGTTAACTCGCTGCTATAAACCACTTTAAATTCACTCTGCGCAATGTGTGTGTTTAACGTATTTAATCGTCCCCATTCAATCATTCTACGTTGTAAAATGGCAAACTGGATATTGTTAGTCGTAAGTCATGAAATCGTAAGGAGTTTCTACAGCTCTTATTCAAATGTCATCCACGCACATCTGGGAATGAAGTATAATCCATCCGTTAAATTTTTAAGCAGCTCTAAAAGGATTTACGAGCAGGAAGTGGCGCCGAAAATTTAATTCGAAATTTCGGTTTTAAAAAATCCAGATTTCAAAATAGCTCTTGAAAGTTAACTAATAGCTCCAGTTTGTAAATAAAAACTGCAGAAACTGTTCACCGCGACATTTGAGTAATTTGTGCAGTTTTAGGGTCACTTTATCAAATCATTTCAAAGGCCATAATTATGTAGAAAACAAAAAAACAACCCGTAAAAACAAAGTTTTTTCACTTATTCATCTACATAGTATTTTCAAAATTGCGACAATTAAAATCAATTAAACAAAAGCAAAAATGACTTGATTTTATGATAATTATTTTTATAATATGCGTAGTACACAACGCTGTCATTTTTGCATTATTGTTAAAGATTTTGTCCCTTCCTTCTGTGATAACGAGATAATAATTTGACAGAATGCATTGTCATCGACAACGAGCCTATTTGTAAAATTTTTTGAACGGGAAGTGTTTTAATTAGCCGTTGAAAGGTTTCCTTTAAAACGGCACAATTACGTAAATCCACAAATAAACAAACAAGTTAACATAGATGCATTAAAAAAAGCAGCTGATCGAGTTTTTCATTTTCAAAAAAGAAATCTCAAAACCGTGGCTAAAATTGAATGAAGAAAATAGAAAAATTTTTGGTTTGGGTTTTTGGGATACTAAACAGTGAACAGCAGCAAACTTTTCCTGTTTGCGATTGAACTAAAACCAGGTTCTCGTATACGTACGAATTTACTTGTTTTCTGAAAGTCCCGGAGAATTCGTGGCATAAGTCTGTAATAATTTCATTTAAGTAGCATTGTATGAAAAGAACTCCCCAAAGTAATTTAGGAAGTCCAATCAAATATTAAAATATACATTCTGGCTATTTTCGCAGAGTAATGTACCTACAGTCCTACACTCACACTCAAGTATTTTTAATTTGGTCCTAATTCATTTAAATTCACACTGCCAAGGCCAACCCACTTTGCTGCGACACCATTCATATCAGCATTTTCGCATCATAGCGGTGCACCGTTATGTGGCTAAAAACAGTCCTGACTCGAGTTATGAAGTATGAGATTATGAGAGCGAAAGAGGTTGGATGCTTTTTATCACCATTCTTATGCAAGATTCCTCGCGGAGACAAAAAGACAGATTCCATGAACTCCATGGAAAATCTTGGGGGATTTGAAGAAGACATGAAATGAGCTGAATTGAATTGAAATGTTGCCGTGGATGATATACATAAGTCCTTTGGTTTGGTCGTCGCACGTTTGCGCTCTAACCTTATGTAACAAATTTATTTTGGCAATAAGAAGTTTACCAAGAATACAATCAATTACATTTAGTATATTAATGGTGCTTGATTTGGCAGAGGCTTCGTTGGTTCTTGACAGTACAAAACTTGGTTGATTTACAGAGACAAAAACTTCTTCATCGCTCAAATTGAATTTATCTTGGCCTCCGACAAGAATTTAATCTGTCTCAGTACATTCGTCATCCCTTGCAGCCTCTGCTGATATCACCTAACTAAGAACTTTTACGCCCGCCCTCGTTCCCTAATTAGATCGCTTTCGACTTTCAGTGCACTTCTATTCATTTTGTGCTTTTACGTTTGATGTTAATTGAATTAAAATCCTAATCCCATTCGTAAGTACAATCGTTGTTGTCTTCCAGGGATGCTGCAAGCGGATCCTCGCAGTCTAATTTCATAAGTCGGACTGCATTTGGGCACCATTGTTTCACCCCGGAGCACTTGACGAAACTTTACTCCGAAACCTTGGGTGTGTAACTGAAATGAAATTTTCTATCCTACCCTTCAAGATAGGTGTTAAACGAGTTTAAAGTTTTAGCAAAGTGGATAACACTGGAACTGCTTCCGGTGGCGCATCAGGGTGCGCTTGTATCCTTTCGCCCATGCCAGGCCTCACACCCCAACCACTTGATGCAGTGCCAAAAAATTGCTATACCTATCCAGCCACCAACATAGTAAGTTTAATGCGAAATGGGGTCGTACTCATTCTGTGGGTTGTTCACACACAAAAGGATTTAGTTGAGGTGCCTTCTAGGGAATTGAGGTAATGTGAGCAAGATCGTCCTTTATTGCGACCAGCAGGATTCAGGGCCAAGTTTTAATGAGTTCGGGGGTGGCAAATACATGACGTACCTCAGGGCACACATTTTAGGTCCCATGTAATTACAGCATATAGTATTTCTTCTACACACGTCCAAGGAAGCATTAATACAAGGAAACTTTCTTCCATACTTCTCTCAAAATGGGCTAATGGTCTCTACATGCTTGTTTTTCAAATGAGACAATAAGCAAGTGCCTAAATGATGGACTGTTAGTATACCTGTGTATTTGATGGTGTTAAGTTGATGAAAGTTAATATGCAGTTATACAATATACATTATACATGGAGGACAGGTATGATGAAATTTCTATATAGAAATTGCCATAGTCGGCATTTCTGAATATTGCTGTTAATTTCGATAAAAAAATTTTTTTCCAAATATTGTTTCTTCGTTATTCCATACACCAAATCAACAATATTAATTTTTGTGCCCAGTTGTTATGTTAATTGTATCAACTCGACATTTTAATGAAAGAACAACCTACAATCAGTACTTCATTGATTGAGGAACACAATTAAGAATAATTTGCATAAAATTATAAAAATAATTGAATATTATCCTTAAAATGAGAAAATTGAACTGCCAGTGTTACGGGACTCTTCGAAATATTATGTTATTTTGTGAGTGTTTTTTAAATGCCGATTCTGAGCGTAAATTGAAAATGTTAATCAACTATGCTCATGTTAATATGCACTTTGCACGTGTCTTACCAATGTTTATATACTTTTGTACATTTAACTAACCGATTGTTATTCGTGTTATTATTCGATATCATTAATCTTTGGATTGTTGGTTTATTATTTTCAATAATAAAGCTATGTAATCGAGCACGAAAAAAAAAATTATAACCCCCCCTGAAATTTTGTCAGTTTACGTTTTGAGATATGTAGATTTCAAAAATCGAATAAAAAAAAATCCGTCCTTCCGCCGTCCAGGCTTTTCCTCGGAAACTACTGGAGATAAATTAATTAAATTTTGTTCAAAAATCAAGTGACATCTGACAACGGTCCTAACAGCTCATGGGTCCGATCGACGTATTTTGAGGGGGGGAAATTGAGGAACCAAATATTGAAAAAATCATATTTCCGAAACCGTTCAAGCTTTTTTCATAAAACTCGGAATATACAATGTAGTCCAGTCGACAAGTAGGAAAAAGTGTGGCTAGGTGGAAAAAGGTCGGAAGTTAATGAAACTTTGGGATGTTGTTGGGGGATGGTTGATTAACATTTTCTCAAGTTTTGGACCTCGAGGACCCTGTGCGAAAAGAGGAGGGGGGGCGGGACTGCAAAATTTTCGACTTTCTTCCTGTTTTTCCTCAATAACTTTTTTTTCTTAAGTCGTACGCTAAACCATCCTGAGACTTTTTTGTAGAGCGTTAAATTTTCTACAAATTTGACTATTCAAACATGTTTGTATATCAATTCGTTACCGAGATATGGCACTTCGAAAAAAGGTAATTTTTCAAAATTTGCTAAAAAATGAAAAAAAACTGTATAATCCCATTTTATTTCATCTGTTATACCCGAATTATGATGAAATGTTGTTGTAATTATGGTTCCTAGTTACAATCACCAATATTGGACCCCCCCCCCCCCCCCAACCCCCTACTCACCCTCGCCCTACCAACCACAATTCACAAATGCTAATTTTCTTTTCTCATTAAAGCCAACCATATTCACGTTAATGACATTAGTCGATGCCCCGCCCCCCACTACATAGTTATCACAGGGCAGGTAAAATAAGATGTCGTCCGTTTGTGGAAAAAAATCATGTAATTAACAATATTAAAATTTATTACTCCTTATTTTTACTCCTTACTCCTTAGAACCTACATAAAGAATACCTCCCTCTCTGCAGCAGTGGCTCCGTTTCTCACACCAAATGCTACTCCCCAGCAGATCAGCGACGCTGGAGAAAAGTTCCTGGTTGCAGTTTATGGAGGCGACATTGACGATGACAACGTCGATGACCTCCGGTACCGGTTATTCCAACGATCAGTGACGAAGGATAAATTAGTTCTAGCCCGCCTACCACCAACAAGGGACGCTGCCAAGTACGCACTTATCAGCAAGTACAGGCGTGGTTAGGCAACGAACTTCTTCCATCAGTTTGGGGCTGGAGCCTAACCACACGAGGGGTACTACCAATCCCCACAACCAAAAATGCTGCGCCAGATGACATCCTCCATAGTGTTTCCTGCAAGTGCAGGAAAGGCTGTAGCACCGGAGCTTGCAGCTGCAAGAAAGCAGGTCTTCGGTGCTCAGCAATGTGCAAGCACTGCACAGGCCACAGCTGCGAAAACGCTCCCGCAACTGACCTAAACGAGGAGGACTCACCAGACGAATACGACGACGGCGACGATGTCATTGGCAGCCTGATAACTAAGGAGGACGACGAGCTGTTAGAAGCAGATCCAATGGCAAAGAAATCCCGACAGGAAAAGTAAGGAGTAAAAATAAGGAGTAATAAATTTTAATATTGTTAATTACATGATTTTTTTCCACAAACGGACGACATCTTATTTTACCTGCCCTGTGATAACTATGTAGTGGGGGCGGGGCATCGACTAATGTCATTAACGTGAATATGGTTGGCTTTAATGAGAAAAGAAAATTAGCATTTGTGAATTGTGGTTGGTAGGGCGAGGGTGAGTAGGGGGGGGGGGGGGGGGGGGGGGATGGGATTATACAGTTTTTTTTTCATTTTTTAGCAAATTTTGAAAAATTACCTTTTTTTCGAAGTGCCATATCTCGGTAACGAATTGATATACAAACATGTTTGAATAGTCAAATTTGTAGAAAATTTAACGCTCTACAAAAAAGTCTCAGGATGGTTTAGCGTACGACTTAAGAAAAAAAAGTTATTGAGGAAAAACAGGAAGAAAGTCGAAAATTTTGCAGTCCCGCCCCCCCCTCCTCTTTTCGCACAGGGTCCTCGAGGTCCAAAACTTGAGAAAATGTTAATCAACCATCCCCCAACAACATCCCAAAGTTTCATTAACTTCCGACCTTTTTCTATCTAAAACTACCTATCGACTGGACTAATGCTCAAATATTGCTCTATAGAATACATCTTATTGCATGAATTTATCTCAAGTATTTTTTGAGTAATGGAATTTTGAAATTTTTAATCTCCATGAAATATTCCATTTCTTAGTGGATTAAAAAACGTGAAATCACTTCACATGATCACTACTACCATCTAGCCTTGACTTGAAAAATGTCAAATTTTTTGGAAATAATAAACCGTTGTGTAAAATTTGCAGTGTTTTTTATTTCAGACATGATATTTTTCCACAAAGTTGAAAATGATTGTGGATTTCTTATGTGAGTTTATTTTTTATATTTTTAGCAAAATGGTTTTATGTAGGTATTCATTTCCTTGCAGTTGTTGAATCAATGTATTATTATTGATTTTTTTTATTCTCAAAGTTCTTTACAGTGAAATTGATTATGGGTCTAATTTATTGTGGTAGTTTACCTTTACGCTTTAATTGATTGACAAGTTTCTATTATCAGAATATATAAATTGTTAAATTAATAAAACTCCAACATTTATTGCCGATTGTGTAACAATATGAATCATTTTAACAGAAAATCCATCAAATGTGAATTGACCCATCACGAACACCTATCAAAAGGTGCAATTTAACGCTATAAGTAACCTAACCCAGGTCTATAAATCGTGTACAACTTCCTCCATAAATCTGAGATTGCCCCGAGGCTACGTAAAAGGGGAATAGCTTTATTTCTGTTTTATACCAATTTTGTTTTTATTTTTATTCATTTTTTTACGGCTCATTTGAGTTCTGAATTCTATTCGAACGCGTAGTCCTTTTCAGGATTTCATAAACCGAAAACCCAACAACAAATTCCCTTTTGTGGGAAAACGTGGGCACGGTAAGTGCATCACATAAATCAGTTTGACGCCTTCCCAGATAAATGGGATAATAATTGACCATTTCGGCATAATTGTGGGGCTATCAATCATGGCGGCTGTAGTGTTTTGAATTTAGTGCGACTGGAGTTTTCTATGGGCATTTTGATTTCATCCCTCAGATTGGTATGTAATTTGAAGTGAAGAGCGTTAAGCTTTGCACCGTATCTCACGAGGAATTCCCGAACTTGAAGGAAATCCTTCTTACCTGGTGTTATGGTGAGGGTTTGACACTTCAAATATCAGAAGTGGTAAAGGGATTAATGACAGCATTTCATCCGTCACTTCCGGTCGAGATTGTGCCAACAAGTGTTCATTAACCACGAGAATTTTGATTGTATCTGCACGAGACAACCACACTTGATTGATGACATGCAATTATATTGGGCCACAAGAACTTATTGTTCCTTATCAATCATCTCATCCCCCAACTTCGTTAGTCATTCGACCCCGAAAGCCTGGAACAATTCATTTACTCCGTTCATGTAATGAGGGAAAACTAATTACCTACCATCGCAGATGGGTTAAATTACTCAATTACAGCAATCAAGTTATACGGCCGCTGGGAATAATTTCAGGTCTTCAGATTTTGTACCAGGACACTTAAGTCAATGAATGTTGCCTTTATGAGGAAATATTAATGCCTAATTTTTTTTTTTTTGGATTGTTTTTATTATAAAGTTATGACTACTGTCCCGTTATGAAGTCAATATAATATTGTCTTGTATTTCCAAAGCATATCTTCGATAGCAATAACTATTTGACAATCTTTTGTACACATTTCCTTGCATATGGCTTATGATGTGAAATGCTTTCTACGTTTCTTTCCTACCAAAATTTCCATATTATGCTGGTCTGATATATGGCATGACCCAGGAGTAATGTCCAACATAAAGAGGTATCAAATTACCCTTCAATGCCTTTCATCCAGATTGTTTAACCTTTTGTTTAATACTGATCCTGGCTGAAAAATTTTCGTCTCGACAAGTTCACATTAAAGCATTATCAAAGGCATTCAAAGCTATTTGCCATGAGGTGGGAAATCAACAACCTTAACAACACTTGTCACTACACATTGCGATTCCTGTAAAATCATTTCCAGTGCTGCGAACAAAACTGTTAAAATTAACAGTTTAACACCCCCTCCGCCGTGGGGCAACTGCGTCCAGCATTGAATATCACAGGACGCGGAATTGTCACATCCAAAAGTTGATTTTCCAGTGCTTTGCTGTCATTTTGACTTCTACCCGTTAATGGAGTGTAACATCCCCAAATTGTAATGGATTTAGGGTCAACTTTGCTTTGTTCTGTGGTGGTGGCTTTAGTGGGTATACTTGGCCATTAGCATACCTATCCAAAAGTTTTTAAAAAATTATTAATAATTTAAATGTATTTTCTTTTTAATATGTAGTATATAGCGAAATCTTGTTTATACAAAATTAAATTGCTAAAGGCGCTTCTGGTATCCTCTTACACTGATAACACCATATTTCTTGAGGTGAAAATACTCTCTGGTTGAGTGGTGCAGCGAAGATAAAAGAAACGTTTATTGATATGGTCGGCGTGTGAATACCGTTGTGTCAAAATATAATGAACTAATCGCAGGACGTTTGAACGCCATGCTCTAATCGTATACGAGTCGCAGTCATTCAGGACAGCAGGGTACACAAAATTTCTGTATAGGAGATCAGAGAATAATGGGCGATGTAAATTAATATGTTGTTCAATTGATCTAGAGTTTGTTTTTAGCGGCATTTTTTTGGAATATAAATGGCATTTATTTAGACTATGAAAACATTTGTTTTGTTCCAAATTTTTTTTAATAATTCACTTTATTACAATATTTTAAACTGATATAATAGAAAAAGTTTTATATTTAGGAGAGGAGTGTTGTAATTGTAGTCTATCACGTCGGTCTGCAATTCTAATAAAAATAGCTTTCTCAGGATGATTATATTTTTTTTGTGTGAACTTCTCATTTAAAAAAACATGAACTTACAAAGTGTTGACATTTAATTAATACTCGATGAAACCTCATACAAAATGTTCAGAAAATGTCGAATTTGTCTAATTCTCAAATAAAAAAATTAGGATAAAAAAGGTTTTACCATGAAGAAGTGCGGCTTTCTTTCTAAATTAAAGGTTAATTCCAAACTTCCGCAATTCATTTAAAACCTGGACGAAATTCAACGTAATTTAGCGAGATGTACATTTTCTCAAAGTAGCTGTAATCACTATAGATATTTTAGGGTGAAATTTATTAATATTTTAGCAGAAGTAAAGCATTTGCCGAGGACTGCTTAATTAAAAGTACCTAATTGGAAAAGGGGAGATTTTCTTCCCATTGTGGTAACAATTTATTACAAAGGAAGATGGTTTTTCCTTTATCCTTCGATATTGTTGTTCAACGATCTGTATCTTGTCTGAAATTTAGGAAGATTTTCAGAACTGTCTCTAATATTTTTCATCTGGTTTTGATATAAATGAAATCCTGTATTTCAATAACATCATCCCCGCATTGGCATGAACTGAATAAAATTAATTATAGTTCGAGCTTAATATTTACGGCCAACAACCATTTACAAGTTAATTAACCTTTTCCAATAGATCAATTGAAGTGAATTTTTGTGGCAATCTCAATGCATTACTTTTATTATCAAAGTTGCATGCATACAATTTAATTAGTAGATAAAATTTTACAATGCCTTTACATGCCATACCTACTGGCAAATGTGTTACAGAAAATTTCCAAAACTAAGTTTCTGCGTGTCGAAATTATTAACAACAATGGCGCACCACATCTATTGTTTTCTCTTATTAGCATTTTCCATTGAAATAAATTTGAATTAGCTTGATGCAAGTCCAGGCCCTAAATCCCCCAGTATTCGTTAACTAGCAACGGCTTAATTATTACTGACACAACTGTTTTAGAATGCTTTTGGATCATTTTAACGTCTGGTATTTGCTAATGTACAATGGTATAATCCCCCACGTACCGGCACACATCACTGATGAGCAAAGTCATTTGCCCTCTAGTCAAAGGATAAACGTAAGTGGCAGGAAAACGCTGGAAGCATTGTTCCTTCGAGATGATAAACCGTTTCACTGGAGAAAGGGGACAAGATAAATTTGTAGTGTAATTTAATACCCACTAAACATTCTGATGTGTACCTACTTGCGATGTAATGTCAACAGACAATTTTGTCATTCAGATTTTAATATACTCTCTTCATTTCGTTTTGTGGTTTTTGTTGATCTTTTCACTTGAGCGTTACGAAATAACTGACGGAAATTTGGAAGCTGTTGTTTTATATTTATTTATTTATTTCTCTATTCAACAGTGATAATTGCTGGATATATAATTACAAAAATATGAAGTGAGAAAAAGAAAAGAAAAACTTAACTTAGCTTGTATCTTTCAATTCAAATCGACTAACATTAATATCAATCTTATCAAAAAACCAGTTGTAGGAGGTCAAGTACTAAGGAATTAATTTGGCCCCACAATGAGTAATAGTTACGACAATATTGTCAACCTTTAAAAATTCCTGAATCCTAAGACTTCTTAATGGTACATTGATACATAATGATTACAAAAGCTCGCGGCAGTTGATTTCACCAATCAGAACCGAATGAACAAACATAACTTTAAGAATTTCACGATGAAACTGCAATGACTGCAGATCTATCAGTTTTTAATCTGCTTTCGCTCATAGGAAGGCAACTGCAAACGATTCTGTACCAAGGTAATTTATTCAAAGAAAAACGGAAAAACAACATACAATAACAAACCTAAATTCAAGAAGAGGTCTAACTAATCCAACATACAGAGACAGAGCCTTTAAAACATAAGGATAACGTATTTCACGAGACCAACGCTTAAAAAATCCCTTTCGGCAGGTCTACAGGCTGAGGTAGATTTCGAAGTGTTTTTGATGGCATTTTTTGGGGTATTTTTTTTTTCAAAATCGAGAATCTTGTTATGTATTTATAAACTACTCATCAAGAGCTTTTCAGCGATACCGCATAAGGCGTGGTTTAGAAAAATTTCCACCCCCACCCCCACTCGTACCCCACCAACCCCTAATTCGGTGGTGTCACCGTTAACCTCATACAGAGTACTCTAATTTATGCATATAAAGTTTCTCTTTAAACTTCATAGGGGCCGAGATATCGTTTTTTAAAATTTCAAACCCCTACCCCGGCCACCCCCGTGGGCCGATTTTGTTCATTAACGAACTTAACAGAGCTATTAACACCATTGACAGACATGTGGTATTGATACTATCTCATCTCAATACTACGTAGATACCACATGTCTGTCACCGAATACTAGGTCCATACCAGCTCACCTAGGTGGTATTAGCGTAGTATTGAAACTAGCTCAATCGACGTAGTATTGCGAAAAGCTCGGAAGAATTTACTTGCGTCAGCGCCAACTTGAAGTAGCGGAGAATAGAGTATTGTGATTTGACATATTTTGGCAAAACATTTTCTTAAATCAAAAAGTAAAGGTTAAACATAGTTCGGGGTTGTTTGTGTTCTTTGTAGGTATTTGTTTTTACAGTGGTTTTTGCTTAATATTTTTTGCAAAACTCAACACAATTTCAGTACATACACATTAAGAGACAGATGACAGCTGTCAAAATCCGAAATTGTTTACTTCGCATACCACGAACTCAAGTCTGTCAGGGGTTCTCATCAGGGAGTCATCATAACGTTATACATAACGTTATTTTTTCGGTCAGAACTCTACCGGTTCATTTTCCATAAAATAAAAAAATGAGAGTGCGGGGTATTATTGGACGACAATTGACGATATAATTTCTTGATATTTGATGAAATAGTTTCGTCTGTTTGATGCGTATAAATAATTTTTCGTGCATAATTTAAGGACAGCATTAGTTTTTCGGCAATTTCTAATAGTTTTTTGGTCAGAATGCTGCGTTATTATGCCGAAGAGAGAAATCAATTGATTTCGACAATACTTTGGTTGGAAGCAACTAAGCTGGCGAAAATCCACCACATGTTCATTCACATTGTATCAAGAAAAAAAAAAAAAATTAAATGTTTCCCATCAATAATTTTGATTTTTTATCGATTTGCCAACTGTCCAATAATTCCCCAACATTTTTTGAAATATCAAAAACAGATGTTTTGCGCCAACTGATATAGAGTGTACAATTTGAAACAATTTGATGAAATTGCTGATACCAAAAGGAAGGTTACTTCTCGTCTTTACAAAACCAAGCTTTGAAATTTTTAGAAAAACTAATTTTTTGACGAATTTTTAGCAAACATTAAATTACTCAGCGAGGCATGAAACGAAAGACTATGAAAGAATTTTTCGAAATTCTACCTAATAAATTCTAGCATAGGAATACTCTTATGAACAACATAATCGATATGTTGCCTAATGTCCAAGTTTCAATGAAGGCTAAAGACCCAACCAAAATTTAGGTAAAGTAAAATAAAATAAAGTCAAGTAAATAAAAAAAGATTGTTGACGTTTTAAGTTTTTAATTTTTGTTGCGAAAAAGAAGTTTTTTATGCCAAATAGACAAGGAAACCGAAAATGAAGATGTTGTCACAACATTGATAGAATCTGTTCGTGAAGAACCGATAAAATACAACAAAATCATTCAAATACATCAAAAATTACCAGCTAAATTCTTTTACGTACTCTTACGTTTTGTTACTTTTTCATTTCAGGTACTTTTTCGATGTTACGCTATTTCGACATCAGTAAGCTTCCGTTCGTTCAATTCCTTACTTTACTTTATTTTACTTTACTTGCATTTGGGCCATTAGCCACAAGTGGGAAGTTTAATAGTTCCATCCTGATCAATTAAAAATCAATATTCCAATTTTAGGGCACAATTTTATTCAATAGAATTTTTATAAAATCGCTTGCAGTTCATTAACCACAGAATATTTCATTTCGATTGAGTAAAAGAATTTTCGGAAAATTCAAATTTCAAAATGCTTAACCTTCAATATACATATGAAGTATTATAATATAAATTCGAATCTAAATGCATGTGAAACCTTTCGAGCACCCAAGGATATGGTGGAAGGAAATGAAAACAGCATTGCTATCATTGCCATCAAATGAAATTCAACTACATGCCCTAACCTTTTCCCTTCGCTTTAAAGGAATCCAAAATGGAGTGTGTGCATGAAAAATAAAAGCAAAACAAAACCAAAAAAATTGAAGCACATCATCCTCATGAAATGCTCTTGAATCGTTGAATAAATGCATAGAGATAAACAGTTGGGGGTGCTTGCAGGAAGAGATATATAATGTTAAAATTCATGATGTTCTCCTGAACCACGTCTCTCGCCAGTTTGCATAAATCCTTGTTGCGAGAAATTCAGTCACCAGCACTATGAATGGTTGCCGCGGGTGATACAACGTGGACGAAACGGACACACACACATCATACACGGAAATGCAATTTAATTCCCCAATGGCTTTGGGCGACGCAGCCCCAAGCTTATTGCATTATGATATTAACATGGACCGAAGTCGCATTAACCCTCAATGGCTTTGTTGAATTTCAATTCGACAGGAAAATGGAGCGGGATACGGAGAACGAAAGTTTCCTAATACCAATACTTCATCTGGCATCTCCGACTACATATGTTTTTGTCGTTCTCCACCCTCAAACCTATAATAAAATTCCTCGAACAGATGACGGCCTTTCGATCTGCATCCCATATGCACAATTTCTTGAACCATTTAGCCTAATTACTGACAGATTAGTGCTACCATGGTCCATGAAACTTTCAACTTTATGATAACTACCTTGGATAAATGCAATTAACTTGTATTACTCTCATGGAGAATACTAACTGAAATTCACTAGAATACGAAAACTTTTGAATCTCAGAGCACCATCATTTTTCGCAGGACACTTATTTTTTTTTGTTTTTTAAACATTGTCACCTGTTGGCTCTTCACGTAGAATTGTGAACCTGTCCATAGCTTGGTCTGTCATTCGTTTGGATTTAATTAAACCTAAAAAGCGAACAAGAAAATCCTATTTGGATTGGTGTCTGATTGGTATTGCTCTTTCGTGGGATACTTTTCAGTCCCACGCTTTCATATCATAAAGCTGCCTTAAGAAAGAAAATGGGCAAATAGTCAATAGTTGTAGCAATCCATGTTTATAAACCTATGATATCGATCCCCAACCCGTTCAGAACATGTCCTGCTCATTCACATTTCAGGCCAAACCAGCGACATTTTAAAAATTCGGCATTGTATTTATTTGGCAAAAATAGGTACAAGAGATTTCAATGTGTTTGTGTTTGACTATTGGAAAGGATTATTATTTATTCCTTCATCGAATCAATCTAAATTACATTAAATTGTTCCGGTTCTAGGAAATCAGATTCGGATGGCTTTAGGAAAATGTAATAGGGTGTTTTAAAAGCAAAGATCAATTTCCTTTCCTTTTATGTTGATCGCCTTGTGCATGAACTCTTGCTATAAATATGTATGTAGATACGGAGTACCTATTTCTAATTGATGTAGGTACATTAAATTTACAGAGGAGAAAATGTTTTGCTTGTTTTCTTAGAGTTAGCAAAAGTGTTTTTTAATGTAACGACTCAGATAATGTACAGAAAAAAGTTAAATTCAATAATAATATAGAGCAACTTTTTAAGAAGAATGTTTGCATTAATAAAAACATGTCACCAACACATTTATTTACAATAGAGCATATTCATAAATCATTGATATGTTTGTTTCTTTAAATTTTGTTACAAGACATGATATTTGGGTTTACTATAAATATAATACAGTAAATTATTATTTTTTCGTCATTGTTTTCGGTTTGCTCTGAGCATTTCATATACTATAAATCATCAATATCCAATGAAAAACTCTTCCACCAATAGATTCCATTTTACAACATTTTTTTTCACAAAGAATCATTATTACACTCAACTGAATTTTCACAAAAAAAAAAAAATCTTCTTTGTTGAAAGCTCATTAAGAAAAGGTGTCATCATCCCCGTTTGCTACTCTAAGTCCCGCGTTCCACAAAATTGAAGGAAAAATTACCCGAAGTTATCTGCTTAGTCATCGGAATGAAAATGCGAATCGAAAAGTTAATTTAAAATCAAAATCGCAATAATAATTTCAAATTTAGTTATTAATCGAAAAATAAGAAGAGGAATTTAATTAATGTCTGTGAATGTATAGAATTCAATCCCTGCTTACATTGCTACAATTTTATCCTTGTAGACTGAATTCCGGAAAAATTAGGATTTAAATGAGATTTTCTTCATCAAGATGTTACTCACTGTTAGAGGAAAAATCTTGCCCTTATTGATTTTTCGATATTTTAAAACTTTCGACTGATAGTCTGCCCTTCGTCAATGTTGAAAGGATTTTAAAGGATAAGACCAGATTCGCAAAGCTGATACGAATAATACGAGAATACTGCCTACGTTTATTGCTTCTTGTTCCTGTTTTTGAATAAAATTGAAATTGCGTGTGTTATTTGTTTCTGTGTCTCTTTCTCTTGATTTTATAGAAAATAAATTTTTATTTGATAGCAAAAGGCGAAATCCTCACAAGCCAAAGTTCTGCAATTGTATCCCCTCTCCATCAAATGAACATACATCACAAGAGACAACAGTGCCTTCGAAACACTGATTTCGAGAGAAAGTTTAACCCCATTCATTGGGCCGTTACTGGTCCGCCAGTAATATTCACCCATTTCGATTTCATTTGCCGTAATTGACTCCAATTCGATGCGGGACCCCGTCTCTGCTGACAAGATTCCCAATTTCGGTTGATCA
Organism: Leptogaster cylindrica; assembly: GCA_963082835.1. Lineage (NCBI taxonomy): Eukaryota > Metazoa > Arthropoda > Insecta > Diptera > Asilidae > Leptogaster > Leptogaster cylindrica. The sequence continues at coordinate 51,506,992 of OY720105.1, forward strand.
CTTACGATTTATCAACTAACTGCTGTGGAAGTGCGGAAACGGGAGGAAGATTGTAATGTACTTTTGGCAAATCGTACGTTCCTTAAAAAATTCTCTATATTGCGGGAAACCACAACGCTTTTGTGTACTGTATGTGTGTATTTTGAGTCTGAGAAGCTTCTATAATGAGAAAAATTTCCCTATGTAGCGGTGAAATCTATTTGAATGAACATACCTTTTTTTCAAACCAAAAGAAAAAAGTTCGTTTGTACAGCAAAGTTTAACGGCAACAACCATTAAAATCAGAGAAAACAACACAACTGCAGAAAAACCGTATTTAAGATATTGTTGAGCGAGTTTATTCTGTTCCATTGCATGACCTCGAATGTTTTAGTGCTGCCTCGAATAAGTTATGAAACTACTCTGAAAACGTTCATGTTTATCGCAAAGCAGAAAAATAACAGATGGCGCCGGATGAAGTTTCTATCACGAATATCGACGTGAATTTGTTTGCTTCATATTATTTTTTGTTTCTTTTTTCGTTCTTTAGATGTTGTCGGTTGTTAGTGGCTTTAATCTTAATGTCTAAATCTTGGCGGATGTGGTTCGCTGAACACAACACAAATTGTGTTTGTTTCATGAGACAATAAGATTGCCAAAATAAGAAATCTGGAACAAACATCAAATTTTGTAAAAAGGAATCAGAAAGACGGAGATCTGTTGGTGTACCTACTTTTATTATATTGACAAGGGAATAAAGCCCTTCCTACAACCAGAAAGGAAAGTCTGATTTGCTTGGACAAATGTTATGCAATACCCTACCTACATGTAATATTACATTCAACTTTGTTTTTAACACTGACAAAATCTTAGGTATGTAGGTACTTAAAAAATTGTGTAAAAAAGCCTTGCTAAAAAAGTTTTTGAATGGTAAAATAGGAATTTAATGATGTGGACAGACGGACATCCATAAAACGTTTCTCTTCATTTCCTACTAATGAATGAATAATTCTTTTTTCACTATCGCTATTATTTCATGCCGTGGCAAGCGTTCGGTTCACCCGAACCTTATTTTGCTGGTCAGAATATTAATTACGCAATTTTGGTTGAGATTTACCGAAAAACATCCCCTATTTGTACCGCTTAAATTGCACTTTAAACACTCCTTAATATTGTTTTCCTCCGCTAAACTTGATGGCGGCGCGCGGCGAAGTGGTGACTCGTTTTCCTTAGATCCAACACGAGCTCCCATCAAGGATTTGTCACTCCAATCTGTCATTTCTCGAATTTATTTATAATAGCCATTTTATATAACCATATTTTTTCATCCTCTCATAAAATAAAGAAATAGGTAGGTACCATTATCCGTTTTCTTATACATAAAACTCTTGTTTTCAATCAAAATGAAAAAAGATTTCATAATTGTTGCATATTTTGCCTCCTTTCTGTGTACAATGAGCATCTCCGAGGAGCTGCATTCCTTATAGAGTGTCCAATTTCAATTTTCAGGAGCATTAAACAAAAGATTGTGTACCTTGTCGTTCGTGTTTTTGAAAACATATCTAGAACGCAAAATCCATCTCGGCGCGAAAATGAAGTTAGAGTGGTTACAATCTCGCTTTTCTCTCTCTCTCTCGGGTTTTATGCTTGTGGAAGCTTTTTCCCGGGAATTCAACCCCTTGATAATTCCCCTGCAAAAGCATTTCATTACCGGGACCATTTAAAGTGATAAGCCGAAAGTTCAAAAATGTCGTCCTTGCATTAATCATATTAATTTTGAAAAAGTATAGTGACGTTTGTCGATTACAGGAAGTAAATAAATGACACGTCGGCTCTGCTTGAATTTCGTAGGGGAATCGAGAAAGCTGAAAAAAAAAGTTATATGAGGGTGCCGGGGTGCTCAGCGGCTTGTTGGACCGACGCCAACCAGATGATGGATTTAAATGTCGGCGGGAGAGGGCTGTGGCGATTCGGCATCCAGGTGAAAAGCGACTGTTTTATTTCACACGTAGCCAGGAGTTAGGAAGTGACAGGATGCCTTTTGATGTTGATGATGTTAGCTGTAATTCCATCTGATTTTTCAATTTAATATCCGTACCAATGTTGGCTCGCTCTACCAGGGTGGAAAATTGAGAAAATGATGAAATAATTAGAAAGCTAAATGAGGTGTTGGCAAAAATGGACGTCCTTCTATATGCTCCTCTACTTTGTGAGTGTTTTTTTTGTATGGTATTTTAAAAATAGAGTAAAACGGGGTTTACGGGAAAATTTTAAAAAATCAAACTTAAAATCAAATGAAATTGAATTTCAAATTCACAAATCTCATTATATTCACTGATTTCACTGTGGGATGTTTATGAAACGTTTCCATGATTAAAATAAATAGATAACTTTATATACTCGTTTCAAAAAATTTTTTATTATTATAAAATTTTATTATTATAAATTATTATAAATTATTATTATGAAATTTTATAATAATAAAACATTTTTTGAAACGAGTATATAAAGATAGGTATATATTTATTTTAACCACAAATCTCACCTATTTCGTAATTTTTTATTTTCAGACATTATTTCGAAACGGAAACAAGTAAAATTAGGTATATTGAATAACCTTTGAAATTTTCAGTTCTACTAAAATATTTGAGTGGTTTGGTAAAAAATACAATACATACATACAATACGTTTTTTTGCGAGCTAATGCTTACACAATACACATTACACACGCCTTTGCAGTGCAATGTGCTGATCATTCAAACAACCCATTAATTTCAAGAAGTTCTTGCAGTTGATCTTCAAGGCGCAGAGTAGTACCGCTTAGATATTTCTGTGAACATCGTCTAATTAAAAATGGTTAATGAATAAATCATGCGATGGTCTTGTGGGGCTGCTGTAAGCCATTACACTCATCGAGCTGGATCTAGAGTCCGTCCTCAACTACCTTATAAAACTTTCGTAATAGTTGAGGTTCATTTCCAGTAATTTCTTTGGTTTCATTTGATGAGGTTTTATTTAAGTTCTTGTGAATTTCTGAACGTTCCAAAGTAAATGGTTTTGAAGTATTTCGAATTTGATTGTTTAATATAATGAAGCGAAGTACGTACGAAAATTTTCAGCGACGAGATATTGTAAATAAGTGTAATTTGCGAATAACTTGGGTCAACTATGTTTACTGAAAACTTTTTACAGCCGAATAAGAAGGGAATGGCATATAATTGCAGGATACTTTCAAAAACATATTGCAGCAATTTCAAAATAATGCTGTTTCTCATTTATTGAATTGGTCTACGATAGAGAAACTACGAGTATATCTTCAGGTCACTGTGTTCCATCTAAGTGGCAATAAACGGTTCTTACAAATTCGAGGGAAACAAATTGTCCTTTTTCCTGATAAATGCCAGTCATAAACAATATCCAAGTTAGGTCGACCAATTACAGTTGTGATAGATGAAATTTTACTTCTTCGTATATAATAAATTAGTTCTACAATTTATGAGTAACATTTGCAAAATTCTCCTACTTCAACATTCATATATCTTAACGATACAGGTTATTCTGGAAAAACCAAATATCCTTGTAGAAAGGATTTTCAAAGGACAGTTCAGAACAGCCTACGCTATTGTAAACAAAGTCCAGTTATCACAAATGTCGATTTCTACAGCTATTTGTGGCCTATTTTACATGTCCGAGCTTCTTACTGTAAATAAACCTATTAAAATCTATATAAATAAAAATGTAAATGTTCGTTTGTTCCTAACCGCTAATCTCCGAAAGTTCTTCACCGATTGCTTTCAAATTTAGACACAACATTGTATTCGAATGCGATCGGGTTTTTATATATCTTTTATTTTTATGGGTGGGTTGTGGGGGTGGTTGTATATCTCCCTTGGTATTGCCCAATTTCGTGCGTATGATATCAAATTAAAGCTCTTGCTGAGCGGGTAGCTGATTTTTCCTTTAAACGCTTTAGCATAAAGCCGGAGGTACACGATACGGAAACCGTCATATTTATAAGCGATACGCCATATTTCATATCGTGTGACTCGACGATAAGCAATATATGGTGTATTGCTTATAAATATCCCAAAAATTTCGGAATATTTTCGGCACATCAAAGGAATTTGAGGGGTTCAAATTTCCCGAGTCACACCACACAAAATTTTATGTACACAGTTTTGAGATTACTGCTGTTACGGGCGTCGCGGTAGTCTGTAAATTGCATAAAACTCTTTTTAAAAAAAAATTGGACCGACTTCAAAAAAACTTACACTTAAAAAGTATAAAATAATTTTTATTTCTTATATAACAAAAACCCAACTTTTTGAAGTCGGCGCCATTTATCACCAATTTTATAAAAACTTATTTATTTATCTATCCATTACAATAAACCTACAAATTATACATAGGTATATATCTGCATATTTTTGGAAAGCGATAAAGATATAATGATAGCTTAGTCAATTAGGTCCCTACCACAGATTTGAGCTACTGTAGTTATAAGTGTTATCTTTTGATTTAGCAGAGATTAGCTTCTTTTAGTTTGAATTGTAAATATTAGGTTGTGTATATATATGGTGGATTACTTATAGGCGCCGAATTCAAAAATTTGGGTTTTTGTTATATAAGAAATAAAAATAATTTTATACTTTTTAAGTGTAAGTTTTTTTGAAGTCGGTTCAATTTTTTTTTAAAAAGAGTTTTATTTCTTCCCTTTTCAACGTACAAGCGTACAAGTGAGCGAAGCATAACTGTGATCAAATTGGAGTTCTTCGGAATGATATAAAAAAAATTGTAAAAATCAATTCCGCTCTTTATAACCTTTAAAGTACAATGGACCCGCAGAAGCGATCTAAATTTACAATTCAGCGTAGAGTGCAACGTCGCCTTCGTCTCATCTTTTCCTATTATGCGTATCACAGTTCTTTAATCCTCATTTAATAAATAAAAAAACATCCGTTGTTAGCGATTTTTGAAGTTTTTCTGCAGAATCGGTGGGCGAAGTATGACTTTTGTTATAATGGGACCTGAATCGAATAAAAAAAGAATTATATGCAAATCGGTTAAGCTGTTTGGAAGTTTGGAAGTTAGGTATGCTACAAGAAAAAAAAAAAAAAAACACGTTGAACTTATTAGTAACACGGTACCACCGCGAAGCTTTCTTAAATCAAATAAAAAAAGAATTATTAAAATCGGGTAAACCGTTTGGAAGTTATGCTGGAACAAACATTTAAAAAAAAAAATCGCGGTCGAACTTATAACCTCCTCTTTTTTGAAGTCGGTTAAAAATATAGGTTGCAAGCTCATTTTTGCTTATCGTGTGACTCGATGTCACAAATATATCCCACAAAGATATTTCCTTATAAATATGACGTTTTCCGTATCGTGTACCTCCGGTTTTATGCTTTACATATTTCATGGGAAAATTTTAATTTTCCATGTTTAACCGTTATACGGGTTTCGATGTAAAATAAATTGGTTCAGTTTTTTCATGTAAAATTTTTTTAAATGAAGGTATACTTAAATTAAAGTCCAATAAAATCTTTTGTACTTATCGCAGACAAAAAATAATTAGATCAAAACGTTCACAAGCGAACGTAGATATGAATTACTATGCATATGTCAGATAGATTATGTACCGTTATATTATGAGTTTTTACTTTTAGTAGAAAATATAATGATTATCTAAATACCTTCGAGTATATCTGCATTTGCCATCACGGGTTTAATATAAAATATATATCGGTTAATGTCACTTGACGAATCACTTGATATTAACGAAGACGGATTAATTATAATAGTCATGTTGCATGACGATTATTAAGAAAACTCTTTTTCCCACGTTTTTCTCGGCTATTTAAATTTTGGGAAGAGTTTTAGGGTAATAAACGTGGATGGGTTTACAACTTACTTATAGGTTTTTTTGATTTAGAATGAGTGAATGGGGATCTTTCCGTTGAGGTAAAAAATATTTATGTTTTTGGGGCTGTGGGGGTGGGGGTGGTAACCATCTCACATGGTGTTGTCCAATTTGGGTAAGTACTATTAAATGGCATATTTTTTTTTGTAATGAGACTTGACAGCGGACTTCATACTGTGCAGTGAGCTTCGTTGATTTATCTGTGTTTGAAATAAAATATTGAAATCTTTCCATAAGATATAAATGACAATGCTAAAGTATTTAAAAGAAAATTCAGCCCTCACCTATCGCATCAACTTGCAGTTCCTTTGTTAGAGTTCCTAATAGTAACTTAGTTTACTATTTCATGGGAACTGGCGAAGCATAAAGTACATTTCATAATTATTTGTCATAATAGTTGGAATGGAAACAGTTTTTTCCCCCTTTGTAAAATTTCAAATTTTGGAGTTACGACCTTTGCTCATGAGGCCGACGAAATGTACCCAAATTGGTATTTGTACTTCATGAATTTGCAGGGTTCATATTTCAAAAATAATTCACATAATCACCCTTTCCACATAATGTTCATTTAATGGATAGCAGTACCGAATTTCGTTCTTGTTCACAAGTTTTTTAGAGTTTGGGAAAGTTTTACTAAACAATTTCGTCACCGAGCTGTTTTGTGGGTGATTCTCAAACGTCCATAAAAACATTCATATTCTCCGGATACTTTCGAAATAAAAGACACCAGCTGCGGGAGGAATGTACCAAGCTTTAGGTATATGTTGCCATGCAAAATTAGTTAGAGAACTCTTTACTTCCGGCACCGAATGTGATAATTTCGCTAATTTCAAAGTCAAAATCATTTCCAGACGCCATTTTAACGTGTGGGTGTGTGCAAATTTGTGTGCTTCTATACGTGGAAAACTTTCGCGACTCATTTACCATTCTTAATGGAAAATTTATTAAACAGTACATACCCACTGATGGGAATTCCAGCCTATGCCTACTTAGTACAAAAATTTGTTCGATATTTGACTGTCGCAAATCCTTCCAACGTAATTTTACCTTATATGTCGTTATGTTTTGCTTTCATTGCAGCTGGGTAATACATTAATAAATTATATTCTCGCGTTCAACGTGCTTTGATTGTAATTTATTAGTCTAATGTGAAGTGCACTGGAGGTTAAAAGTATTTCCCTAAATGCATCTTTAACATTAAACAAAAAATTTCATTTTTTTAATGGAAAAATGTACAAGATTCAAGAACCCTTCATCGAAATAATATCTGATTTAAATTTCAGGCAAGTCAGAAATCCCCCAAGCTTGAAACTCCAATAAGCGGTAAGAGGATAATGGTATCCTCGCATTCGGCCCCGCTGCAATTCAATAAAACCTTAATATCCAGCAGGTAGTTTAGAGTTCTTGAATTTCATTATGCAGTTGTCCTATGACAATGATAGTTTTACTTCTTTAATTCTTGCAGTTCCATTGGTGTACGATCCTCAAAACTGAATATCTCGGAAGTCCATTAGAGTTCCTCTTCACCCTACTTCTAAAACTTTGAAAATGGCTGTCTCTAACCGACCGACGACGCTCTTATTTAATTATCTTCGAACGCCTAAGAATGACACTGTATCCATGCGTCCTGCTCTAGATTTTGAAATACACTCCTCTGTGCATTTTCCAGTGTCTGCCGTTGACATGGTTGCAACCGCAACAAAATTTTCTAAAATTCGTCTCGCACAACAACAAAATAATAATGCTGCGTTCCTTCATGAGTGTAATTAGTTTTCCGACCCCCTGAAAATCAAATGCTTTTTGAAAAGAACGATGTGGATGTGAAGTTTGTTCGGTGGGGAATCTTCAGTACGTACAGATGTGTGGAAATGAAAGTTTCTCATCATACAAAAGAGGTTGTGGGAATTGACCTGAAATTTCAGGCATGCCGACAACAAGGAATTTCGCACTACCGCCTTAAAGTTTCATGCCTGGTCATAGCGATCAGCCCCTGCCATCACAACAGGATTCCATTTCATAAATTTCATATCATGAACATATTTGCAGCTTTAATGGATGTCTTTGAGCACAATAAATTCCAAGGTGTTAGAAATTCAAGTGCTGGCAAATTTTCAGAATTGCAAATGACGTTGAAGTTTGAAAGGATAAATGAACTTTATATAACTGCATATACATATTTGAAGAAATCGCTTTGATTGAATAAATGACAAAAACAAAGTTGAGAAACCTTGTAAAGTCCTTGTTAGAACACTTTATGGATTCACCCATAAAAGCAGCATTACAATCAGCAATAAATCACCTGGAAATATTTGCTAATAAAAAATGAAATCTTAACGTCAAAAATAAAAAAATAAAAAACCTTCTGTGCTTTATATTATAAAACGCTGCAAAGTCTTTACACATGGGTTTATTATTTCTGACTGAATACAATAACATTGGTAATCCTCCCAAGCAGCATTTATTTTATTTTACAAACAAAATTTTAACAATTTTTTTAATTTTTCATTTTAATTCTTCACTCTTTCGTCAAAATCGAATTCATATTCGATCTCCTCACCCTAAAAAATATAAAAAAAAATACCCGATATGCTTAAGTTCAAAAAAACTTTAGAAATGCCTAATTTTACACCCCTATTTCACCCCTAAAACCCCAGCGTGTATTCCGATCAAGCTGCCGAGCTTCGGGACACAACTAGGGTCCAAATGTAGCTTATATGCGAAATAACCGACCGGTAATTAAGGTAGAGATATCGCTGACACGGCGGACGGCGGACAGACATTGCATTTTTGAACTCTACGATTCTTGAAACGTAAAAGAAGAAAATTTGAGGGGTGTTAAAAAAAATTTTTCCGAACCGATTACAAAGGTGTATTATTCAGAGAATAATAAACCAAAAGGAGATATTTCACTTTGCATACATTTTGCTTGTCTCTTCCGACAAGTTTATTTTTTGTATACATAAAAAACACTAACAACAAGTCGCTGCTTCGTATACACAAATTATATTCACTAACAAAAAATAATCAATATTGTCAGACCATTTATTTCTTGGAATAATAACTTTAAAAATTTGGACTATAATTTCTAGTTTGGACAGATTCACTAATTAAATATCAAAATATGAAAGCATAGACCACCCATTTTGCTTTGACTCTATTTAGACTGTTGCCTATGTTTGCCCAAAAGACTTTTAAGGATCAAAGCACCAAGCTATATAAAAGTAATCCAGAATCCATTGCCATTAAGATCCTTGTTTAATTTTGAATAATTTAAAATGTGCTAATGTTGTCGTTGGGGTTTCAGTTTATTATGCATACTGAAATCCATCTGATGCAGTATTGAGTTAAGTTGAATTGATATGCTTGTCTGGCTGACGTTCTTACCATACAAAGGATTTCATCAATTCTAATGAGGTATCGGGGATCATCTACATTGAGCTGATGCCATAAACGAGTTTTGTAATCGATGTCTTTATTTTGTGATTTTAGTTCCAATAATATATGATGTCCCTTGATGCTCCGAACACTTTAAAAGGGTCTCATTCTAAAATCTAAAGTCTAAACACATTACCCGTCCGCATTACTCGTGTGCTGTCATCCTGACACAACATTGCAACGGGGCGGGGCACACAATAAAGCGCTCGACTCTGAATTTCTTGCAGCCTTAACCCGGCCAGAAACATAACACCAACTACCAAGCAAGAGACATTTTCGTCAAATTCGGTTTGCAAGACAATTTCAGCTATACATGGTCAAATTTTTACTCAAATTTTAGGTACTATTTTCCGAATCTTTAAGTAGTGAAACCCTTTTAAAACTCATCTATATTGCCTCTAAAGTATTTATCCAAAAATTTAGCTACCTCTCAAAAGTTTCCTCAAATCCTCAAGTGGTTTCCAAACTTAATTTGAGAAAAATGTCACTTGTAAGAACTTTGGTCCTAAAACCCTTCACATCAAAAACTTAAATTTTATATTCTTCAATAAAACGTCCTTTTAATCTCTCGTGCTACGCAAAATACACTTCACTTCAGTACTTTCGTAAGTTATTATATTCGATTTATTAAGCCTGTAAAACTGGACATTTCGGTTCTGTTATACCTTCGAACCAGGGAGTGGATAATGACGAGTAAAACTGACCCGTTGGCAACACTATTAGTGATTTGATAGTCTTGCGGTTGGCCCAATGAGTGCTAGTAATTTAAAGATTCCGAGAGCTGATGAAATGAGCACTCGATGGTTAATGGTGTTCCCTGAGAAAAAATATTCGTGTAAAAAGGAAATCGCGCGAATGCTTTTTTAAACTTACGAATTTCTCCTCCAAAAAATCTTGAGATGCTTTCACGCACATTCCTTGTTTCCATTTTTTTGCACTTTATTTTGACTAACTTTGGTAATTGATTACCACTTTTAAAGTTATACTTTGTTATAATTGTTATAATTTGCGATGTTTACTCCAAAACAAGGGCAAGGAACAAAGCACCCATGTTTGTGTGCCTAAACTTTACGAAAACTTAATAGCTAAAGTTTTTCCACTAAAACCAAAATCAATTTTCGATGCTTCCAGTTACTCTTCCTCACGATTTTCTTTTTCAATTTTTTCTTCTCTTTTGCAGAAACTTTAAATGAAATTTTCCAACCCCGATGCCTCCGCATAAATCCTGTCACGGGCGGAAGTGTTGCTCCTGATGCCTTTCTTTATCGCATATTCAATTTGTCGTTTTTCTTTGTGATGCAGATCCCAGATTTTCTTCAATGTGAAAAACTGAAAAGTTGCCAACGATTGTTTTATTACGGATTAAGGCAGCAATTCTCATCCTCCCTTCTTGCCCATTAAATTCATCTTTCTCCCTCGGATTTCTCCGCAGGCTGAATCGTCTACCCGACTGAAAATTGGATGTGATCCTTTTGTTGCTTTAAGAGCAAATTGTAATTTAGCTTATTCCCGGCATTGTTTTATTTTCGCTAGATACAAAAGTTTCATTTATTTATCACAAGGCGCAAATGTTTTTGGAGTTTAACAAAAACGGATACAAAGGCTCCTTAAATATTACAGCATCGTCATTATATTTATGTTCGCACAATCAAGTAAAAACAAAATGAATACATTTTCAAAGTAGTAAATTGTCTTTGGCTGTTATTGTGATCTTGTTGCTCGTTTTGCTTGTTGCAGAAATTGTTTTTATGTTTTTCAAACGGATGAGTTACGACTGTTAATAGACCATTAACTCTTTTTTTTAGAAGGTACGTACTAAAAGAGAACCAAAGCCTTCAGTAATTTGACTTAAGTTAGTAACAAAAGTAATCCTTTGAGATTCTGTAGCTATTTTCTGATGTGAATATAAATTAGATAAGAATAAAATGAGTTTTAAAATTACAATTTTTTAGTTCCTTTAATTTTTTTTTTAAAAATCATTCTTTATAAAATGTTATCAGTTATGAAATAATTTGTCGAGTTTCTCCCACCAGCAAGATATTTATTTTGCGTGTTTTTGTTCTTGAAGTCCGTTGGAATCAATTAATCATGCTTCATGCTTTAAAGGACCTGATTCCAGGTGTCATACTCCGATTTTCAAGCCGAATATCTCAAATGAAAGGTCTTGAAAAATAATTCACCCCTTTAAAATGGAATTGAGCCGATATAAAAAAAATACGTGTCGAATTATTTTTCAAGACCTTTAATTTGAGATATTCGGCTTGAAAATCGGAGTATAACACCTGGAACCAGCTCCTTGTTACTTTGTTAGTCGTGTTCACGATCGAATCGTATCGTATCGTAATTAGTATATTAAAAGAATTTGGCATATTACAGACAAACGCAGTCGAAGCTGACAATGAGGTTTCATTACTTTCGAGCAGTTGCGGGTAGCGTCCTGGGAGTAGCGTCTTTACGAGCACCGGATTTACAATTCGAACACATCCCTGGGAAGTGGGAACATTGAACGAACATGAAAACAAGCCCCAGCTGCCAGGTTTATGTTCACAGATTCAATTAATTTGCGCCAAAATTTACTACCAGTGGCTGACTGAAATTGTATTTGTTTCATAACAGTAATCCCAAGGGATCTGTTTGCACCGGAAAAACAGAAACGGTATTTTTGAACATAGAAAACTATACGAGGGATGATATGAACTTACTAGGTATTGAAATAATTTCTCAGAATTTGTTGAAACCAATTTCGAATAATTTTCTGACACTTATAATAAATCATAGGTATGTCGTAATTTTCGGCCGTATTCTGAATAGGTCCTTGTAATAAGGATCACGTACAAGACAACTTCACTGCAGCAATCACTTTATTATTTTGATTTTTATGAAAAAGCTTGGAATTATTTGCAATATTTCCAGTCACGGACTAAAACTGTCTAATATTAGGGGCGGCACCCATAATTAATCTGAGACGGATCCGTTTTTTTGCCTGAGGATTTACTTGTTCCGGGCTCGGGACCTCGAGGTACAGCTGGCCTCTTGTTGCTCAAGAACTTAAACAAGTGGGAATGTCACCAAATGAACGTTAATATCAAGGCGACGAGCGACGATTCGCTTATTGATAGTTGGAAGGATGAACCGCACTATACAAGATTAAGATTCTACTTTTCTCTCGCTTCGTTCTTGGGTCCATATTTGGATATTGAATTTCAAATGTCTTCAAATGTTTTGTATATTCTGTCTTTGTTGTTGGACTTCGATAAGGCGAAAAATATTATCGTGAAAATCGAAAATTAAAGGTTAATAAAAAAAACTTTTTAACAAAAAATTAAACCGACGAAAAAAGAAAATGAGAAGTGAAAAATAACAATGAACCTTTCTAGTTTTAATTTAAGTAGGTAATCTCCTAAACTAATTGATGTAACTAATTTTGAGTCGGCGGCAAACAAACAAACAACGAATATCATTAAATTACTTTAACTGCGAGTGAGATAAAAACATCTCACCCTAAAAAAAATTAGTTACATACAAATGTTTGGGAGTTAAGTTATTAAAGCTGAAAATATTCAGTTTTATTTTTCACTTATCATTTTCTTTTTTCGTCGGTTTAATTTTTTGTTAAAAACCTTTTCTTTTTATTTTATGTGTCTAAAATGTACTAATTATTATTAAAATCTACTAAGTACATTTAAGGTACAAAGTTATGCGCTGTACAATCGGTTAACAGGTAAAAATTTAGTGGGTGAAATATCTATCATCTCCTTTTTTTATATCCTTGGGGGTGGATTTTTTTTCGAATTTTAATTAGATAAACTACGAGGTATACTTATGCAATAAAAAAAGAATCTTCGAAATCGGACGACTCATTGTCAGTAAAAAGTTGAAAAAAGCCACACGTTGACTGCAGAACCTCCGTTTTTGGCCGGTTAAAAAACATACTTTACTGCGTGATCTATATATATAAAAAGACAAGTCCTGACTCACTCATCAACGCCCAGCCCAAACCCTTGGACCTAAAAAGCTGAAATTTTGTACAGAGTTTCCCTTTATGATGTATACAAGGAATAAGGAATGATATTTCGAAATTCAACCCCTAAATGGGTAAAATGGTGGTTCAAAATTTGTATGGCGAAATAAATAGACATTTCGATTCGAAACTTCGTAGGAGTACTCCCAAAAATAAATAAGCAAATACGTCTTTCGTGATTTTCTGAAAATCAACCCCTTAGGGGGTGAAATGGGGTAAATAAACCTAATAATCGACATGGGTGTCGTTATTTAGGTTTTTTGGGACGTTGATTGCGAAAATGGCAGTTATTTCGAAGTCTAAGACGGCGGACATGACATAAAATTAATTAAATTGTTTCCAAATACAAACTCTGAACTCTGAGTGACTACCGTAATATTATATAAATGTGAAATATTATATAAGTGTGAAATGGATGTTTGTCCGTCAATCACGCCGAAAGCCTTGGTTCAATATTTTTCATTTTTTGTGTAATTAAAGGTAATATTTATTCCAACTAAGAACATACGTGTACTTTTTTTTTACCCTTCAACCCTTAAGAGTGTGAAAAGTGGTGGAAACGGTTTCTCCGGAACCACTGAATCGATTTCCATGAAATTTGGAACACTTCTTCAACTTGCCTCATAGGTTAGACCGTTTCAATTTTCACAAAGTCATGATAGAGTATTGCAAAATGTTCAATATTGAATTAGAACCAAGCTAACATCGTTGATTGAGCTATTTGTGACATATTTTGTTCAATAAACTTTTTTATAGCACTGTCAGATGATGAGATATATGGACTTATTTGTACCCGTAGCGGGGGCGTAAGTGGGGAAATTCAAATGCGCTGCGCGACCCCTAAATATTGTCCAATCGAACTGACCTTTGTCTCAAAATAAATCATCTTGAAGGGAGCACCGAATTCAAAAACGGCCTGGCAACATTTCACTGCTTTGTGAAAAATGAAGCGGTCTACTCATAGGTGCTCAAGAAGAACCGGTTTTTGGAAATTTCACCCCTAAGGGACTAAAAAGTACGAAGAAATTTTGCATGAAAAACTACCACTTTTGAAGTATTATAAAAAAATTATAAAAATTGTTATTTGGCCTTTTTAGTTAGAAAAAAAACTCAATGAGAACCATCCGTCTATCCTAATTCAAACACCCAAAACCACCCTCAACTAAAAAAAAAACAAAAATTAAATTATTATTATTATAACCCGACATAAAGGAAACAGTTCGAATAATATGTCCCTTTGGCGGTAGTTATAAATTCAAAAAGTAATATTTTTTATATATTATGATTTTCACCGACCCGGGTGAAACCGGGTAGACACCAGCTAGTTTACTTATAAGTACAAAAAATCGGCATCAGGGTAATGACACCCAAGTTTCCGCTTGAAAGGATTAAGATTGTTCCTTAAAGCATAATTTAATTCCTCTTGTAAGACGAATTGGAATCCTGCTGCAATGACCTCTAACGAGCAGAAGGATGCGCGGATACTTTGCATACGAAAGCAAAGGTGACTATCGTCGTGTTTTTGAAACTTTTTTAATAATTCTAAAACTTTGTGCTGGCTGAAAATTCTCCACTGACTTGCGGAGCCACATCTTCAAATAATTTCTCTAATGCATCCTTTGTCTCGTTGGCATTCCTTTTATTTCGAGGATCTTAGTGTGCGTGGTTCGTTTTATCTCGATGACTTCAATGAACACTTGGCGACGACCCGGCCATAGGACAAGAACAGCTGCATTGAAGTTAATGGACGCAGAAGTTACTCCAACAGTGCATTCCAGATTTAAATTATATTAGAACCTTCTGAAAGTCTCTGCCTGCGACCTCTATTTTCTTATTTTATATACTTACATGATAGGTACACTATTTAGGTATACATGCAATATAATAAAATATTTTTGTACTGTAGCAAATGATTAAAAACTTCTCTAAACTAGGAAAACTTGACAGTGTTATAAAAGTGTGCAAGAAGCTCGTGATTTCCTCGTTTAATGATGGAAAAGGCTGAAATAAATGAGTTACTCCAGAAAAATCCTTAAGAAATTGATAAATTGTTGCAACTCCGGAGTAAAGTTGAGGCGCATAATTGGAAATAGATATTGCTGTTGTTATAAACTCCCTTTATACTGTAGAAATTGGTGAAGAAATTGCCACATTGCCACATTGCCACGGAAATGGAATTTATTTGCAGATTTACAGCATTGACGAAATTAGTCATTGTAATAATTATGGAACTTTAATTAATTAAAGAGAAATTTCGAAAACGGGAAGAAATACCTATACGGCGAAACTTCCGGGAAAAAGATATTTAATGTCGACGAATTTTCATTATTATATGATATTTACGGTAGGAAAAGAATTAAGAAAGTCTTTGAAATGTTGTATTAAAATATCATAAATTCATTTCCTTTATGTATTTTAACTAAAATATATGGCAAAGTCTTCTATCTTTTATAGCTGAACGGTTTTCTAGTGATTTTATTACATTATGGTCCTTAGCGCGTTCTTATTAATGCATTAACCTCGTATAAATCCATTGAAAAGTTTTAGAATTTTCCGATGCTTCAAGAGAATCCATAACTTTGCCTATAAAGTGACCTTTGAAGGTGCATTCATTCTTGATGGAGTACTATTAAAACTTTCAACGAACTCAATTAGACGTCAGAGATTTGATTGAAAATAATTTTTGCAATTAACCGATCAAACAAAAAATCGGCTTTAAAAAACAAAAACCACGGCCCAATATATCCTCAATATTGTCCAGTCGAATCGTAAATATTTATCCTTCTCCAAGACTAATTTATAGGTCACGATGATCCTAATAACTCCAGCAATAGCATCTGCTTTGGATTCCATGTTAAATGGCTTACAAATTGCCCCGTTCAGTTTTCCAGGATGCCCGTCCACATGTGACCAATTTTTCTCCGGTAAATGGATTTTATAGGCTAATTTTATGCCTTCAACGACACCCGACGGCCCACTCAACGTACTTAGAAAGAAAACACATCCCTGATCCCTAGGCGTGCCTAGGATGGTATTAAGAATGTACTTATCATTTCCCTCGAAACAGTTTTTCATATATTTGGATATTTTTGCTCTAGCTATCTGATTTGAAATGGTGGGTAGTCCAATGGACGGAGGGAAACCAGTGGCAGAGGAGAAAGCCTCAAGGTTCCTTTTGTTTACCACTATTGTTTTTTCCGCCCTCCCTTTTTTTTAGTGAATTTGTATTTCGAAGGGGAGAAATCGTGTAATTTCGCAGGAAATCATTACCGAGCAAAAAAAGTGCACTTTGCCAAGGCAAACAATTTTACAGCCTTTGCAACTTTTGTAGTTCTACAAGTGCGTTCCGGTGAAATTTAATTATTTTACCAACTTCGAGCCCTGAACACGAATAAGCCCCGAGAACTTTTGCAAAAGCCACAAAATCGTGCACTTAACTTTTGTTTTTTTCTGGTTTTTGTTATTTTTTTCGGTTGTAAATTGAGCTCTGGGGTGGAAGAATGAAATGACGTAACGCTATTAAAGTGCGGATTTTTATAAGTTTTTTTTTATTGCTCTCACCAAGTTTTTACGGAAAGAAATAAGGACAAAAGTAAAAATGCAAAACATGAAAATTGCGCGATGGTAAACACTCGTTTTAAGAGAAGGATTAGTTGTCCTTGTGCACGATATATGGTTTTTTGTTTTATTAGGAAAGGAGGGGGAAATTCGTGCGGTAATTTATCAGATTTTTAAATATTACCTACATAATTCTTTTTGACAACAAAAATAAAACAGTTTTAATCAGTCTTCTAATTCCGCTTTTCGTTTATTATTTTTAACCGACTTCAAAAAGGAGGAGGTTATAAGTTCGATCGCGATTTTTTTTTTTAAATGTTTGTTCCAGCATAACTTCCAAACGGTTTACCCGATTTTAATAATTCTTTTTTTATTTGATTTAAGAAAGCTTCGCGGTGGTACTGTGTTACTAATAAGTTCAACGCGTTTTTTTTTTGCGTTTTTTTTTTGTTTTTTTTTTTTTGTAGCATACCTAACTTCCAAACAGCTTAACCGATTTGCATATTATAATTCTTTTATTCGATTCAGGTCCCATTATAACAAAAGTCATACTTCGCCCACCGATTCTGCAGAAAAACTTCAAAAATCGCTAACAACGGATGTTTTTTTATTTATTAAATGAGGATTAAAGAACTGTGATACGCATAATAGGAAAAGATGAGACGAAGGCGACGTTGCACTCTACGCTGAATTGTAAATTTAGATCGCTTCTGCGGGTCCATTGTACTTTAAAGGTTATAAAGAGCGGAATTGATTTTTACAATTTTTTTTATATCATTCCGAAGAACTCCAATTTGTTCACAGTTATGCTTCGCTCCCTTGTACGCTTGTACGTTGAAAAGAGAAAAAATAAAACTCTTTTTAAAAAAAAATTGAACCGACTTCAAAAAAACTTACACTTAAAAAGTATAAAATAATTTTTATTTCTTATATAACAAAAACCCAAATTTTTGAATTCGGCGCCTATAAGTAATCCACCATATATATACAGAACATAATATTTACAATTCAAACTAAAAGAAGGTAATCTCTGCTAAATCAAAAGATAACACTTATAACTACAGTAGCTCAAAGCTGTGGTAGGGACCTAATTGACTAAGCTATCATTATATCTTTATCGTTTTCCAAAAATATGCAGATATATAGATACCTATTGTATAATTTGTAGGTTTATTGTAATGGATAGATAAATAAATAAGTTTTTATAAAATTGGTGATAAATTGGCGCCGACTTCAAAAAGTTGGGTTTTTGTTATATAAGAAATAAAAATTATTTTATACTTTTTAAGTGTAAGTTTTTTTGAAGTCGGTTCAATTTTTTTTTTAAAAGAGTTTTTTAACAACGTGACCGTAACGATATTTCGGCAAGAAGCAGCTAATGCAATCGAGCAAATGTAAATTTTTCTTGTTTCACATGAAAATACTTAAATTCTTGGTTTATTAAACGATTTCATCAAAAGACCAAATTATTAGATTTGTGTTTTCATTTTTCAACAAACATATCATGAATCTCCAGAGTTCTTAAATACTTTCCAGAACACTTGCATGTACTCAAATTAACATATTCACTAAAGGTCTTTCATAATTTTTCAAGTAACTACTGTAATCAAAAACTTAAATAACATTCATTTCCTAACAAATTATCTACTCTAAATTTAAAGAAGAATGAGAATCAGACATCCAAAAATGAAGTTTTGGGAAAACAATTTTGAGAAAGAAAAGACAATCTAACGAAAAATAAATCTTGTGTCCACTAATGGAGTCATTTGTTATCTACGACAAAGCAATCGGTTAAACCAGCCCAATGGTTTTCCGTGGTGGAGGCATTCTTGTGTGGAAGGAGCGCGTCCCAAATCCCCATTAACTTTCTTGCAATGTTTTTGGAGAGATCCGAATGTCACTATGCTGCTTTTGAATGGTGGTACAAACTTTACGTCTAATTATGGACCTTCTATTGTCAAATATAAAATTCTATTAATGAAGGTGACTGTGTCCCATTAATTATATTTTTATTTTTCGAAACTTAACGACCTTGGAGAAAGTTTTAAAAATGCTTGTACTCCTATTGGTTGCACTAAATAAAAAAGTTCTTGGATAGTGCTTTTTCTTGGCACATTATTTGTAACTTTAAATTAATATAATTTATCAGAAATTTCTCCAGAAACTCTTCTTGTTCAAGGCAGGATTAAAAAAAAACTCCTGTCGACGTCTTCATTTTCCAACCTATCTAACCAGAAAACTTTCTGACCATGGAAATTCAAACAAAATTCGAATAAGCATCAATCATCAATCTTAATTTTAGACATATAAATTGGGTGCCCTCGTCCCCCCATTTTCGAGATAGGTATCTACGTTTATAAAGCCTCCACCAAATACTGCTAGCGACTACGTAGTCGTTAAATTTTAAACTTGCGAACACTTTTAAAAAATTATTTCCATTTAAGAGGTTTCCTCGACAATGTGTGAACGAACACTTCAAGGAGACGTTTGTACCAATAATTATTAATCAAAACGGTCATATAAAATGGGAACTTTACGCTTCATACACAAACATCTCATTACATTCTAGACCCCTCTGTGGCCAACAATTGCGCTAGCTACGATATAATTTAAGATAAGGTCTTTCATGAAGAGAGACGGAACAGATTGAGTTCTAACAATAAGGATATTAATTTATTAATTTCAAGGCGCCTAAGAGACTGAAATCAATTTTTCATTCATCCAGTATAATAAGTTTGCCAGGAGTATATCGTGGAGGAATGCGTATTCATGATAATTCAATTTGATGCATCCAGGCTAATCTATGGAAACCTATTAAGGCTACGTGGCCTTTTTTGGCGCAATTTTTTTGTGGTGAAATATTGTGGGAATCCTTTTAAATGTCTTGCAAAACGTCATATGGGCAAGTTAAGCCACGTGATCAGGAATCATTGCAAGTTACATTAGGTAAGGCTTTTCGAATGTTTGCGGTAGATTTTTTTACAAACATTTGTCCCAAATGGTCATTCATAAACAAGATACTTGATCATTGATGAGAGTTAAATGTGTAAAAGGTAAACGTAATCGTTAGAAGCATGTTTGAGTTCATTTCTCGTAGTGAAAACAAACAAATAATAAGTAATTGGTACTATTTTCGGGACACTTTTTGAGCAGTTTTTCTTTCTAATCTCGCACATAAAATTACTCACAATTTTTCATTCTAAGCCACAAGCTGAAGAGCTTATCTGATCTTGGATGTGATTAACTTCGGAGATGGATATAAATACGGATATCTATCCCAAAAGCAATCTCCATCACCTATTACGTTCTTTTGCGACATCACTTCAAATAAAAAGAGGAATTTTTACATTGTGAAATATATCAAGTACTATATTGTATTATCTCTGTTGTCCTGTTCTTCCTGTATTCTTAGTGATTAATTGCTTCGAACAAACATAGATGAAACATGCCCTCAATAATAATCAGCAATTGTTTGAGAGAAACACATTTTCTTCTAATGTTTGAATTTCGATCCAGAAACAATGACTCTACATCTTCAACATTCTTTGCCAACCTTAAGTTATGTATCCAAATCATTCACGGATTGGTGAGTGCTGGATTTATGGCTCGAGACCAATGGGACAATTGTACCCTTTCCGCCATTAAAAAGTAAAACAAATTAACCCGAATTGCTTGAGAAATTATCTAAAGCAAAATATTAACGGGTCCCAAATCAATGGAGTCGTACGAAACATTCATTCGAGCAAATAACATAATCCTGTTAGAAATTGGAGACAAGTTTGCTCTGCTAATTCCATTGATGCCGCGTTTTTGTTTTCTCGTGGGTGAAAATGTATTATGTAAAGTTTCACGACCGAACCGCCGAGATGTCCCTGTTGTTAACGAAAAAGCTTCCCTTAAAGAACAGGATTCACCAAACAACAAAGCCGAAGGATTACAACTTTGCATCAATTCCAGCACGAGGCGGACTATCATTGATATTTGGTTTTTAAAAACATTAAATCCAATAACATTTAGTGAAACATATTCTGAGGGAATAGACGAAAAGAGAACATCCCACAGGTATCATTGAAGACATCTTATGGTTTTAGTTAGTGTTGAGGAAGAGTCTGGAATTGTGTGGAACTTTGGCAGGAATAGAATTCTTAATTGAGGTTAAAAATCATGGATTTGCAACCCGGATGCTTGAGGGAAAATACGGAAATATCGAGATAAATAATCCTCTGTACAAAACGTTGTACACACGGGAGTTCATAACTGAGGTTATGACGTCAGAATGACGTAGTCCATGTTAATTTCCTATGCCGAACTGGGTTATTAACCCACATGCTGGAACTCAGTTAAGCGGAGTTTACTGCTGCTAGCGCCTGCAGTACGTGAATAGTTGTACTAAGTAGTTTTCACTGTGTAAACAAGTGAACAAAGCAACAAAAGAAATTTGATAATTAAAAAAATTATTGAATATTACGAGAAAAGTAATTGCAAATATATTTTCATTGTATTTGTAATAAATTATTTAATTTTCAGGAAGCAAGTACGTTTGCATGGATAGATTCTTTGCTAAGTCTTCTCCGGGACACAAACTAATTCGGGTTAAAGGACCAGGACACACGACGATTTGAACTGGGTTACGTGACGTCATAACCTCAGTTAAGAACTCCCGTCTGTCCAGGGTATAAGACCACATTTCAGAACAACGATTCTAATGTGGCGTAAATCTCATTCTGATCACGGAAAAGCTTCTTTTACACAAAAAAGAGTTTTTGGAGAATCTTGCAACGATGAGGGAAGATTAACAAATTTTGAGTACCTACGTTTAACTTCGGATTTTAAAAATAAAGTTAACAAATGTTCTTTTACATTAATAGATATATTGTACCTATTTTGTTTATATTTTTTGCTTATAAATATTATACTTATCAATAGAAAATTCTGGTACTAGGTAAATCCTTTGAACAATGTTTTAACCTTATATTGTTAGTTATGAAAATCATTATAAAATTTCAAAAAGCATTTCATCAAAACTTTCTACTTTCAAGAACGATGACAAAAAATAAAACTTCTCTGGTTTGAGTTAAACTTTCCTCATTCCTTCCCCCCGACTGTAGTGACTCCTCTGCTTTTATTATTATTCTTATTACATTAAAACGTTTTTGGATTTTCAACTCTAAGTCGAAAGCACCATTTATGAACGTTTCAACCGTAACATAAGGGAAAATTTCCGCATATAAGTTTCCAAGATATTTTCGGTAGTCCTGGTTTTTCATTCCATTGTGAAAGACAACTTCTGATTGCCATTTCGGCATTTTCTTAAGGTAAACTGCCGAAGACTTTCCTGAATATAACAAGAACCATAGAAGCGAACTACATTCCCCAAAACAGCTTTATTTCGTTCATCGTCCCCGGTACCGAAAAGTATGCAGCAACTTTTTGTGATCAACTGATGTGGAACTAAATCGCTTCGTCACCTTCCATTCAAAAATTGGGCTCCTTATGTGGAGAAGGGTCCTGGATATAAGCTGTGTTTTTGGGGGAGCAAGACTGGAGCCTGGGATTACGAATAAAAGCAAATGTTTCGCATCACTGACGAAAATTATATTAACACATGACTTGAAGGGTATAGAAGAATTTTATTGTTTTTTTTTTTTTTTAAATTTATGGAAATTACCTTTATGTTTCTTCGAAGGGAAGATAAGATATTGTCGTTCTAATGTAATTGATGTTATCGCTTTCCGCTTTCGGTGTCTTACTTTTCTACGGTTCTATATTCCTACTAAGTAAAATATATTACTTGAATGGGCGGAATCGATCGTCAATGACTTTATTAAATTTGGTAAAATCAACACGTTCAACATTATCTTATATCTCTTCCTATTTTTATCATTAAAATCGAATTTAAGTTCTTTGACCATCATTGTGTTCATCATTGAGTTACGAGTACGAAATAGTGGTTTTGCGATCATCATCTCTGCTAAGATACAAGGGTTCTAATAAAAGTGATTGATGTTTTGGCTCCGGAACGCACTTATAAGAAATAAAGCAGCTTTTTTAAATTTTCTGTGAAGTGTGCCGAAGGCAAAGATTGCAGGATGTAAGGTAATTTTAAAGAGACTGACTCAGGGATTTTTACTTTTACTTCAACCTTATGAATCTTGGCAATAATGAACATGTGTTTTTCTACCACATTTCTTCCACTCAAACCATGAGAATTCAGTTCTTTTGTCGCTGGCGAAAAAATTAAACAAACGAAATCATCGAATTGGTGCGACCACAAAAATTTCAGCAAGGACATTCAATCAAGAATTGCGTATGAATCTTAAATAATCTAACAGTTATTAATTTCGTGTAATATTGGGCAATATTTGCAAACCTAGTTAGCTCATATTGCAATCATGAGTAGGTACAAAATTTACTAGCGACTGCGAAATCATGTTTTGAAGTTTTTTATAACTTCCTAGTTCCTTAGGATTTTTTCATTGTAATGTTTTTATAACTGATGCCCGCATGTATGTCTAATATATATTGTATTATTTATAGGTATGTACCTACATTGTATATTCATTCGTACATATGTATCTTAAAAATAAATAAAGAAACCAAATAAATGGAAAATTTTAGAAATGAGTGTGTAAATTAATTTCTTCACAGAACCTTACACTTTCAATTCAAACAGTAAGTATATTTATTAAATAATAAAAAAACAACCCGTAAAAATAATGTTTTTTACTATAATTCATCTATGTAGGTATGTATATGGTCATAGTATTTGCAAAATTGTAGTAATTAAAATTAATTTAAAAAAGAAGAAGAAAAGATGACTTGATTTTATGATAATTAGGTGGATTTCGAAGAAAAAGCTACCTATTGAGATGTAAACCATGTCACGACTTTCGAAAAATTCTTTCATAGTTTTTCGTTTCATGCCTCCCTGAGTACGAAACCACCCCCAGTTCGAAAGTTTATATATATATATATATTTACACGTTAGCGGCCGCATTTTTGAAGATATTGGAACCAAATTTTAATATGTTATTTCTGGGGTTAATAGCTCGGTTAAGTTCGTTATTGAGCAAAATCTATGAAGTTTATTTATTTGCATAAATTAGAGTACTCTCCATGAGGTTAACGGTGACACCACCAAATTAGGGGTTGGCGGAGTACGAGTGGGGGTGGAGGTGGAATTTCGAATTTTTCTAAGCCACGTCTTGTGGGGTATCGTTGAAAAGCTCTTGACAAGTATGTAGCGGGTTTTCCTTTCGCCCCGTACAAAATATATATTTTTGGTTTGAGACAAGCCTGTCTCGCTGGGGCAACTTCAGTGGAGAAAGAAAACAGGCGGTGTCCTCTTGTAGGCGTTTATTCTATCTTCTCCTCCTAATATAATTCATTAATTCTTACCTAGTCCTATCTTCTAGTCTAATACAACTTTAGCTATGGTCTACTCTGTCTACCGTGGCTTAATCAGTTTTCCGCTCAGTGCGCGTACTCTTCTGACTCGGGGTTCTGATCGGGAGGTTAGTTTTCCGCTCAGTTCGCATACTCTCCTAACCCGGTCGGTATCGGATAGTTAGTTTTCCGCTCAATGCGCGTACTCTCCTAACTTGGTCGGTATCGTATGGTCAGTTTTCCGCTCAATTCGCGTACTCTTCCAACCCGGGGCAATAAAAATGGTCTTGGTAAATTTTCCGCTCATTACACGTAACATTAACCATTCAAGCTCGCTGAATTGATCGCCACCAGGGCTTTTATATATTCGCTTCAGGCGGCAATCGCGAATTATAAGGGTAAAAACGGAAATTTCTACTGTTGACACATTTTTAGCGGCAGGGAATGTTTACATGTTACGAGGCGAAATTTTGCCTCGTTACAAGTAGTTTATAAATCCATAAGTAGTATCTCGATTTTGAAATAAATTACCCCAATAAACGCAATGGAAACACTTCGAAATCTACCTCAGCCTGTCGGCCTGCCGAAAGGGATTTTTTTTTATACAGAGTGCACAATGCCGTCAATTTTGCATTATTATTACAGATTTTATCCGTTTCTGTTGTTATAACGAGATAAAAATTGTATTGTCATCGACAACGAGCATATTTGTAAAGTTTTAGCTCGATTGGATGAGGAGAAGTGTGTAAATTAGCCGTTGAAAGTTTTGCGTTAAATGGCACAAATCTATAAATAAACAAACCAGCAAGTTTTCGCGAAGTTAATATAGTTAATTAAAAATAGCTAAATTAAAAGCCGATCTCGAAACAGATTAGCAAAAATTCCCCTTCATACGTTTTCGGCAGACTCTTTATACTGGGATTTTCCTTTTGGGAAACCAAAAACCAGCCAAATTGGAGTATGCTCTTTGACTTTGTGGACAATGTCATCAGTAAATGGTGCACAAGCAGTATTCGTGCGCTGCACTTGGAAGTTTCAATAATGGATGACTTCCTGAATAATAAAAGCATATGTCTCTTCGACGTCGTGGCCCAGCCTTGGGATATGGATCCTGAATTAATGCACGTCCTTGGTGCAGACACCCAAACACCTACCGAAGGAAAAGTTGTGCACAGAATTCAAATGGATGACTGTTCTGTCACATCACTTACTTTAGGTAAATGAAATCAACTGAGAAAATTTTCCACTCGGTTTGAACTTGATTTGGGCAATTATTCTGTCACCTAAATTGCGGTAGGGGTTCTTATTTTTGCCGGTATAAGAAGGACAGAATCCTTTCCAATTTTCGTTTTGTTGAAGTGAAATGCACGACTGTAAAAGCGGAATCATATTCGGGACATTTGTTATTTATTAATCATACTGAAAGAATAATAAGGTCTATCAAGGGCGGATTTAAGGGGGGAAATTCCATCACAGCACATACTTAGACGAAAAACAAATTATCAGTGTTGTTAAAATATATGAATAAAATAACAGAAAAGAAATAACAGAACATGAGTGAAACTCTTGTCTATTTCTGTCTGGAATTGCGAATTTTGTTCGTTGCATCCCCTTCACGCACTTGCAAATGAAAGATGATAATCAGCGTCAGAGTTAGGTCCAATTCACGACAGCCTGACTTAGGCTTGTTCCCAAAACCGATACACCGGTTTAATACCGGTGTTAGATCAACACCTATTGCAAAGAACTCTTTGTCATTTGCTGTGCACGTTTCCAGTGACTACTAGCACTGCCGACCGATCTTTCTCCACATTACGCCGATTAAAGTCATATCTTCGCAACAGGATGACAGAAGAGCGTTTGAATGGATTGGCTTTAATGTATATTCATCAAGACGTTTCAGCAAATCCTTGATCCGTTCTTGGGTCTATCTATTTGTGTTCGAAATAGTTATAGGAGTGCCATCAAAATAAATAATTAAGTTGTATGTCAATATCATCTTAAAACACAAGAGGCTTGTGAACTGCTAAAAGTTTAGATATTGCTGTAATATAAGATTAATCATTAAATTTCGCAAATTTAGGTCAAACCACGGCGGACTTAACATTGATATTGAAAGTTTTAAAAGCTACTCCTTCAACTCCAACATGTTTAGTCAGCCTTGAAACTATCCGTCATGAATGCATGCATGGTATAGTACCCATTAAATTGCGTGGTTATCAGAAACGACTGCGTAGATTTTATGATGCTATTAATTCCGGTTGAATATATTCTCACCGAACAACAAAAGCACGCATTTCAGCTTCAATTATAGGCATCTGACAATGCTAATACTATAATGCAGATTCCTGATCGCATAGTACTTACAATGCTTCCACCTGCCAGCAACCTCTATTGCCATTACTGTCATCATCATAAAGGTGCGGAAGGAACATCTTCGATGCTGTTATTATTAATGCCAATGATCATTATCACGTTCGCAATTTAATTTTATTTGAAAACGTTAGAGTAATTCAGCACTTCGCCGTCAAGAGTGATTTGAGTGCATTGAAAAGCATTTTCCCCAGATTGAGTTTAACCCTTCCCCGTAAAAGAAGCCTTCTAGCACTTCTTGCTCCATCACCTAACGATATTTCTTTCTGCAATCGCTCGAAAATCGAATGGTTCACTTCAACAAGCTAATAAAATCGAGTGCCACACCTAATGGAAATCTTCAGTGTTTCCGTCTTTAATGGCTCTCCTTGTTGGAGAGGTGCTCTAAGTCTATGCTTGTCGCACATGTGAAGGTTAAATTTACAGAAAGTGTTTGAGTAAAGTTCTCGAGGGTGTTACAATATTTTCATTGCACAATTGTTTAAATTGTCTTAACTCAGTTAATGATCCTTAATAGCATCTCATAAGATTCGTTTGTTTGGCAGAGACGAAAAATACATAGAACTTAAATCTGCTTACGTGAGAATCACTAAAATTAACTTTATACAGGAAAATTTCATTTAAAAAAATTTCCTACAAAAAAAAATACTTTTATCACATTCTTCTACAAATCCCATGTTTTGCAAGTCCTGCACTACTTTACTTTACTAAAACCAATCAATTTTTTTAGCTCCTCCTATGCCATGAGTCCGGTTGAAGGTAAATACTCTAGGTTTACAACGCTGCTTGATATACATTAAAATTAATTACAACACTTAAGTATTAAGGGAACAATTCGCCATTCCTGAATAAGTATGAGTGCCTAAAGATATATTTTCTCTCCAGTCCCACGTTGCTTTTTGTTTTAATCGTGTAATCAAGGGCTGGTATAAACAAGCTCACCGTGAAAAGAGCAGTGAATATACAATATACATAACTCCGAAGTCGAGCAGTTACATTTTTACCACTCGCGAATATTTAATTCTGATTAGTGAGCAAAACCGAGAACAAAGCCGCATAATGAACTTTGGCATTCATTAAAAAATTTCAATGGTACAGGTATATCTACATAAGAGACGGAGGAAAAGGATGAGCAATGAGCACGGGAGACGTGCTTGATGACATCCAGACAATAATGTGACTATACAGGAAGAAAATTCCTGCCCTTAGACAAAGCTTACTTCGTATTAATGAAGGACTTACTTTCATCACGTTGGGTTTTTGTGCTGAGTGAGACATAACTTGCAAAATGAATAAGGACTTATTCTGTCCATCAACAAGACTAAAATTGGTCAGTAATTTGAATGAAAGTTGTCTCAGTCAAATAATATGGTCTCCACTTACACTGTGGAACACTTTAGTACCTTGATACATTTTTTATTCGTATTAAGATGAAGAAATAAAAATTAATGTAAACGTAGGTATAAAAAAACAAACCCGTAAAAATAATGGATTTTACTAAAATTCATCTATAGGTAGTACATATATTTTCAAAATGGTGACAATTAAAACAATTTAAAAAAAGAAGATATGACTTGATTTTATGATAATATTTTTATACACAGTGTAAAACGCTGTCATTTTTGCATTATTATTAAAGATTTTATTCGATTTCTTCTGTGATAATGAGATAAAAATTTGATAGAATGCATTGTCATTGACAACGAGCCTACCAGTAAGGTTTTAGCTTTATTGGATGAGGAGAAGTGTGTTAATTAGCCGTCGAAAGTGTTTCCTTAAAACGGCACAAATACACAAACAAACAAGCAAACAAGTTTTCCCGAAGTCAATATAGATGAATGAAAAGACAAAATTTGTTTTTGAATGTGTATATTATATATTCAAGATTGGGAAGTGAAAAGAAACTGTTTTTTGCATGTCCGTCTGTCTATTGTCCATCCAGACGATAACTCGAGAACGCTTGTAGCTAGAGACTTGAAATTTGGTACGATGATACTTCAATTAAATTGTAAGTTCAAGTTCAAAGATCAGAAAAATCGGGCAACTTCTTCTTAGTGTTGCCATATAAGCCTGACTCGTTTTTATACAACAATGTTGATTTTATTGACTGAATGTTTACATTTTGAGTTTTTTTCGTTATATATTGTTATAAATATGGATTATAATTAATTATTTGTGAAAAAATTTTTTTACACGGTATTTTTTTACACGATATTAAAATTATAGAAATGGGAGAAAACTGCAGCAGTTTTAGGGTGGTAAATGTGGATGGTTTTACATGAGGTTTTTTGATTTAGAATGAATGAATGGGGATCTTTCCGGTGGAGTAATTTTTTTTACGTTTTTGGGGTTGTGGAGGTGGGGGTGGCAATTTGGTCCGTGTGTGATATCAAATTAAAGCTCTTGCTGAGTACTATTAAATTAAGCAGTCGCGGACAACTAATCTTAGTGACTTAAGAAAATGCAGGTCTTATAGAGTTTTACATAGAATGACTATATTTTTCTACATATAGGGTATCACGTAATTGGTGTGACCAATTGCTTCCTTACTTACTAGTTTATCTTTCAAATCAAATAATGTTGCAAGTGATCGAAAAGTGGATTAAGCTATAATAATTACGCAGTTTCTTATACAATTAATAAGCCTTCTGGCTGTAGGCCATGACCGTGCAGGTTTCTTATCTAACCAAGGAACATTATGATGTGCACAAAAAATAAATTTTCTCATATTTCTCGCTCATCAGGCGATGATACAAAAGCGCTCTTATATCTTCCTGAACTGATTGTGTTTAGTCGGATTCCATCGTAGTGTGCAAATTCAACTTTCGCAATGAATTATGTCGACGATATGCAAATAAAATGGAAGGAACTACATTGCGGCGCGGCGGCATCGTTTCACTCGCAAATATTTTGTTTCCTATTTTTAATATCCTTCCTCAATGACTTTCGGCTGAAAAGACTTTCTTTGTATTTTATAATTTTTTTCTTCTTTTGTATTGTTTTTTATTAGGAATAGTCAGCTAGTGTAGGTACTGAAAAATTTCCCAAAGACGCCGCATAACCGCCAGGTCGGCTAGACCGTCCGTTATTCAGGATAAAATTCCTTTTATGATCAGCGTAGTTTGTGCATCAAGGATGTCTACTACAAAAGTTCACTTTAAATGTGCACAATTTCACCCTTAATGGTGAAAAAATATTCAGAAGCACTGCCACCATCTACCGTGGCGTTTTATTATCCTTCGCATCCAAACTTGGTATATCCATAGAATTTACCCAAGTAGACATATCTACGGCAGGTAAAAACGGAACCTGTAGCTTTTGTTGATAAGTGCTATGGAGGATCTCATTTTTCAAGCTTTTGTTCTTTTGAGCCCTTGCTCTTCGGTGGGAACAGTCTTTCTTGCACCGATGTCACGTTTTCAAATTTGTTGTTTAACATGGAGATCGCCTCTCGTCCTTGGCACTGTTCTGGGCTTTGGAAAGTATGAAGCGAAAAATATTTTTATAAAACAATGTTAAAGGTGTTCGGACAACATTGTTAAGGAAAATTTGGTGTCCGTTTCATGTGTTTTACCAAAAACTTAAAATATACAATGTGAGGAGAACGATACAAAAGCAATATAATTTTAATGAGGAAGTTGAGAGAGCGATATAAATACAATTGCAATAGCAAACAAATTAACTTCGACCTATAGAGGAGAATCGGAATAACAGAACATGAAGTCCTAAATCCAGGGTGTTAAATAAATCCTCCCCGATGAAAATTCCTTTTTTGTTGGACAAAGAAAATCATATAGTTGACATTCTTCAGTTAAATCCGCTAAGAAGTTGTTCGTATCCTGCACTTTGAATGAACATGCGTCAATGTGTCATTCTTATTTAGCTATTATTTACAGGCGCTCGTTTCCTAAATCGTTTGGTGCGAAATGCTTAAAAATAATCAGTATGGATGATTCGGGTACATAAAAAATGTCGAAGAAGCAAAATGCTGGGAAGGAACAAAGTGGATATCTTTCACCGCAGCTACAATTTGTACACATGATACTGAAGATACGCTTCTTGAATACAAAATGAGACACATATTGGATTCGCCATACGTGCCCAGGGCATCCAAACGCCGCTGATTCCTTTTCTTTTTCTTCTTCTTCTTTTGGTATCATTTAAACCACTTAGTTTATTGAAAGCAGATTAATTTAACTCATAAAACAAGACAGATAAAAACTTGAATAAACCAAAGTACAAATGTCTGGGCAAGGATAATACTGCTTAAAGAAAGCGCTCTATCTTGGGAAATACCCTTTAAATAGATTTCCAGCTAGAAAACTGAGAAAGTCTTTTCAGGATTTATTTACGATCCTCCAGCAAGGATGACATGCACTTATCGAACATGACGCGTTGGATTTTTAGTCATTGACCGAAGAGTTTTTGGAGTATATACTGTACTTCCGTGTATCCTCTACCCAGCCATAAAATGAAACTGATTGAAGTACTCCAGAATCCTTACGGTGGTCGTGTCTCGTAGCTGTGCGACAAATAAAGAGATTTTCTTTGTCAACAAGTGGATCATGTGGGAAATATGGGAATGGCTTCAAATAAATTCTGAGCATTGGTGGGGTAAGCTATCAGGGCATCATTGATCCTGTACGTTGATGTGAATTCGGTGTGGTTTTCTTCAGGTTTGTAACTCGTCCGAAAACCCTATAGAATTAATTACAAAATTTAAAAATACCAGACCAAATTACCAAGTGGTAAAACGACCATCATAAGATTTCACCGAAAAAAGCGCGGTCTACTCATGACCTCGGCACATTCCATGGAATATCAACTTCCAGCTAATTAGATTCGGGATCAGAGTTTTATACTAGTTACTGATTAAGTTTACATGTATTTTCTACATCTTCACCTTTCGCTCACTCACCTCCATCTCTCATCACTCTTCTCGTTAAGCACTAATTAGCGGCGGTAAACTTCCGAAAACGACGCGACGACAGTAGTATCAGTTGGCAACTATCATAGCAAAGGGTAATTATGCCCGGTAAACATCGGGGAATCCCCCAAATCGATTGTGGAATGAATTTTACTCATCGCTTCTTAATGAATTTTCCGGAATGGAAATTAATATAGTAAGTTTTCCAGTAGATTTTCCATCACCGGAACAATTTTTGTTACTTCCTTCAACCCACTACCCACATTCAGAGAATCATCATCAGCAGGCAAGAAGTAATTAAGAAAACAGAAAATTATTATTGCTTTACTTAATTCGAATTCATATAAATCTCGAAATTCGTGTTCCATTCTAGCATCGTAAGCTTAAAGGTCGCCCTAGTCAGGGTGAATAAGGAAAATGAAATCTGAGAGATGTTTACACATGGGAGTTTTCAATTCATTCCTGGAATAGGTTTTCCTCATTCGTTTATTATTTTTATGTGTCATTCTCCGAGGCCCCTAGCTTACCTGCAACTCAAGGATAAGTACGTGCGACATACGTGGAATACATATCAAGGCACGTTTTCTGAATTTCTGGGGACTCAAGTGAAACCAATTCGACTTGTGGCAAAAATTTCAACATCACAGTGGAACTTTTTATTTGGTTCTTTTGTTGCATGACGAGCATTATCATCACTCCCCCGAATTCCTTTGCCTCACAGTGCAATCAAAGATTTGATTTTATGGACATAATGAAGGAATTTTAAGGAGTCATTTAACAAAAATTAGAATCAATTTATATTTATATCATGCGAATTTCAAACAGTTTCCGGTGTTCAAAAAATTCCAACAGGAACTTTAGAACATTTTCGAATAACATTAGGAAAATAAGTAATATTTTGATATATTAAGTATTTAAAAATACTTAAGGATACTGAAAGGGCAATTTCAAGCCAATATTAACTCACTTCATATTCAGAAATTATATTAAGTTTCTGAAATTATACTGAATCCAAAATAATGAATGTATCATTAACGAGAACTCCCACTGGAAATTGTCAACATTTGCCTGTGAGAAACAGTGTACGATTGCGTCCATGATTAATGTAATTGGCAATTTTAGTCGACTTTATTAGAATCTTCTGATATTCCTCAAGTACGAAATATTGATTGGTTCTGACTTCTGAGTAAACTTCAGCTGTTGTTTCATTTGTCTATACATATACAGTGCACAGCTTTTCCTGGTATTTTTCCTGGAAGCATTTAAATTTAAAAGGAGAATCGATTTAAATAATAGACAAAATTTATAATACTAAAGTTTAGTTGAATATAAATTCGATTATCTGGAAAGAATATTATTAATTTTCTCTATGTAGGTATATAGTTATCGAAAGAAATGTTCAGTGCTTTAATTTTTGTCTATGCAGTCGAATAATAGAAACGATTTCACCATGTTTACTAAAACATTCTTATTTTGGGTACTGCAAAACATCTAGAAAGCTCATGAATATTTTTTAATATCTCTTCTTATAAAACTTTCTCGCGGAACTGAAATTGAGTTTACAAAACAAATAAAAAAATATATTTTGATAGCATGTTTTTCTTTTATTAAGCTCTGAACGAAGGAAGAAACACAATTTCAATCTTAATGTATTTCCTGTCTGCGGCAAAGATTATTACCAAGCAACCAGATAAAACTATAAACCGTTTATAAATTCTCTCCAGGAATGTATTTTTGCTTGATTTATTTATCTTATTTATAACCTACATACGTTCTGATTTTTTTAGATTCACGAAAAAATAAATAAAGTTAATATTCTCAAAGGTAAAATGCAAGTTATTTTAGCGGTTGAATATTCAGTCAGTTTACTTTTCTTAACGGTATTTTTAACCCATGCAAGAAATATCAAGAAATATCAAGAAATATATTTATTATTATGTTTAATGTATATGTACTATATATTAAGCAATTGTTGCAGCTCTGAGAAGTAATATGAAACCTTTGCTTGCAGGGTGGATTCCTTATTGGTATAGGAATCAAATTTGATTAGTTTTCGTGGAAACGCTCGCAGCACAGTGCAGCAATGTTGTTTGCTCTGTCATTGCGTACACTGACTGGAATTGGAAATGTAGGTATAATAACATTGAAATAACTCTAGGAAAGCAATGATTAATAAGGCAAATAATTGCGATAATAGTGCAATTCCCAAAGTGTTGCTTTCGTGTTGCTTAAAGGCACATTATTGTTTACATTTAGTTATGGGTAACAACAAATTCATAATGTATTTCCGACAAATTTTTAAAAACGATTTTAATGATAATAAAGGAGACATTTTCGTTGGTAAATTGTTAAAATACTTTCAGCTTCATTATTCCATGTAATAAATTTGCAGAATCTCATTACAATTATTTTATTAAGGACAGGAATTTTTAAGCATGATGTACTGTTGTTTCACTCTCATTTGCCCATGATTATGTTGGACAAAATTCACTCAGACGCAGGTATGAATTGGTAATACTTCAGATGCTCACTGTCGGTTAGCATCCTTAAATCACGCTTCCCTTAAATACGAACCTCTCCGGATTATGTGCCTTCAAGTTGACTATACCACTCCAAAGAAAACCTCTTTTAACAACCAACAATAAAATTTTAATAATAAGTTTACTGGTGAGCCGCAGGTTCCCATTCATGAAATTTTAGTGTCCTGCTGGTGAGTTATCGCAACCCGGACGCCACATAATGTTGTTCGTGGCGAACGCGAATTAATGATAGGATAATGAAAAGCTTCCGAATCCTCGAGTTAATAAGGGTATCTACACAAAATGGTTTCTAACACTAAATGCACATACATATTTGGGTTTTTCTTCTTATTTTTCTTTAAAAGACTGATTCGCGAGTTAAGGCGCCAACCACTTCCCGCACGGTATCTTTTAAATAATTCAAGGGGGATACAATAATGCCAATTGTTTTCTTTGACCGATGAGCTTAAAAGCCTACAGCAATAATTGATCGCAGTTAGTAAAACTGAAAAAATTACTTTTAAATGTATTTGAAGAAATTAAGTAAAGTTAAGTAAAATAAAACTATAAAATCTAAATCTAACAAGACAATAAATTGAATGAACAACTCTATGCTGCACTTCGACTAGAATCCTTGAACGAATCCTAGACAAAACATATTTCAAATGGAACTTCTAATAAATATTAATTGTACAGAGCATGCAAGATTAAGTTCAGAAGAAGCAATCAACCCCAAAAGACACGAAACATACAATATAAAAGCAGATATCCTACCTGGCGTTTTTCCCCTTCCACTCAGAAATGCATTTCCATTCTGGGCTCGGCATCAATTCTTTCGATCAGGATACAACTGAATTCGAATAGT
The DNA here is from genome assembly GCA_963082835.1 of Leptogaster cylindrica. Classification (NCBI taxonomy): domain Eukaryota; kingdom Metazoa; phylum Arthropoda; class Insecta; order Diptera; family Asilidae; genus Leptogaster; species Leptogaster cylindrica. Next base: position 51,541,975 of record OY720105.1, read on the forward strand.
TTAAAAATTAAAAAGAAAATCGGAGAAAATAAAGAACGAGCACGGACGAAATCTTTGTTCTCCCTTTATTTATTCACCCGACCGACGAAACAATTTCACTTGTGGTGTTCAAGAAAACCTATTCACAGGATAAGGGTGAAAATCTCTAACCTATCCAATTCGTGCATTGATTGGTGAAATTTTCGTGTCAACTGGTGGAACTATGCAAATGCACAGGAGCACCGTATCAATGTTGTCAGGATGCTGCAATTCAAGCTTGTCGACGCTTAACTTTTATCTAATCGGGATTTGAGACATTTCAATTGGCAGTTTTCCCATCACAAGGAGTCAGAAACTCAGAACTAAGCTTCCCGTAGGATGACTCGTGAATCGTCGGTCGTGGTAGTTTGATGTGACCTGCTTGAATCGCAATTCCGCGAAATTGCTGAATTATTGCATGTTGAGTGACGATCCCTCGCCTCTCTATAAACGGGGAGTATTCGTCCGGAGCATTTTTCTATTCTGGGGTTGTAGTCAAAATAATTAGTTCTTTTTTGCGATCCTGTCGAAATCTCAACAGGAAATAGCATTTTCTTATTGACGGTGTTGGCAATCGCACACTATATAGAATGCAGGATCACTCGAATTAACGTAATCGAAATTTTCGACTTTAACGTTTTATTTTGTTTGTTGGCAAAACATTGAGCAAGCCACTAAGTGTATTACGAATTGAATTTTTCGTTCAAGCGTGTGGTTATTCCATGGCAAAATGTTTGTGGATGCAACGTTGTCCAGCGCCGGAGGTGATGCATAAACAAAAATATTATCGTCATAGTTCCTTTGCCTCACATTTTTGTATATATGAAAATGGAAAAACTCTGAAGAAGTTTTCACTCAATTTGTGCATTAATGAGATATTCAAGGTGAGCATCTCATATTCTTTTAAGAGGTCGACTATTTTTATTCGCCTGCAGGCACTAGTGACGAAATGACTCTATAAAGCAACATTTTCCGAAGAAATATTTGAGTTAATTTTGTGGAAAAGTTGCTCAATTCGATCCTGGCTTTTACACTGAGCAAATTGAAATTTAATAACTCATCCTCTGCAAATCCATACGTTCTAACAAGGTTTTTGATATTTTTTGAACTAAAAACAAATAAATGAATAAAGATGCTCTAAAAATTACACTAATCAAAGTAATTACCTCGGACTCTCTCGAACACAACGAATAGGGTAAGGAAAATCAATATAGAACATAATCCCTACTTAAAATTGTGAAAACGTACAATGCATAATCTGCAATGTACATTAAGTCTTTTAATAGCCACTAACAAGTAATCCTTTTCTAAACAATTATTTCCATTAATTTATGTACCTACCTTCCAATACCATAATTATTACTACCGCAAAGGACTATATTCCAAACGACGCAAAATTCTATAGATTTTTACCTACAAAACGTTAAACTAAATTTAGTAGACAAAAGTTCGCCACAAAATATCCTTTTAATGGTGGTTTCTCAATAAAGTCGTTTGTAATATTTAACAGGACCAGAGTCTCATTCGCGCGGATGAAATGAAACGTATTAACGCTAATGCTCGCATTATTTATAGCTTTCAAGGTTTATATCTGAAACGATTTCAGTGGACTCATAAATTTTGCAATAAATTCCGAAGCTGTTACCTTTCTGCCAGGATGTTAATGGAAATGGGAATTACAGAAACCACCAGCTCGGGAATCGTATACCCCCTTATTTATATAAATTTTTGCAATTGTCGTGAAATAAGATGTATTTACGCGATTTTTAGAGACGGCTTCTTATCCTTTGGGATACAAGCGAATCCGGCACATGCTGCTGGAATTGTTACTCTATATTTTCAACAGGAACTAACGAAGATTGAAAGAAAGTTATCTCTGTGGTTGGAAATTCGGAATCTTTGTAGATTCCAAAAAAAACGAGCCACAATCATGAACGTAAAAGCGACATGGGAAATGCTTTCCTTTTTTTTTTGTCTTCAGTATTTCCTGTGCTCCTGTTATTTGTTGTCAACTTTGATCAGTTCTTTAGTAAGGTGCGTTTCACGTGTATGCGAGCCCAAGCATGATTCAGCAATTTTACATCTGTGGGAAACTTTTATCCTTAATGATGTCTCAGTTTCAATTTTCGTTTGAAAAATGTTTGCACACACACAAACTCAAGGCACGTCTTATCAACCATGAACGTGGATGAGGACGGGCTACTAGAAAAGATAAGTTTTAGCAGAGGCCGACTTAATGGAGAAATTTCCAAAAAGGATTTGCTTTCATCGCATGAACCAAATTGAGTGATAGATATATTGTAGTTGCTCATTGCAATTTCACAACACTGCACATATGAGACACCTTTCAGCTAACTCCCATCGCCACCTAAACCGAATAATAATCAACCAAAATTGGTTTTAAACTGAATCTATCGAGGCGTTGAGCCACAGCATTGGTTCCTTAAGCATTTTTATTACGTACTTTAGCGGAACTTAATCAAATTCCACCTGCAGCATGGTTCATTTAAAATTCAATGACATCCCGACAGAAATCCCACAGTACCTCAACGCAGGATTCTGATCTGACCCCATACAAACGAGGGTTCCGAAACGGAACGCAATACTTGCTGCTGCTTTCTTCATCAGAAACTTTTCATGCAGACACTTCACTTCTTCTATTTAAGATCCCCAGAAGCAATCTACCACCAACGCGATGGAAGTATATCTGGAACCCTCTGGAAGTTGAAATGTGATTTGTCTTAGCGAAATTTTCGACTCTCGAAATTTTCCCCTGCTTTTAAGACACTGCTTTCGCATATCTCAAAAAGTATTCTTGACCTCAAATTTAATTCTATGTTTCGGTTTTTTTTCTTTTCTTATTTTATGTTTTGATATTGATTCAAATATTCCTATAGGACGCATTTGGACTCGCTCCGATGGAGTATTCCTTTGCACAAAAATTTCGACTTTTATTTTCGTGGTTAGCTCATGGACGGGAAAATTATTGGTGTTTCCGTATTTTGATTCTCTGCACCACTTTTATAACCTTCGCAGCGATTCACTTTGGCCACTGTTGCGTAGCCCCTTATTTTCCACTCTAGAGATTTAATCGTTTTGCCTGCAGGTATAACCACATATTTTATTATTATTTGTATCTTTGAAATCGCAAGTAACACCCCATCCCCATCGTCTATCTGCTTACAGATGCCTAGTCATTCGCGCCTTTTGACGAGTTTTGATAAAAGCAAGCCGTCGAAATTGTAAAATTGTGTCCGTTATCTTGCAAAGTGATTTTTTGATGCAATAATTCAGAAAAACAGCATACGGAGTTTTCAATATCAGTGAGAGTCAAAGAAGTGTGGGAAAGTATAAACAAAAAGATGTTTGTTAGTCAATTTTCAGTGAAAGCAAAAATAAACTCATTCTCCAAGAATCTGCACCTTAAAAACAAGGATAAAATACAATATAACTACTCTTAACCCAAATTTATTCACACATTCTGTAAATCGGATTGAAAATTCAAGTTTTGGAACAAAAATAAAAATTTCTACACAAACATACAATAAAACCGTAAGCTTAGTAGGTAAGGTCTAGGTAACTAGAAAATCAGTGGTCCTTTTCTCTCCCATTTTTTTCGAATGTCACTGAAACCAGGATACACATCTTTGTTATCGTAAACAGCGAAGGAACAATCAGTGTCTCATTAATTCGAAAATAAGAAATACAAAAAATTAAATTGCACACAAAAGAGCCGAGTAGAATTTTATTAACCTCTACTTAAAAGTTCTTAAACATTTCGTCTCCGAAAATCTATTCGAAAAAAAAGATATGAAAGGAAATTGAAAGAGAAATTTCATCCTGCATAATCCTTGTTTAGATCAGCAAACAAAATATGTTCACGTTTAATGATTACAAGTTTTTGTTGTACCTACTGATAAAAATACTATAAAAATTAAGCATATTCCATTTTCTTCAATTCCAGAACCACCAAAAAACTTAAAGGAACATCTACAACAATCTGCTGGAGTGCTCTAATTGAATATTCAAGAAGAAAAATGGTTGAATTGACTTCTTCTTTTCGGGATTGGAATAAAGCATCTGAATTGGATTCGAAAAAAGTTTTGTGAGAACATCGTCCTTTTTACGAGGTTAAAGCTCAAAAAAACCGGTGGCGACATTCCAATGATTGTAGCCAAGTGTCCGCAAGCTTTCATTGCTTCTGATTTACTTCAGTCTCGGGGACGACGACGTATCTACAAGACCATAAAAAACGGACATACCTAGATAATAAATATACAGCACATACATAGAGTAGATGAATCTGACAACTCATATGCATTTGACTGTCGCTCTTGGAGTATTTGAATGTTTTAATCTGATAAAAAGATTCTCAAAACATTCTCAGCTATAAAACTAGTAGGAAGCAATTGGACACACCAATTACGTGATATCCTAGATGTAGAAAAATATCCTTATTCCATATAAAAATCTAGACGTACTAGAAGAAAGACATTTGTAGAAAATAAAGCCCATTTGATAGTACTCAAGAAGAGCTTTAATTTAATATAACACACCACACGGTCTAAATTGGACAACCCCAAGGAAAATGGTTACCACACCACCCCCACCCCCACAACCTCCTCAAAAACGTAAAAAAAATTAACCCACCGGAGAGATCGCCATTCATTCATTCTAAATCACAAACCCCATGTACGTCCATCCACGTTTACCACCCTAAAATTGCCGAAGTTTTCTTCCATTTTTGTAATCTTAAAAAAAGACCGTGCAAAAGAAAGTTCCGCCAAAAAATTAATTAAAATCCGTATTTATAACAATATGTAACGAAAAAAATTCAAAATGTAATCATTCAGTAAACAAAATCAAAATTTTTGTATAAAAACGATTCAGGCTTATATGGCAACACTAAGAAGGAGTTGCCCGATTATGCTCATCTTCGAACTTGACCTTGCAATTTTAATGAAATATTATTGTACCAAATTTTAATACTCTAGCTATACGCGTTCTCGAATTATCGTCTGGACAGACAGACAAACAGACGGACATGCATAAAACGGTTTCTTTTCACTTGCCAATCATGAATATATAATTTTTTTTTTCTATCACCATTATTTCTTGGCGTTGCAAACGTTCGCTCAAAATTAATATGTACCCTACATCTAGGGTATAATTACAACTGCAGCAGTCCTTAATGTTTAATGTGCATTATCGTCGCGTGACAATTGTGAACTGATGCTGCCTTGGAGATGCTGTTGAGCTTTTCGGGTGGGAAGGGACTTTCGAAGTTCTCTAATAAGGACAAAACTCTCAGACAATTTTGCTTCGAAAAAGCTTGTTGAGCATTTGTCAGGCGCATGTCCTTAGGTACAGAGTTCACCCCGAATCAGGATGAAAAATGACACTTTCCCTTAACCAAGTGTAGGCAAGAAGATGTTTCAACACATCAAAAGCCAAGGAGCATCTGTCATCTAGGAATTTCGGTTCCCGCAGGAAGCTCCCCGACAACAGAGGACCCAATCCTTTGGATGCTGCATCTCCCGCTGTGTTCCAATTCGCTCAGTTGCTTACGGATGCTCCGCGAATTTGGACGTTGTTCCAAAATCGGAACCTTAAATCTGATCTAATCTGCACGGAACGTAAATTTTTATCGGTTTTATATATTTTTATACATATATTTATATACTTATTTATTTTTCGTCTAATATTTATTGAAGTTGAAGTGTGAGTTGATGATGTGCTACAAGAAGTTTTGCTCGTAGTTTATTTATGCAGTGAACAGTGTCAATGTGATAAGGGGAAAAGATCGCTTAGGGTGAAAATTATCTGAAAATGTTCTTTTAGAAAGAACATTGAATAAAGGAAGTTGTTAGTGTTGTTCCTGGAAGAGTGTCAAGTCTTTGTTTCACAACGTACAACAGTTTGTAACAACAACTGGCAGTGAGGCAGCGCATCGTGTTAGTTGCTTAGACTAGGTTTGGTTCAATCAATATTTGTAATTCGAGATTTGTAAATAACTATTGTATAAAACAACATCTTTTTGCTCATAATGCTGAACAAAAAGCTGTTGAAACAATGAATCAAATCCATTAAATACGTAAGCAAATTAACAGTACCTGATCTCTTCCGATCCGATCTGGTCACATCCCGGATCCCAAACAATTTCATTCATTTTTATTTCTTGTGTGAAGTTTGGTGTGGCATTCGCACAGCACTTCATTTGCAACCCTCTTCGAAAAATGACGGACCAGAATATTGTGGTATACTCATACGGGATTACTTTGTTTGATGTACGTGCTACATGCCGCCGTCCCCCCCCGTCCCCCCCGCCACCCGTGTCCTGTTTCGATTATATTCAATCTCATTGCTAAATGCTAGTCCTGAAATGTTCCGTGATATGGGTCCGACCCTGCTGGAACATTGTAACTAACCTGGGCTTGTTAAAAGTTTAAATCTACCACCACCAGGTGTCATTTAATGTTTGTTTTGCTTTTTGCTGTATTTTATTCTCCTTCAGTACAGATCAACCCTTGTTTCTTCTGTTCGGGTTACTGATAATTTGCCGTACAGATTCATTTCCATCCCTGTTGGCAAGTGTCAATAACAAATTCAATAAATACGAGTAGGTTTACATCTACTGATGGTTTCGAACGGTTTCAACCCATCTAGGTATAGCGTGTTGTACCTCGAATATCCTTATTGTTCTGTCAGTGGAAGGGATTCACTTCAGAACGAGAGGCTTATATTAAACTTAATTACAACACTTCGGATGGCCTACCTTTTACTATTACACTTCTACATTTGAATTTTGCGAACGAATCTTAACGTGTCTCAGAGTTCGACGACTTTAATTGCGGTTGTTGAAGTTCAACATTAACGACGGTGAATTAGACACCCAACTCTTCAGAAATTTCGTCGTCGAATTGGAACTTGTTGCTTTACCTCTCCATTGGTATGATTTTTCCAAGCCTTCTATTCAACACACGTCTGGCATGAGGAAGCACAGTATTTATTCTGAAAGGATTTAATTTCATTTTGACGAAAATTTCATGAGCTTTAATGTGTTCCGTGCACTACAATCATTGGTGTGCGGTGTTGATGTATAATTAGGATTTCAAAATCGATTTTCTATTATCGGTTTCATCGTGCATAAAAGCTATGATTGCTTCTTTTAGCAGATGAAATCTAGCAAGTTATGTCTTTTTGGTATACTTCAGTCGATTTCTACGTAAAACATGAAAAGTATCCAGAATTTGAAAGAATTGTTGGTATGGCTTTATTGTGTTTCCATTCGACCTTCGAGACTAGGTCAATGTGCCTTAACGAGAAGCACGTGCAATTTAGAGTGAGCAATGAACCAATTTTTTACTTAGCAAAATCTGGATTAAGGTTATTTAAAATTAAGCACTCTTGTTTTAATTACATGGAACATTTCAATCAGGTAACAAGTATAAAAATTTCGAATTGTACTCTGTACGTACTTAAATGAATTTATATCGTACATGTGTAATTCTTGGACATCTTCCATCATTTCTTGGTGGACAACAATACAATCTGAAAAGATGTGGGTAATATCAATCGTGTATGAAAATAATCAAGTCATATAAGATTACCTTCCAAGTTCCACATGAATTAGTAAGCCACGTGCTGCGAAACTAAACTGGAAGATTGATTGCCATTTATATCACAATCGTTAAATACCGTTCTTATCAGGAGCAATCAAATAGAAAGCCCTCAAAAGGGCAGGACGAGATTACGAAAACGCAGTGAACCTTGAAGTATCTAACCATTTATTTGGAACATTAAAGTGCCCTTCTGCTGCAAAAGAATAACGTGCAAAAATAAAAAAAATTGCCAGAAATTGTCTCGTAATTTTAGATAGAAAATAAAATATCTAGATCAGTTTGTTTGCTTCACATTTTTAGTGCTCTTTTATTTTACCGTCTGCAAATTGTATTTTGCCTTACTATTGTCAAAAACACATCCTTCAACTGTTCAATTTTCTAAGCAGTTGTCCCGAAATTGAAAGTTTTGAAAGAAGTCATCTTATTTTATTTTTACATTCGAGCACACAAAATAAAATGTTCGTCACGTATATGAGGGGTGACAAACAAAAATTGAAAAAAAATTGAAAAAAAAACACACCGGGAAAAATAACGAAACTCTAGCTGGAAACTTGCTGTCAGAGATCCTGACCCAGTTCTTGTTCGCACTTTGGCGCCCCACATAAATTCAAAACTAAACCTAATTCATGCAGCATCTGCAGCATCTGTACACTCAGCAAACTGCAAAAATATTGAAGTAATTTATTTTCAACTGCAAAGCTGTAAAATCAGGCGATCGTTCTGCTCCTACACCACCCTGTCACATTCATCCATTGATGCATGTCTTTTTCATCTATTGAAAGACACTTCCTTGGAATGCAACGCATCGAAATAACCGGAATGCGAAGGGGCGCTCGTGTCCCAAAATCCAATCTATTCCGCAACCAACTGAAATAATCTTCCTTTTTAGTGCTATCAATCAATAATTGTGTTTTGGATTCACTATTTCACGAATTGCTGTGGTAGAGGGCGTGGGGGGAATCCGACTAGTGCCCTTCTCGCTGCACCAAACACAGTGCAAATATTGAACACTACCGACTTCGGTAAGAATGCACAACGAATGGTTCAGGTCTGATAGCAATATTTCGTGAATGAGAAGAAAGAAGGAAGAAGTATGACATTTCTGAGGAAATTAAAGGGTTGTTCATTTTTACGGATCGGTGACATTGCAACCTGGGAACCATTAAGGTCCCTGTCGTGCAGCAAGGATACGATCTGTGTGGAGAACCTTCATTAACACTTCCGTATTAGTCGTAATTTATACAAACCGAAAGGCGAAAACTGAACATTTGCGAAAGGGTTATGTAAATAAAACTTTAAGATAAATAAAATAAGGCGGAGTTTTTTTGGCATTGTAATTTACTGGCTCAGTGCTAAAATTTTGTACAATTCTGCTTGAAAGTATTTTCATTCCTTTCGTCTTACTTTTTTCATTGTTATGACAATTTTAAAGCATTCGAAGCATTTTTTTAAACATCTGGATCCGTGTAGTTCTTTAGTACATCTTCTTCAACATCGAATGTAATAACAACTTTCTCTAATTCACCCAATTCTCCAGCAAACATTTTTTTCTTTAGCGAATACCTAACTGTATTCAGAAGTTTAGGAAGAGTAAACAAAGCAGAAGCCATTTGTGGTGAATCCTCAACTTCTTGTTCTTGGCTGAGTTTTACAAACCACCGAAATGTTTTCAATTCTTATTTCAGAAAGTTCTAAGTTAATGATGGAACTTTTTATACCCTAAATGTAGGTAGGATATATTTGTTTTGAGGGAGGATTTCCGACCCCAGGAAATAATAGTGATAGAAAAAAAGAAATAAGAATTATACATAATATATTCATGATTGGGAAGAGAAAAAATATTGTTTTATGGATGTCTTGTAGCAAGAGGATTGCCATTTGCTATAGGAATATCGAATACCTACTCCGTTAAACTTGTAAGGTCAAGTTCGAAACACCATCTTAGTGTTCCCATATTGCAATGTGGGTATACTATTTTTGGACGGTTTTTTACCAGGGTATGAAAACACTCACGATTTTCATTTGCTGGTGCTGATACTTGCTGATACTACTTCAACTTTGCAGAAGCATCAGCAAGCAAGCATTTCGGGTTCACTGTCACTGTCATTCTTATTTCCTTTTTTTTTTGGAAAAATGGCTGTGCAAACTCTAAAAAGAAACCTTGAAATATTTGGTTATATTTACTCGTAATGACATTTCTAATAACAGATAAATAACGTATAACACAAGATAGACGTAATTTTATAATTGCTTGTAATGGAACAAGTTTTGTTTTCAATACAATAAAATTATATTGTGGGCTGTTTTTTCTGGATCATTTAAAACAGATACGAATTTTGTGCACGCCTATTTACGCAGTATTGTTATTTCCATTTTAACACAATTACGAAAATGATTTTCGCCATAAGATTAATGTGGCGCACTTCATCGCACTTATATCTGTTTTTTATTGTTATCGTCAATATGAAAAATCCTTTCCTATATTTTTTGTTTGAAAATTGTATAAACATACCGGAATATGTACAAATTTATGGAAACTAAATTAATTATAAATGTATAAAAACTGATGAAGCTAAGTAGGTACACATGATTTGAAAACCATCTTAAAATGTGCAAATTTTTTCAGAAATATTCGAAAATAGCTTTTAAGCTTGTTTTAGGGCACAAAAGATGTTTAACACTTCATTAAAGCTTTCAATTAACAGAAAGCGCTGAAAACCTTTCAAGTTTAATGCCGGAACTCCTGTTCCTCTTTACGTGTTCCTTTTAATAATTACTCAAAGAGCTTTACCCCTTTGTTTTTGATACACTATATGTAGGTGCTTCTTAGCCTTAATACCTTTTGAATTTTTTTTATTGTTTTTATTACAGAAATTATTATATCCTTTCAGTACATAAGACCATCTTAAAATAATATTTTCATGAAAAGAGCTCAGTATGAAGTAATATTCCTCAAATCCGTTTTTCTTTGTAAAAACTAACAAAAAAAAAGAAAAGAAAAAGAAATCGCATAGCAACGACGAGCCAATTGAGTTCTGTTGATTGTTTAATTTCAACTGTCAATCAAAGTTGTCGCCTCGAGCCAATAAACTGTTTTTGGATTTGAATCAAATTTAAGTAAAATATCCTTTTTTTAGGTGGATTTCGAAGAAAAATCTAACTATTGAGATGACGTATACCATGTCACGACTTTCGAAAAATTCTTTCATAGTTTTTCTTTTCATGCCTCCCTGAGTACGAAACCACCCCCCGTTCGAAAGTTTATATATTTATATATATATATAAATAACATATTGGAACCAATTTAATAGCTGGGTTAAGTTCGTTAATGAGCAAACCAATTTAATAGCTGGGTTAAGTTCGTTAATGAGCAAAATCAAAAAAATTATATCTCGACCCCTATGAAGTTTAGAGAGAAAATATATTTGCATAAGTTAGAGGACTCTGTATGAGGTTAACGGTGACACAACCGAATTGGGGGTTTGTGGGGGTGGGAGTGGAAATTCGAATTTTTCAAATTCGAAAACGGATCAATGTGAAATTGAACATTGTATCCCTCGCAAAGGAGCTCTTAGATTTCGACGGATTTAAGAGCCATACAAAAAATAAGCAGAGCACTTCAGTAATTAAGCGAGCATACATCGACTTATATTTTTATTTTTTCGAGTGAAAGCTGCGATCAAATTAAAAAGCGCAATTCATAGCAAGTTAGCTATCCTAAACAATTGTTTTATTTTGCGAAATATTCTTGTGCAATTATATACATTTATTTAATGAAAGGTTTAATGGAATGTAATTCGGTATTTAGAACACATATTGCAGCAGATTGAAGTGGTTTTTCAAAAAAAAAAGAACTAACGAACAGCAAATAAAATGCTTAAATATTATATGAACGAAATTCTTAACTAGGAAAGCTTTGTATGTATATTTGTATCTCCAAAAAAGAAGAAGAGGAAAAGGAATCTATTACGATTAGGGTTTGATATTTCTACAATGAATGAGTGATCGAAAATCGAAAATAGCAATCTTGAAGCAAGGATCTCTAGGTAAATCGCTCTATGCTCCAAAATTCCGATCAACATCCCTCCCACCCATTCGTGATTCCTCACTCATAGTTTCACACAAACTACTTCTTTTGAACAATAACGTGTCCGGACGTCCGGTGTTCACTTACGTCTTACGTGCATCGAAATTCTACTGCCGAATCAAACTTCTATTGAAAACGAAAATCCATCCAATTCCATTATGTCATGAATATTAGTGTATGCCATGACTTATATTCTGGAGGAGCAATGACTGAATGACGTCGCGTTTGTAAACCAGGCAGTCGATGAATCAATCCATTGTTTCCTTAGATATTGTCTGAGGTGGATTTCAAGAGCCCATTTTGATGCTGTTCTGAAGCTCTTCATACTTCCTTTGACGCCTTTTCTTTCCTGAAATTCTCCATCACTCCCCCCTCCGCTAAATTGTTATTCCCTCTGACAGGGTTTAGCTAATTGTACAGTTGCTGAGCAATTTTCCTATTGATTGTTCACATTTTGCGATTCTTCCCCTATATCACAGTAGTGGCACAACCTCACCAATGTCCTTCCACTAAAACCTTTCAACTCAAGATTCTGCTGTCCAGGATTCGGGAAATTGAAGCTGCAGTGTAGAAGTGTAAATAAAAATATGAATTTAAAAAAAATTTGCAAACAGTTCAATGTTTTATATAAGAAAGCACTAAAAATTAATTAATGAAGTTTCCTCCAAATTCCTCAATATCCGCCCCAAGTTTTTTTTATTTTAAACATTATTAGACACAGAACTACAGCGAAAGAGAATTACATGGAAACAGAAACCGAAGATAGATAAAAACTTCTAAGAAACTGATCGCCATTGATATCCCTTTTTGTGACTGCTCCGTTATTTCTTGCACCCAGAATAATTTCATGATCGGAAATTAACTACGAAGAATTGACGTTGCTTAATTGGACTGTTTCTCGGTTACCATATTTTTTACCATGTCTATTTCAGCATATTTCTTAACCGCATTTCTAATAAGATTTAAAATTATTTTCAAACAATAAAATGTACATTGCAACAAAACTTGTTCTTAAAACAATCTTTCCTTTCTTCGTCTAGGTTAATTCTAATGTCCGCGAAACAGTAAAACGTAAAAAAAACTCAAGAACAAATCTGATTGAACTGCAACCAAGGATACAATGGACGGAATTAAAAGTGTTTCAACTCAAGACGATCGAGCGTCTCGCAACAGTGGTATGTTCCCTTTTACTACATGCTTTTATTTTCAACATCATTATTACCTAATTAATAAACAGAACACATTTCTTGGTATACCATATAGAAGTTCTCTAAAATATATTGTATGCATTTCAATTGTTTGTCGAAACTTCTGAAATATCTTTAGCTTATTAAGTAAACTTTAAGCTTCAATATTTTTAATAAAAGTTGTGTTTTCTATAATAGTGAAAATAGGCCGATAAGAAATCTGATATACCTTCAGAAACTTCCTGTTCAAAAACCCAAAACTATTTATTTGAATTTAAAATTCCTAAAGCAAAAGGATTTCGAAGAATTACGTTAGTGCCGTTCAGAGAATGCCTTACGAAAACTTTAAGGTTTAAGCGATATCAAAGAAGTTTTCTGAATCGCAATTGTCCTGCGTACATCATTGGATTTCATCAGCTATCAACTTTTGACACAAACACAGCTATTTATTATTATTATTTTATATTTTTTCCTGAAATTCGCCGGAAAGAAATCATACAATAGCGCAGTTCTTTTTCAGTTTATTATCTTTTTAGTAATGTTTATTTCCAGTCATTTGCGACGATGTATTGTGAATGATACATAACGACAATTATTTACGTAATTTTTTAAATATTTCCTCACATGAAAGAAACCTAAAAAAAATTGCAAAATTTTAGTAAGTTACTTTCACGGATAATGTCATGAGGTTATTAGTTTTTCAGCTATTTTTCAGTATTGCGATTAATGTGCACAAGTTTCGTTTTAATACCTACCGCATGAAATTGAAACCCTATAAAAGTTTTGCAAGCAGTGCAGTGCAGTCCTTATGTTAAATGAAGTTCCTGTAAATACACCATATCGTCAATTTATCTGATAAATGTAATATAATGCCTATTTAACGGGATGTAAAAAGTTGTAGCATTTCCCAAATAGTTTTAAAAGTATATGGATTTAGTGAATTGAAAAATTTAACCAAAACTTTACTTTGATATTTAATCGAAATGTATGTATGTTATGAAATGTATTTCATCACACAATAAAATCGTATTATATTATAACTACCGTAAAATGAAATTAAAATAATAAAAACTAAAAGCTCTTCAATATTACAAGTACATGTATATTACAGTACATGTTTCGTATTCGTTTTGTTAATAAAAACGTATTTTTAAATTGTTTTAATAAATTTATTTAATAGAATTGTTGATAAAATCGAATTCATTGAATTCAAACACTTTCAAAATGTAATTTGATTCGAAATATAGCATAACAAAAATCTCTCAAGATGGATGAATTCCCCTACAACAAATATGTACATTTCAAAATTAACTTTATAATATAAATACATACATAGAATATAGATTAAATCTCGACTTTACCAGACGAAAAGAAATGCTGTCTGAGCTCGTTTACGAGTTTCCTTCGTCGGATGATTATGTTAACGAACAGTGACATTACTTTCTAAAATGAAACTCTGATTTTATTTGAAAAAACGTAATTCGTGTATATTGCAAATATAATATGTATGACGTATAGAAAAAAGAGGCGCAAGAAATAGAAACGCTTAAGCTCCACTAATGAACTGTAAATAATAAATCTGCTGTCGCTACAGAAAATCAAATTCAATTAAAACTAGTAAGGAAGCAATTGGTCACACCAATTACGTGATACCCTAGATGTAGAAAAATATACTCATTCTTATATCAACATTTTTGTATAAAAACGACTCAGGCTTATATGGCAACACTAAGAAGGAGTTGCCCGATTTTGCTCATCTTCGAACTTGACCTTGCAATTTTAATCAAATATTATTGTACCAAATTACAAGTCTCTAGCTACAAGCGTTCTCGAGTTATCGCCTGGGCAGACAGACAGACAGACAGACAGACAAAAGACGGACACGCATAAAACGGTTTCTTTTCACTTCCCAATCATGAATATATAGTTCTTTCTTTTCTGCGACGATTATTTCTTGGCGTTGCAAACGTTCGCTCAAAACTAATATACCCTACATCTAGGGTATAAACATCATGAGACTTGGTCTTATTTCATATTAGTTCGAAAAGGTCAAGGCTGCGTAAATTTAAGAACGGGCATAGTGGCGTGTTACCGCCAAGGACTCGTTAATGGTATTCCTCCAATAGTGCGGAAAGATACTTCAAGTGTCATTGACTAACTTTCAATGTGACTGGATTTCTTCACTGGAAACTGGAACCTCCTAGAAGGTTCTTCGGTCAGTGCCATGATTCATGTAGTGCTGCAAAAGTTTGAAGCGAATATTGCAGTTCCTGTGGCGATTTGCACTTTAACCGCAATTTTGCTTGATCTTCTTTAGCATTTAAGTAGTCCTTAATGGTGCAGAAATTGTATTGTTTGGGCTATACCTTAATAAGTTAAGACGAAGCTCAGATGAACGCTCTCAGGCAGCAATTGAATTGTGAGCGTCTATGATTAGCGGAACACGTTAAGGATCTGCACACTGCACAGGCTCTTTATTTCTTTGGTACCTGGATCTCCCCGAAGTAAAAGATCCCAAGACGCATACTATCCACACATGGCACACAATTTTATTGTTAGTGGCACCGCGGGTGCTGCAGAGTTCCATCTTCCATGAGTTAAGGATATGCATTCAAGAACGCTTCCTGAATCCTGACGCGCTAACATTTATCACAACTGATTTTATTTATCTTTCCTCGGGCAGGAAACTTCCTTATCACACTCTCAGAACAATTCTTTCTTTATTCCAACCCTATTTCGTAAACCTCCTTGACGCAAGATCAATGACAGCAAATTCCTTGGGGATGGTCGGGAACGTTGTTAACTGCGAGCGAATTAAGTCAACGTCTCCCATATAATATATTGTCTAATGTCTTTAGTGCAATACTTACTAAACAGAAACTAAGAAAAATATAGGAAAGCGGCGACGAGAATCGGTGGTGTATGTGTGTTTTGGGGCAAACGGTATCGCAAGGGACGCTCCAGTCTGAAATCCTTATACTCCGGGAAAAGTGCAGACGCTCACGGTGGACTCACTGTGGGCTTAGAGCATGAAAAATTGAACAATGGTATCGATATCGATTCCAACATGCTTTCCATATTTACCCAAGTGCGATTACTAGTGAAGGATGCGGAGCATAAGCTCCGTTTTCGGATATCGTCTCATTTTCACAGAGATTCAAAGCAATTTGTGTTACTTTTGTAGGCTAAAAACACTTGCTACAACATTTTTTAATTAGTTTACTTTGATCATCCATTTTTGAGTTCGAATCAGTTTCTAAGAAGGATTGTTTCCGCTGTTTCCATTTGCTTGTTTATGGAATCTGTTACAAAGTATTTACTGCTTATTGAACTTCTTTAATTAATGTTGTGCAAAGTAGTTTTGAAAAGACAATGTTTATATCTTCATTTTAATATTTCAGCAGCAAAGTGTTTGTTTTTTAATTAGCAGCAACAACAGCGGCGCATTGGCTTTTAACCCGAAACATTTTACGGGATGTTAATTCATACAATACCCAAAAAAAAAAAAATAACACTAAGCTGGAAGGAAGCTGTACCATTTAATTTGTTTTTCATCAATAATAAGTAAGTGAAAATTTCCGAACGCAACACCAAAGAGCATCGCCAAAGTGAGAAAATGCAAAACCATGCAGAAAAGTTGACACGTCCTAACAAAAAACAACCATCCAAAGCATGTTCATGACTTTGTTCACTGCAATAACATTAGTGTATATGAAGCCACTATTCATCCTTACTATGTCCCAAAAAGTGCTCTCTGTTCTCCAAAGGTGCGAGGATGCAAACGCATTCCAGAGTCCGAGCTTGTGTACGAGGCTAACATATTTGGTTTCGCGATGGAAATAGTGTGTTCTAATTGTCGACATAGTGATGCCTAGCTAGGAGCAAATAAGTATTGTCGGGGAGGGGATGGGCGGAGGAGGTTTTTCCGTATCTGATAATAAGTTTTACTCATTGTTATTATGCAGTAATTAACGGATTCTGGTGCAACAGTAGTTTTAAATGAATTTTCATCAGTATGTGAATTTAATGGGATGATAAGCCTAGTAAATATCTCTCTCCACATCGCTGAAACTCTCAGTTAGGTCTACTTGGGGAAAACTGTTTAACTATTCACGAGAGTGGTCATTTTATGAGCATTGTGGAAAACGAAATGAAGCATGACACAAACACGGCGTCACAGGAATTGCAATAAATAATATAACGCTGCACATATGCAAATAAATAAATTATGAAAGTGACTGGCATGGTTGGAATTTTAAAATTAATGGATAGTTTTGTATATGTGATGAAAATTCTTGTCCTGAAGGTGGAAAACTATTTGATATTCAACTAGAAAATGAAATCTTGTGAACAAACAATTTTTAACAGTGTATTAATTAAATTCTACCACAAATTTAATGTTTCGCAGATCATGTACTGAGAGAACCCAAGATATTTCGCTTTAACAAAGAATGCTGTAATATTAAAATTAAAGTAATTATAAATCCTTTCTGGGTGGGATTAATAAATAACCAGATCAATAAAAAAATTATATAGATAAAGTGTTGTTCAACTATAGCACCCATACCGTGCTTCACCCCTTCCAATACAATGGTAGCAGTGTCGTGAAGTTGCTAATTGTCGTATAAAATTGTATTTATGGCTTTTAGCTTTAAATAAGGATATACTGTTCAACGTTTGCAACGCCATGAAATAATGATTACATTATTGGGAACTGTAAGACTCTAGGCGTTCTAAGATTCAAAATCGTGACAGCAAATTGTTGATTTACTTATGCAAAGTTCTTGGTTACGATTTCACTACGTAAGACGAAATGAACACGGTTCACTTACCACAGAAGTTATTGCCGTGTGAAACTAGACAATCTGGCGGAATCGGATTACGGTTATTTTCTCACCTTTTAACGTAATTTATTTTCGTCATCCGTCGTTAACTGCTCAAAGAAGTCGACTACGAAGATTAAGGCAAGGCATCCAACAGACTGTGTTTAAGCCCCATTTTGGTCCGTTGCCGGAAACAATAAGTCACCTGGACCGTGGACGTCAGAATGAGGGTGGGACTTTGGTTTTGTACAAGAGAAATCCAAAAATGTGGTACTTGAAGTTTATGTTTTTGAACTCTATTTCAAGATGTACTGAAGGAATTCTGTTGCTAATTTGTGCCGACCTTGTTAGGGTATGAGACTTCGTCACGTGCAAACAGGACGTGTATATAGCTCAGTAAAGTTTCAAGGAACAAAGCGCTTGAAGCCATTGGCCGATGAAGGGGTCCTGAAGACAACTCAGAACTGAGCAAAGTCTTCCACTCAAAAGCTAATGAAATGCAAACAAAGTTTTAATAAGCGGAAAAAAATGAAAATTATGAAGGTCCTGTGTAACGACCTGCTCACTGTTTTCAACGTAACCCTGGCCCAATTTTCCAACCAAAAAACCAAAAGGATTGCTTGTATTATTTGACTGGATGTGGAAACATATTGCTCAAGTGCACTAACTCATCGCCTTTCGCTTACTGCATTCAGAAGGAATTTCGGAGGACAAATTCCTGTGATTCCTGCCACGGCAACCACGACTTCCTTGGGACCTTGAGGTACAGCTGTAATCAAAAGTCACGTGTTGCGTGAATTTCTTTCCTTACAGTTGGTGGGTTCAGTACTGATTCCTTTTTCGGTGAATATTCTTCTAAGAGTTCAGCCATCGATGATTTTCAAATTGAAGTAGGTGAAGGTTGCCCACGAACTGAAAGCCTTTCCGTTCGTGAATAAATTTCTTCCAACTGTTTTTAATTGTGTTTTTTAATTTCCTTAGTTTGTTACAATATAATATATTATACTAAGCGTATATATAAGGAGCTTTGTGTATGCCAAAAAGACAGCTTTGGGTGTCCCAAAAAATAGCAGGCCCGGCAACGCTTCGCTTTGCCCGGGAAATAGTAAACTGTACTGTAATATTTTTAATGTAATGGGTTTTTAATGATATGTCTTTAGGTCAGTTCTAGGCCTCCGGAGGCGAATTTTTAAAAACCATAAGTGCGCATCTAATACGTGTAGGGAACCTCTGTACCAAGTGTGAGTTACTAAATATTAAATCTTCTTAGATCTTGAGAAACATTGATCAGTCAACAAGTGGGTTTTGGCTTTTGTTTTATGATCCTCTGAATAATACACCGGTTCGGAAAACATTTTTAACACCTCTTCAAATATTTTGTTTTATATTTTAAGATGCGTAGGGTCCAATTAAAAATGTAATGTCCGTTCGCCGCCGCGCCTTAATAATCGACTGAAAAAAAAGTTTTTCCGTAGTTCGTACATAGTCTACGGTACATTCAGGCCATAGTTGTGTCACGAAGCTCGGCAGCTTAATCGGAATGCACCCTTGGGGTTTCGGGCCAGGAATGAAACAAAAAGGGGTGTTTAGTTACGTATTTTTGACGTTTTTGTGAAGTTGGACAAGTGGGGTATCTTTTTTTATCTTTTTTAGGGTGAGGAGATCAAATCTGAAGTCAGTTTTGATCAAAGAGTGAAGAATTGAAAAAAAAAAATTAAGAAAATAGGTAAGAATTTTTAAAAATCCCTTTAGGCAGGCCTACAGGCTGAGGAATATAGATTTCGAAGTATTTTGATTGCGTTTATTGGGATCATTTATTTTAAAATCGAGAAACTAGTTATGGATTTATAAACCCACAGGAACCCCACAAGACGTGGTTTAGAAAAATTTGAATTTCCACCCCCGTAAGCAACCAACCACTAATTCGGTGGTATCACCCATAACCTCATAGAGAGTACTCTAATTTATGCAAATAAAGTTTCTCTTTAAACTTCATAGGGGCCGAGGTATATATTTTTTTAAATTTCAACCCCCTCCTCTGGTCACCCCTTGGGCCAATTTTACTCATTAACTAACTTAACCGAGCTATTAACTCCAGAAATAACATAATAAAATTTGGTTCCAATATCTTCAAAAATGCGGCCGCTAACGTGTAAATATATATATAGGGGAGCGGCGTACATAGTGGCGCAGCGTACAATGTGGCCCAGAGCCTTTTTGGGTATTATAACAATTGGTAGATGAAATCTGTCCGGTGTCATAAGTGTGTTAGTTAGCAACCCAACTTTGTCTAAGTAACAGGTGCGATCAACCGCGCATTTAATATGTCTTGTGAAAAAAATCAAAAAAACCCATTTTTGAAGTTTTTTTTAATTTTTTTCATTCCTTCACAACATCTAGTATTTTTAAGACATTTATGAAAACTTTATATGCAAAGACTTACTGTGATGTCCTCTTTTAAACATCATAATTGATTTTGGATTATCTTAAATTTTTCTTATAACTTCGATCATTTTTCAAAATAACAGAAAAATTCCAATGTGGCGCACGCGGTTCGTACAAAGTGGCGCATTCATTAGGTGTGTTCAATGACAAAGATGTTATGGTTTTTAAATGTTTTATTGCTCCTTTAGCTACGACATATTTTGTGCTTCCTTTTAGTGCCGAGGAAAACCTGAAAAAGCACTTGGAATGTGCTAATATATCCACTGGTTTCTATATTAGCATTTATTGCGATTTCGACTATGATGTTTAAGCCGATCAAGAATTTTTAAATTTTTGATCATGCTTAACCTATTATTCTAATAAATTTTTGAAAAGTAATAAATATCTATTGTATTTACTTTGTTTTTCCACGCAGATGTTACACTTTTAATAGTGCGCCACATTGTACGCATGTGCGTACAATGTGGCGCAAAGAGGACCCTGCAGTTTTCGAGCTATATCTCGGAAAATATCTACAACTGAATAATGATTTCTTCACTGATAACAAAGCTTAGTAAATTTCCTTTCGACACTCGTGTCTTCACTACTGATCTAGGCCTCCTTTAAGTATCCTTTAGAGCTCTAAACTCAAAACTATGCGCACATTGTACGCCGCTCCCCTATATATATATATAAACTTTCGAATGGGGGGGGGGGGGGGGGGGGTTCGTACTCAGGGAGGCATCGAACGAACAACTATGGAAGAATTTTTCGAAAGTCGTGACATGGTATCGATCTTAATAGCTAGATTTTTCTTCGAAATCTACCTAAAATATAAAGTAAAACTAGCCGGTGTCTATCCGGTTTCACCCGGGGCGGTGAAAACCCCGTAGGTTGAGTTTCAATAATAGTTGGTTAATTTTTTCAATGGAGGGTAGTTTTGGGGGTTGAATTAGGATAAAGGTTGGTAGCTCTCATTGAGCTTTTTTTCTAACCAAAAAGGCGAAATACCAATTTTATTGAATTTTTTACTTAAAAAATGGCGGATTTTCATTGAAACTTTCATCCGCTATTTTACCCCGTCAGTCATGGTGATTTTTTATTTACAAAACATATTTTAATATATTTTATTTAAAACACGCGCATAGTGAAAAAAGCAAATATAGAAACACAAAGCTGAGAAATTAAAAAGAAAAATGTAAACAAATTTTACCATGTGCATCATCATAATAGTATACCATAATTGTGTATCTGGGAATGGGATAATAGTCAGTTGCGCATGGTGAAATAATTTATGTACACAAAATATAAGTATAGGCACAGACAAGAAAATATTTTCTTATCTGTGGTATAGGTAAATAAAAATCTAAGATAAGAGCCAGTTCAAATA
The DNA here is from genome assembly GCA_963082835.1 of Leptogaster cylindrica. Lineage (NCBI taxonomy): Eukaryota > Metazoa > Arthropoda > Insecta > Diptera > Asilidae > Leptogaster > Leptogaster cylindrica. The sequence continues at coordinate 51,563,526 of OY720105.1, forward strand.
GAAAAATTTTTCACCATAATTCTAACTATCGAAAGTCAGAACCGAACATCTTAAATGTGCTTTTTAATTTCCCTGATAATTGCCCATTTCTCAGATAATTGCCCAGATGGGAAATTTAATAATTTGAAGAAATTTTGTACTGGAGCTATATATTAACAGGATTGCAGGCTGATAAAAAGTAGCGTTGAGATCAATTTGGCAGTATATAAAATAATGTAGAAAATTTCATGAAAATCGATCCAGCCGTTTTGCAGTGATGCTCGGACAAACTAATTACCCATTACAGTTTTATTTATATAGATAGATGCCGGATAGTAATTTGAAATAAAAATAAAGTAAGAAAAACTAAAACCCCACTACGGCTTTAACTGCCGTTTAACTATAGAGTTATGCTCAAGTCGTTCAAGCTTTTGGTTTTTTGTCGAAAAAGGAGATACAGGGAATAGGCCGGATTCAGTTCTTTTCAGTATCCTTTAAAAGTTGGGATATCATCTGATGACTTTTAATTCCATTTAACAATTCGATGCGCGGAGTTTGATCGATCTGGTAATTTGCACCTTTAAAAGTCGAAACTTGTTGTCAAAACATTAAATGTGTACTACTATATGTATATGTATTGTATAATGTATATTTAACAATTTCGGATGCTAGCACCTGAATCCCATAAATTTAGAAATAGCTCGGAATGTTCCAGTGATGCTGTAGTTGTTGATTTTCGCATGGAATGGATTTATTACATGTAATATTCCGGGGTGCATAAATACATAAATGTGCATTAAAATTTTCCCTTATCGAGAAAGAACGTCACAAAATGGTTCTGGCAATAGTGGATATTTCAAACCCGGGAAGAACTTACTTTACGATTCTAGTAATGAAGACCCAAACTTGACTTTATTGCAAATTCTGTGCTCAGCACTCAACTATATTTTCCATATCGCAATAATGCACATATAAAATCTCGCACCGTAACAAATAATATGCACATCACCAATATCTGGGATACATATAAAATAAATTCAGACCGGCAAATACCAATTCGACCTAATTTAACATATTTTAAGTTGACCTTTGAGGTCGGTTGTATTGCCGTAAGGGCGCGAACAAAAAGATTTGTGGGTATTCAAATTGTTGTCAATACTCCACTACAAGCATCTATAGGGAATAATTATTGACAATTTTTGTTATTCAATATTTAAGGTAAATTAACGAATAATTATGAAATGAAATATTGTCGGCCCATTTTTTAGCTCATTCCGATCATTAAACAGTTTAAAATGCATCAAGGAACTTTTCAGGTTATTTGGAACGTCTACTTACCATCCAATTTTCTACTGAAAATTTGTTTTACCCATTCCCATCTGACTCCTCTGAGCTCTTGTATCATATACGTCTAGGAAGGAGGAAATGGTTTCTCTCTCTCTCTCCTCTCCCTTTAAGATTTCTAAACTTTTCCAGACAGGAAGTAAATTGACGCTGCTGGAAGTAACTTAAAGCTAATTAACTATCAATTAAGTTGAAAAGATATCAGAAACCCGGAGTGTAAGCAAACCTGAATGTGCCTTCATCGACCAGGTCGAAATCCTGGAATGCACTCACACAATCATAATAATTGTACTATTCATGGAAGCGTTCTTTTCAATTAAAACTGTAGAGGAGTTGGGCACAAAAACGAATGGAAACTAATTGCAGCCCGCAAAATAACGCTGTACCACCCCCAAGCGTCTAATTATTATACCCGTAAAAGAAGATTCCACCCTGATCTAGAGTAAATGCTGGAAGTGGAAGACTTCGTTCTTCATAAAGCATTTGTACGTCTTTCAGGATTTTAATTGATTTGATGAAACGATACAGGAAATGATGTACTCATCACATAAATTCACATACCCGGTTGTAGACTAATTAAACCGTTTTATGGATACGTATTTTCACAGTGGTCCTTATCCTTGAATGTTATTTGAGGACGATAATTGAAGCTGCTGTATTCTTGTGTGATTTTCGATAGGATTTTCTTTTGGTTTTGAGATGATGTGGTGAGAAGATATTGTTTTACTTGAGTAGAAGTGGAACAACAATAAAAGAAAGTTGCTCTAATTACATTGAATATTTTCGGGATGTAGCTTAATTTCTGAGAATCCTCATACAAACATTAATTTCATGGAAAAGTAAAGGTGGTTCGATATCTGACAGTTTTCGTAAAATTAATAAGATGATGTGGGCGACCAATTTGTTTAACCGTTGGTCCAAACCAAGAATGGATTTTATTCTGTTCTGTTACACATAATTCTACAATAAGGCTACCGGTCACCAGTCATCCGGTCAGAAGTCCTCCCATACAAATTTTTTAGATGATTTGTGACGCTTTTGCTCGGAGGACTTGTGAACAAAAAAATGCGATACAAGTCCTCCCATACATTTGTTAAAATATGCGTCCTAGTATTGTTCTCGGTTTTGTTTACTGATCAACACAAAACTTCGATCGACAATGCATTCGTGTTTTTCATTTTATTTTAATTCTAATGCTAAAAGTTTTTTTTAAAAAAAGTGGGCCATTCTAATGTACATACTTCGATCGACAAGCACGCATTCGTCTTTTTAATTTTATTTTAATTCTGATTCTCAAAGTTTTTTAAAAAAGTGCACCATTCTAATGTACTTCGAACGACAAGCACGCATTCGTGCTTTTAATTTAATTTTTATTCTAATGCTAAAACTTTTTTAAAAAAGTGCACCATTCTAATGTACTTCGATCGACAAGCACGCATTCGTGTTTTTAATTTAATTTTAATCCTAATGATAAAAGTTTTATTTTAAAAAGTGGGCCATTCTAATGTACTACGATCGACAAGCACGCACTCGTGTTCTTAATTTAATTTTAATTCTAATGCTAAAATTTGTTTAAAAAAGTGCGCCATTCTAATGTATTTCGATCGACAAGCACGCATTTGTGCGCATTCGTGTTTTTAATTTAATATTAATTCTAATGCTAAGTTTTTTTTAACATGTGGGCCATTCTAAAGTACTTCGAGAGACAAGAAACATTCGTGCTTTTAATTTAATTTTAAATCTAATTCTTATTGTGAGATTTAAAATTAGAAATTAAAAAAATAATAATAAATTATAAAAATAATAGCAAAATTTGTATAAATTTTACATCCGCCGCTATAGCCCGTAAACTGTACTGCCTTAACCCTTAACTTTTATTGCAAACTCACGACTCAATTACGCGACGCAAGCGACAACGAAAATTTACGACGCGTTTAAGTCCTGCTTTTGCGCCGGCACAACGAATACCCAAAAGGATATGTGAATATTATTTTATTTATTAATATCAGAGCACAATAAATATAATATCATTTTAAAAATTTATGAATTTAATAAACAAATACCCAAAATGATATATGAACATAATAAAAACAGTTAGACACATAATATACTATAAAATTCTTATTTTGAATAAACAAACAACATTTAATAAATAACTTATAATTATTGCAATTGTTTTACTTTTTATTTTCGGATGACTTGCGACCAAAATCCAGGATGACTTGTGACCGGACCCCCTACAATAATATTAAATCATGGAAATGGAACGAAGAATATATTAATGATATAGTACCTACATAATAAATACGCCTACCTAAACGATTTTCTCATTATAATAACATCAATTAATTATATTTTACTGATTTTTAGGTAGATTTCGAAGAAAAAAGTAAAAAATTTTCAAATGTAAAAAAGTTCAAAAATTTATTAGAATAATAAGTTAAGTATGTGAAAAAATTAAAAAATTCTTGATCGGCTTAATCATCATAGTCGAAATCGCAATAAATGCAAATATAGAAACCAGTGGATTTATTAGCATATTTCAAGTGCTTTTTCAGGTTTTCCTCGGCACTAGAAGGAAGGAAAAAATATGTCATAGCTAATCTAGCAATAAAACATTTAAAAACCATACCATCTTTGTCATTGAACAAACCTAATTAGTGCGCCACTTTGTACAAATCGCGTGAGTTACGTCCCCACACTTTTGGTACTTCCAACAAACGCCCAAATAATGAAAACACTAGGAAGTTAATAACGAAAACTGGCGTAAACGAATTTCTGAGTCAGTTGATTCTGGGAAATGAAATAGGCAACTCCTCCTAAGAGCATTGTTACAACTAATAAGTAGTAATAAAATTTTGTACCAATTCTGAAGAATTGAGTTTCAATTACCAAATTTTTTTATATGGAAAATTACATTATTTTTCTCGTGCGCCATATTGAAATTATTCTGTTATTTTGAAAAATGATTGACATTTTGAGAAAAGTTGAAGATAACGGGAAATCAATAAAATTATGATACTCAAAAGAGGATATCACAGTGAGTCTTTGCATATAAAGTTTTCACAAATCTCCTAAAAATACTAGATGTTGTGAACTGTGAAGGAATGAAACAAATTAACAAAAAACTTGAAAAATGGGTTTTTTTTATTTTTTTCACAAGACCTATTAATTGCGCGTTTGATCGCACCTGTTATTTAGACAAAGTTGGGTTACGAACTCACACATATGACACTGGACAGATTTCATCTACCAATTGCTATAATACCAAAAAAGGCTGTGCGCCACTATGTACGCCGCTCCTCTATATATATATATATATACATATTACATCTTCTTTACCTATAAAACAGTAAGATCCGTGCGTGACTGACAGACAACGCACAGGCCAAACCGGTGGACCTAAAGAGCTGAAAATTTTACAGTGCATTCCTTTAATGACTTAGATATCCGCTAAGAAAGGATTTTTCAAAATTCCGCCCCTAAAGGGGTGAATAACGGAAATTCCTTTAACATGACGTCACAGAAAGAACGGCATGCACACGGCTGACGGCGAACGGGCGAACATAACTGCGTGCATGGTGGAATGATATATCTGTGACTGTGGTGTCTGCCTAATAACTAGGGGTAAAGTGGGCGACAGCCGCGTATTTGGCATCCTTTGCGTGAGTGACTTGGTGCTAATCAGTAAGAACATGGTTGAGGAAATTTTATTTGTTGACGGGGAATATGTCCCTCAAACTGTCGTTCCTGTCGTGCCACGTATTCCCTTAATACCTAATGACCACTTCTTTAATTTTAAGAGACTACAATTTCCCATCAAAGTTTGTTTCGCCTTGACGATTAACAAGTCTCAGGGTCAAACTTTAAAATATGCCGGCGTAGATTTAAGGGAAGATTGTTTCTCCCACAGTCAGTTTTATGTTGCTTGCTCAGGAGTAAGTCCGCCCACGAGGCTGGTAATATTAGTGTCGCCCAATAAAAAAACAAAAAACATTGTTTATAAGGAAGTCCTCTGAATATTTATTCACTTTGGCATCGTGGGTGAAATTTGGTACACCAATAATTAAATTAAATTATTACACAAAATAGAAAATTCAGGCTGTCTACTTATATCAACTAAGTTGAACTGTAAAAATGTGAAGTTAAATAAAATAAGTAACTAATTTGTTTTAAAATTTTTTCTTCGTATTACATTATACCTAATTACATTATACTTCATTATACTTCATATTGTTGTTATAATACGAAAGGTTTGTCCTGTTTTCATGCACAGAAGAAGCAATGAATATAGATAAAGAGGCGAACAACAATAAGAATGTAAAACGATGATGAATCAATGGCACGATAATTAATAACAAACATTCCACCAACCGACCGGGTGAAACCGGGTAGACCGGCTAGTATATTTATACGCTAGCGGCCGTATGATTGAAGATGTTGGAACCAAATTTTAATATATTATTTCTGGGGTTAATAGCTCGGTTAAGTTCCTTAATGAGCAAAATCGGTCGAAGGGGCGGCTGAAGGAGGGGGTTGAAGGGTTGGTAGGGTTCGAATAGGGGTGGGGGTGAAAATTCGAATTTTTCTAAACCACGTCTTGTGGGGTATCGTTGAAAAGCTCTTAATGAATAGTTTATAAATCCATAACTAGTTTCTCGATTTTGAAAGAATTTACCCCAATAAACGAAATCAAAACAATTCGAAATCTACCTCAGCCTGTAGGTCTAACGAAAGGGATTTTTTTTACAATAACTGACGACAAAGGCTTAAAGAATTTGTCCGCATAAGCACTCCGCGTCCTGGATCCTCGAGCAAATATTTAACGGTGCAGCGCCCATTGAGACTCTTGTTAATATCTCTTGTTTAAATATTTGTTGTTAGTTTATCACTCTTTATACCCAGACCCTAGATGTAGGGTATATTAGTTTTGAGCGAACGTTTGCAACGCCAAGAAATAATCGTCGCAGAAAAGAAAGAACTATATATTCATGATTGGGAAGTGAAAAGAAACCGTTTTATGCATGTCTGTCTGTCTGTCTGTTTGTCCAGACGATAACTCGAGAACGCTTGTAGCTAGAGACTTGTAATTTGGTACACTAATATTTGATTAAAATTTCAAGGTCAAGTTCGAAGATGAGCAAAATCGGGCAACTCCTTCTTAGTGTTGCCATATAAGCCTGAGTCGTTTTTATACAAAAATGTTGATATAAGAATGAGTATATTTTTCTACATCTAGGGTATCACGTAATTGGTGTGACCAATTGCTTCCTTACTAGTTTTATTTTTTATTTATTTATTCTCTTTTTGTTACCTTTGCGAGTTGTAACCTTTCGAACAAAAGAAGGTCATTAAAGAAATTGAAATCCCCCTGGTTGCAGCCACAGGCACTGTTAAAGACTTAAGTTTTGTTAAAAATGTTCACATTTTCCATAAATAAATGGTCTTCAAAAACTTTAACCATTAGAATAGTCAGGCGCTCCACTCTCCTTCTCATCCATCCCAGAATGAGTAACTGACTTTCCATTTGCGGCTGCTTTCAGGTTCATTAAGTTCGCAAAAACCCAATTCGGTTTTTCAAGGCTACAACGACCAAATATTGTTTTCAAAATCGTCCATCCTCATAACCAGCAACTGATGGGAGAGGGCGATAAGGAAACCAGAAGCACAATAACTGTCAGGAATCAGATATAAGGTAAGACAAAAGTTATTTTGACAAAGAAACAAGTTAGACTTGTCCGCAACGAAAGAAACAAGAATAAACAAGGGGCAATATTCTAAGGGATGATTAATATTCTTATTTCTTTTTTATGTATTCTAAATAACGTCAAAGGTTGCCAAAATGTGAGTGGTCCCCTTATCGTAATAAATTGAACTTTTTGTGGTTTCTGCGTTCCTGCTAAAATTGTTGATTAATGAATATGCCACTGTATTTAAAAAGGTTCCCGAAATTTATGGACTAAACATGATTAGGACCAAGAACCTTCATAAAAAGATGTCGAAGACAAACAGATAAATGTTATCCTAAGCGCGAGGATAAACAAAAAACATATTATCTTTGTGATCTCGAAAATCATTCTATGTATAAGCGTTTAACCTGAAATATTCCCATATTTGGAAAAACGGACATCGAAAATAAATCTACCCTTGTCCATTTATGTCAGATAAAACACAAGAACTCACCAACAATTCACGTTTGAGTGGTCTTGTGCAGCTGTGGCATTGACTAAGCTTCAGGCTCTTATTAATGACGTTTGCAAATAGGATACAGAAAAATATAATCCAGAAATTAATTAAGCTTTGTAATCTGCCATTCGAGTGTCCAGGCCAGAATATTGAAGGAATATTCTACTCATTTATTATAGTTAAACATGTTTCATACCTATTCAACACTTTCGTGGATTTGTTCACTTTTTGGAGAATAAAAGCTAACTTTTTTTACAGTCATTGACTGCAAAACGTTCGAGACTTCTGTCTTGTCCCCCATTAAGCTTAAGAGAGAATTTTCCAGCAGGCTAATACCTATAGGTATTAGGTATGCCTTTCACATTTTAAAAAAATTTATTGTAATTTAAGAAAAGTTTCTCAGAGTGCTTTTAAATATTAAAGATTTTAAATTGCACCTGAACAAGGAATCGTTTAACACTGTTACAGCGAACATGAAACAAGATTTTTTTGTAATTCGAGAAGAATAACTTGTAAAAACAGATATGTGCAAGGATGACGCAAAAGTTGTCCATGATTGGAAGACTTGTGCTGCACTCTTTAAAGGAACAACATTAAGATCATAAGCTGTCTTGCATTAAATCCAGGGGTACATCACCGCATTCGCGCTTATATCCTTGAGTTGTGAAGAGATAACGCAGCAATTGAAACTTTAAATCTGCTTTTAGTAAAAAGCTTTCACTACGCTCCCCTCATGGTGCTCCATTCTTCATTGCATACTCACGTCAGATGAATATGTACTTAAGTTGAGAACAGTTCAACATCGCAGCCTGTAGAAGGAAACTAGCAGAGGAGGTGTCAAGGCTACACATTGTAGTAACTTTACATCATACTTCAGTGATCAATTAAAAAGCAATAACTATATAAATAGTCCTTGAACGAGTGTAGAGCATTTGGGAACGGGTGGAAGATTTCCAATTCCTTCATCTAAAGGTAGTTATCGTGCCTTACCTCAATTACGTAATTTGCTGGCGAACCCAAGTGTACTTTGTAGTATCTTGCGACAAGTTTAAATTCAATTATGAATGGAATTTTGGATTCAATGTCCATGGCAAAAAATTATTGCCTCCTTTTAAAAGTGGCATATCGTTCTCTCGCCAAAGTTCATTTGTTCCAGCTCCAGGCGATTTTTAATCGTGGTTTTATACAAACAATTGAACACGAACATTTCGACAAGTCCTAGATTATTGATGTGGACCTGACGAATCTATTTCATTTTTCAAGAGTTCTTAAAACTCAATTCCATTCCTTCCAAATAGATCAGAGTCAAATCTAACAGAACTTCGCCATTCTTCAATCACAATTTGAAAACGACTTCTACATCTCCAGTTGATTTTACCTACGTGTACAACTGTACACTTACCATGATTGCCATAAATTTTTTTTTCAAATTGTCGAACCTCTAAAACGATTCACCTAAAGTGAAAAATGCAAATACTTTTCTAATAATAAATCATGGTGTTTGTCATACTTATGCATTTATAAAGTGTCTTTCTTTCCTTCGCGGTCTCTGCAAGCATAATTTTGAAAGGAAAACTTTATCCTTGCACATCTTGTCTTGTATTAGAATCTATACGAGCATCGTTTTTTCCTTTTGTGTTTTACAATACACTATTGATTATATTTTATTAAATTCTTTTGTTAATATTTCTTTTGGAATTTTGTTTCTCGTGGCATTTCTTGAATATACCAAGAAGTTTGAAACAATAATAATAATTGTCGAATATCTGAGTAAAACCATCATTGTTCAATGAATAAGTATAAGACTTAGGTATTGAGGCGAAAAAAATTATACATTCCAAAATATGCCTTTTTCAAATGGTTCAAGTACTATTTTATCGAATCTATTTTACAGGATCCCTGACAGCAGATAAAATGAAAATGTTAGACATCACTCGAGATAAACCAATTAAAGTCGCCGTCAAAGTTGCTGTACCAGTTAGAGACCACCCAAAGGTAATAACAGCTTTCTGTTTGTAATTAAAACTGTGCATGCTTAACGTAATGTCATACAACTTATACCTTTTCCAGTTCAATTTCGTTGGAAAACTTCTAGGTCCAAAGGGAAATTCAATGAAGCGATTACAGGAGGACACAATGTGCAAAATGGCTGTTTTAGGTCGAGGTTCCATGAAGGATAGGAAAAAGGAGGAAGAATTGCGCTCAAGTGGTGAGCCACGGTACGCACACTTATCCGAGGACCTCCATGTTGAAATTTCAACTTTTGCTGCACCCGCTGAAGCACATGCAAGGATAGCGTATGCCTTAGCCGAAGTCAGAAGGTTTTTGGTTCCGGTAAGTTTTAGTATTTTTGATTTTTATATCCTCTATAAAAGATAGCAAAATTAAAAGAATTAATTCACAAAAATAAAGATTGATGAAAGTAAAATAATTTACATAGTTTGATATGTCTTTATACGTTGAGTTTATTAAAACAAAAAGTAAATAATGCTGTGTAGTGTGTATACCTACCATAAATATTGTGAAATTATGAATCACCCTGTAGCTCGCAAACTCGTCAGTTTTCTGTTAAATTGGTGGATTGGTATTATTCAAATAGCATAACAAAATTTATCAAACAATCAGTTAAATTTTTTAATTGACGATTCCAACTATGTAATTAAAACGTTGACACAAATCTGGAGAACATTCGTACCGTTTTAGCGGCTTAAACTTCCTGTATTTACGATTTCTTTTCACACCATGTAACTTTGAAGTACATATTAAATTTTCCTGTAAAGTCTACAGAGCAGCAAGGTTCAACAAATTCTTACAATCGAACGCCTGACCCTAGAGATTTCTTAAAATCCTTGAAACTTCATCTCTTTCACACGTAAATCCAATATAAACGAATAATTCTCATCAATAGCAATTAAAAAGAAACCGCAATGTCCATTTCCTACGCTCCCAATTTGTTACGTTATACAAATTTGAAATTCTATCTGTTGTCCGACATGGTCCCATTTCGTGTTATGAAAGATTAATTACAGATATTTCCCCAAAAATAATATATATGTACCTGAACGATGGCAACGTGATTGGAAGGGCGCTCCAGTGGAGCCTGAAACATGCTACAACATTTCTCCCACTCATCCATTTTTGTTTAATAATCACATGCCCAGAATCTCATTGCTTATTCCATTGGATCCATTCCTGTTTCAAACTGCCGAAATTACTAGTATATGGAATTTCTTATGATATTATTGCAACTATTGAGGCTACTTTTACTTTTATTGTTAAACCAAATATGCCAATGGAAAACGGGCTTCATTTCAACCAACTATAGGTTATACCAATGATTGCAGATTTCTGTACTTGCACAGGTAAATGCAGCAACGACAAAATGATATTAAATAAACGGTAGATGAATTGAAGATTCAACAGATTAATTACAGAATAATGTTAATTCACTGTTTCGATTTTCATTTTAACATAATTTCGTTTTAGTTCTTTTTTACTGTATTAACAGTCAATGCAAAATTGTAGATCCAGACTTATTTAACTTCGTATATTAGAGCTAAGGAAATGTCAAATCGTTGTGTGAAGTACAGTGCCGGACTTAGACCAGACGCCGCCGGGTAGATATCTATTCAACACCGCCCCTCCCATTCTCCCACAAAAAATTAACTCAATCTTTTTTCTTTTTCGTGGTCTTTTACACTCTCTAAAATTGGTTTCATCAGTCAATAACTGACCTTCTTTTTCATAAAAGTCAAATTTACTTCTGAAATGTAGTGTCTTGTAGTAGTTTCTTTTAATGAATAGTAAAGGTTGGAACAAATGCCAACATCTACGTGTTAACTTGTTGTAAATTTTTATTTGTAGCGTTAACTCGTTCCAAGACATCAGACCAGAAAACGATAAGAAACGCAAAATTTTTCATAATATGACTTGGCTTTGGACCTAGTTTTCAGTTGTATCTTCTGAAATATTCTTAAGGGCTTCTTGAATATTTTTATAGGAAGACTTCATAGCTTTTACCGAATCATATAGCGAAAAACAACGAATTACATTTATTTATATTTTGTATAAACGGTATTTTGGTTATGAACCTTACAATTATGTATTATTTAAAAAAATATGTAGGTATATTAAAGCCGGCTCTACGCTCTACCTCCTCCTGTAATTTTATGGCCGGGTTCATTTGTTCCCCCCGAACCCCATTAAATTCGACACTGGTAGAGTATTAAAAGAAGAAGTAAAACAGTGTGTCTTTTGTTTTTATATTCATTACCGTTAGTACAATCCTTACTATCCCGACTTCTTCATGACTGAATTATAATTCCAATTCAGGCAGAGAAAACTGCACCTTTTCAGCAAATAGGAAATACTATAATAAGAACGCACTGACGTCATCTGCAATACAAATACCCATACCGAATGCAGAGCGCACACGAAATGAATCTAAAAGTATACCACGAAACTGCAGTAACTTTCCATATTGAACTGAGTTTTATTTTTATATTTTTGTTTCCCTACCTTGACAATCGATTTCTGGAGCAGGAAACATTTATCATTGGGATCTAAAAAGAAAATTTTCCAAATGATTTTTTCAATGATTTCTAAAACCAGACTATCTCAAAATGATAACCTAAATAGCTAGGCTCCTGAAACTTGAAAATATTATAAAATTCAACTTCATCAGTGCAGCGAATCAAATGCAAAAATGTAAGGTAAATGAATAACACATTAAGATGCTTGCAGTTCTTTCAATTCTGTGAAAAATTTATACACTTTTAAAAAAAAAAAAATCGTCAAACGCGCCTAAAGAAGGTTTCACTTAAAAAAAAAATGAAACAAGCTGTAATAGGAAAATGAGCCAAAAGACAAAAGTGTATCTCATTCCGCGACGAAATTTTGAAGATTCGCAAACGAACGGATTCCCTCAGCAAAATTCGATTTTTTTCGGTTTTAAATTTGCTTAGTTGCGGTTTAACAATATTCGATTCACATTTATGTTTTAATGCTAATAGTATTTTTATTCCAGAAACCGTATTTCTTCTTAATTATAAACTAAACACCATTCAACGTCCTAATAAAACAATTCATATTATCGTCCAGGATTATCACGACGACATCCGACAGGAGCAGATGTGGGAGATGCAAGTATTAAGTTCATCAACTTCACAATCTCAAGTCCCCGAACAGAATAGTCCAAATGAAATGTCCGAAAGTTCGAATAGTAATTCGGATCCAAAAAACGGTCGTATTAACGGAAAAATGTCAATAAGTATGGATTGCATCACCGAATCTGCAACAACATCCATAAGTGCAGTGGCGGCGACCAGTTCGAATACAACGTCCGGGGTTAATAGTGAGTCGCCAAGAACACAAGTGAGCAATTTAACTAATGCACTTCATGTCGATCTATCAGCTCACACCGTGCACCCCTCAGCGGTGGCAGCAATCCACCATCAATTGGCCGCAGCTGGAATGAGTTTTATAAAGCCAGCGACAGGGGTTGCCGCAGTAACCGGTCTAACACAAAATCAGCCAACAATCGGTGTACCCAGTGAGGCCGAGACAACAACCCCGACTTTAGCCCTTTTGGAACCCCCCAGTGCCCTCCTACACCCCGCCCTACGTGGAGTGAAAACTGTTAATATTGGTAAGCTGTCAAACTTCAACTCAACTGCGAATAGTATAATATTTTAGTTCCACTGAATTCTTTGCAAGCAGCTGGTAGCTTAACGAGAAAACGACCCCTCCTTGGTGTACCGCGCTCTAGTATGAATCCGACCAAACGGACAGTAATGACCCTTCTTGCCCGCGCCAAAAATTCACAAGCAGTACACACGGTCAGGAATATCGCTCCCGCAAGTATGTCAGAGTAAGTAAAATACAAAAATTTCAAGAACAAAAAGTAATTCCCTCAGTCTGGGTCCAATGCTGAACCTCTTTACTAATCCTAACTAATATTTTTTGTTAGGCCTTTTCAAATGATCACGTCACCGCTGATGTACTCCTCATCCATGGACGACCCAATGATATCGGTTCCAAAAGAGAGCCTATCACAAGGTGTTTAAAATGATTCATTCGCGCATGCGCAAACACTACTAACAAAATTTAGGGACGGGTTCATAAGACGTAGGAAACTATATGTGAGTTTCTTAGATCTCACTTTAGGATGATTATTTCAGTTATATTTATTTTTCCATTTTCTACCAATGTTTTAATATATAATAGAAAAATCTGTTTTTAATCGTACCAAACTAGATGTAAGTGAACAAAAAAAAGGAATCAATAGATACAAATACTATTACAAAACAATTTTTGTTGATAAAACTACGGAGGCGAAAAAGATTGTGGTAATTTGAACGAAATGTCTCAAATTTAGATAGATTAAACGTTAAACATAAGTGAAAATGTAAAAAACAAAACCAGTTTAAGTATAATTCAAATGGGAAAACACAAAAAAATAATAATAATTTAATTAATATCTTAACTAATCACAAAAATTCAATAAAAAATAATAAGCAACTTACCGAAATATGGTTTAATTGCACTGTTGACATTAAAAAATTTTAAAAAAGAGTTGTTATGCTGCGCAGCTTGCTGAAGTCGTCCTTGATAAATCGTCGGCGATGTTCGACTTGATTAGCAGTTGAAAAGGTTTCACATTTAATTAGAATGCTTTTATGTTATCCTTCGGTCGCCCTTTAGGTTGGATGTGTTGTTATTGAATTGCTTTAAAGAGCGAACACTAGGAAAACTAGTTAAACAAAAAATTAACTCTAATTAAGAAAATCCTAAAACGTTATTCTGCAGTTTTATATTATATTGTAAAAAAAAACATTTACTATTTTTCTAATTAAGTTGCAAATTTAGAAATCAATTGGTTCTATTAAATAAAACACATCTGATAAAATGCACTTTTAACTTGAAAGAAATTCGGTTATGAAATCAAAATAGCTTGAGAGTCTTTTCGAGCTCTTCCGTCCAACATTTTGAGCATTTTTTCAAAGAGTTTTTATTTTATATCCAAAAAGTGAATTCAATAAAAACTTGTAGTTGCGTCCTTGGGACTTGAATAGACTATTTATCAACCGGTTACGTTAATAGCATCCGGAAGAAGAGAAGAACCCAAACAACACTGCAAATTCCGTTCGTCTGTACACCCAACAAAATGACTCCGCACGTGGAAATTGAAACGGTTTTGATATTTTGCCATTGCAGTTGATTTTTTGCAGCTCGACGAGAATTTAGAATGCTCAGTTTGGGAATTACCTAATTCAAACGAAGCAGATCGTGAATTGTTTAAAAATGTTGTACTTTATGAAATTATTGTATAGGTACCTGATTTCCTAATGCTTCTTTTTATTTAATCAAAACAAAGTTTAATGAATATGAAATAATTTTATTGGGAAGTTATTGAAGTAGCATCAAGAAAATTGAGAAATTATTCGCCAGAAGTGCAATGGATGGCGTAAAAAATAGTGCCATCGATTGAAGTCCATCTGCGGCATCGATTATAATAAATTGTATTAAATATGTAATTATTTATCAGATATTCCGACACCGAGTGTCGACTAAATTTGGTAACCGCTTAATATTATTTATGTACCTAAGGAAAACCATAATTCTGCAATTAAGTGTAATGGTAGTTGTAAGTCAGGGATCTAATCGGTTTCCACATCCTATTTAAGGAAACCGATGAAATTACATGAAATATTCGAACACTGAGTTTTTTACTGTTCCATGTGGATTGTGCATCCAATTATAACATAGAGTATGTACTATGTACCAGGTACCTACTACATATTAAGTATAATATATTCCCGCATAAAAGATTGACACCAGTTGCAATTTCCGTTATAACAGAATTTCATGTATTAATTAATAATATAATTGAAACTTATCCACGTTGAGTTGTTGAAAATGAAAAATGTTTGATAAGAGGTGTAGTGAATATATATGTGAAATATCTGGATTTAAACCAACTAGTCAAAATAAAACGTCAATAAAATAAAAGCGAAACAAAATTATGAATTTCTGTAAATATTTACACACATGACACAATTACAGAGCATGAGAATTTAAAACACAAAAGCGTTAAAATTTCCAAAAATTCAGACATTTTATAATGAATATATTTAAAGAAACCAAAAAAAAAGTAATCGTTGATATAATAGTTTTATTTATCATAGGCACCTATATGCGATATGTACGCAACTGGACATGTAAATAAAAAGCAAAACGAGCACTTTTATCATTAATGTTTTACAATACTGAGGTTCGAATTGTATAATATGATTTTCGACCAATGAAAAATTAAAATGTAAATTTGCTTTTCCAATAAGCGGCGCAAGAAAATAACTGATAAGTATTTTATCAGTTCTTCCAACATCAACTAAGTAATAATTGTATAATTATATAATTTTTTTCATTATTAATTGGTTTGTGTTTTCACGAACGAAGAAGGAAAAGCTTAAGTGCTGTTCTGCTGGTTCTAATTTAATGTGATATTCGGGAGATTCACTTGAAATGGCATAAATAATTCAAATAAAATAAGGGTTAAATGCAAAGATGGGATTCAACGAAATTAACGATTTAACGAAATGTATACATACCTACACAATAATGAAATAAAACAATCATTTATTCATTTATTTCAATTTTTTTTTAATTATAATATAGCCTAATTTAAGTTAAATGCGTAGAATATTTTGAGTAATCGCGCTAATCAAATAGTTTACAAAATTTTAAGAACCAGTACGAGCATGCCGATGAGTACCGGTCAAATTCCATCACTTGTAAAAGGACAGTATTCTCGAAAAGGTTCTCTGATGTGGGAACGTGACCCACCAGAGCAAACCTGCGAACTGAAAACAAAACCAACCTAACCAGAACCGCCTCAATTTTCACACCGCTTGCCTGGGTGCTCCAAGGATTTCACCGAAGAACATATTAACACATCAATGGGTAAGTGTATATCTGTATGCTTTTGACAATTTAATTAATTTTATTTTTATTTTGTGTGTCGGTATAGGTAGATATATTTCTTTTTTGTTAAATAAAATATTTTTTCTTTATATTCATTTTTCAGTTTTCTGTTTTTATATTCGAACCCGTTGAAAATATTCATTTCAATTAAGTTTGTGGCCGAAAAAATCCCCGAAAATATGGAGCGGATGGTAAATAAATACAGATAATGAAAAACAACTATTGTGCCTGCTCCTCGTAAATATTATCCCCATGAAAATTGAAGAAAATATTTAAATTAAAGTCAATCTCATGTAAATTATACACGAAGGCGCATTCTGAACTATTTTCTTGTAAAAATAAATACATTTATAAAGAATTGAATAGTTGTCGTCAACTAGATATAATATCATCTGCGAATATTAACCCTTTAAAAATGAAATCAACAAAATCGATAACGACTTTAGTTTAAATAAAGTCGATATAAATGAAATACTATTAAACTATTACGCTATGAGACACTATTTGTAAATCACTTCATTACATTACATTAAAAAAGGATTTAAATATTCATATAATAGACAATTAATCTATGTATGGTATTTTATGGTAGCGAATGTGATGAATTTTGTCCGGGAATTATCCAGGTAAGAAAAAATTTTCTTGTATTTTGGAATTTGGAAGTATTTTGGGATGAGTTTGTTGGAAAAGCACAAATTGAAAAGACTCACCATTTATTTGATCATTGTTGCACGGCATTTGGGATCGAATATGTTATTGCCACAATATAATGTTGAAGAAAAGTTTGTATATTTTTCATTTTCATTGCATTCATTTACCGCAAAACTAAATACATGAATTATCATACCCTTCTCCAAATGAATCCGCATCTCACCAATTTAATTATTGTTTTGTGCACCAACTTTTGAATGTCTTCATTAAAATCGTTTTTTTTTCTATATATTCATTCAAAAACAAAGTGCCAAGGTTAAATCAATGTTCCCCCAATCTAGATCACACTAATTAAATTTGCAACCATTTCGTATTCGTGCCCTTCCCTCTCGGGACGTAATGGATTCGTTGATAGTAAAGCAAAAACTTTGAAATGAAATTTTCAAACTAAATTCCGTTCGACATAAACACATCTCCCAAAAGGCTTGTTTTATAGACAAATATCTGCGATACGATCCTTGGACTGAAATCAACATGGTTTTAATTAAGTCCAATTGGCTTTCATATAAATAATGAACCAGAACTTTTCTGTTTCACTTCCTAATAATATTACTAAAAACTTTTCCTATTTTCGTTTCGTGGTTTTGAAACTTTCTCATTGCGCCACAAAAAAGTAATTTTTTTCAATGTTGAAAGACAAAGAAAAACTCTCAAACATCAGTTAAGACATGCTCTTTTTAAAGGGTTATTAACGCTGTTTTTAGTGCAATTCGGATAATTGTCATGCACACTCTCGTACAAGATGTAAGTTAAGGTAATAAACATGAATCGCCCGAAGAATACCTCGCAGGCCCGCAGTCAAAGACTCAAAGTTTATGTAAAGATTTCGTTCCGATTCCAGAGCACTTTAAGCTATGGTTTGCTTGCTTGCTTCACTTTGGCATAATTTCGACGAAAAAAAGTGCAATTAATATTTATTAGGCTCTACAAATAGGCAATAAACAACATTTTATTATGACCTGCTTTTCACACTAATTTATATGTCTTGGAAAATTGTACATTCTTCTTTTGATTGAATACAAAAACTTTACCAAAAGTTCCCTGCTCACTCTCGACCAGGATGGAGCACTGCAGTAGAATTATCAACAACAACCCAGCACGTGCCGGAAACAATTTAATCTACCTATGCATTCTGAACAGACAGACACTCACAAAATTCCTATTTCCCAAATATTTGCACAAAGTAGTTATTAATGAATTCCCAAAAGTTACCTTTTAGAAAATTTTCCGCACCACTATAAGGATGCAAAAGTTAAAATGGATGGATAGAGGGAGCAATCCTGATTTGAGGTCAAGTAAAGCAGAAATGGTACAAACGAACTAACTGCAACAGAAGGATCGTACTTATTGTCGAGTACGTAAGTGATTTTATGTTTATCTGTCAGAAGCGTTGCAATTAAAGGATATCAAAACAACGGCTATAATAGAATTTTACTTGAAAAAGTTTTCAACTGGTCTAAGCGAGTCTGGTAGAATTCAGATATCAACTTGCAACCATTGCAATTTGCAACCTCTTCGCAACATATCTTGTTACTCGACTCTCGAGAAATGTTCTTTGAAATCCTGTATGTATTTGTTTCAACAATTTGTAATTGTACTGCTTTTGATGTTGTTGAGTGGTTTCGCAAAAGGAATACCTTGCGGTTAAATCCGAAACATTGTTACAAATGATTGATACAAATCTTGTAACATTGTGAATTTTGTTGTGATTGCAGAAATGTTAGCAAACAACCCA
This sequence comes from Leptogaster cylindrica, assembly GCA_963082835.1. Classification (NCBI taxonomy): domain Eukaryota; kingdom Metazoa; phylum Arthropoda; class Insecta; order Diptera; family Asilidae; genus Leptogaster; species Leptogaster cylindrica. The sequence continues at coordinate 51,582,463 of OY720105.1, forward strand.
ACATGTGAGAAAATTTAAAAAGCAAATATTATACAATGAATTTCGTGTTTAACTAAATCCTTACTAATATTTTAAATGCGAGCGGGAGTTTGTTTGTTTGTTCCGCTTTCACGGCTAAGCAATTAGAAAGATTTTCCTAGATTTTTTCATTCTTTCATAACAAAAGGAATCATTGATAATAAATAATGCCGTTAAGTATCGTTTTTTTAATTGCGGCACTTTCACAACACAATTTAAGCGTACTGAACTGCATTTAATACTACCCATATTAATCAGTTTACAATCAACCCATTTTTTGATTAATTAATTATTTTTAAATACATAATTTTGACAATGTCGCGGCTTTTCAAACATTTTATAATATGCTAGTGCTGTTGCGTTTGGATTGCCACCGTCTGCGTCTGCTCGTTTTCAGGACTTCTGTGTCTGTTCTTCAAAGCGGAAGGCTGGTACCGAAGGGTGTGCTAGAGGTTTTTAAAGAAAAAAACGAGAAATAAAACAGCTGTGAAAATTTAACTTTATTTATTTCGGTTACCGAGTACAAAAATGCGTATTTTCCTTCAGAAGGCGGAAACAACATGGCCAACGGGGCCAACGGCCTTATATCCAAATTCAATCGTCCGAATTTCAGGCACGGCCAAAAGAGCCCTAAACTACTTAACCTACGTCCACATCGGATTCCAAATTCCCAGGGGTGGGTCGTTTTACAACAATATGGACGTAAATATTTTCGGTATACCTAATCTTCATAATAGGAAAACACAAAACGTTTGTACAGAAATGTATTATCATAAATTCATATAATTAATTATTAACGATTTTTCTATATGGTTTGGATTCAGTGTCTTATCAAGTTACGCGATCATAACTACGACTCATATTATCATGATGAAACTAAGTAATGGAAAAACACGACACGGATTGAAATTACAAAATAATAATTCTTATATTATTTTAAAATCCAATTAACTGTTCAAGCAATTTCAATTAACATAATGACATAATGATATTCATATTTCATCGCACCGGGTAACTATCTATATTCTATATGTAGTTGTCAATAAAAAAACCAAAACGATTGTACAATTGTCCACGTTTTTTATAAGAGAAACACAAATTGTGACTTTTTTTATCAGAAATTGAATTAAAGGTAAGTCCCCGTTCATTTTCAGCATAAGCAATTTGGCTTAGACGGCTCAAGTTTCATTTGAATGGAAAAGGATTCTGCCTTCAAGTTCTTAATTCAAACAAATATATTTATGTATATCTAATTTCCTCCAAAAGCCGGCTTTTGACATATGGGTATTTTTTAGTGTCGTAATCGGAATATACTAGTCTGAAACAGAGTAAAATATGATCTCATTTTAAATCATTCTGCTTTATTATATTTTTGGCGCAAGTGTTTTTTATATTATATTCAGTTAAAAATCGCCACTTTATTTGAACAACTTTTTATTTAAAAACATTTTAAAAATAATTTTAACGCAAATACCATTTACAAAATATACCATAGTTTATTATTTACAATAATTTCATTTCCAATATGTAATTGAAGGTTTTTTTCATCGTCTGCATTTTAAATTAAAGTATATAAAAAAGGCGTAAAATTACAAGCAAACACGAAAAAAAAATAACATTATAGATGTAAGTAGAATATTCTAATATAAATAATATTGTAAATAATCGTTTAAAAAATAAACGCATGCCTAGCCCGGTGTGGCTTAAATAAGAGACGATGTTTAAAAATATTAACTTTAAATCTCTAAATCCACGAGCAATTGAAACAAATGTTTGCAGTCAATGTTTGGACCACGTATGGATCACAAATATAATTTAGACGAAATAAATAAATAAACCCTTATTTATAGCACCTACATAAATAAGTGTTTTTTTTTAATTATGAGTGTTCGTATAGTCGTATATTATTTGTTATTGGAATTTTAATTATTTTCATTTCTAATGCCTGAAAGAATTTTTTTTAAAAAAAAGATTACCATTTTTATACTAAAAATTGAATCTACATAAAATTTAAAGCAGAACTAAATTAATATTTAGATATAGCGATTAATATACATATATGGCATGTTGTCTTTGTAAGCGATGAAACAATTGTTAACATTTTTTCAAATAAATACCTACTTATTTAAAATAATTTTCATATACTTAGTAATTATTAAGTATTAGTCAAATTTGAGAAAAACGGAAAAAAGAAATTAAATAGATAATGATAACTAGGGAAGGTATAAATGAAACCAATTTTTTTCTAATATATCCTAAATAATATATTTGGATAAAATGATAAAAACTAAATGAAATTAATATAATAATATTAAAATACTTCAAATTCCCATTAATACTTCCGTGTTTAATAAAATTAAATACTTCAAAGCAAATTGTGTTTTATTCATTTATTTCTTTAATTTTTTCCCACAAACTTGAAAATTATTCTTGCAAATATGCAACAAATCAGAAAATGTAGGTACAAATTTATGGAAAAAGATCAACAATTTCTAGCTGAGATAACGCAACTTAAACAAATGTGAAATACAGAATTGTGTCAGAATAAATTAAACTATTGAAAAGAGAATAATATGAGAAGAATTTTCAAAAGGACCAATCGAGATTTGCAGCACATCGCACTTTAATCAGTGAAAAAATGCCTTACCCCTTTAGATTCGACGGATACTATGAAATAGTGCACATTTTAAAGTACAACAAGCATCAGATGATTATTTTTCGTTACTGTACCATCACATTTGGAACGATGCAACTATGAATTATCGCTAAAAATTCTTACTTATCATCCATTTGATATTTTCCCATTTTTCAACTATCTTCACAAAAAAGCACACCACTTTGGAGTTCATAAATCTAAATATTTTCATAATCCACATGAGTTCCGCATTATCCTTGTTCTTAATTTCTGCGGATTAACTAAGACTCGACCGCAGCGAGTAGGATGTTTGGATTTGTGTGAGTGTGTGCGCGCTTATGGGTGTGTGTCTGTTGTGCAGAATTAGAACATTTACGTATCTGCAAGGCCTGCAGAATTTTATCCATAAAAAATGTATACTTAAGGCCTAATGAAAAAATTCCAGGAGCAGCAATACATCGAAGTACTTCAAAATAATTTAGTGGTGTACCAAATACTTGAAAAGTTATAATATATATGCAATGTGGAGTATTCGGAAATCGGAATACATTGTATAACCAACTGTTCTTGCCTTCTTAGCTCTTGTACCTAGTTGATAACCGCAGATTAATCTAATTAATTTCTAATTATAGCAGTAACAAGTTTGATAATAACTTTTTTGTGTTAGAAACGAAATAAACAACTTTTGTATGAATTTATATTAGCTTTACTTCTTACTTATATTATACACGTGTAACAAAAATAATTTAGCATATTATGTGTCAGTATGAAAATGTACATCAAAATCGATTATCCATTTTGGTACACACATTTAATTTCGCAGTTTCCCTCAAAACAATTTCCAGTAATATAATTAATCAAAGAATCGACCTTTCAGAGACAGAGTGAAAGTACATGAAAAGGAATATAATAATACAATATAAAACTACAAAATAAAACGATCAAATACTTTTTCAACTAAAGTACATATTTCAAAATAAATTATGAACCCTCTACATGCCCTCTGCAGGAATTTCTATAGAGATAATTCTCCATCAGAGCCTATGATTTTATTATAACAATCGCTTTTGAATGACTGTAACAAAATTCGTCACTGAAAGGAGAGATGTAATTAACGCGCGAAATTGCTCTTTTGCAAAAAAGGCTTTCTGAATTTTTTCTGCTGTTTCATACAGAGTTGGAATCCTTTTATAAAAGCTATATTACGAGATGAGACAAGAATAGTTTGCATGAAGACCTACCAACCTATCTAAATATAAAGGGATAAGAGGAAACTGACTATTTTTGTTCAACGTTTCATATCACGAGAGCTTGACATCGATATGGACTTTCATATTATGTAATTTCAAACCAGAAACTCGACTGAAAATGCAATGTATGTAGTATGTTTGCATTTAAATAATTAGGAGTTATAGCCCAGAACGAAGCCAGGGATAGAAGATTTATAACAGTGTCCCGTTCAAAGACGTACGACACCCTTTCAAAATGGAAGAATACACCCTCATGAGTTTTTTCACCGAAGGAAGAAGTGTGCATCAGTCCATCCATATAGCGGAAATGTTTGGGTATTTTCCGGATATGCGTGAAAGTAATGTAAAAAAATTTTTTATTGCGAAATTAATGAAGCTCACTTTTCATTATACATGGTTAGGCTCCTTTCCGCGTGTTGGCAAAGGAAAAGTCTTTCATGCAATCGTCGTTAAAGTCTCATCGTAAGTTAGTCAATTGTCAATGACTACTCGTTACAGGTGGATATCAGGTGAATTTTATTGCTGGTAATTTGAGGTGCAATATTTTACACTCTGGTAGAATTTTAAATCCTTAATTACTTTAATCTCTTGCGACACCCGTAAATTTTCACTAGACAATTTTTTTTAAATCTTGTTTTTTATATACATGCATATTATAATTTGGTTAAGCTTCCAAGAAATTGGCATTGACTAATTCCGTAATTTTTCGCTCCTTAAACACCATTGATTTTTATAAACGAATTAACTTAATTATCTTAATTATCTTGCAGTGCAGCATCGTCGGTCGAGTGATAAGATTCCACTTAAAAGTTAAAAGTGAGGCAAGCCTTAAAGTATTCAGGTCATTGCTTTCTTTTACGTTAAAAATATTTTTCACCTAATTTCATGCTAAATTTAATACCGGAATCGATATTTTTCCACTTCTGCAAAAAGAAAGTAGGTAAGAAAACGGATTTTTCTTTGAACTTTGGGACCTTTTACCTTTAGTTAACCTTTTAAGAAGCATAATTCATGCAGTAAATTTTGAATTCATCCTCAGTTCTATTTCTCAATATACCGGAAATTTCGCACACGTTTAAAGAAAAATTCACCCGCATTCAACAAAAATGCAAGCGACGCACGTGAGAATTCCAGCTTCTCTAGCCAGTGCTAGAACCACATTTGACGAGTAAACTATGCAGGGCCTTATTTACACAATTATACCCCTGACAGACGAGCGCACTTAAGTGGGTTAGTGAAGTCACGTAAAGTGGGCTTAGACTTTAGACTTTAGGTGTCGTGTGCCGCCGAACAGAGTTCGGGATTGACGTATCTGACTTCCGACTTCGAGAACTTTCTGAAATTGTGCCTAACACAATACAACTTTTCGAACTTTTGCCAGTCTCATTCCTTTTTATCGAATTTCCGGTATTCACGGCTTTTGATATTGAAAATATCTTTTTCCTTGATTAGAGATATTAAATTTTCTTCAAATGACATTTTCAAACTTTTATTCTTTTATTATTTCAAAAAGGACCAAACAAACGTAAACTCAAGCTGACTGTCAAACAAAAAATAAGTATCAAAAGTCGAAAAAGTTCGGCTCCAGTAGAAAGTAGACCAACTCAGAACTTGGCCGACTCAGCCGACTTTGCCTTTGTGTTAAGCCGGAGGTACACGATGCGGAAAACGTCATATTTATAAGCGATACGCCTTATTTCATATCGTGTGACTCGACGATAAGCAATATGGTGTATCGCTTATAAATATCCCAAAAATTTCGGAATATTTGCGGGGTACAAATTTCCCGAGTCACACCATACAAAACTTTATGTACACAGTTTTGAGATTACTGCTCTTACGGGCGGCGCGGCGTCGCGGTAATCTGTGAATTGCAAAATACAGGTTGCAAACTCATTTTTGCTTATCGTGTGACTCGATGTCTCAAAAGTGACATCCACAAAGATATTTCCTTATAAATATGACGTTTTCCGTATCGTCTACCTCCGACTTTAGGCACAACTCTAGCACGTATGTTTTACTCGAACTGTCAACAGTCGGCCAAGCCGAACGTCGTATTGTGTTTACCGCTTAATACTCATGGATGATGGGAATCATGGAGTTAAGAAACGCTTGTGGCAAACCTTTACTCTATTACTTTTAACACCGTTGGTTGCGTATTTGGTACTAGCATGGGAACTGAGAAGACAGAAATCAGAGCCGATCTACCACTTTTTCTCAAGTACCGGTCAGAAGGTTCCCCGGTTCAATTCCTGGCTTCACCACTATTTTTTTTGTGTTTTTATTATTAGATCGCGGATTATATTCGTAAAAATTAATGTAATGTAAAAAAAACAGAGCATTACACCAAAAGGCGCGGGCGGGTAATGGACTTCGCAGTGGACCGTAGGTACTTATTGCTTGTATTGCAACGTATCATTTCATATCAGGGCCTCGATTCTCGAGTTCGTTCGAATTCAATCGTACGATATTGAAACCGCATGACTGTTAACGAACGATCTGCAAAACAGCGATTCTCGAATTCCGAACGCTGTCGTTCGTTAACTTTTTCACCACATTCGAATGATTTATTGTGGTGGATTTTTAAACTGTCAAAAAATTGTTTGTTTACGTTAGTTTGTAATTGAAATTGTTGTTACTTTGCGTAAAGAAATATTGTGAAGATTTTAGAAGTTTTTAAAAGCGTTTTTTTTTTAAATGGAGGGATTGGAAGATTTTTCCATGATACTGTCCGTAGCTGCTGTTGAGCAAGCAGAATTAATGGATGTTCCTCGGCGCACGATTTCGTGCAATACCGTCGAGTTTACCGAAAACAAATTTATAAAACTCTTTCGCTTGAAAAAAAGTATGGTGGACGAATTAATTCTTAAATTATCCCCATTTATGGAAACTGGATCAAGTTCGTCGGCACTTGACATTGAAACAAAAGTTGCAATTGTTGAATGTTGTTGCAATTTGTTGAAGGCGTAAATAAGGTCGTAAAACGCTTCCTGAATAATTGTTATCCATTTTATGACGAGCAATAGCTGTTCTAGGGTAAAATGAATGTTTATGCGAAAAACAATTTTTTGGATTTATTTGCAAAAAAATATATTTTTCTTATAATTTTGTCTTTATTACTTTAAAAAAAAAACAACAACCAAAAGAAACATAAAAATTTCTCTTTTTTCCGCCAACAATAAATCAATTCGACCCGAAACCGCATGAAAATTTACAATTCCACACGAAAATAACCAGTCAATTTGAATCCGAACGATTTTCATTCGAAACAACCGCATGCAGAATTCGAGAATCACAAATTTTGAGAATCGTTCGAAAATGGTGAGTTTCCGTATGCGGAATTCATTTCGAATGATTCGAGAATCGGAGCCAAGGATATCGACACCACATCTGCGGCGTTCCTCGATATATTTCTCGTTGTGCGCTGGCAAGAGGAAAACACGGGAAAAAGTGAAAATAATGAATATTCAATAACATGCTCATAAACAGTACATGGATCTGAGAATGATTATTATCGTCAAATGCGACAACTAAAGTATTGTGTTCAACACTTTCACGAAATCACGACTTTCGTCGTTTAAGTTTCAAAAGGATTATTTTCTCCTAAAATATTTGTTGGCTACATGAGACATGAAACATTAAATGAACTAAGAGAACCTAATATATATATTGAAAGCAACTGAATAAAATTCTCACCGTTTTATTTAATTAATTGAGTAATCTATAGGACTCAAGTTGTAGTTTGTGGATATTTACCAATTTTGTAGTAGATTAGGTGAGAGAAATGTACGGTTGAGTTCTATTGTCAATTAAAATGAGCGGGAAATCATTTTCTCAGTCAAAGGACAAGCAGAGATGGACACTGGACTTGTAGCGCAAATGATTAAGAAAATGAATCTTTCAGAAGATCATCGCATTCTCGAGTAAGACAGATTAAAATAATATAATACTGTTAATAATAGTAGCAATTTATAGCAAAACAACTGAGCTGCTGAGACTTCTGGACCTGAAGACTGGAAAAGCATCAGCTACTTTAGGTAATTACGGCAAAACAGCAATTTGTATTGATCTTGCATCTGATCTATGCGGAATACCTTTTGATACCGTAAGTTTTCTATGAGTATTTATTTGTTAATTATTTAAAGTGGCGGATAAAATTATAGACTTACGGTCTAAAGGCATCTGGATTACGGAGAACTGTTTATACCAAATACAAAAGAACATTTCAAAAAATTCTGGATCTAAACACGTCTGTGGGTGTAAGTGAAATGTGTTCACGATTTAGTCGTCCTGAATTGGCGAAAAAAGCATCAGACATTATTGAAATGTATAAGAAAACTGTTGGGGATGATCTGGGGGAAACAGATTTATCCCATCCACAGTATATGACAATGGCTGTTTACCAAGCAGCTAAACTGGAGAGCAGAAAAATATGTAGAAGTAAAATTATTCCCTTCAGTAATTTAAGTCATTCGCAATGGTGCAAATTAGAAGAAAAGTGGGACAGAATGTTGGCGAATATAACTATTATGAAGGAAAACAATAGGAAGTCGGACGAGGAGTTTCATTTTATCGAAAAGAAAGGCAACCCTTTTGTAGTTAAGGTGAAATCGAAAGACAATGAAATCGAAGACTACGAAATGTGGAAGAAACGTATGATTCTTCGTGCTCAGCTTGAACTGAAACTCACGACAGATATCACACAGGATAAGGAAAACTAAAAACCTCAGTTTAGATTAGATTCTGTAGAAAGTAAATATTTTAAATTCTAGGACCACAACTCTATTGTTTATTATTAATTAATTAATTGACCTCTCTTAATAAAATGTATTTTTACAAAAATAATTATTATATTATATGAATATTTGCTTTAATGTTACATAAGCTACTATACTTTTGAGCAAGGCACTCGATTTGGACGAGTTTATTATCAATCCCAATCTTCATCGCTGGCTTCTATCGCAGATATTTGTTGGTTTACAGGCGGCGGTGGTATGAGGGCGGATAGACGATCCACAACACTTCCAGTGCTTTGATTTGCCTCTGCTTGGTTTGTGCCCGAAATACCCTTCCGTCGCATGGACAACTTCATGTGTAGATCTGCCATGAAATCTCCAGGGGTTTTCAGATCATTAACATTGCTTTCATGTTTCGCAACGTTTGTTGCAGCTCTCAGACGACCTCCACGAGTGCCGAATTCTCGAATGGCCTCCATTAAATTGCTGCGTACATCGGCGGCATCCATTGAAGGTGTCGTCTTTGTCAACGTGCCCTTACGAATAACTTCATCAGGACCCCCCAGATTACGAACATCAAAAGTGGTAGCCTTAGGTAGTGGCGGAGGAATAGGTATCGAAGGGGGCGGAAGCTCTCCGTCAAATTTTTCCGATTTTGGTCCCGACTCCGCTGTCAATGGCCACAACTTCGACTCTGAAACTATGTTTGTTGGTGAAGAAATGGGTGGGGGAGGAGGAGGAGGTGGAGGTATTACTTCCAAAATTCTCGTCTTATTTCCGGCGCTTTCACTTTGTTTCATATCTTTTTCTTCTGCGTCGGTTAACAGTGGCTCCGGTAAGTCCGGTAAATTTTCAATATACAAAGACGGTGCTATTTTCTCCTCTTCCATCAGTTGAAATACTATATCATCTGCGATGCCTGGAAGGTCAGGTAAATCGATTGGAACATTTATTTCGGGAGCATCAGTCAGTTTGGGGGTATAAGAGTAGCCTTCATTGGTTTTCTTGTCGTATATCTTTCTGTGACTCATGGAATGCGGGGCAGCGCCAATTTTCTGTTCAAAAGCGTTAGTCTCCGACTTATTTCTTATTTGACTAGGTTCTTTTTTAGTTATTTCCGCAGTCTTCCTCTTTTCATATATGTTGTGAGAATTGTCGTACAGGAAAAGAGAATTAACAAAAGTGATATTCGAAGAATCGGCTTCCCAATCTTGATTCCTTTCTCCTACAGGAAGTTGATCCTGTAATTTATATGTGCGTACGTGGTAGAACATCAGTTTATCTTGAACATTTTTATAATGAATTGGATCTGGACTACTGGTAATTTGATAATCATCGCTCTGCACTTCTTGATTCGCCCTTAAATCTGCACCGTTTAACGTACATGGAATATTGCCAAACACATGAGCTGCTGGAAATTTAGCTGAGGAAAATATTCGAATGGCCTTCCTAACATTAAATAAGCTGTTAATTTTTCTTTCTACAACATTAATTCGATTTTTTATATCTTTAATTTTTATATTGTTTTTCTCAATTCTATTGTCAATTTTGTCAAATAACTTCATTATTGTAAACTGCAAGTGTTCCAGTGCCTGAACTGACTGAATAATAGTTTCCTCATGTCGTAGATCAGTTGCAACAATAGGAACTGTGAACATATTCATAAAATCGTAACTTTGATAAAAAAAAACAACTATTGTCCGACTGCGTTAATTTTCGCTTCACACTCTCACTTCCTTCGTACGGGAAAAACGCAGAAAACGAAAATTCCCCGTAAAATTGCCCGCGTGTAATTTAATTTTTCCACCTCTTTTCAATCTAGAAAAATTGAAATGTCCCGAAAGTGTGAAATCTGACAGATTTGCCCGGGGCTTCTCTTTCCGACATTTAGTAAACACTTTATCAGAAATGTCAATCAAACGTCAAATCTTGCAATTCGAGTTTGACTAGTAGGGCCACTCAAAAACGTGCATTGGGAATGAGTATTATATTCAAGAAAGTAAAATAATAATTTATTTCGCCATTTTACCACCATTTCCTGTGCATTTGTATTCAAGTTTAATTTCGATTTTACCGAGTACGGTAAATTTTTACAGTTAGATACCGAATTACCGTTATATTATTAGGTTGGATCCTAGCAGCGGGTACTGCTGACATTTGACAAGCGCGGTTTTCACTAAAACATATTAATGCGTGCTTGCCGATATGCGAATTAAAGTAGAAACATGCCCTTTTAGTTGAAATTAGAGTAATTAATTCATATAAAGATGTAAATGCGTGCTTGTCGATATGCGAAAAATATAGAAGCACGCACTTTTACTGTCAAATAATAATAAATAATAGATCGGCCCGGGGCCCGAATTCCTTAATTTCTAGTACAATTTCCGGCTGGAGAAATATAATAGATCCTTCTTTGACAGCGAGTTCGTATTGACAGATTGAATGAATCATTTATCTCATTTTGGGTTAAAGCGATTTCCGAAGAAATCTCTCGTCGTTACAAGAAATACCTTAAAACAGTTATTGTTAAAAAGTGTGTAAACTGATCAAAACCATATTCGACATGATCCGGATTCCGTTTGGAAAAAAGCATGCCGAGGTCGCTGCTACATGGTACGTTATTATGCAATACACCTATAAATTCAAACCAAAACTTGTTAATATACTTAAATTATGTGGTAAAAAATTGTGTACATAGATATCACTTATCAATCTCCACATATCATAGTTCAATTATCGTAGTCTGGTGTTAATTTTAATAATTTTCCCGTCATCCAGGTTGCCTTCAGCTGTAACTTTTGGGGCAACAGCCTTCACGGGGCTCCTTTACTTCACAGATTGGAAAGCAGTTCTTCAGTTTATGCCCTTCTATGGAAGTAAATTTGAAAAATCACAAGAAGAATAATTTTTAATGGATGAAATAAATTATTAGAAATACAGTGTCAACTGAATTCTTTCGCTGTTGTCCGTATATAGATTTGATTCCCCACATCATCACATCATCTAGGTTGGACCTTTACTCTCGGGCACGATATCTTTTATGTTACATTGTTGAGTAGATATTCTTTCGTTTCAACTGACTGAATGGCTTTCTACGAGCCGTAATTTTTAGAGACATTCATGTATATATAAATAGAATTTTGTTCACTTTATGCTGATAATTAAATTTTTGAGTACGTAAGTCTTTTAGGTTAACAACAATGGAGTATATGTATTTATCTCTATATGTTTATCTATTATGCAATACAAGCAAAGTCGTGTTCACTATTTTATTGTGTTTTATCGCATCTATTTTACATAATTTTCCATTTTGTTTTTTCTCAAAAACCTGTAATACACTTGTATTAAGTTTGTCTATGCTATTACTAAGGCCCGATTAGCGAACAAGAACTTACTAACAATAAGTCTAAAAATAACGGAAATTAATAATCAACAAAAGGAACACATTGACTTTTTGTATATGTGTATTTATGCCGGGTATTTCTTACTCATCTAATACGATTATAATTAAATATTAAACTTATACAACACATAACAGAAAATATTTTTATAGTTATTTACCAGGATCACAGCCACGTTAATATAACAATTTAATGCAAACGATAGAAATATGTATATTCAAAATACCGTTATGCGTAAAATAAATACGAACTGAAAAAAACTTGAACTAAAACTCACATAAATAAATAATTAATTGGTTGAATAACAAAACTAAATTATTTACAGCCTTCTATAAAAAAGTTCAGCATTGAGAGATTTCGCAATGTGGTAACAGTATCAAAAAGAATAAAAACCAATCAATTTCTGCATTGAATTGATCGTTTTATAGTACTAACACTAAAAACAAGTTCGTTTTTTGTGTGGCTTGAATCAATGTGACCCATAATAGACAAAATCTTCGCAAAATTTCTTGGCACTCTCCTCGTTTCCGCAACACATTGGATACGCATTTGGAGATTTGGTTGCTTTTGCACATCTCATACACAGTTCCATTAGGATCAAGTCACGTTCACATTTTTCAACTTGATTCCTCTCCTTGTCCGTTAGATGTTCGTATGTCCTGATGAAAAGATTTTCTTCCTGGGCGGCCTCCTCCATAAATATTTGTGGTACCTTTTCTTCCAGTGCTGGTCGACAGGACACTGCGAGAATGTTGCATGTGTACAAAATTAACAGCAAAGTGCTGAGTCGTATTTGAAAGTGTTTTATCTACAAATGAAAATACTTATAATTCTCAATAAATAATAAATTTGATTATGAAAATTATGTAAGCGTATGCATTGCAAAACAATTAAAATAATTATTATTATTGCATTATTATAACAATATAAAAGGATGAAGACAAATTTAATTGTTTAATCTCAATGAACCATTTTCAATTTCGATGGATGTAGCATAGGGTTATCTTCGTAGGGGACATTCCCATATTAGAGCATCCGTGAAGTACACATCTGGACCACTGGTAAGCAGATGCATTAATTAATCTCAGGAATCTTGTACTTTGACCTAAAGAGGTTGCTGGCGTCAAACACTATTGAGATAAGAAAAATGTCTCCTGCGATGTGAAGTGTTTGCTGAAAGTTGATATTCCTCAAAAGTATTTTTCTCACATACACAGACAAAGTCCACTTATATACTACCGGTATTTACAAATAATAATTATAATTATAATTATTTATATTCATCATTTTTATATTCCTAATACCACTGTGAGCTCGATATCCAGATGCAAAAAAATTTCAAATAAATTCTATTTTTCTTGTACAATCTTCGGTTTTGTTTGTTGTACAAGCATAGCAATTATTTAGCTTTTGTCTTCCCGACTTCGGTTTGAAAAGCAAGAAATTAGACACCGAGCCAATAAATATCGTATGGCGTATATCGTATGACTTAAAATATTGAATTATTTTAAATCGTTGTGACTCATTGCAAAGTCCAGGTTCAGGTGCACTAAGTTATTCGGGATTACTTTCGGGTTTGCAATAATTGCTTCCATTTATCACACATTCTTGTCTCTGAATCAAGTCAATATTGTGCCTTTTTAGGGTTCCGTACCCAAAGGGTAAAAACGGGACCCTATTACTAAGACTTCGCTGTCTATCCGTCCGTCCATCTGCCTGTCACCAGGATGTATCTCAAGAACCGCGATAGCTAGACAGTTGAAATTTTCACAAATTATGTATTTCTATTGCCTCTATAACAACAAATACTAAAAACAAAATAAAATAAATATTTAAGGGGGGCTCCCATACATCTAGTGCTTTTTTTTGCTCGATATCAATAATGGCAACAGGTAGGCATTTGAAATATTCACAAAATACTTAATTACAAATACAAAAAAAAGGTTACAATATGAAATTTGTGTACCTACTGTTGTTTACCTAGTCAATGGTACGGAACCCTTCGTGCGCGAGTCCGACTCGCACTTGGCCGCTTTTTTTTCAAATATTGGTTATTTACAGAAATGGACAATGCAGTTTATAAAATAAAAACAAAAACAACTGGTAACTTTTATTTTTATTTTAATAGTAAATTCATCAGAATAATATTCTACAGAATTATAATTAACACAATTGTCATTAAAACAATTTTCAACAAAGCAACAAAAATTGAAAACTCATCAATAAATGAATATTTATATTCCTCGAGACAGTCTGATTTATTGATTAAGCTGCATATCATTTGGCATAATTAAGTAATTAGCCAAGACAACATCTGAAGCATCATTTGAGAAACAATGTTTAAAAAATGCAGTATTAAAATATTCCTGATTGATAGTACATATTTGATCAATTGATCTTTCCACTTGAATTATTGAGATCTTATGACAGAACTTCAAAATGAAAACAGACATATCAATTTAATGGAGGTAGTTTGAATTTTTCATCAGATTAATTTGACATGATCAGTACATGGAGTTTTTGATAAAAGCGGGGAAAACTATGTATGTAGATTCAAAAATAGGCGCCAGTAAAGAACTGATAACATTCTACGACAAAATAATAAAATTTTTTTTCAGCAAAAGCAATATTTACTAAAAAAACACAAATTAAGAAAATATTAACCTTTATTCAAGTGAATATCGTCGTATTTTGCTCCAAGGGGCGGTTTGTGGATCAGTTTATGAAAAATTGCCATTTATCGGTGAACCGTGAAGTCTAGCAAAAACAAATAAAAAAACAATTTCCAGCGATAACTGTTTTGCCTGAACTTTGAATTTCAGACGTGTTTAAAAACTCACATGTATGTACTTTTTCTTCTTTTTTTTTAAATCAATTATAATAAGTGGTTGTTTGTCACAGACTTTCGAATGCCTATTTTTCCATTGTTAATAAATAGCCTTAAATAACTTTCTGAATTCTTAGACTAAGAGCAGCTGTTTTGTTTGATCGTAAACAAGTCTAGAATCTACAGTGATACCATTCGGACATTTTCAGTCTGGAAATTTTTCCAATAGCAATGGTGTAAACAAAACAACAACAACAAGGAAGCATCCAAGGAGAGTTGCCTAGGTGCGCAATTCTCCAAAAACTTGTAAATCTTCTTGAAGTAAGATATCTTACAATAACAACAAGAAACATATTATTTTGCAAGTAAGTCATTTCGCATACCTACTTATAATAAATATGTCCATATTTTTCGATTTCCGAAATTACAAATAAAGAATAACAACAATTTTAATTCACTGAAAACGTCCAGGATCACGTGAAAAGTGAAATTATCGAATTCAAATTTAAATTGACTTATAAAAGCTATTGACAATTGATCCTACCCAATTATGGATCTATTTTTAATTTTTAGATGAACGATAACCGAAGAGAATTCGTAATAAGTTTTAGTCTGATCCAGTTTACGATTAACTAAGAATCTTAAAGTATAGTTTTTCTTTTTGAAATTTTTGTATAACCTTATTGAGATAGATTTGAGGAAGAGCTTGATTTGAAAATGTAGCCGTGCCAGCTGGAAGAGGGTAATTAGTGAAAAATACTGGAGTAGCGTTTTACAGACTGATTCAAGAGAGTTGCAATAGTTTTGATGCGGTTTTTCCTTTTTTGGAGATTTTGAAACCAAAATTTATTACAGAAATAATAGACGTAGTTCTGAATTCAATAATTGAAACTTCTCTTTTAAATCTTCTTCAGGTTCAGATTGAGTAATTATAAGAAAGAAAATATTTTTGAAAAACTTTGCCCAGATTTCAGTTCAGTTAAAAAAAAATTTAGTAGAATAAAAGTCGTTTATAATGACGATTAAAAAACCGAAGTGCTTATTGAGGTTTTAGTTCGCGAACTAAACATACATATATGTAAGTACATATATATGTATAAGTAAGCAACTTTTCGTTATATAAAAGACTTCCACTGTATATCAGATTATAAATCGATACTTTGATGGAATTTGAATTTATAAGGACAATTTCAGATAAAATTGTAAAATACATCAGGTACTTTGCCAAAGCGACTCAAATAAATAATTGTTACATTTATATTCATAGAATTAGTAATAAGTTTTTGGAAAATTGTATATATGTATTACGAATTACTTAATATTCTCTAAACAGCCATGAAGAAATAAAGTTGAAAAATTCTCACCTGCATTTTTTTGATAAAATAAATTAGTATCTTCTGCCCTCTGCACGTATCAAAGGAATTTATCCAATTCTAGAATTTGTATTAAACAAGAACTTGAACAGTGTTCAACAATAAATTTTCCAATTAATTTTCTCACTGATCACAATTTTTTCTAAAGCCTGGGTTTAACTATTAATTTGTGAACTCGAAACGTCTCGTCGGCTTTCTTAAGGGAAACTGATACGTTCGGACTCGGGTAACCTTTTTATATGAAAGTGATTAGCTACACCCGCTCGTTACATCTACCTCAACTAGCACGCCTCGAATTCCCGCGATAACCAACGATAATCGCTGTATTTTGCCGCAGCACTGATGGCAATACAAGCACAATTTAAATCGGGCATTTTACATGAAATTTGCTTTTGGCAACCAATAAGATTAATGTTTTATTCACGATATATGACAAATATTGTGCGTGCTAGAAATCTGTCTTAAAATGGCGCAGCAGGAATTTAGGATTTAATGAAGAATACCTGAGCGCAAAATGGCTGAATTCTTTTCTTGCATATAGTTAAAATGCAAGTGCTGAAATAGTAACAGTGACATTGAATACGCAATGAAAAAGATCATGCAGTAAATTCTGAATGATAAAGAAATTGCTCAAAATGATCTGTTTACATATTATCCTGAATTGGTGCAATCGTTTGTTTTAAATATTTATTATTTCAAGAAATTGTTGCCATCTCAGTTTTTTAAAACTATGAAAAGCATGACTCCTTTAAATAATCTTCCTTGATCTTGCGTTGAAAGCGCGATTTTTGCCTAGACTAGTCTGGAATTTTGAACTTTGATTATCAATCTTTATCAGAAAATTTATAAAAAAAAACATGCAAGGTAAAAAGTAGCCATGCAAAAAGACGCAGAATCATTTTAAAAATGATTTTTATCATGAACATTCCAGCAATGTTTAAAGATCTTATTGCAGATTGCCTACGTTGACACCAAAGTCCACGCTTGTTCAACCGTAGAAGAAAAAAATTAAAGTCTTCAAAATTAAAATATTGTATTCGAATTTCTTTTCGATTTTTTTTTAGAAATCAAATTGGTTTGTTTGTGTAGTATAGACGGTACCTTATCATTTTCTAATGTGACCTTTATAATTTCTCATCTAATTTGAATAAAATAGAGTAGGTTATCTTTTGTTTACAGAAAAAGTTTGTTTTGCAGAAAAACTATATATTTACCACTTAGTTTATCTTTTTCTGATATTATTTCTTTTATCCAATTTCGTAAACACGTATATAAAGTTAAGTATGTAACCAAGTTATTAGGATTCTATTTAATTTCAAAAGTCAAAACATTTTCTGTACGTTTCCAATTATGAAATTCGTTCGAATTATAAAGAATATCAACAAAAATGAAGAGTGACTAAATAATGTCTTTTGGTATTTAAACGAATTACCTACATGTCTATTTTATTTATTCAATAAATTCTTCACTTTCTCATACCTTCCTGTCATAATTTGAAATTGAATGCAAATGTTTCTACATTCTAATGCCATCATAACTACTATTTAATTACTAATTGTTTAATTTCTCTGTACAAGTTAGTCATAATGACGTTTTCAGGCTCGAAAAGATAAGAGAAAATATTACGTCAGAGAAGCAAAAATTAAGATAGGTCATGATCAAGTTACGATTGCAGGAAACGCATGTTAGAAGTGGAAGCGATAAGAATGTATGCATAATATTTTTTTACTCGATATGGAGAATTCTTTTAATTAGTATCTGCTCTCAAACAGATAATTTTTGTGCACAATACTTCGGAATTGCAGACGAAATAAAACCTGTTGGATAACACTTGATTACTAACAATTATCAGTAACCCAAACATAAACTTACTGATTGATTTTACTAACTTTTTTTTGTTGATTTCAATATGCTTATGGTACCTACTTACTCTAAATAACGTCGAATAATTGAACTATAATACTTATATTTGTATGCTGTTTTAAAACGAAACCTTTCATCAATTTGATCACTATGTATTGTCTACTTTACAATTCGAAAAAAAACCAATATCTACTTTAGAATAACTAGAATAAATAAACAGAAATTGTTTATTTTCATTGGAGTGTTGCATTACATATGATTAATATTAAAAAAATGCATTGTGTAAGAAAACTGCTTTGAAATTTGATTCTGTTTATGACCATCGTTTGTTGTTTATCACGTGTAAATTTTATTCAACGCTGTACCTTGTCATATTAATAAGAGCAGTTTTTTAAGTATATAAACCGAATTAGGGCGATGTTATTTTAAAAAGTGTTTAAATGATAGGTAAAATTGAGCCCTCTTTAGTTTAAAAATTCTCTATTTGCAAGCGTTTCCAATTAAAATAGAAAATACTTAACTTGTCAAGTTTTCTGCTCCCTAACATCGAAAACAACTGATGAGTCGAATTTTTGGGGAAAGGAAACTTTGGCCGATTAGCCGCAAAAATAACCATTTTCAATGTTTATGCTATTATCAAGAGTATGATATTTCTAACAAAAGCACGAACTAACCGTGAAGTCTACTGTAATAACTCCGTAAAAACAAGTTTAAAGGAAATTAAACAAAACATCTTAATGACTTCACTTTGATATTTTAATAAATTCAATTTAAAAACAAAATCACAATCTATTAAATTTTCGGATGCATTTCGGCATTTTACATGCCATCTTCAGCAAGTATTTCTAATCACTTCATTTCACTTGTTTCTAATAGTTATTAGAAACACTTGCTGAAGATGGCATGTAAAATGCCGAAATGCATCCAAAATTTAATAGATTGTGATTTTATTTTTAAATTGAATTTATTAAAATATCAAAGTGAAGTCATTAAGGTGTTTTGTTTAATTTCCTTTAAACTTGTTTTTACGGAGTTAGTACCTATGTACCTACTTATTTTGATTTTATGATACTGATTATGATTAATACCCATAGATTAATAAGTAGATACATATAAATTAATAATTATATCTCGGCCGCTGTGGAGTTTAGAAAGAAACTTTGTCTGCAAAAATTAGAGTACTCCCTAATGAAGTTTACGGTGACACAAGGGGTGTGGACTGTGCGCACAAGTGGGGTTGGACATGGATATTCGAAATTTTCAAAACCACGTTTTATGGGGTATCATTAAGAAGCTCTTGATGAGTAATCTGTAAATCAATAACTAGTTTCTCGATTTTGAAATAAATTACCCCAATAAATTCAAATACTTCGAAATCTACCTCAGCCTGTCCAGCCACTTTATCACGAAAAAAGGAAAAATTCATTTGTCATAATTCCTGTGTGGCAAAAGAATTAACTTCATATTCTCAAATATGTATTTGAAGTATTATTATTTCAAATACTACCCTACCGTGGAATACTATTCCATGAGATCCTTAATATGATTCCTCAATTTACTTTCAACGAAATTTTCAAACAAAAAGTTAAGTTGATACAAAAAATGAAAATATGTACCTACAATATTTTATTTTTCGTTTCTTATGAATTTTGAAACATTTCTATCTTTATAAAATAGAAAAAAAAATAAAAATTTGGTGATATGGGCCAATTTTCCACTTTTCCAAATGATACATACTAAACTAATAGTATTTCAAGTACATTATTTTCAGATATTCAGAGCAATCGAGTAACACCAGCTGTAAATTATTTAGTGAACATAATTGTAATCCACTCCAATATACATAA
The DNA here is from genome assembly GCA_963082835.1 of Leptogaster cylindrica. Classification (NCBI taxonomy): domain Eukaryota; kingdom Metazoa; phylum Arthropoda; class Insecta; order Diptera; family Asilidae; genus Leptogaster; species Leptogaster cylindrica. Next base: position 51,602,413 of record OY720105.1, read on the forward strand.
TATGTAGTATTGTTTACGAATTGTACACAACTTTGAGCTTGTCAAAATAATCTAAGTCTTGTTTGCTGATAGATGGAACAAAGTTTTTGTACGCTTTCGCATAGTCATCCATTGTTACTACTACGTTATCCGAATATAGATCCTCATCCTTGACATTTCCTGAAATAACAATTATACAGCGAAATAGTACTTTAAACAATTTTTGTTTTACCTTTCTCGTGGTTCTGAATCACCCTCCTTACCGCAGAAAGCCAAGCGTTAGAGCAAATCGAATACAGATCAGCACCAGTCATATCCTCTTTAATAAGTTCGGTAATGGCTTCGACACTCAAACCCTTTGTTAGCTTAAAGCGTTTCATTTGGGCGTGCAGAACAGCCGTTTTGTCCTGTTTGTTAATACAAGGACCGACAAAAAAAAGTTTATCGAACCGCCCTGGTCTCAGCAGCGCGGGATCAATCAAGTCCGGTCGATTAGTGGCGGCTAGAATGAATATCGGTTTGTCGGGATCCATGACCCCATCCATTTCAGCCAGTAATTGACTCACAACACGGTCCATCACTCCACCTGAATCTCCCGCTACTCCTCTATTCGGTGCCAGCGAGTCCAGCTCGTCTAGAAACAAAACGCAGGGCGACGCCGCTCTGGCTCTGCAAAATATATCTCGAACGTTTTGTTCACTTTGTCCCACGTACATGTTTAGCAATTCTGGTCCCTGAACGGATAGGAAACTTATATTGCATTCGGTAGCAACTGCCTTCGCGACTAAAGTTTTCCCCGTCCCCGGAGGGCCGTAAAGCAGAATCCCCGATCTTCTCAGATTAGTACCCATCAAATTCAAGTGCTTTAATGGCAAACCAATGCTGTTTTGGATTTCATCCTTTAATTTCGCCAATCCACCAATATCAGACCACAAAACTTTCGGTACTTGCGGTGCTCCCAAGCTATTGGCAAACAGTTTTTGCATTTCATTTAAATTCTTATCAAAATGATCTAAACGCAAACCGCAATTAAATCGCTCCGACTTCATATCCCGAATGGCGTTATCATACAAAAGTTTCAAGTCACCCAGAATAAACCCTTGAGACTTCTCCGCAACGTATTTCAATACCTCCTTGCCCTTCGACCAATGGGAATTCGTTTTCAGGAACGATTCCCAGGATTCCAGTGGAAATAATGGAATATGTTCAAAGTTCGCCTTGTTGAAGATCTCTTCGTAGAAAACCTCACGACAATGGAACCAATTCAGAATTTGGAATCTCTCCTTTTCGCTTGGCTGATGAAGTTGAATTATTTCCAAAAATAACCTCTGGATCATTGGTTTCAAACTTTTCTCACTCGTTAAGGCGACAATGACGACAGGATGTACTCGGTCCTTCTTGTAAAGCTCCTGAATCTGAACTTGGAAAGATGCCAGCAAACGGAGATCTTCGTTTCCTTCATTATCTATTCCAAAGATCTGTGAAATGTTTTAGATGCTTATCTCCAAATGAAATGTATTTTAAAAATTACCTCAAAATTGTGGAAACAAATCAGTAACGGTTCACAGGCAATACTTTTTGCAAATACCGCCTTTAATTTTAACTCAGTGTGGGAGGGAATTTGAGAAACGATTTCAGCACAGTCGACGCCATAAAGATGTATACCCAGTTCCGCAGCAACTGCAGTTACTAGTTTCGTTTTTCCACTGCCTCTATCCCCATGCAAAAGGAGCAGTGGGAAGATCTGCTTTGAAGAAAGGCAAGTGGACTTTTTAGGAAGGAAGGCATTTATAGACTCCTTAAGGACTTGATAAGTGGATTTTAGACCCTTCGGATAATTTTCTGCTATCGCGACATTGTCCAAGATTTGCTGCGGGGTGAATTGATGGACATTCGGTTTTAAAACCAAATTTGTGAAGTTCTTAGCAACGATTGCTTGCACAACGAAGTCAGACGTTTTGCACTCCAGATTGACACATCGGAAGTAAAGTTTTTTTAAATACGCGAATATGTGGTAGAATTGGGAATAAGTAGCCGCTCCGAGCAGTTTATCATTAAGGTCAATCCCATAAGTAAATCCGCGATTAAGTATTCTGGGAGTACTGAAGAAATTCCCAATGATTAAATCTAACACGTTCAAAGGAAGCTCATAGGGATTGTTCAGGAGATAGATTTGTGCCTTGATTGCGATACTGGGGATCTGTTGTGAATCTCCGATTTTCTCAATCTGCACCCAAAGAGATTTATTCGACTTATAACGATCCATCAAGTTGGAGTAAAAATTTTCTTGAACGAATATACAATTTTTCCTGCAATTCATTGCTGGTAACATTTGCATTGTTATAGTTTGAGGCTTATTGGTAAGAATTTGCTTCACTATATCGCACTGTTTGTCTTCCTTGGACTGCATTGATTTATGCTTACCTATTATGATTAAATTTACAAAGTTAACTTCACGATTTTCAACGAATTTATAAAAATCATCTTCAGAAGAAAACAATATATGCTCAGATTTTATAAATTCATTTTTTATGAGAAGTTCATAGAGTTGGTTTGGGATTGGAATTAATTTGTATTTATTATAAAAATATTTACTATATCGCTCTAGCAGAGATATTGTCAGTGCACCGGGAAAAATATACCATGGATACTTTGGGTACAAAATTTTTATGCAGGCATTATAAGCTTCAACAAGGCACTTTAGTTTAGGATCTAGACATTCTAGGATTCTAGACATTTTTTCTTAATACGAAAAAAGTGGTGGAGGCAGCGGAAAAAGTGTTTATCCAGTACAAATTTAATTTGAAAAAGTTGTAATTTTTATGGATTCTCAAACACAATCGTGGGGAGAAGAGTTTAGTATATGTTCCCTTATCTGAAATCAAAATATATGCATAAAGTGATTCTTATAAGCTCAAAATAGTAAAAAATTTCAATTTCCGTAATTATTTTACACTTTAGAAAAAAATATATATAATTCCTACCATGTTTCTTTTGAAGTTTGGTTAGTAATACTATTTGAGTACTAATACAAAATGGATAGTATTTTTCGTTAAAGGATACGGGAAAATGCTGTTTTTCGAAAATCTCGAATTTCACTTTGGTTTTTTTGACAGCTTTCACAGAGTTATATATCCATCATTATGACGGCTGAAGTTGTGGTTATGTTTACAAGTTTCTTTAAAAAAAACATGTTTCCCCAGCAGATAGAAAGCTCTTATTGTTAAAAATGGTGAAATGTGTTGTAGAGAACTATACAAACTAGTAACTACTATGTGAAAAAACGAATGACAAAACAATTAGAATTTTGATTTCTCAAAGACCCTAAATTACCCTAAAATATTTTCTTAATTATTTAATTATGAATTACCTTGCTTCATCTTACTTCCACAATAGCACTTTTTGCAATTATGTCAAATAAACGCACCAAAACATTTTTAACATGTGATATTGTTGCGGCAAGCATTTTCACTTCAGTGGCTGTTTATGTTTATGTTTTTTTCCCATTTTTGTTGGACTTTTATCGAATGCGGAATGCGAAAAACATGCTGAACCGCTGAACGCTGAATCAGCTAGTACAGAATACACTTACACATTAGGAGGAGGACAGACAGAAGTAATTTAAATCGAGCTCTCGCCGAGAATTTGTACTAAACTGTGTGAGAATTCTTTGTACTCGGCGGCGCCTCCAGCAGGCGGCAATCGGCAAAAGTATTTCGAGTAGTATGGACGTCGGGGACAACGTTGTCGTCTCAGCCGCTTTTAAAAATTTTACAAAAGCAAATATTTTTGCATTTTATGTGAAGAAATGCCGAATAAATTTATATCGTTCATTTTTTATACATCCAACATAATTTCGGTGCGAAATTTTGTGTGAATAACCAAAAACGAATTTTTGCGTGCAGATTTTGCCCTGTCGGACTTCTGTCAAAATTGGGAAAAAATTCTGTTTATTATTTTGATAGAGATTAACAACAACATTGAGGTATTAAACTTTCTGTTGTCGCGTGAAGTGAATATAAATAAAACTAGCGAAGTAAGTGTAATTGGAAGAAAACAAAAAAAACGTTCAAAGTTAATTTAAGTTATCAAGTGAAAAATGCAAATTAGTTAATTGAAACTTAAAAATATATTTTTTTGTAATTTCGAAAACGTGTTCAATGAGAGTTGGAATCCGCTTGCGAAAAGGAAGACCAGCAAGAGATTTTCCAAAACGAAATTTCATCAATTTTAAAAAGACTTATTATAATAATAATTTGGCAAAATGTGGTGCATTGTGAATCTGCCGAACGGAACACAGCAGGCGGTCAAGTGCGACCGCGGTGCAATAGGCCAGGAGTGCCTCGAAAAGGTCAGTGGAAATTGAGCCCGTTTCACTTTCTCCTGCAGCTGCTCTAATCAATTAATTTATTAATTCTGTTTGTTTTCATCTTGGAATATGAAAACACAGCACCGCAAATACGGCATACCACAAGCGAAGTTGGTCTAATTTGAAACATTAGGAATTTCGGCAAAAGTTGACTTTCGCGACCTGGGGCGGATTTCAATGAAATTTTGTGGAGACATGTATTTTAGTTAAAAAACCAAGAATATGCAAAAAAAAGTTATGCGACGTATATACTTTTGGAAAAAAATACAATTTACGATGAAAAAATTTCATGTAATTTTTCGGTTTTTTGACGTATTATATTCACAAAATTTAGTTGCAAAAACCACTAAAACCCGCCACAAGTCCACTTAAACACATTTATCACGTTTTTACAGTTCACAACACTATATTAATCAAGAAATCTCTGTTAATTTTCATTGTTTACAACTTCACAATTTGACATATGCTGACATGCATGTGCCAATTTGATGAACGTTGCAATTAAAATTTAGTATTGATTTAGAATTAAAATTAATATAAAAATACAAATGCGTGCTTGTCGATATGCGAAGTAAATTCGAAAGACGCACTTCTGCCCAAGTCGCGAAACTCAATCTGTTCCGGAATTTCACATTCTTCGATCAGTTTGCTTTAAATTGTTAAATATTTTGGTACAGAAGAACTCGAAGTTCTGAGTACAAGACAGCGTCATTAAATTGGTATTTTGACAATATTGTATGAACACATCCTCGTAAATCATATATACTTTTTGAAAACTGCTTCTCCTCATCTCTGCTTTTCCATGAAAATTTTTCAGTAGAATTACCGATAAAATACCCTACATTTGCCTATAAATTTAAATATTTTAAAAGACGTTTTCAGAATCGAAAGGTATTTTTGTTTTACTTGAAAGTTCTCGCGTAATGCATTTAAAACATTTTACATCAAAAAATGTGTATAGAATAGGATAATGTCCAATTTTCCCGCTAAGCAATTTTCCTAATAGGATTGAACGAAAATTCAATGTCGCGGCCTTTGTTGATTTTCCGTCTACCAGTGAAGCCTCAGTGCACATTGCACAGTAATCCAGCTCGTGATCCAACTTCAACCTATAGAAGAGGCATAACCTCCTTCTCCGGCCCACCGTCTACTATAAGCCGATCTTATGTGTGTGGTGATAGGTGGTCTAACATTGTTTCGTAATGGCTGAAAGGAATTATAATTCTCAATTAACGTTTATCTTTTTACATTTGACTAACTAAATTCTTTCTTTGAGTTAAACTGGAAGGATTTCAACAGCATGTGTAAATTTTTTCTGGTTTTTGTCTTGAAAATGCCATGATCCTGGGTTATGTAGAAAGTAGACCACAGGAGCAACCCCCAATCGATTGATTTTGGTGCCAAATTAATGCATCGTAAATGCATGTTGCTCAAATGCTCAATACTCGCTATTGTCGAAGGATAACAAAAACAAATCCATTTGAATTGTGAAACACTTCGATGAATGCACTGAAAAACCAATTCAATTGAACTGCGTGGTTATGAAATACTGCAACAGAATTTATTACTTTGTTTTGCAACTTTTTTTTATATATCTTTCGAATAAATGCGCGTCATTGCCTCGTACTTGTCTCGTATTTGCCAATCCAAAAGTCTGCAACTGTGACTTTTCATGGAATGTTGACCAACAAAGGATGGGGAGTGCTCTAATTACATCCCAATATCGATGGAAGGTCATAATTGAGAATACCAATAAAAGTTGGACGGAATGAAAGACAAAATGCGAATTCGCTGCAAACATATACATTCAGGTGCAAACAAATGCAACTGATAACAGTTCTTGCAAATATTTTGCGCCGTAAATCGACTGTAGTAAAAACAATTTCACTTGTCAAATTTAAAAAAGAATTCATGAATTTTGTTATATTTTCATTACACAAAAATAGTAGATAAAATTACTCATACGGGACATAAAAAAAACAAATTTTATTCCTCAGCAAATTTCGAAGTCGAACTGAGCCGGCTGAAGTTCTTAAAGTTGTTGGAGCTTTTTCCCCACTGAACCGTGTGTTCATCGGTCGTCACTAAAAAAGTGAACACCCGAGTACACGCCGAAAGCTGTAAAGAAAAATATGATATCCAAGCCGAAGTTCAAAGATGATTTTGCATAATTATTTTCAATTTGTATTTTGCTAAACGAAAACTCAAATGTAACTGATGAAAAAGAGTTCTTTTCATGATATCATTGAACTTTTACTTTTATAATTCTTGTACTGCATAAAAATTTAAACAAAATGAAATGCTTGAAGTCCCCAATACAAGAAGAAGAACTCTAATTCATAGTAATAGAATCGGCGCGGTGTCTGGATCAATATGAAATGAAAACAAAACAATCTGGATTAGCAACGTTTTACTTTTGAAATTTAGGTAGGTAGGAGGTACATAATTACATATTATGCATACATAGGTACTTTTCTCTTCGGAGTATCAAACATAAGTTAGAGGCAGGATATTTTAAAAAATGTACTCTGTTCAAAGTTTAAAAACCACTTCTAAATGCTACCAATATAAATGTGTTAAGTGTGACAACGACTAACAATTTTCCCAACAAGAAGCACAAAGTTCATTTTCAAATTAATGATTTCAAAAACATTTAGCGGGAAGAAATAATCAACGTTTAAAATTTGTTTATCTACAAATTGCAATACAAGAGTAATTCAAGTTGGCTGAATCAATACAAACCTCTCAAACTTACCGAAATGGCGGCGAGTGGATGTTGGATCATTTATGAACTAATCGTAACTGCCTTCTTTTGTCTATTCTAAAACCATTTAAATAAAACTTTATCGATTTCGGGTTTATTCATGTACGTATTCATTTTTATACCCTAGAATCTAGATGTAGGGTATATTAGTTTTGAGCGAACGTTTGCAACGCCAAGAAATAATCGTCGCAGAAAAGAAAGAACTATATATTCATGATTGGGAAGTGAAAAGAAACCGTTTTATGCATGTCCGTCTTTTGTCTGTCTGTCTGTCTGTCTGTGTGTCTGTCGGTCTGTCTGCCCAGGCGATAACTCGAGAACGCTTGTAGCTAGATACTTGTAATTTGGTACAATAATATTTGATTAAAATTGCAAGGTCAAGTTCGAAGATGAGCAAAATCGGGCAACTCCTTCTTAGTGTTGCCATATAAGCCTAAGTCGTTTTTATACAAAAATGTTGATATAAGAATGAGTATAATTTTCTACATCTAGGGTATCACGTAATTGGTGTCACCAATTGCTTCCTTACTAGTTTTAATACCATTTCTGCACTCTTTAGCACTAATTTCATAAAATAGCCTTTTAGGAAAATATTAAATGCGGAAAAAAGCGTTTAGAAAATTAAAAATTTTGTAAACTGCTAATCGTGCAAAAAGCGGCATTTGGTGTCCCGCATCATTACTTCTGCTTTTAATAGGCGCCACTGCTCCCAGTGACGGTATTTCTAATTACCAATAAAAGATTTATAATTTTAAAATTTATTTTTTTACAGTAGTTAGTTTTCATTTGAAAGTTTGAAAAATATCTGTTCGACAGAATTAATCAAAATAACACACAAAATGTGTTAACCGCTTTCAAAAAGTAATTTTTATTCGTTTGGGGTCTTTTTCGCCGATTCATAGATCGATTGTTCGTGTCAGAGGATATTGCAACTTAGCAAAAATGTGTGCATGTGCATGGGGGTGCAGTTGTGCACGCTGCAATATTGCATATAAGTGTATAATCATCAAGGTTTGAAAGCAGTTAAGTAAATTTGTGCAGCTTGATTTTGCTGTGCTGTCATAGTTTGCTTGTGCCTTCAAACCCTGATATAATCAGGCCAGCGAATACATATTATTGTGCTTGCTAAATATTCTGTATAAAGTAATTTTTGTGTATCTGATTTGCACCTTTACGGCAGAGACTTTTTTAAAAAAAGAAAAAAAATGAATTGATCGCTTTTAATGGGCACATTATTTTCAATCGACTAGTAAATGATTGTGAATATTATCCACTATTGCCTATAATGTGCATAAATGGAATCTAATTACTTATTTATATGTAATGAAGGGTTTCAATCTCCGTTTTAAATATTGCTCATACACATGTAATTATAATTAATGAAAAAGGATTAATTCCAGAGAATCCGCTACTAAAACATTATCAAAAAATTCACGAGACTACAACAGGTTATCGTGAGTAAGGTGGCCTACCAATTACTTAGTAATTGCCATATTTGTATTAATATTTAATTGTTCTGATTCGCTTGACATAATGACTTCATTCGATGATAATCTTCTTGCGTATTTTGTGTGAATGTGTTATTCAAATTGTAAAATTTGTTGAACAACCACTGCGAACCCTTTCAACGGAACTTTAGATAACAGTCACGATTTCATAGAAGAACATTTGTCGTCAACTTAACATTCTAACGAATGTCAAAAAGTTATCAGTTCGTTTTCTGATTGCGAAGTAAAATCATGCTATCGAAGTATTCTCAAAGATCTATTGATATGAAATTGATTCCTTCAATTTTATATACATTTGTTCGTTTATATTATCCGTCATTTCATAATCATATTTTTTTATAACTTCTTGTACAGATGTCAAAATTATAAGAAAAGGAGTCAGACCGCTCTCACACTGAAAGTTCACATTTCTTTTGTAACTGTTGACTTTATCTAAACTTTTTAGATAATAGAGTTTATTACTCCTAAAAATCTATGTGGGATGAGCAGCAATTCAATTAAGGTATTTAGTTCCACGTAAACGTAATGAAATTACCTATATACATTATACATACTCTTTAAAAAAAATATTCAACAGTTTTGAGTTCTTTAATTTGTCTCGTTAATATGTATGATATAATGCTACAATATTAGGGATATTGTCCATTTTTTTCCGTTTATAAATCTGTTATACCAATAAAAGTGTAATGTTAGAATAAAATACAATATTTTCAATTTAAAAAATTAATTATGTAACAATATAAAAATTGCTTATAAAACTCATCTTAATTCATATCAAAAAATAATGTTTCCAGGGCGCAGTCTCTTATCACAAATCAAATATTCACACGTGTGTTGAAAATAATTAACAATATTCTATTTTGATAGAAATAATAAATATAAACCAAGTATTTGAATTTTTGCCAACAAAAACTGTTTGTTTTCGATTGTTTTTATTCGGATAAATGAAAGCACATCTAGGAAATATTATTTTTACCTTGAAATCACATCGAAAGAGCATGATGTTGGTGGATGATTATAAAAGAATTTCGTGTGTTGCTTATGAATTGTACATTTCCGACTATTTGTCTTTATAGGAGAAGGCTATTTTCAAACTAAGATTGATTTCTCAACAGGATCTTTGGAACTGTTCGCCAAAAATCTGGTGAACAAAGCCCGAATTTATTAGATTTGTTGTGAAAAGTTGAGTCGTTATTTATTTCTATATTTCCGGGAAATGTTAAGTTTATTTTCATATTGTAAAATGCTTTCATCGGCTTTGTTCCAGATTTTGATAAAGGACACGCTTTGTGATACAAACAATGAAAATCAAAATGGCGATATGAAACGGTAGCCTTTATAATTGATGCAATTCAATATTGGCAGCACTACTCGGGACGACGACGTTCTTTCACACTTTGGAAAAACAAATCTGTAACGCTATTATTTTTCACACTTTTGAAGTGGGCCGCTTAGGCTTCAAAAGTTTACAATACCCAACGCTGATCAATTATAATATAATGTTTTATAATCCGGCCCATACACGAGTGAGATTTTACTGAAATCAACTTTGCAAACCGATTTGACTATACACTATCAAAATATTTACTCAGATGAACCCTTCATAAAACTCGTTCAGCCCCTAGATCTAGATTCTAGAATAGCTATCAAAATATTTAGGTTTTGCTCAAATTTTTCCTCAATCAAATCCTCAAGTGGTTTGGAAACACGGTCAAATCGATTACAGCAGAGAAAGCATTTTCCATTTCCAATACCTATGTCCCGACATCGATAAAACACATTGCTAAATTACTGTAGGGGTCGGGATACGTGCACGTAACATGTCGTAGGCACATGATGCAAATGACGGATTAATCATAGCTTCTTTTCTGTGCGCTGTGTGGATAAGCTCGAATTGTTCTCTTTTAATTCAGTTTCTTAAATCCTAACTGGATAAAGGATATTTTAGCTTCAAATTAATTTTAATGTTATTATTGCCTTTGCGTAGAACAAAAACTTTTGCTTTACGTTCTCCACTTCTCCATAAGGTTAAGAGAAAGTGTTCTTCAAAAAAACCCAAAACTCAAAAGTGTCTATTTAATGAATTGATTTACAGGATTTGTTTTTTGGATGATTCTAAACCTGTAAAAATGGCAAAAGCAATTGAAACCAAAAGTATTTTGAAAGTGAAAATGTTATACACAAAATTTAGTAATAAGAAACAGGTCCTTTATCACTCAAAATAATAATAATTATACCTAAACGGTCGAAAATCAATCATGTATTGACATTGACAATACATTTACGATTTACTCGACACTTGCACTAGCTCCAACGAAGAAAAACCACAGACAGAGAAAAGCACCATCCGATCCAACAATGTCGTCATTTGTTCAAAGTTCAATAAACCAAATTAAATTATAGTAATAAAATTGCAGTAAAACTTATATCAGGGCAGTTTGTGGCGGTCTGAATGAAGAAGGAAGAGGTCGAGGTGAAAACATGGCAATCGGTCCAAAGTCCAAACCGCACAGAATGAAGTGATGGTATTTTCCTCACTTTTTGATTGTATAAATTGATGATGAAATCTAACTACTGTTGTCGCATACCCCAACATTGTTGGCATCGACCAAGAGAGCCGCAAAAATCATAAAACCTCTCCCCACAAGCGAGAAACGCACAATCCGAATACTGATGCTATAGTTGCTCACTTGAGAGGATCGTGAACAGCAATCGACCTTTGGACCACAGAAGCACATTATTACTCTAGCACCGTTCGGATATTTTTGGGACTCCAATCACTAGTTAATAATAGACGCATGATCGTTTAGGCGCCACTATTTCGTCGGTGGTACCGACGCCCAGGCCCCAGGAGAAAGATTTAATTCATCGATCTGCCGCTGACTGGGAATCGATACAATTATCCATGGGTGATCGAGATATGCATGACTCCAATTCATGTTATTATTTCATTGTTTTCATCTTCTTCCAATGTGTTTATACAGTTGTAACAAAAACATGAATGTGTGGCGGTGTAAAATGAACAAGCTATGCAAGGTATACTTACGCTTGTATTGCGTGTTTTCTGCTTTCATTGGCTTGTTGCAGAAGTCCAATGAGTGATGATCATTCATTGAGCACGTGCCACACCGATTCATTGACTTGTGTCAAAATATTGGAAGTAAATAGAACCATATTTTATTATTATTTCATCCAATTACAAATACATAACTAAAATTAGTTTTAAGATAAATCAATTTAATTTTCAAATGTTTTATTTAGGTATTTAAAATGTCTCCCATTGGTATGAATTCACCGAAATACAATAGTGGTTACAAATGTTCACTAAATTTAACAAATTTATATTTGGTATATCAAATTACTGCGTTGCATTCGGAAACTACTCGTGAAAAATTGCTTCAAAAGTATGCTGTTTTTTTTACAATAACATAATATGAAAATCATTTCCCAATCATTTTCCAATTAGAGGCGATGATTACAAATATTAATCGTTCTGCATTATTGGTATAAAACATACAGAGAAATAAGAGTATTTCTTAGTAGTATACTTTACACTATACATTAGAACAAAAACCCAAATGAGAAATTTAAAAAATGCTCATGTCAGTCAAAATAACAATATTTCGGTTTTGATAAAAAAAGAAAGCTTTTGAAAGTGATCGACAAACTAATTTTAGTTGAAAAAAAAAAAAAAAAAAAAAACTACTCGTTAAAACAATGTTTTTTAATATAATTCACCTATACAGTATTTTAAAAATTGTGACAATTAAAATTAATTTAAAAATAAGAAAAGATGACTTATACAGTGCAGACCACTGTCATTTTTGCATTTTTATTAAAGATTTTATCCGTCCCTTCTATGATAACGAGATAAAAATTTGATAGAATGCATTGTCATCGACATCGAGTCTATCTGTAAAATCTTAGCTCGATTGGATGGCGGGAAGAGTGGCTTAAAAAGGTTCTATTGTCCAAATAAATATTGTACTTAAGGTGAAGTGGAAGTGGTGTACGTCTTCATACGTGAACATTTTTTATACCTTGACGATGTCATGAAAAAATGAAAACACCTTCATTGGTATGGTGCTCCAAATGAGGAGCGATTGTTGTTTTAGTTATCTAAAGACCTTGTTTCCCGCACTCGTACTGATCGTCGCCCGTCGGTGCCCAGGGCAAAATAAATACAGTAATACTTCGAACAGCTGTGAAATGAACTCAATGTACTAACACATCTGCACTGGATAAACTCATGTATGTTGGACGTGAGATAGGCGACGCGCGCACGAAAGTACTTTGGACTTTGATCTCGACAACAAAAGTTAGACTTTGGACTTCGCGGAGTGTGCTACTTTTGGTACCGCGACTGTCGCTGCGTGATTGACTTTATTAGTGTTGGCCGTATCCAAAAAAATACTCAGATTTTTGCAGAAATAAAAAATAAAACGGGCAAAATGAGATAATAAAAAATGTACGCATAATTAATTTAGCTCATTCAACCGAATGCGGAGAGTTGCGCTTTAGAATCAAATTATTCCAATAACAATGATTGTAAGAATATTTCTGCTTCCTGTTTACTTTAGTTTCTGTAAAGACCTGCTTTCTATGCTTTTCACGGTTTCCTTTTTATATAATTATTTTTTTGTGTTGTCGCCAATCGAGATGCACACTAAGGTTCCCGTGATCATGATGTGATTGAAATTCTCACTCGGGTAGGGACACGTGAACCAGTACAATATTTGCACAACTCCTAAATTGATTGTAAAATAATACATCAACACATCAATATAATATACTCATATTTGCACACCGATCATCGTTACATAAAACGCAGAAATATAAAATAGTTCTGCGGAAATAACTTCAAATATTTCAAGAAAGCTTAAATGTTAGTGGCTCATGCTAAAAATATCTCATTGTCAGGGAATAAAATATCAAACACCATGATGTGCTTATGCGAGCATAAAAAAGCAATTAATTACTTACAATTCCAAAAGGTTTATATATTTCAAATTGTTGTAACAATGTTTTTTTCATTAGTGTAAAAATATAAAATCTGCAATCCACGGGACGTTCAAAGTCCAACAAAAAGTTGTATGCCCTGGTATTTCTGGTAATGAATGCGTTCCGAGGTGCAAAGGTCACTTTCATTCGTAGCGCGCTTAATTAGTTTGTTTTACTTTACTATTTACATTTGTTCATTCGTTTTCCAATTTCAGCTTATTTCAGGGCACGTGGCAAATTTTGAGCAATTTCCTAGGATTATGTAAATCTTTTTTTAATCTCTAAATTCTGTTATTTCCAAATGTCGCATGCTAAAATTTATTTCACAGAATATTGTGACTATAAAATATATTATTTTTTGAGATACGAATAAGTTTTGAAAATGGCAAATATTTGCACGTGGAATGGCTGTAGAATGATGATGACTTCATTGGTACTCTAGACAAAAATGACATTAAATTAATTAATAAAAGATCAATTTCTCGAAGCCACATTTTCTAAAACATTTCCCAACTATGTGCAATTAAAGGCTCTGTTATGAATATGATGTCTGAATTGAATGTCGGAGTTCTTTGTTTGCTTTATAAACGGCAAAAAATATTCCTATTGTCCAACATTTTATAAAAAATTGATAATAAATAAAAATTAATGCCGTCCAAAAATGAACTCAATAGTAAACAATATATTTAATTATTATTCAGGATCTTATTAGAAAATTGTTTACATATTAATCTCAGATATTAGCGTCATTAACCAAACATCACTCTCTAATCAAATTTGTGCAAAAGAGCCATTGGAAATTATCGCTTCATAAACATTTTAATTCCTTAACCATAAAATATTTGCAGATAAGCAATTTTCCTATTTTCTTCGTTACTTTTACGTATTTCATCACCAATTAAGAAACGTGTCAAAAGGTACATTTTGATCACGTCCCCATAATTCAGTTCCGCGGCGATCGTTGATTGAGGGCTCGCTCCCCTTTGCAAAATGGGAATCAACCCATCACGAGCAACTGAAATTGGTAGCTTCCTGTCATTCATCCGATTTCATGAATACTGCATTACTGCACCCAGGGATCAAGTGACGGATTGTCGTGCTGGATACACTGCAGTATCATTATGCAATTAGCTCTAATTGTACACCTTTCCGTTGGTTGCAAATCTGTTAATGGGATGAATAAATTCCCCCAAGATGTCAAGTAAAGTGATTCACCCGCGAGTAATGATCTCGAGAGCGGCCAAGCAAATATCGTGGCAGACAAGTGTTGGCGTCTAACCGATTGCTATTTCGCCGCTTCAAAATGATTCATTGCAAGTCATTTCGTTGCCACTATGGTCGTTTTCTCATTTATTAATTTTTTCTTGCAAACTACTTTTTTCCCCGCATACTCTGGATCCCGACTATCAGTGCAATGATTGGATAAGAAGTCCGCGACATTCAAAGTCGATGTAGTGGAGCGGCAGATCTTACATCCCTATCCATTCTAGTACAGAATGCGTCAATAGTCGACGGACTACAAGTAATAGAGCACGTTGCTGTACTAAACTACGATTCTTAACTCCATGATTATATGATCTCTGGGTTCGATTCCCGACGAGGTCAGGATTTTTGCTTCATCTAAATTAAGCATTTTAAATTTGTTTTTATAAAATTCTTTTGCCAAAACATCCCTTTCGTGCATTCTAACCATAACCTAATCAAAAAACTGGCTGGCTTGACCATCGTTCCATGGTCCGTCGATCACCATCGCGAAACTAATGACTACTACAACAGTAATGCAGTGCAATGCAATGTCCGATTATCAAACACGAACTTTGATCCAAAAGCAAGTTTTCTAATCTGTTGTTTGAAAATGACGTTATCGAAGGAAATCGATTAGCTTATAATTAAAAATAAAACTGTACCAGCTGAAAAATCGTAAAAATTTTCTATTGAAAATATCCTAAATAAGGAAACCTAAACCGATCAAAACTCCAAGGAAAGTTAGTTTTGTATTAAAAATTTAAAATTTGTATATAATACGAAAATTGACTTACTTTTGAATCGTTAATAATGGATTTCAGTAATGGAATTTCATCATTAGACTTTCAGGCGGCATGGCATCGACACGTCGAAAAGTCAACGCATTTGATGAAAATACGTAAATAATATTTATTTGCATGAAAATTACACGCATTTTCATAATTGGAGTTCTGCGGAATGATATAAAAAGAAATGTAAAAATCAATTAAGCTCTTTATAACCTTTAAAGTACAATGGAGCCACAGAAGCGATCTAAATTTCCAATTTAAGGCAGCATGCAACGTCACCTTCGCTCGTCTTTTCCTATTAAATGCGTATCACAGTTCTTTAATCTTCATTAAATTAATAAAAAAATACCCGTTGTTAGCGATTTTTGTAGTTTTCTGCAGAATCGGTGGGCGATGTAGGACTTTTGGAATAAGGAACCTGAATCGAATAAAAAAGAAATATGCAAATCGGTTAAGCTGTTTGGAAGTTAGGTATGCTACATAAAATAAAAAAAAAACACGCGTTGAACTTATTAGTAACACGGCACCACCGCGAAGCTTTCTTAAATCAAATAAAAAAAGAATTATGAAAATCGGGTAAACCGTTTGGAAGTTATGCTGGAACAAACATTTAAAAAAAAAATCGCCGTCGAACTTATAACCTCCTCCTTTTTGAAGTCGGTTAAAAAATAATTGAGTAGTAGACAACATTTTAGAAGAAGACAAAACGTTAGAAGTATATATAAAGATAAAGCAGAAGGCTTTAAAAAAGTGATGGTAAAAAAAAGAATTATATGCCCACTATTGGCAGGTAAAAGTTTTTATGGATGTGCAGAGTACGGTTATTTTTGCATTATTATTAAAGATTTTATGCACTACTTCTGTAATAACGCAATAAAAATTTTCATCGACAAAGAGTGTATCTGCAAAGTTTTAGGTCGATTGGATGACGGGAATTGGGTTAATTAGTTCTGTCGTTAGATTTGCTCTTAACGGCACAAATAAACAACATAATATACTTCAATGAATTAAACAGGAGATTTTATAGTCTCAATTTAGATTTTTTATTTTATTTTCTTTTATTTGCAGGTGTGCAAAGCATTGAACATCATTTGCGAAATGGAATACTTTGGTCTGGAACATTGGACGCTAAACGACGAAAAAAAGGAGACACGAACTCCTCGTCACTGGATCAATCTTCGGAATCGTCTCAGTCAAGATGGCGGAAGTGGAAGCAACATTCAATTAACGCTTGCCTTGCGAGTCAAGTTCTGGGTTCCGGTGCACTTGATATTGCAGGAGAGTGTTCGCAATATATTCTATATGCAAGCAAAAGTGGATCTTCTTGAAGGCCGACTCAATGCCAAAGATTGGGATAGTGCCGCACGATTAGGTGCCCTGCTATGTCAGGCGGATGGGATTCGTTTCAATGATGTTTGTCTAGCGGCAAAATGTCCCATTCGAGTTAAGCACGATTCCAAGGAGAAGAAAGAAAAAGAACATGCACTTGCTTTCAAGAAACGTCGTCTATCCAAACAGAAGTCCATGGAAAGTTTTGATTTACCCTCATTGCCCTTGCCCACCGATTCCACTACATCCGCATCCTCAGCAACATCAACTTCTAGTCAGTCTGATGTTGAAGTGTCGCCACTTCAAATTTACGAAGACTACGTAATTCGGCCCAACGATTTAGAGACAGATATTCCTGAACAATTTTTGAAACTGATTGCAAAAGAACACGGGAAACTGTCCAAACTGAAAATGTCATCTAAATCGGCCAAATATTGGCTTTTAAAGGAGATCCAGGAACTACAAGGATTTGGTGAGGAGATTTTTAATGGTGTTACTGCCACGGATAACACCACTGTTCGGTGTGAAATCGCAGTTGGTGCCAATGGCCTCTCGGTGTTCACTGGCGATGAAAAATACAGGTACTAATTGAAATTTGTACAGATTGGTTTATGAATGTCAAATAATCTTATTTTTCATTCCAGTATACCTTTCAGCGCCATTGCAGCTGCAAAATCATTTCGTAGAACATTTAAATTGGAATATGTTGACGATCAAAACGAACGAAGGGAGCTCGATATCAAACTGCCAAAACATGCGATCGCCGCTGGTCTGTATCGGTCCATCACCGAGAGGCACGCATTCTACGTCTGTGATAAAGTTCGCGTGGTTGTTACTAGCCAATTTACCAGAGATCTCAAGGGAACAATAGCTTCCATGTTTAAGGAGGACACTGAGCTGGGTAAACGGTACGTTTTCGATATCCAGAGAACGTGCCGCGAGGTACATGATCAAGCGCGAAGGATTCTTTACGAACGTGGCATTGAAGTGAACTGTTCCAGCGATGATATCGAGAGGTATCTACCATCGGTCGAACTAGTCGACTGTAATGCAGTTGAGGAGGCCATCAAGGCGAAACAGGATCGCGAAGCAGTTATTGAGCGCTGCGTCGACAGTCGAATATCTGAAGCGATGACATGCAAAATTTGCATGGACAATGAAATTAACACCATGTTCAATCCTTGCGGACATGTAACTGCCTGCGCGTTTTGTGCTGCAAAGTAAGTATTTCAAATCAAAATGCAATAAAGTCTTAAATTAAGTGTTTATTCATTATTTTGCAGATGTGATCGCTGCCCTAATTGCCGTGTGAAGACACAAAGTGTTGTGAAAGTCTTTTTGCCAAGCGAATTACGAACGAATGCAGCTTCCACAATTTGTAGTACCAAAAATGCACCGAACAGAATGACGAAATTGATTGCAACTACATAAAATATGTCATGTTTTGTTTTTTAAAAACATCAAACGGTTTATATTGTGTTTATGATTTTTTTCCCATCGAAAAGTGAAAATTCGAAAACAATATTGATAAAACTTATCAAATGTTTTTAAAAAGAGGCAAAACAAACAAAGTACAATAATTGTTGTGTGCTTTATTGAATTTTTGCGCATATTTTCGCGCGGGAACTAGTTTTAAACAATTTAACCGTAGAAATCATTATTCTTTAAGCAATTTTTAAGTGATACCTGAAAATGTGATTAATTAGTTCTCTTTTTAGTTTTAGAAACTTTTTTATTTTTATCCTTTTAAAATTTCAGTCATAAAAATTAACATTTTATTTTTACTTATTTAAGGATTCAATTTGATAGAAGCCTATCTCCATTTTATACGTACTTCAAGCAGAAACACTCAAAATGTTGAGTGTTAATTATTATCAATAAATAGAGAAACCACTTAATTTTTCATCCTAATAATTTTCTCTGCATAGGCATTTAAGCTCTTTATTAATAGTTCTTAAGATTTTATTCAAAACCAATCAATGCAACTAAAAATTGTGAAAAAATATATTGTTTTGTTCTGTTTTATTTTTCTGAGAACGAATGTAATTGTGACAGATGCAAGATGCTGTATAAAAATTTATAGTTTTTTTTGTGTTAAGCCGGAGGTACACGATACGGAAAACGTCATATTTATAAGCGATACGCCATATTTCATATCGTGTGACTCAACGATAAGCAATATGGTGTATCGCGTATAAATATCCCAAAAATTTCGGAATATTTCCGGCACATCAAAGGAATTTGTAGGGTTCAAATTTCCCGAGTCACACCATACAAAACTTTATGTACACAGTTTTGAGATTACTGCTCTTACGGGCATCGCGGTAGTCTGTGAATTGCACAATACAGGTTGTAAGCTCATTTTTGGTTATCGTGTGACTCCATGTCACAAAAATATCCCAGAAAGATATTTCGGTATAAATATGACGTTTTCCGTATCGTGTACTTCCGGCTTTAAACGAAAAAACATTAAAGTTTATATTGTTTTAAATATAAAAAAAAAAATTATTTACATTTTATGTTCTGTATTGTGTTTGCAGTGTTAGTTAAAGAAATATATGTCTCACATAATAGTTCAATGGTGCTTTTTTTATTGATTAAGTAAAAGATGTCATTGTAATAAAAACTTGCCCAATTAAGTCATTTCTTTTAACAGAGAAACATGTTATATCATTATATAATATGATATGAAATCCAGACACATTAAAAACTTTCATAAAATACCCCCAGTATACCTTAAGCCACAGGCAATATTGTCTGTCCCTTTTCAAGTAAAGTCACATTTTGAAATTCTAATTAATTTAATTGTTTTTTTTGGCAGATATATTTTGTTTTGATTTTTTACTTTTTTTCAAACGGGGGAGATACCGATAACTGTGGCAAATTAAATTCTGTATTATTTCTGAAGGATTTTGGGTCGCTGATCACGGGAAAATAATTTAAAAAAATCCTAGATGGACCGTTTACGTCTTTACGAGATATCCTTCGAAAAAGATTCAGTTCATCTGGCTTCCAAAATCCTTCGGAAACTGGTTTACTAGTAAAAAATATTGCCGAAACTTTTTAGGCTGATTTAATTATTCTGAAAATACTGCCGTGATAAGGTGTTATAATCATAAATCCTTTTTTCGTTTATTTATTTTGTTTTTTCTTAACACTACGTCAAGGATAATGTCGTCAGTTTTGCGGTAACTTTTTTTACAAAAATAGTTTTCTCACAGAGCTCTCTCTCCAGCTCTCTTAGGCAAAACGATGGATATAATAATACAGGTTGCGGCGAAGAAACTACACTATTTGAATGAATAACACCAACAGTATAGGAGACATCAGTTTAATTTTTTTCCATGGCTTATTTAAAGTTTTTATTTATTATGATTCAAGAATCAAATCATTAAGGTGGCCTCCGTCCTGATCAACGCATTGAGATAGTCGACTTTTGACTTTTTGAGTTTTCAGCTGCTCTTCGGATGTTTAATCGTTCTGTGAGACGAATTCTTCATAAACTGCGATTTCATCCATAAAAATTGGCAATGGTACAAAAACTTAATCCACGTGATTTTTTTCACGAGAAAATGCATGCTAAGCCATGTTTGACAATGTGCCTCAGCCTTAATTGTGTGGCATGACAAGTAGAGAGAAGTTTTATCTAAAATCAAATTCAAATTAAGTCAAAAATGCGGTCAGAGTTTTAGTTCGCCAGTTTTCAATAGATGGCACTAACCCATTTGGGACACTTCTTTATTAAAGTATTTTTAGTGTCAAAATAATTTTAATTATTTTATCAAACTGGTAAAAAAGAAAATGTTTACTCCGACTGTGAGTACTGTGACAGATTTTTGTGATAGATTGACTATGATAGATTTTTATACGTATTTATTCTTATAGCTTATGTAGTACTAGAACCGAAGTAAGGATTATCGAAAGAAAAAACAATTGAGACATGAATAACAGCAATGATAAAAATTAGAAGATAGAAAGAGATGTGCATATACATCGGTCACAAAAATCCAAGATGGACGATGTTAGGAATAAAATTCGGTCCGTATTCGTTGGACTTTTTATAGATTTTTACCACAGTTAAGTTAAAAAAATAGTGAAATATAATATAAAATCTTTTATATAACATTTCGGAATAATTTATATTAATAAAATTTCTATTCGATGAAATTTAGTCGAATAATAAGTTAAAATGGTGAAGCGCTGAGCAATATCCGCGGGGTTTTTGTGCAAAAGAAAATGAAATGAAAAAGTTTTAAAGAATTTTTTTAGTACGTTTTAGTTATATTGGAAAATTTGATAAATTTTGTTTTCGTAACGCAATCCTTTTTTATTGAGTAAAGGAATCGTTCTAGTGGCAAAATTTTAAGCACGAGTTTCGCAATTTGCTCGAGTGAAATGTGATTGAAAATTTCAGTATAATTTTTTTGTGACGGAAGGCGTAAAAGTTGTACACGAGCCTCGATTTATTAAAAAAAATCTCAGTGAAAAACATTTGTTTGTCTGGAGGTATGAAAATGAGATTTTGGATTAAATCTAAAACACCGCAAACAGAGAATTTGGATAAATTTGTGGATTACTGGAACCATTGGCAATTAAATTGTCAAGCATAAACTTGAGCTCACAATTATTGTGTTGGGGCCCACTGTCATCATTTTGACAGAATTTCTGCGGCACATTAATTGGATCGAGATTTTAGTGCCGAAACCGAGTGGACTCCATTTAAGGTAAATTTGTTCGTAAAAGAAAAATTTTTGCTCCTAAAATTTGCTGAACTTTCATTTTTAAGGTATGACTGTATGGTTGAAAACTTCCAGGCTTTAAAGAGGTTTCTAGGAAAAATTACAAGAAATTGTAAAAGCGAAATGTCAGTTTGGTAAATCGCTGAAAAATCTCTTGAGGGAACGAATTTATCAGAATAAGTTGACGTGGACATGATTTCGCAACTGTTAGAGTTAAACGGGCTCCAGAAGCTGCTGATTCTTGATCTATCAGCAATTTTCGCTGCCTAGGAGGTTTAGTGCCAACCTCAGAATTCCTTGTAGAAATATGAGCTAAAAAATTGATAGAAAGGCGACCTTAGCTTTATATAACTCGAAATGTAGGTTTTTTGGCTTATTCATTTTCTGATTGTTCTCCACAACAACACGCTTCGATTGCCTTAAACTTTGTGTCCACAAAAAACAACAGGATTCCGGCGCAGATTTAATTTCTGCCATTTACACTCAAAATTCTTTTTTGTTTTATTAATCTTTGCAGATTTTGACTCTAGTTAAAAATGTTTAGGTTTATTAGGTTGTTTTTTAAAGCCTTTCGCGGGAAAACTTTGCAAATTTTTCTTTAATTATTTCCAACGATAGCTAAAAACAGGCGTAACAAATTATTGAATGTGGCAGTTCTAAAAGAAACAGATTTGTTTTTACTTAATCCAAATTTCATTGGAACACTGGGAAAGAATAAGAAAAAAATCAGAATATGTTTCATTATTCGTTAAAGTTTTCCACATTCCCGTATGCAAAATAATTAAAATAAATGCTTGAGTAATAGCAATTTTGAAAACGGTATTTGGGACAAATAAAATTTCTCTTAAATGCGCATTATTCTGAATACAAATTTTTTCTGTCCCACTGAAGTTTGAAAAAAAGGGTTTTCCACCGAAAAAGCGATTTCCTTGGTTAACTGTTATCTTTCAATGATGTTTGATAACAATCGAAGACTGATGTCACTGCTCTAAATGATATCCAATGTGACGTAATGGACACTTAATGATCAACATACATAATACATAATTCCCGTCGTCTGAATGACTGAATGAATGTAAGAATTTAAAACGTTTTCAGCAGTAGTATTAGGCGCGGTGATGTTTTAAAATTAAATAAATTTGACATTTAGTAAAATTTGCAATCGCAACGATATAAGCCTACATAGGGCATATTATGTGGCATATACCCAAAAGATAAAGAAATAGTAGCGACTAGCGAAGTGACCAGGGCCGGCAGGTTTTTGAAGCATGACAGTTTTTGATGGTTTTAACCATGGTTTAAACTGTCATGTCAAAAACCCGCTGTCGAAAATCTTCCTTAAAAAACTGTCAAAACCGTCAAATATTTATTGCATTTGTTGCAGAAAACTCATACATTACGTACATTCTGTAATGTTTTAAGGGCCGGATCCACTAAACGAACAAACAGCTCGCGCGCATGTTATTTGAGCAAACAGCAAATGTTGCTTTGGTGGATACGTTCTCGCGTCCATTTAACGAACACCAAAAAACATTTCTGACGATCAATATTCTTGCGTGCACCTAGCATGATCGGAAACATTTATTTCATGCTTGTTTCATGTATTGTGGTCAAAAATCAAAATTAGTAACGTAAAGTTTTCGACGGTTTTCGACAGTTCATACACATTTTTGACGGGTTAAACCAGTTTTCGACGCTTGCCATGTCAACCCTGCTAGCGAAATAAAGAAAGAAGAAGCCGATAAAGATGTATGTACCTATATAAAAAAAATTTAAAAATTAATATGTAAAAGACAAGAATGAACCGGAAATGACGTGATTTTTAACGGATAATTTACTAGTTTGTTACTAAATTATATTTTAATTCAATTTTCTTTTTCAAACTTTTGCGAACTGTACTTTAAATTTCCTCTATCACTCGAGCTCTTTTCTTTTATAATTTGTTTATTTTCTTTATATATTACATTTTCTTTTTTTATATTCTAACAATAAACAATTAGATTATGTTTCTATATTTTTTTGTTCTTACTTATTGACAAATTCGATTTCTTTTTCTTTATATTTCCTATGTTTACACATTACATTTTACTTTTCTTTATTATCTTTTTCTTTCTTTCTCTTTTTATCACTCGAGCTCCTCCATCAAATGTTGTTCAAGGAAAACTATATAAAATCTGCTAACGTTTATTAATATCAAAAGATCACAAATTTTTTTTTTTTTAATTTCATGATGAAAATTCCAGTTTGAAATTCCATACGGATGTATTCCGTTCCGCCATGTGCGAAATTAGATTGTGGTACTTTCTTCCAACTGGGCTGCAATTACAGCTTTGCATTGATAGGGTGCATCAAACTGGGTTCGGCAATCGGCGAACTGCCGACTCCATTTGTTATTGTACCACACAGACGAAAAGGAACAGCCCATACAATACCAACGTGTTACTTCTCATCTTCTGTCTTCAGAAAATTTAAAAATAAGATCAAGAAATAGGAACATTTCGGGAGACTATTGACGACATTAAAACCAAGGAATAACAACTTTTTTTTGCGGGATTCGGCAAAAGCAAGTCAAGCGATCTCTCCAGAGACAACGCAACTGCCTCCAGGATGCTTCAATTTCCTGGAAACTGAATTGGGATGGAATGCAAACAAAAACGTAAAAGAATCAATATGTGCAGCTAGCGAAGCTCGCAGCGGTGGGGCGCAAAATAATATGATTATGAGTCCTCCTCCGCCCAGTCCATAAATATTAGTATTACCTGTCTAGAGGTTGGGTACGAATAGTTTTTCGGCTTATCGAGTTTAAATAATGGGAATCAAATGGAGTCAAGATCTAGTCACGTCTGTCCGCCGCATCGTGTGAGACTTGTGTCCGAGAGGAACGAGGGACAACAAGTGTTTCCGGAATGGATTTCAACTTGATTCGTACAGTATTCTACGCTCATTACAGGTGGAATATCGAGAATTCCATTGCAAAATACATCGATAGACTTCCTGCCGCTCTACAAGAGCTTCCATTCCTTCACTCTGACTTCCTAATTCCTATTCCACAATCAGTGGGCCAAAGGGAATCCTGCCGTCGCGTCTTCGTCATCCGAAACTGTTGAATTTCTTGTTTTTGTCGTCTACATTGCAAATAGAAGACAAATTTCAATTTGAATTGTTGAACTAGTTGAATATTAATTTTTCGTTTTTTCGTAAAAAAAAATTCTCCCCATAGATACCTCCGTCCTCCATTCGCATTTTCAAGCGACCCAAATGCAATACTATGCCGCAAGTACGCTGCAGATTTACTGTGACGACTTCAACAGTGTCATGATATTTTATTTATTTAACCTGTCTTTAAAGAATGGAAACTAGTAGAAGTGAGAGTGGGGTTTTTTGCTCTTATTTAATGTATTCATTCTCTTTAGGCACCTCCCCATTTTTATATTGACTTACAAAAGCCACATGCCACAAAAAGAGGAAAAAAGTGAACTTTATTTCTAATTTCAAGAAAAATTCACACCGAAGCTATATTGAAGTATTGAACAATATAGCTGATTTTTGCAATATAGGGCTAAATTGCGGCTTTATTGATTCATTGTACTATATTACAAAGCTATATTGTCAATATTTACATAACTGTATTGCAACTAAATTGAGTGTAAAAAACTGTATCACCCCTGTGCCGTCGCCAATACTATTTAGTTTTCCCACTTTGTGTGACTTCATAAAATGGGTCATTTCATGTCAAATCACCCAGTGTTATGTGCCATCAAATCTCGGAAATTTTTCAAATTTTTTTTATGAATAGATATGTATAAAATAAACCAAAATTATTTTTTTCACATTTTTTGGTCGAAAATTGATCTTGAGGGAATTTTTTGAAAATTTGGTTTTTTGCGCAATTTCGGCTATGTTATTATTGATATCAGTTTCGAAAAACTTTCGTGTTTTACTTATTTTTCAACCAATCTGGCTGATTGTGGTATCAGATAAAAGCTAATGCTGTGCTCTTTTAAAATAAGTTATAAAAGTTATTTAACGGTCAATAAAGTGCATGGCGCTCTTCATGCAAAATGATTTTTTTATATTTTTTCAAACAGCAGCTTTAATAAGTTGAATGTCTCAAATCACAACTATCACATGTATCACAATTTTTTTCTAGAACGAGCAAACCATGTACTTGTTCTGTTCAAAAATTAAAAATTGTGTTCTTTATGGTTATCAAAAAAAAAATAATTTTCTTAAGACAGTTTTTATTTAAATAACAACTTCTTAAAATATACATTTAAAGTTTATTTGAACACAAAATAACACAACACATTTTTGTTAATTATTAAAACTATAACCTATTAAACCTATTATAATAAAATCTGAATTGTGAAAAGTCACATAATAGTTTTTACCAATTGCTGCAGTTGTTTGTTAAGATTTTCATCTAATTTGTATGTCTTTCCTGATAAAGACGATTGTAAAAGAACAGGAATTTCTTGCAGTATATTTTCATAGTGCACCCAACAGCAATCAGGTATAGATGGCCAAAAATAAGTTTTTGAAGGACCTGGTGGATGCATGAATTGAATTCTTATATCTCGTTCTTCTTCAAATATGTCCAATACCTTCCCAATCCACAATTTATAGTCATAGATGACGGCATAAAATTTTTCAGGAATGATATTTACTGCTATTACAATGGCCGTAAAAGATCTTCCAGAAAATGGAACCCTTTTCACCAAAAGTTTTCTTTAGTCTAATGGCTTGAAGAAGTGATTTTCACTGGTACCTACTATTGGTATTGATTTTGCATATCTTTCTTTCAGAAAATCTTCATTTGCTTCTACTTAGTGGATTTACCCTCAGTCGTAGAAGTAGTAGTTTTAGTTTGTTATTTTGTTTCAGTCAAGGGTGGTTTCGGGGAGTTGAATTAGGATAGAAGTCGGTAGTTTTTATTTAACTGTCTTTCTAACCAAAACGCCATACCAATTTTTATGATTTTCTTACTTCAAAAATGGGGAATATTCATAGAAACTTTCAACCCCCAGTTTAGCCCTTAAGGGTTGAATTTCAAAAAATTCTGATACAGGATGAATACCAATTTTTTTGAATTTTTTACTTAAAATATGTAGGATTTCTAACCGAACTTTCATCCCCTATTTTACCCCTTTAGATGTGGAATTTCAAAAAATTCGTCCTTAGTGCTTGTTAGGCTTTAGTGTTGCAAAAATTTCAGCTTTTTAGGTCCAGCGATTTAGTCCGTGCGTTGTCTGTCAGTCAGTTATGGAAATTGTTAGTGTAAGTATAGTTGATCTACCCGGCTTTACACGGGAATGCTTTATCATCAATATTCAATATCCGTGCTTTGCTACGGTGTTCCACAAAGTAAAAATATTGGTTATATTTAATAAGCTGGATTAAAAATTTCCAAAAGGTAAAATAATATTCTTCACATTCTTCCACCACCTCCCTCGGGTAATGGCATATAGGCGTATGAGGTAGACGTAGCTAGTGATTTGATCTTATTTATCGTTGTCTCGTGAATGTTTTCATTTTTTTTGTGCAGAATGCTTCCATATAAATCATAATTTCGGGTTATTGTCCACCTCTATTTCGCAGTTTTCGCCCGTTTTCACCCCTTAAAAGTTGAATTTCTCTGATTCTCAGCGATCACCTATTAGGAAAGTTGTAGAAGTATTCCAAATTTCATGGAACTGGAAACAGCACGATTTAATTGTAGGATTTTATTTAAAATCACAAATTGATTGATATTGAATAAGTACAAATATTGAAAAGTTCTAAATATAATCTTTAAAAAAGTTTATTTTGACGTTAAAATTAAATAAAAACCATTCCTTATTAAACTTCCGAAAAACAATTTCGAAACTGCAAAAAATAAACTTTTAGATGTTGCCCAAGAAATTCGTTGAATACAAATATTTTCCACCCTCTTTCTGCTAATTCACTGCGTTCGAAATACTTCGGCACACATTCATCGAATCTCAATTGAACACAATTGTTACTTTTTTTATATAGTTTTTCTTCTCTATTTTTAATAGCTTTGGATTAAAGTGAGACTCTAGTGGTTCGCGATCATCAAGGTGGTCGCGCAATGATGGTTCTTAACCCCAACTGATTTTATGAAATCATTTGCTAGTCATTAGTACCTACGTTTTTATTTTGTGTTGTTTAATACGCGGAACGTGGAAAGGGGACTCGACCATTCATTTGATCTCGTGGGATTGGGAGGTTATCACTTAGGGTTCAGTATGTGTCGAACTCAACCAATACTAACAAGTTTTTTTCTGCGGTCTCGGCAATTCCTTCTCCCAGATTAAACATATTGACATTTAAAGAATTGTAGTATTTAATTTATTGAAATTATTATAACTATTGTTTTAAAATGCAAAAGCAAGTTTTTTGCAATCAGATGAGTGAAGCTCTTGGTATGATATTATGAAATTTATGTTCGGCTCTATAAAAGCCTAGTTCCAATTTTTGAGCTCAAACCGGTGAGCAGGAATTCCGACATATGGACCGTTTATTTTGAAAGTGGTGTAAGTCCACTTTTTAAAAAACTTGAGAAAACACATAATTTACTTGTAATTTAGTGTACACTTTTTATTTATAAACAATTCAGAATTATCAATCAGAAATCCATATGCTTTGATAAATTTAAAATTCGTCAATAAATTGAATTGCGTAACGATTGATTATGAAAGTGGTGTAAGTCCACTTTCAGGAGTAAAACTAAGAATTTTACCTGCAAAAGCATAATGTAATGGGCATAGTTGGAATGGGAAGCATTACACTAATGCCTCTGGGCTTTGTGTAAAGATGTTCGGCCCATTACATATGAAAAAAACACTGCAAATTTTACACAACGGTTTATTATTTCCAAAAAATGTGACATTTTTCAAGTCACGGCTAGATGGCAGTAGTGATCATGTGAAATGATTTCACGTTTTTTGATCCACCAACAAATGGAATAATTTATGGAGATTAAAAATTTCAAAATTCTATTACTCAAAAACCAATTGATATAAATCCATACAATAAAATGTGTTCTATTGAGTAATATTAGAGCATTGTATATTCCGAGTTTTATGAAAAAAGCTTGAACGGTTTCGGAAATATGATTTTTTCAATATTTGGTTCCTCAATTTCCCCCCCTCAAAATACGTCGATCGGACCCACGAGCTGTTAGGACCGTTGTCAGATGTCACTTGATTTTTGAACCAAATTTAATTAATTTATCTCCAGTAGTTTCCGAGAAAAAGCCTGGACGGCGGACGGGGGACGGCGGACGGAC